>OY804576.1:81372910-82572910 GCA_963680875.1 Bathymodiolus brooksi | reverse complement strand
TATGGTCGTTGGATTTACAACTACCTGTGCAATCAGTGCCTATCACCACTAACGTTGTGAGTTCGAATCCCGGTCAGACGAGATGTACGGTACTCGATACAACATTATGTGATAAAATTTGTCATTGACTTGCGACAGGTCAGTGGTTTTTTCCGGAAACTCTTGTTTCCTCCACCAATAAAATTGACCACCACGATATAGCTGAAATATTGTTGAAAGTAGTGCTAAGCATCATAACCCCTGTATGTTTCATTTTGCTTAGTGCCTTCATTTTTCTTTTGCTAGTTTTAGTGGCTAATATATATGCATGGCTTTTATTAATGTACTGCTTTGCTTTGTATGTTTGTCTAATATGCAATTATGCTCTTACTTAGTTCAGTTGCTCATGCTACATGTACATATTCATTTTGCCTAGTGTTTTGTTTTTGTTTTTTTTTCTTGTGCTAGTTTTAGTACTTCATTAACATGTTTTAAGCTATTTATGTAATGCTTTGCTTTGTATGTTTGTCTGTAATCTGCAAATGTTTGTATGCCTTCTGTCATAATATGTTTTGTCTATTGTTATATATGTCGGTGAAAAGCTCTAACAGTACAGAGCTTACAGTGTATGTTATATGTTTGTAAAAACTCTGACTTTAAATAAAACTTTTATACTTTATACTTTATACTTTATTCAGAACAAAGTCAAAAGTCACAAAAAAGGAATATGTGTAGAAAGAAAAACTGGTGTAAAATGTGATTTTGAGTTAATTTGTTACAAACCAAATATATATATTTTTTTATGCATCTGAAAATCATACCCAACAGTGTTAGAGTTAGATTTTGAGTTGACAATTTTTTGGTTCTAGTCTCAACGGGATTTGAACCCACAACTTTGATACACTACAGCATCAATTGCTCAGCCAAATTTCCAGGACTCTAGAACTCGTCCGCACCCAGTATATGAAAATATAAATTGAAGTATTAATTTAAACGTTGTATATAACTTATTAACCAATTTATTTTTTAAATATATTTTGTAGATTACCATACACCAGTAAGACAGAATGTAAGACGAAGTGTTAAAAATCCAGCATTTTACGCTCCTCAACAAGCAGCTACAAATTTGATATCCCACAGACCCCCTAGTATCCAGGCTCCACCCATATCCCAGGATCTCCGCCATTTTCCACAGAATCAACGACCTCCCCGATTACCTAGTCAGACATTAGGCCACTTATCATTGGGTCTTCAGAATTTGGATATATCAGACAGATCTTCACATGCTGGTTCAAACAGTTCGTTGGAGGCTGCATCTGAGAGCGGACAGTCGACATCATCTGGGTACCAGTCCAGTGGTAATAGCGGTACCAGAAAATTACCAAGCAACTTTCCCAGTCTAGGAACAGTTGGAGAAGGTGAAGCATTTTATATAATTGTAGAGTTATCAGTTGTAGAAATTGCAATTAGTTTAAGATGTAAATTATTGTCATCTTTTTCACATACCGTACATAAACATGTTTATCGGTAAT
This sequence comes from Bathymodiolus brooksi, assembly GCA_963680875.1. Taxonomy (NCBI): domain Eukaryota; kingdom Metazoa; phylum Mollusca; class Bivalvia; order Mytilida; family Modiolidae; genus Bathymodiolus; species Bathymodiolus brooksi. The sequence continues at coordinate 82,571,399 of OY804576.1, read as the reverse complement.
TTTGACATTTATTCTTTGACCCACAAATTTCTGAGTGATATTTTTTGCATCATCCTAACAGACTGATCCTGAAAAATATTGGTCACTGCGATGTCAGACACATTATGATCTTACTGATAAAAGCAGTGACATCAGTTTTGAAGGTCTCGACAGACATTATCGCTAGTATCACAGCTGGTCCTATCTGACTCACTGCTATACTAGTGATAATATCGGATCAATTGAACTATACAAGTATTATGACCGCCAAGTTCAAGTTATCCATAATATCATCCTACAGTCCTCATGAGCACCGGTCATCCGGCCCAAGACCAGTAAAACTTTGTTCAGACCCAGGGCTCACCAAACCAGGCGAAGTAGGTGAAATTAAAGTCGCCTTGTTTCTTTTTGCAAGTCGCTCCTTTCTTGCAAATAATCTGCGTTTTAAGGTAAAGGTGATGACAAAACAATTATAATCAACGTTAAAATACATAAGAATGAGAGAAAAAGGCTTTATTTAAACAATAAAGAAAATTTAACTTGTTGAGACAAAAGTATCACGGCAAATTTCTAAATTTGTACTGACGAAATTCCAGATGAAAATTAAATCCCAAATCTCAAAATAATCACGCTTCCTGTACCAAATGTGTTGTTGAATTGTTTTATATTTTTTTATTATTTTAACACAACTTGAGTTATTTGTAACTTTTTCTAAGGTAAACAATCAACTTGTCAAGTTTTAAGCATGGCAGCATTTTAATAGAAACAAAGGGAGGGAACTCACATTTTGATGTAATGAATATATTTTATAGATTTCAATGCAAAACGAATAAAATCTAAAATCGACAAATATAAGATCAACAACAATAATACAAGTACAAAGCATGAATTTAAAGTTAAATACATGTATGAAGGATATTAACAAGATATTAGCAAAGGCACACTTCAAATGCATTTTTTTTTAAATGATGCTAAGAAACAACACATTTTTGTGGAAACATGTCTCTATGAGTATGAAGCTGTTGGAAGTCTCCCTGTCATATAGATTGATAAAAAAAACAATAAAAATATTTTATAACATTATTCGTTTTACTGTATAATATATACAGTACAGTCAGCAGTCTGCGCCAAAAACCACTAGCCCTATGCTCCTGTCTAGTAAAAATTGGTTTGGGCTAGTAAAATTTGCATAAAATTTACTTAATCAAATAGGAAAAATTCTTCTAAAATACTGTTCGGGCTAGTTTGTCGAAATGTTTTTGGCACAGACTGAGTCAGAAACATACCATGATAAATCACTGTGATAGACGTATCATTAATCTTAGTGATACTGATATATCTTTTGTTCTGTTTAATATATCTTCAAAATTTGTTTTGTATTTAGAGTACTACTTGCTATCACCCAAAAGGCACAAGAAAGTAAGTAAATAGATTAAACAGAGCACAAAATATATCAGTATCACTAAGAAGAGTGATATGTCTATCACAGTGATTTATCATGGTATGTCTCTGACTGTACTGTACATGTACCATTTCAGATTTTGATGACAATTCAAATTATTACCATGGTAACTTCAATACAGATGTATATAACCAGTATGATGAGAATTACCAGATACAACAACACCACCAAGAGATTAGAAATCTTTACGCTCAAAAAAATATCTCCACTCAACAAAACTTGTATTCTTCAGCACAGAAAGACAATCAAGGTATTTCTTTTTCTAGTTGTGATTTTTGTTTTGAGATTTTACTTTTGTTTCTAAGAATGTTTTGTTTTGATTATACAATCTCGCCATTGAAACATTTAATAGACTTTTTCACTGCAGAAATACTGAATAGACAATTGCAATCTCAGCACAGTAATACTGAAAAGCCAATCACAGCATGGAAGCACTGAATAGACAATCTTATTGTAGCTAGAATTACTGAAAGGACAATCTTAGATGGTTAGAATGCTAGCCTCCAGTGCGGTAGATCATTTGCACCCTCAGTCGGGTCAAATCAAAGACTATAAAATTGGTATTTGTTGCTTCTCCGCTAAGCATGCAGCATTAAGGAGAAAGAGCAAAGACTGTTTGGCTTCGAATCAGGATAATGTGTATGAGTGAGGTGACATGTCTATCCGCAGACTGTTGTTTCAGTGAGCTATCACTATAAAAATCCAACTAAGCGTGTTGGTTTAATACAAAGCAAACCTCATTTTCATCTCATTGAAAATTAACTTGTTCGCGCCATGATTTAGATAAAAATTTGCTGTGTTGGCGTTAAACAACAATCACTCGCTCACTGTATCTTACAATTATAATTTTCAATTTGTATAGGTTCTGGTGGTGGCTTTGCTGGACAAGAAGAGCTACATCTACCACTGGGATGGACAATAGATTGGACAGTGAGAGGTCGTAAATATTATATTGATCATAACACACAGACTACACATTGGAGTCATCCACTAGAAAAAGAAAGTCTTCCCACTGGATGGGAGAGAATAGAATCAAAAGAATTCGGTGTTTATTATGTAAAGTAAGTATTATTAAACATTGAATTTGATGAATTACAATTTTTGTGATAAGCAAAATAATACTGGGAATGTAGCATTGGCTCTAAAAAAAAAATAATTTTATAATAACCATATCTAATAAAAAATGAATTTAAAGAAAAACTACCAGTTTGTAAGAAAATAGTATTTTGACAAAGTATCGTATTGAATATTTCTACATTCTGTACATCAGTTTGTTATTATTTGCATGATTATTCATAAATATACAATACTTGTGCACTGTCGAAGCATATGGGTAATATGTGTATGAGGCTTAGAAATGCGGGAAAAGGCGAGGCTTTGCCGAGCCTTTTCCCACGTTTCACGCCGAATACACATATTTACCTATATGCTTCGACAGTGCACATGTATTGTATTTATCCTGCAATTTTAAATCGTAAATAAACGTTTACTGGACGATGATAAAAGTATTTGAAATAATTTTATGTATGTATTTGAAAACAATATCCCCCGATGTGCCCCGTTTTACATTTGTATGTTCTATTTATAACTGACCAATATCAAAAAATGTTCTATTTATAACTGACCAATATCAAAAAATATATTAGGCAGGCTATATTGGTCGGTAAATGCTGTCATTGCAGGATAAATATCAATATTGATGTTAAATAACAGAGAGATCAAAATACAGGTAAGTTGAAATATCTTGATAGACATTGAATATCACAGTGTGATTTACTAGTACAACAAAACCTCAGTGTCAAAACTGAACCTCCTTGGAATCAACTTTTGTTTTGGGAATAGACAGATGTTTGGTATGATAAATTAACAAAGATTTGCTACATTAGAACTTTATTTCAAGTTCGGTTTATACAGGATTCCGTTTAATTCAGTTTATAACACAGGTTTGACTAGCATTGCTGAGCTGATCTTAGTTGTATGTATTGTTTTTGTTTATTTTTAGTCATATAAAGAAAACTGCTCAGTACCAACATCCATGTGCTCAAAATATACCAAGCATGATGGGATATCAACCATCGTCACTAGCAGCCTTAGAGTACAGACCTTCAAGACAGCCGATTAATGTTCTAGTCCCTGCAAATCCATATTTAAATTCAGGTAAAAAGTCCCTGCGAATCAATATTTAAATTGGGGTAAAAGTGGTAACATTTTACAAGGTATCAGACAAGAAAATACAGTGAAATATGTACAATTAGAGTGATTGTTGTTTAACGCCAAGTAAGCAATTTTTCAGCTATATCATTGCAAGAACAAAGTCATTTCGATGAGATGGTAATGATGATGTCCGCTTTGTACCAGACCAATATGCTTAGTTGTATTTTTATAGTGCTTGCTCACTGAAATAAGAATCTGTAGGTAGACTTGTCTCCCCACTTGCACACATTATCCTGATTCCAAGCCAACCGATCTTTGCTCTTACTTCTTAAAGCTGTGTGTAAATAGTGGAGAAGCAGGAAATATCAATTTTATAGTCTTTGGTTTGACCCGACCTGGGCCCAAGCCCATGATTTACTGCACTCGAGGCAAGCACACTTAAACCATTATACAACCGATGGGGTTTATTTTTTTTAAGTAGACCAGTTACATTTACAAAGACATTAACTTTAGGGGCCGTTGTGATCGTATGGTAGTTGGATTTACAACTACATGTGCAATCAGTGCCTATCACAACGAATGTTGTGAGTTCGAACTTCATTCATGGTGAGGTGTACTCGATACAACATTATGGAATAAAATTTATCAGTGACTTCCAACAGGTCGGTGGGTTTCTCCGGATACTCCGGTTTCTTCCACCAATAAAACTGACCGCCACGATATAACTGAAATATTGTTGAAAGTGGCATTAAACACCATAAACCTAAACCAAAAAACCATTTTCATCTTATTTTGACTGTATATACTTAATGTGTATTTGGCTTTTGCATCAACACAATGGTAAAAATTATCTATGCGTCTTAATTGAAATTTTTTAGTGATACTGCAAGCTTGATCTTGGACAGCTGAACAAGGGTACGGGTAATCTTTTGTAAAAGGGCATGATAATAATTTTCTTTCATTTTGAAGTACAAAAATGTATATATTACCAAGTTTTATTTATGGAATGGCATATATTCTGATATAAAAAAGGAAGCTACTGTTAATCAGTATTACAACTGTATTGTATTTGAAGCTTTGCCGACAAGAATCACTTATTTAACTGTCACAAATACACAAATATTGTTTCATTAAGCCATTAGTTTGGTCTAATATTGCATAAACATCATAGAAAAAACATGACATCATTTGTTTGCTTAACAACAAAATATAGATGTGAGCTCGAGTGATTGTTGTTTAATGCAAGTGAGTGTATATCATAATGATAACAAGTTTTATCTAACATTATATACGTTTTCATTTGAAATTAATGAAAGTCGCTTGTCTGATACAAGATGTTGTATCACCACACTGTGGTGATAAAAGAATGGCGCGACGTTGCACGAGACGTTCTCTGCCGAACTACTTTGACATGACGTCACACCATTGGAATGTGAGACAAACAACAGTAACCTGACGTTGATGAATGAACGGAAAAAATAGCGTGACGTCATACACAAAATGTAGTCTCCCTCAGAGTATTGTACATATTTTAATTCAACCCTTGCTATTTGTTTAAAATTCGTTTTTATTGAAATGTTAGATAAACTTATTACATACCGTATAACCAGTAATTTCTGTGGTATTCTGCTGTCAACTCCGGATCGCAGAATATTATGTAAAATAAATGTTTAATGTCCCGTACAAAATACGTTTTCAAATTCTAACTCTGATTCCGTCGCAAGTGTCAAATATTTAATTAGTCGTAATTACTATATCCAGATAAACAAAACCTGGTACTATATAAATGTTTACACAACAAGAAAGGTTATTTAGCTGTACTACATGTGGCATGATGATTTTTACCTGTTAATTACAATTACTCCAGATCAAGAAATATGATTGTACCAAACTGACACCAACAATAATTGAAACAATCACCTGATTAAATGTTTACAATCATAGCAAAGTTTATTAAAGCAATATTTAAAATTGTTATTTCATATTAGCTTTTTTTTTAATTGTTGTAGTAGCTTCGATTGAATAATATCAAACTGCGTGATCTCAGGATTCATCTAAAAATCAAAATAGAAATGTACTGGTAGTAGAAATCCGGTTAACCCAAGTTTTTATGTCTACATTATACTGAAAGAATTGAATACAATTGCTTCTAATCATAATTCTTTTTTTTTTTTAATTTATTTGATAAAGTATTGAAAATACGACATTAAAAATATATATCTGAAATATATCAAAGTTTATACCGATATCGATCCAACTGTTGACTTCGTATTTCCTGTCAACAAAATAGATCGCGAAAACAGTAAAAAAATAGTTTCTTAAGACAAATTTGAAGTTAACCAAATGCGTATTCAGAAGTTGTAACGTTTGAAAACTTTCTAAAGAACTAAATATGCTTTTATTTCTAAGGATCACTGTAATGTGCACCAGTTGTTTATCGTAACATCGCTTCAGTTGTTGCTTCCTGTAATACAAACAATTTTATTTTCGGTGCCAAGATTTTAAATCCGCAGGGAAAAAAATCCGCAAAAATTAAATGTCTTCTTTTTAGACCAAAACCGCAGAAATTTCACACCGCCGAAATTACCGGTTATATGGTACATAGTGTGGTGGTACAAGACTGTGTATCAGGTCTTGTCTATTTCTTGAACTAACCGCATCACAACTCGCCGCGATAACGACTCGTAGTGATACTGGTTCACACAACAGACTCCACCTGATACAAAGTCTTGTATCACCACACTATGTATGTAATGGGTATATATTTTGATGATGTGATGATAATGATGTCTGCTTTGTACTAGACTATGTTGAATTTTTATAATTTGAGGGTTAGGTTTATGGTGTTAAATGCCACTTTCAACAATATTTCAGTTATATTGTGGCAATCAGTTTTATTGGTGGAGGAAACCGGAGTACCAAGAGAAAACTACCAACCTGCCGTAAGTCAAACTGGCAAACTTTATCACATATTATTGTTTCGAGTAGACCTTGCTTGAGTGGGATTTGAACTCACAAATGTCAGTGGTGATAGGCTTTGATTGCTTAGGTAGTTGTAATTTGAATATGTCAAAAAATAATAGCTATTTTATAATATATTTTTTTATTTTCAATCTATGACTGACATTAAGCAGGACAAAAAATTTAAAAGTTGAAATCAAACAAATTGTTTTTGTATTTTACTTCTGGTACATGTATGAAATACTAACTATCAAAGTGAGTGACATCTATTGTCTTATTGTTTTCATTTGACAGAAATTCCACATTGGTTGCATGTGTATACAAGAGGTGCTCCAGAACATGATCATAAATTAAAGGTATGATATGTCAATGTTATATTACCATGCTGTTTCAGACTTGATTTCTACAATGCAGCTTTCATTCCAATATAGTATCAAGGGTATAGTGTTAGCTCAGTTTTCCTCAGAATAGTATGTTTTTATTCGCTCACTAGATTTTCTTTCTGTTTGTAGAGGTTTGAAAATTCATTGATCCAATGGAGGAATAGATACAGTAGGGTTATGGTGTTTAACACCACTTTCAACAATATTTCATTCATATCATGGCAGTTAGTTTTATTGTTGGAGGAAACCGGAGTACCCAGAGAAACCATGAGCTAACACAAGTCACTGACAAACTTTATCACTTAATGTTGTATCGAGTACACCTCGCCTTAGCAGGATTCGAAATCACAACGTTAGTGGTAATTGGCACTGATTGCATTGGTAGTTATAAATCCAACTACCATACGATCACGGCCACGATGGCCCCTGCATTGATCCAGTGGAGGAATATATGTCCTCCAAAATCATGTATATGTATAGTAGAACAGTAACATCATCATGTTACATATGTGGAAGTTTTTAACTATTTATGAGAGAAAAAAATGTTTAAACAGTGATGGTCAACAATTAAACCAATAGCAACAAAATGAACAAGCACCTCTCAGCTCAAATGGAAATATTCGTTTAGAAAAAAAGTATATGTTATATTCCACAATGTACCTGATTAAAAGAGATTTATTAAGAATTTGCAGGAAAAATGAAAGAATTACTAATTCTAAACACATAGGCATCTTTAAAAAATAGAGAACAAAGAAGTATCAACTAAATATTAATGTGAGATGTGTATTTTGTAAAGACACATACATTGTATACAGTGGAATTATCTAGATCTTATCACTTCGCCTTTAATGTTTTCAAATTGAAAAGCCACTTTTTAGACAAATTATGAACAAACATGACTTTGATGATATCATGGAGACATTTTGCATGCCCAATAACACTAAACTAATCTTGATTTTATATTATCAATGTGTAACTTCAGATAACTTAGTTATTAATATGTGCAGTGGACAAGCTTTGTTATATTTTCTAGTAGTTGTATGACTTGTATCTTTGATTTACTTATGCATCTCTTCATATTAATTTTATTTTATTATTATTTTTCAGTGGGATTTGTTTCGTGTGAATGAACTTGAACATTTTGATGCCTTATTGGTACGATTAAACAGACAAGACATTGAAGATATTGTTATGAAATATGAAAAATATAGATCTGCCTTGTTACAAGAAATGCATGAACGAAAGAAACAAATGAATGATAATCCTGAGTCATCTGCTAATAATAATCCACTTAGTCTTCCACCGAGTAATGATCAACAATTACCCATGCCTTTGGGTGCAAATCAACAGCTTGCTTTATCCAAATTAGCCAACCCTCTTCCACCAGCAGTTAGTCAGAACCCAACGTCAGAGCATTCACAGTTTCATCATCTGTCTCAAACACCGGAATCTCAGCAATATCTGCACAATAATGATTATCCAAAGCTTGCTGTGATATCGTCGAGTGAACAAACTCATCCGCGGGTGGGACAACCACAGCTGACATATAGTCAGCCTATGTATGGTCCTTCTAGAATCATAACTCCAATAGAACAGGAACAATTAGAAATACAGAGAGAGCGACAGTATCAATCTCAACAACAACAAAGGATTCAACAGCTTCATCAACAGTATCAACAACTATTACAGCAGTATCATGCTCAACAAAATCAACAATGGATCTCTCATACTAGTGCTAACGTTTCACATTATACTCCTTCTATTCAATACAGACAACCCATGCAGGCAGTTCAACCTAGACACCCAATGTCACAAATGAGACAGATACAACCTCATGTACAAATACCACTTAGACCTCCACCGTCTTCTTCTCCTCATGTACTGCCGCCATCTTCATCGCCTCACTTGCAGGATCATACAGTTCTTGCACAGCCTCAATCACAATCTATGCAAATTGGGAGGCATCAACCACCTGCTGTAAACATGCAACAATCGGTACAGTTTTTTCAACAACCAATTTTAACCCACCATGGTCAATCAACAACAGCACAACCACAAGAGACACATCCATCAACACATGCTCAACAAAACATTCATGTGATTCAGAATGATCAGTCGATACCCACCTCAGTTCAAGGTCAACAAACAAATTCACAACAGTCAAATCAAGCATTAACACAGAACATAGAAACAAAAGTTTAATACAATGTATCTGTTTTGAAAAAAAGGGCATGTTAATTTTATAATATTTTTTTTTGCATTTATTTTGTACCAAAGATAAACAAATGATTAAATCTGGAAAAAAGATATTATTATCAGTGTGCAACAGCAAATCATGTCATGTCATTTTTATGTTGCCTGTCTAGTAAAGTTGACATATGATATGAGATCACTTATCTGTAATCTGTTATCCAGGTGTTATGGTAAACAAAACTTTATTGTACTCGTACTCCAAAATTGTCCATGGATGTTCCTAATAAAGTGCTGAATATATATTTTTTTCTGTTTCTGTGCAAATCAACAGCAGATGACACACAAAAGAAAGCAATACCATTCATCATGTTATGGGTCATTGATCTTAAATACCCTTATCTTTGAACATTCACTTTTTTTTAGACAAAATTTAAGTTAAATGTGATGTTGATTTGAAAGGTTATTTCATTTTTTAAATTCCTACGTTACTATTGAATATTATAAAAGAAGTAACAACCTTTCTGGTGTGATTAAAAAGGCATGACAAATTGTTCCCACATTTTTATAATGCAGAGGTCAACAGTTTTGCTTGTAATCGTTCAATGTGTGATATTTCAATATAGAAGGGAAGTCTTCGATTTCATTAACATCCATATCCGGTCTTGTGAATTTAGCATCATGACTGAAATGAATAAAATCTTAAGGGGGCGTAAAGATGAAAAACAATCATTTTTTGTAATCAAATTGAATGTAAAAATGGTATGGCTTATAAATACCGTAGATTACTCGTAAAAAGTGTGTACCAAACAATTTGTAGTATATTTATGCACCCCATTAGGTTTTTTTTTGTCATGCCTTCAACTCTTTGTGCAGTAGACAAGACATTTATGTACAGCATGTGGACAAAAGTGATTCCGTTTCTGCCATCTTCCCTATATATTTCATATAAAACCACTTATTTTCATAACATTCTCATGAAGTCATTCCTTAGCCGATTTTCATGAAATTTTCACCTTTAATAACAGAATTAATTAGTTTATCTTAATATCTTCATGTAATTTTTTTGAACTTTTATTTGCAATTATTTATGATTTAAACACAAATGTAAATTCTTGACGTCACAATTTTATATGATTATATACATGTAGTAAGATTTGGTGAAAAAATTAAACTTTGTTTTTAAATCAATTCTTAAGAGAAAGTAGATATAAAATTATTTGCAAATTATACGAAGAAGAAACTATATTTATTTCTGCATTTAATGCTGAAAATTTCATGAAAATCAGATAAGGAATGACTTCATGAGAATGTTATGAAAATAAATGGTTTTATATGAAATATATAGGGAAGATGGCGGAAATGGAATCACTTTTGTCCACATGCTGTATTTTTCAACCAATGTATCAACATTGTTGTTTTTATTTTTTAGGATTGTTTCCCAGCATCCATACATTCTACCATAGGTCCACCTTGTAATGTCTTGTCAGCAAGGCATGATATACCACATAGCCTCAGTTTCATTTTAATGGTCCATTGACTTTCTTTAGTTGAGTCCAAATCGATTCATTAAGTATTGATGATTAGATTCTGTATTCAGTAAAACATACATGTTGATTCAACCATACTCAATTCAACACGTTCACATTGGAGTGTAAATGCTAGTGCCAATTGCCACCTTCCCTTTCATTGACTGATAATACATAAAGTTTTTTTTGTGAATGGGTCCATTTTTCAGCAGCATATATTGTGGTATTACACAAATATTATAGACTTCATAAATCCTCAGACGTTGACCTAAGTTATGTTTGTTCGTGATGTAACAAAACAAGTCCATGCAGGGACAAGCAATATGTTTATTGTCATGTGTTTTCAATAGTACATGACAAAAAAATCACTTGTTATTTAATATTTTCATGTTCACAATTACAGAAGCATTACAGTTTGTCTTATTTGTTGTATTTTTACATCTCTAGTTTCAAGACATTATAGAATATCTTTATTTTACTGCCTGTTAGTCAGATTGTAAGAAAAAATCATGATCTCGTATTATATTTTTTCCCACATTTTATTAGTTGTTTTTTATTATTATTATTATTATTGTTTGTTGATACTTCATGCTTGTATTATCTGTCTCAGTATTGTAAAACTTGCATGATTTTAATTTTTGGAATGTTTTAGGTATACCAGTGTTCATTTCAGTAAATATGTTTATTTCACCAATATTGACATTTACATATTCAGACAAGGAAGAGCACACATTTAATAGAGATCTTAACTATTCAAAGAAATGTAACCAGGAGTATTTAGTGTTAAATTTAATTTCTTCTTAAAGATTTATTTCCTTAGAAAAGAGGACAGAAGAGGTTTATATTTCCTGACTGCAATCCTTTGCTCCCAAGCAAATGTTTGTTTGTTTTCTACTCATTATAGATAAAGTTTGCCAGTTTGACTTACGGCAGGTTGGTGGTTTTCTCTTGGTACTCCGGTTTCCTCCACCAATAAAACTGACTTCCACGATATAACTGAAATATTGTTGGAAGTGGTGTTAAACATAAACCAAACCAATCAACCATATTTCTTAAATCGATGTTCTTAATTTATTCAATTACTGGTAGTTTACTTTACATCTACCCATTATCACGGAGGTGTGTAAGTTCAATTTCTTCTATGGTGAAGTGTACAAAATATAAATATTATTGATAAGGTTTGTCAGTTACTTGCCTCAGGCCTAACAGTAATAAAACTCTCTGGGTACAAGTTTCGTACTCATATTCCCAAAATTGACAAATCAGAATGCTGTATTTATTGAATATGACATTTTGATTGAATGTTTTGCGAGTACAAAACTTGAAAGGGGGTCATCATGGCTGTGATCGTATGGTAGATGGATTTACAACTAACTATGCAATCAGTGCCTATCACCACTGATGTTGCGAGTTCAATTCAAATCTCAATCGGGTACAACATTATGTGATAAAGTTTGTCAGTGACTTGCGACAGGTCAGTGGTTTTCTCCAGGTCCTCCAATTTCCTCCACCAATATAACTCACTGTCAGAATATAACTAAAGTAAGGTTGACATTTTGTGCTAAATGCACATTATCCTATAAATCAATAATGTATAGGTGGTGTTATTTGGGAGAAATAATTCAAAAACTAGTTTACTACTCATCAAGTGACATAACTTCTTCCTTTAGGGTACCTTTTTTTCAATAATTTACACAGTGATTTCTCTGCATGGTAGTACTCGTAGCACTTGATTTCTAAATGATGTGTTATAATATTGTACACACTACTGTAGTAGAAACAATTCAAATCAGTTATAAACTTTTATTTAATCAGATCACGAAATAAGTGTCAATTAATTTGTATAACAGTATACATGTATAAAAATGTGTACAAATTGTAAATATTAAAACAATGTATTTATCATTTCAGCAATAAATTGTCCATTCCTGAACTTTTTTATCTTTTAATTATTCTATAATGGGTCAGTTTATAATACAATATACATCTGGTCAAAATAAAGTTTGTAATTTTGAGACCTTGTTTTTGACATGTAATTACACCTTATATAAGAATACTGGATTCTGATTGGTTAATAGCCGTCATATTTTTTTTACAAATGCAGGCCTTGCATTGTGAATTTGCAGAATTTTTACTTCATGTAGGTGTATTTGCATAAGATTTAACTTTTTTTCATGGTATTTGCAAAATCGTATTTGCCATTTTTACCCTTCACCGAGACGCTTGTAACAAAATTTGTAAAACATTATCAGTTGTGCATTTTATGTAACAATCGTATTTGCCGTTTTTACCTTTCACCGAGACACTTGTAACAAAATTTGTAAAACGTTATCAGTTGTTTGTTTTATGTAGCATCATTCGGTAGAATTAAACAGATACATCATGTTAGGTCCTGAAAACGTCAAACAAAAGGAATTATTTATTTAGCCAGTGTTCTAAATAATATTCGGTGTAATTAAACAGATATATCATGTTTGGGAGGGGTATTTGCAAAAAAAAAACAGTCTTGAGACTAAATTTCCCAAGCCATTCGGCTCGGGAAATTTTTCGTCTCTCGACTGGTATTTTTCGCAAATACCCCTCCCAAGCATGATATATCTGTATATAATATTATAACTGATTAGCTGACAAAGACAAACCTGAAACAATCAGAAATCTACCGGTAGTAGTTTTTATTCCAACAGATTTTACATTGTAAAATATTTTTGTTTACTTTGGCAAGTGCATTGCGTATTAGTCGTTGTAAATCAAATATAAAATAAATTAATGTCAGAAACATGTAATGAAATGCAGAAAATAAAAGCACAAAAATGTACTTAATATATAAAAAAAAATATAGAATGACAACAATATCAAAAATAACTCTCTAACAAAACATAACAGCCTAGCAGAAAAACAACACATTTTCATACTGTCAGAATTTTTATTTGATTACTAGTAATTTTATGGTTCCAAATATTTATGGAATTATCGTTAATTAGTCTTGTTTGAGTACATTTCTAGTTCGAGTACATTTCTTGTACATTGACGGTTAAATAAACAACAGAGAATCGTTTTGAAAGGTTATATGTTGTATATATCAGATGGGAAGTCTGGCAATTATACCGCTAATAAACATCAGTTCCGAAAGAGTTTGCTTTAAATGTTAAAAAAAGGTATTCTCATCTCTAATTTCTACAGTATTTATATTATACAGTATACCTATGTAGATCTAGATAGGGTAAAATGAAGGTGTTTTAAATCATTGTTTTACCCGTTTCTTGAAAGTATACATAAACTTAGATTTTGTCAGCTTGTTTTGACTAGTACTACACAATTTATGAATATCAAGTGGAAAGTTTCCATATTTTTTTTTCGGTATCAAATGCCTTAAAAATTAATACACATTACCAGCAAAATATTTCATCTTTATATTACACTACAAAGAAATACACAGACATATTTGTTATAAAATAATATATAAACTGTGTATTGTACAGAGACAAAGACATATATACACATACAAGACATTTTTTCCCTCACTTAGCAATCTGATCTTGTTAGTAGAATGTTAGTTTCAATTCAAAATGTATAAGTGTATGAAAAGGGTGTTGTGTAATGTGTCTTTGGTTGGTCATTTTTGATTGGTGGAAAAATGTGAATCACAATCCAACATGTCTATGACAAAAATAGAGTTACAAAAGTAAACGTAACAAAATAGTGGATAAAAAGAAAATTTCTTCTACCAAATTTTAAAAATATATCTAAAATTAGATGTGTTCACTATATGCAAGTTATTAATATGTTATCAAAATTAGGATAATTAGGAATTTGTTTTACTCGGGTATAAAAATGTATTAATATTGAGGATATAAAAAAAAATAATATATGTTTACATTACATGTAAAACAAAATATTTCAAATGGAAATATCAGATTAAATAAATAAAAAAATTAGTGATTTCACACAGGTAAATAGCACCATAAGCTAAAAAAAAAATATTAAAAATTCCTTCTATCCTAATTTAAGGTTTCTGGAAGCTTGTGTTTGGATATAAAAATAATAATTGACGTAAATACGACATATAAAACAGATAAATTTCATCCCCCCAAAAAAAACCAGAACGATCCTTGAGCCAAAATTTCAAACCAGAGTGGCCCATAGAGATTAATTGATTTTAGCAGTGGGTTTTCCTGGTGCTATCATTCATATACTTCTACTTATATTATCCTTCTATTTCATTTACCGGTTCACTACATTTAAAAACATCGTACATCCATTTTCACTCACATTTTCATGCATTCAAACACACCACACGACTATGTTTTCTTTTTATGTCTAGACTTATGTATATCATCACTACTTGGTTGATTGTTATCACCTGCCATCATAGCTACATCTATTCTGTCTTGTAAATGATCCTGAAATGTATATCAATAGTGCTCATCTTAATACATGTACATGGATTTATTATATATACATTGCAAGAATATGATGCATTTCGCATATGCAATAAAGGCAAAAGCAAATTACCCATAATGGGATACCTAGGCCGATATGGCATTATCAGACCAACCGGGGCCATGGTACCATATCTGCCCAGTCTATTTCACCATATAAGCTTGGCCCATATTTTGAGATCAGTTAATTGTGGGCTTATAATAATAATTGAAACATGGCCTGCTTGGTTATCTTCACTCAACCCATATCTAACCACAGCTTTGCCTTGGCCCGAAATCAGGGTCTCTGGATGATAACCAGACCAAATTTATGTTTTAATCGTATAACCATGAAAAGATATCCATGTAAATGCTTGAAATTTATACAGGATCTTAATCAATTAAAAATCGGCAAACATGTGATTTTTCGCATGAATGGGTGAGTGAATGATTGTTGTTTAGAAAAAAATTGATAATTTTTTCACCTATATCATGACGAGAACAGAAGATGTCCTCTTTGTACTAGATCAACACACTTTTATAGAACTAGTATACTGATAGACTTGTCACACACACAAACACATTACTCTGATTCTGATCTAATCAATCTTTGCTCCTTAATGCTTAGCGGAGAAGCAGCAAATACCAATTTTATAGTCTGTGATTTGACCCAACTGGCCTCAAAACCCATGATCTACCACAATAGAGGTGAGCATGCTAACCATTACACTATCGATGTGGTTGATTTTTCCATGAATATTTCAACAAACTATTAACATCTATACAGTAGAATATACAATGGGGCCAGGGGGTGATATTATTAGATACTTTCAGCTAGACAGTAACCATCAGACTTATAAGGGGAGAAAAGCCCAGCAGCTATAACAGACTGACTGATGAAACCCCAACATTGGGTAGATGTCTGGAAATGTACATCAGTGGTGGAAGGTTTGTCATTATTGATGTCTGGAAATGTACATCAGTGGTGGAAGGCTGGCCATTAGAAGTCAACGGCCTTATCTAATTGGCCCTCAGGCCACCACATATACAATGGCAATGCCATATCAACCATTCTGATTTCTACACCAATTTTAACTAATAGTTCACCAGCAGAGGTATCGACCCAGTGATAGTCATAATTCTATTCAAGACATTATTGAGAATATTTTACATTTTATATTGATCTTCTAAATTTTAAGAATTATTGTTAACATACCCTAATTCTTAGAAGTTTATCTCCAAATTTCATCTGTTCTACAGGTGGGTCATTATATTTCCTACATCCTTCTGCCATGTTATTTATTGCCATAACTATTAAGCCAAGGTCTGCATGCTGTAAAAAGTGAAATATGTTCTCAATGATAATACTTCATAAATGTAAGTTTCTGTGGTGATATTTCTACTGATGATGTGATGAAGGAAAATAGTGGTTCTTTGAAGCTACATTGTATTTGCAAACAAGGTGAGCGATACAGGCTTCTATGAGCCTCTGGTTTAAGGTTTATGGTGTTTAATGCCACTTTCAATAATATTTCAGATATATCGTGACGGTTAGTTTTATTGGTGGAGAAAACCACCGACCTGTCGCAAGTCACTGATGAACTTTATCACATAATGTTGGATCGAGTACACCTCGCCATGAACGGGGTTCAAACTCACAACTGTAGTGGTGAAAGGCACTGATTGCACTTAAAGATTGATCGCAATTTTTGTTCAGTTCATGAAGAAATAACCTCAATCAGGTTGTACACAATCAATCCTTATAAATTAATTCAAACTTTTTTTGCTATGATATTGAAAAATATATTTATTTTTTCAAAATAAGGCAAATAACCCCAAAGGTGCCTCATTTAAAGAAAATCACCTGATGACGGCATGCGACTCCTTGAGAACGACGTCTATTTTCAGATTCAGTACATATACAACTTTTTAAACCAATCAAAACATGTATAAAATGACATGTGACTCTAGAATTAATTTATAGGCAGTTGTAAATCCAACTACCATACGATCACGACCACGACAGTCCCCCTCTGGTTTAAAGATGGATATTTAAAAACAGGTCAGATCATATGTTGTGCAGGTTTTTTTTCAGTTACTCTAGTCTATGATTGAAGCAAATTGTTGTGATAAAACTGAATTTTAAAATATTGCCCCTCCGTCATTTTGTTTTCATTGCATTATTAACATATATGTGGTAGATTAAATCAATTTTAGTTGAATTAAGAGTTGTCTACCTTTTCTCTTAGATCTCCTTTATTCAACATGATTTCCTGTTCGTTATGTTTGTTCTTCTCCTGAATTTTATCATGTTCTTGCTGTAGCTGTGATAGTTCTTTGTTGTTTGACATTTTTGTTTTGTCATGCTCAGATTTTTCTCGATCAAATTCCTGCCTTAGTTGATCTAACTATAAAAGACAAATTATTTTTGTTATATCATTTACATGTAGAATAAATAAGATTTCAGTTAATAAAGGGAAACTTGTTGTTCAAAATTTACAGCAGATGGGAGAATTTGAATGTGTAGGTTTTAGTAGTTCATATCTTTGTTGACAATACATTGTCATTGTACATGTGCAGTGTACCCTTGTTATACTGCTACTGTTTAAATCTGCCACTCTCACTTATCACCATCAAATTTAAAAAGTTAATTTTTTCAAAATTCATTATGTTTATATGTAAATTTCTCCCTCAATATATTGCCGCCCTCTCTTATCATCAAAATATAGCTTGGTCTAAAAGACGGCAGTATAACAAGAGTGTACTGTAGATGCATCAGATATTTTCCACAAGTTAACAGTCAGTGCAACCTCTATGTTATATTTAAGAAGACCAATCAAATATCTATAAAGAGTCAAACCTGTATTGAGAGGTCACCTTTGGGACAAAGAAAAAGTGATCATTTAAGACAGGTGACCTCTTAAAAGAGGTTATTCATATGAAATTTTCCATGACATGACAAGAAAAATGTGACCTTTTAATACAGGTGACTGCTTAATAGAGGTGACCGCATGGGCAGGTTTTACTGTATTAATATGTACATCTAAAAAAAATCAGAATGTTCAAATTAATTAGGGTGACAATAGAAATTTATTAATCTTTTAGATATTTTGAGTGTTTAAATGGTATAGAACTTTTACTAATATCTTCCATTGACCTCATTTACTTCCCTTTTCTAACCTTGTTGTTTGTTTTAAAATTTCAATCAATGTCATTGGTTAATGTATTTGATTGAAACAAAAACTGGAGATTTATAGATATCATGCGATGGCCCTGGGATTTCCCAACTGTTTGTCAGGGTTTGTGGACACATGTGCAAATAGGAAACCTTCAAGTGAATATGGGAAGTCAAAGAAAAATTGCATTCCTTCTACATCCTAAACTGGTTATATTTTCCAGTCGTTTAATTTTTACATAACTGTTTTAATGATTTTACAAAAATTGGTTATCATGTCAGATTGTTCAAAAATTTCAATGGAAATAATACAGAAATAAAAGTTTTCCTTTGATCAATGGATGTCCTCTTTCCGTAGCAAAATATTTCGAAATAAAATTTGTCAAAGGACTGGGAGCTATAAGGGCCAAAATCGGCCCCACCTCAGATGTCGATAAAATGTTCTCCAAAATGTATTCACAATATGTACTTTTCAGAAATAAATACAGTTAGTTAATATGTGTATCTAATTCCTCACACTGGATCGACAAATTCAGGTAATGAAAAGCACTGAACGTCATTTTTTTCATTATACAGAACGTACATATCATTGTATCATAATACATATCTTTAAAAAAAAACAAAAAAAACAAAGCATAATAAAGCTCAATAAACAAAGCATAAATTTGACTTAATATGCAATGTGGATTGATTTCAGGAATAAAAACATGTTCCGAAGCTGTATTATGAAATTAAAGTGAACGAATAGTAATGTCGCAACGTCATCCATTTTCGACGGTTTGTTTCACGTGATTAAATCTCTCATTATTTTGATCGCTTAATTTGTCAGAGGTTATATTATGATACTGAAATTGCATGAATGATCTCAAGAAATCTTATCTAAAAATGTCTTCTTTAAATGTAAGAACTACGTACCACATCTATTATTTCACGTTCAAATTGTAGTTTTTCGTAATTCATTTTTTCGTTACCTTAACAAAGCTTTAATCATTTTAAAAATATATCTCATACAGACCAGTTTTGAATTCATCGTCTGCTATGACATTGATAATGTACAGGTACATATTGAGGTCATATCAATTCAGAAACTTATTAACATTGATCGTCGAAAACTGGTCGAAATTTTGGTATTAATCTTAAAGTAATAGATAGATTTATTTGGACAATAGAACTTTGTCATATTTGAAATTTTTTTAAACACTTTTTTTACCGTACTTTATTCTTAACGACAACCAATGCGATGATATATTCCAGTACATTTTTACGGACAACCATCACAAATCTATAAAAATTTTTTTACCAAGGTGCGGGTTGAGAGAAGTCCAATATTTAAAGATCGCTTTTTTTTTATAATATGGAAATATTTTGGGAAATGGTGTGAAGCAACATGTTTAACGTGTAACGATTTTAGCTAGAACCCTGTGCGAATTATTTTTGTTTTTTTGATAAACTGATAACAAGTCTTGGAATCAGATGTCCCATAGAAAGTGGTTGTCGGTAGATAATTGTTTTACAATCAAGTATTTCATATATATATATATACTCTTCAAAAAAAGAAACGCATAGCTCATTTTACACCATTTTTTTATTTTAACGAGATTGCTGTTTCAATAAATGTACATGATTTAAATGTCATTATGTGAGGACAAAAGAATTTTACTATGGGTTTTAAATGCCGGGTCAATTTTTGTGACTAGTCATGCTTTTGGTCAAAATTTGTTTTCGCTTGATTACACCAGGATGCACGAGTTTGAAAACTTTGCACGCTTTTTGCATGAAACCCTAACCTAGGGCCTATAAAATCCAAGGATTCTTAGTTACAAAATCAGTTGCTCATGTAGACACTGAACGATCCAACTCACGCCACGTCTTAACGAAGACCAACGCAACAACGCTATCGGTCGGTTACAAGCAAGTGAAACCCACACACATGTATCCAAGGTGCTGAATGTTTCCCAGAGTAACATCTCTCACCTTTGGGATAGGTACCAACAGCAAGGCTCAACACATGACCGTCCACGGTTAGGACGACCAAGAGTGACAACACCTGCTCAGGATCGTCATATCCGGCTACGTCATTTGCGGGACAGGTTCACAACAGTGACATCTACTGCAGCAGCAATTCCTGGACAGCGTAGAATTTCAGACCAGACAGTCCGTAACCGCCTACGTAAAGCCGGAATAAGAGCAAGACGTCCCGTTAAAGCTGTTGTTTTGACCCGCCTTCAATGGGTTCGGACACATAGAGTATGGCCACAGCAACGCTGGAGAACAGTTTGGTTCAGCGACGAGTCGCGGTTCCTGTTGAAACGAGGCGATGGAAGAGCTAGGGTATACCGGCGACGAAATGAGCACTTTGCCAATAACTGTATTCAGGAAGTCGACAGATTCGGAGGTGGGAGTGTAATGATATGGGCTGCAATATCGCATACTGGAAAGACAGCGTTGGTGCACATTCCAGGGAATTTGACAGCCCAGCATTATTGTGATGAAATCCTGCAGCCGCATGTTCTACCGTTAATGCAGCAGAATGGTGCAAGATTTCAACATGACAATGCCCAACCCCACACTGCAAGAATTACAACCGCATTACTCACGAATTCTAACGTTGCGGTGCTTCCTTGTCCGTCCAAATCTCCCGATCTCAATCCAATTGAGCATCTTTGGGACGACTTAGACAGACGTGTTCGCCAAAGACAACACAGCCTCAATATTTACAACAACTGGTGAATGCATTACAAGATGAGTGGAACAACATCCCGCAACAAGCGATTCGAACTCTGATTTCGTCAATGGGCGGCGCTGTCAGGCTGTTATTGATTCCCGTGGTGGACATACGAGATATTGAACTGTAGTGACCTTGAACTTTAAATGTGCAATGAATTTAACAAGAAAATGAACATTTTAATTGTGTTTGTAGTTCTGATTTCTTGATTGATTAATTAAACATTGCTTTACTTGAAATGCAGTCTTCGAAATAAGGCGGTAGTCCGAAGCCCGTGGCGTGTAAAATTGTACACGGGCGTATAAAATGAGTAATTCCACAAGTCCGACGGGCCTGTGAAAAAAAGTCATATAGTTTCAAAAGTTGATTTCATAAGATATTGTGTGTAGATATTTAGTTTATTGTTCTCCGTTTTCAGTTGCTGCCGAGTCAATGCAAAAAATGAGTAGGCCTTTTAAGAATTTCCGATATTCGAAATAGATTTAGGTGTGTCTGTTTTTTGCAATTTGATTGGTCGATCTTTTTCCCATCATGTAGGTTTTAAAAAAGGACAAGAAGCAGGACTCACGTTAGAGGGTGAAGTAGTTGCGTTGTGAAGGTTGACTTCGATTTCTCGTTGGTCAAAAGCGAAGTTCAAGTAGCCTTGTAATTTTGAAGAGTCGCCCTATGTTGCCCGCGTATTTTTGCCACGTGCCATTTATGAAAATATCGACATCGTGTTTATTGAATTCTATGTTATTCATTAAGTATTTTGAAAGTGACTTTCTTGAAAAGTAATCCATTTCGGTTTAAAGAAACTTTAATTTCGTTCAATATCAAATAAAAATGGCACCACGAGAAATGGGGCGCAATCAGACACTGTGCTACGGGAAATGTTGATCGAAGCTACTTTTAACCAAACAAACTTTTGATTATTTTTTTTCTCAATCCTGTGACATAAAGTCTGAGTTCTCGTATATAATATGTTCATATTTGAGAAGGTTGGTCATTCAAAATTCGTTGAAATGCACGGAGACACTTCAGATTATTTTCGATCCGCTTCCAAATCCGATCGGTATTTATTTTTTTTTTTATTAATTGCGATCTATTTATAGAACTGTTGCTGATAGACCTGTGTCTACGTTAAGGGTTAATACCTCTGCAGTTAGAAAATAGACTTTGAACTACAGTAGTTTTGTTCCATTGTTGCACTCTGATTTGAGGTCTGACAAATAATAATTACAATCTTTACTTTAGGTTGCTTCAGTTTATGACTGTCAGTGTCAACACTACATGATGTTTCATCCCACAACCAAAACGGACCATTTCTAAAACAGACTACACTAAAACGGACCATAACCAAAATGGACTACCAGAAAAAAATATGTATTGCAAGAATCTTTATTTAGTTTTTTTTTAGTGTGCGTTGATTGTTTTTTTTTTTAAACTTATCTTATTTGTGATAATTACTTTCTAGATTTACGAATAAATCAAATTAGTACAGGTAACTTAGTGAAGCCAAGTAATTATTGGTGTTTTAATTGGTTTATGACACCCAAATCACTTTTAATTAGATTAAATGATTTGATTATCAGGTGATTGTGTAAGTGTGTGTTGTCTTGAATTTACTTTTCTGGAGCAATCTGCACAGTGGTCTGTCCCCATTGTGAGAATGATAATGAATGAAAACAAACTCCATGTTCTTTTATTGTCTATGAACCAAAGATCAAAGAAATTTACTCGTTTTTGTGATGGAATTTATCAAAATTCCATGTACTGCAATCGGTTAATTATATCTTAATTACTATTTTTTTTTTATCAACCCAAGCCCATATTCTTTGGGGGAAACTATGATTAAAGCATTGAGGGTTTAATAATCTTTGTAAATTAAAACCAAATTCTTTAAAATTAATTAACTTTTAATCAAATAAAAATCAAATTAATCATAATTGTAATTAAGAGGGTAACAATTAATTGTATGATTTGACTAAAAATGTGCTTGCTATGTTTTTTTTTTTGCAAAGGACTGGGAGCTATAAGGGCCAAAATCGGCCCCACCTCAGATGTCGATAAAACAACAACAACAACACTCCTAATAAACTGTTGCTATCAGAATCTGCTGTAAGTTGTCTTTTACGTGTAAGGAATGTGTCCTTTACATCCCGCGCTAAGGGATGTATTCAAATTGTTCATCATAGCTGTCTGGTGTCCCTTTCACATAAAGTCGGCGTTTTCCTAGAAGAAGCCATTTGTTATTTTATTTATGCCAAATTCGCAGTCATGTTAGGATTCTAATAATAATAGGTTATTATACATTATTATACAGCTATAATTTTAATCCAATCAAAAACAATATGGTTGTGATCATCTTCCGTAATTAAAATCGTCAAAATGAAATACAACCGAATTAATATCAAATGGTGTCTTGTTTCAACCTCATTTAAAATATACCTTGACATTCTTTCATACTTTTATATCACGTTCACGATCTTTTATTACAACACTATTTCACTCAAGTGTACATTTTTTTCCTGTTCTAGTTAAAGGACTTTATCAAACAGAATCATACAGTTTACATGTAATGCAGTTAATACGCATTTAAGCCACAGAATAATATTTCTATTTTCCACACCTTGTGGTGTGGGGTCGCTATTGTGCATGCGAAATATTAATTGCAAACCCCATTGACTGGCTATTTGCTGCCTGTCTAGAATATATTTTTTTTCTCGATCGACAGTTCAGAAGCTAGAAAACGATATGATGAATAGTGTCTGTCAATCATGCAAACAATAACTTATGCACATGACAGAACGCATTTTCAATGCACTACATACACAAACTTTTGATCCATCATTTGTCCATTGGAGGTTGATTTAAGAGAATGGAACTGATAGAAGTTAAAAGTTTAATTTGGGCGCAAAAGGGGAAACTTTATATAATTTATGAAAATGTGATGTAACATATGCGCCAGGGATATTTCCCAAAATTCTTTCAAAATGATATAAACTGTTAATATCTTCCTGGCATTGATGAAACCAGATATGTTCGTGGTAGCCCATCACAAAATACTGTCAGTTCCCTTTTAGCGCTCTCGCTAACATTAAATATTTCCAAAATAAATAACAAATCTTTAATTTTTTGTCTTTCTTCTTCAGACAAATCTTGGTATGAAGATTTGCTGGACGACGGATTGAAATCGACTTTAACAGTCTGCCCATCAGTACTTTCTAATTTTAAGTACTGGGGTACAAGGCCATATGACTCTACAAACCAAAGCGCAGTTTCAAGCTTCGATCTAAATTATTTTAATTTCCTTGATTTGTTATTTTCGATAATTAACGCCTCTCCCTCTTTATGTGCAAACGAACATATGTTTATAATTAAAACACACTAAACAAATTAATACAAATAATTAAATACATATAAAATCATAGAAATAATTCATAAAATATCATATTTATTCAAGAAATTTACATTTTTTATTTCAATAGTCCGTTTTTGTTATGGTCCGTTTTGGTTATAGGATGAAACATCCGGTAGCGAGTGTCAATATACGTTCGTGCTATATTTGCATTCCCTAGCTTTCTATATGTAGTTGGACCGTTGAGCAAATTGGCATATACACATGTACTGTACATATTTCTTCTGCTGAAGGCTACACAAATACGACTTTTTGCATTTTGTGTGGTATTTATTCAAAGCATAGTGATATTTAAAAAAAAAGGGGGTACATATTAAAAATTATCACCAAATTATATGTCTCACGCAATGATGACATCACAAGTTTTTGTTATAAGAGTCTTATAGCAATATTGGTTGTGATGATGATGATGAGGAGGAGGTGGATAGTGATGATATGGAATATACTGAGGATGCTATTGACAATATGATTTTAGAATTTTCAGGAGATTAATATAAACATGAATCCAAAATAAAGTGTCTTTTTGTGTTTTTTACTTGCATTCTGGTCTTACCTAATGCATAATTGACATGTCCACATAATATTTGGTACATCATCATGTTTTGAGTTTTGGTGGTTTGAATTAATGGTCATTAATGTAGTTTTCAAATTCGGGCCTGTAGAATTGATGGTGGGCCTGTAAATATTTGAACTTACAGGCCCGGTGGGCTTGTAAGGTAAAAAGTTAAGCGTGAAGACTGGAAATGTGTTTGTTTCTATATCGCCCTAAAATTTTACTATGCATTTCTTTTTTTGAAGAGTATATTTATGATGAGAACAAGTTTACAACCACATGATTAATCGTGTAGGTAAAATGTGTGTCGCTGCCATGAGTCTATGTATGATTGTTTTGATTGTCACTAGAAAAAGAGGAGATGGTGGATATTACTTTGCTTTGTGACAAACCAACAACAACACTCCTAATACACTGTTGCTATCAGAATCTGCTGTAAGTTGTCTTTTACGTGTACGGAGTGTGTCCTTTACATCCCGCGCTAAGGGATGTATTACATTCGTCCTCATAGCTGTCTGGTGCCCCTTTCACATAAAGTCGGGGTTTTCCTAGAGGAAGCCATTTGTTATTTTATTTATGCCAGTCATGTTAGGATTCTAATAATAATAGGTTATTATACATTATTATTCAGCTATAATTTTAATCAAATCAAAAACAATATGGTTATGATCGTCTTCCGTAATTAAAATCGTCAAAATGAAATACAACCGAATTAATATCAAATGGTGACTTGTTTCAACCTCATTTAAAATATACATTGTCATTCTTTCATACTTGTTCATCACGTTCACGATCTTTTATTACGACACTCAAGAGTACATTTTTTTCCTGTTCTAGATAAAGGACTTTATCAAACAGAATCATACAGTTTACATGTAATGCAGTTAATACGCATTTAAACCACAAAAGAATATTTCTATTTTCCACACCTTGTGGTGTGGGGTCGCTATTGTGCATGCGAAATATTAATTGCAAACCCCATTGACTGGCTATTTGCTGCCTGTCTAGAATATTTTATTTTTTTCTCGATCGACAGTTCAGAAGCTAGAAAACAATATGATGAATATTGTCTGTCAATCATGCAAACAATAACTTATGCACATGACAGAAAGCATTTTCAATCCACTACATACACAAACTTTTGATCCATCATTTGTCCATTGGAGGTTGATTTAAGAGAATGGAACTGATAGAAGTTAAAAGTTTGATTTGGGCGCAAAAGGGGAAACTTTATATTATTTATGAAAATGTGATGTGAATTTTAGGGATCCTCAGATTCAAATCCATTCATTTACTTTTCTACACTTTTATACATATTATACATATGCATACTCTTATTTCAAATGATAGTAATGTTATTTTAAAATATTTCCACTTTGTTTTACTTGTCGTTTTCTTTTAAGAGCCCCAGCTTTATATTGCTCACGTTCAGCAACGGACCACCTTGGTCAATTGTTTTAGCTCATGGATGATCATGAGATTCACTAAGATAAATAGCACGGTACTGCAATATTTATTTATATTTATTTATTCCTTTATGCTTTGGTGTCAGTGTTTCAACTGTTGACAGTTTTAAATTCAACATGGGTAGACTTATAGAAAGTGTGTAATCGTAAAATTCAGTGGCCAACCATCCCAGTCTGGTGGCAAAAGAAAAGGTATTGTTCTGATATGCCAAACGTTGTGTCTACAATTGACGGAACTTCACATGAGATACAAATTCCATCCAATGAACCCCAACAAAAAAACATACTTTCAGCAAACCAATTCTTTTCATTGATTGATATGAAAAGAAAGTTTATAAACAGTGATAATCATAAATTCCATCAATATCAATCAAACAATTACCTTTCATCTTAACTGAACTTGAGTCATCGTGGTCGTATGGTAGTTGAATATACAACTACATGTGCAATCGTTGCCCATCACCACTTAAGTTGTGAGTTTGAACCCCATTCATGGCGAGGTGTACTCGATAAAACATTATGTGATAAATTTGTCAGTGACTTGCGATAGGTCTGTGGATTTCTCTGGGTACTCCAATTTCCGGCACAAAAATAGTAACTGAAATATTTGTGAAAGTGGTGTTAAACACCTAACCTTCAATGGACAAATGATGGATCAAAGGTTTGTGTATGTAGTGCATAACATAAAACACCTTTGGGTCATACTGTGGCATATCTTTACAAGTACAAATAATACTACAACAATATTGTTTCCCACACAATTATGGGAACTGTTATACACATATCATGTCATTAAACAATGTACTAAAAAAGAAACAACTTCACTTTCAATTTTTTTTTATTAACAATTAAATTAAATCATCTCCATGATCTCAAAATTATGTTTCAGTGTTTACTGCATCTTATCACATATTTTATTGAAATAACGCCGAATTTGCATGTGTAATAAAAGCATAATTTGCGGCGTGTTATTTGCCTCCGAGGCAATAACATTTTACGAGGGCAGTAACATGTTATCTGCCCTCTTGTGGTTTTTATGGACCCTATACCATGGACAGGAATAATTACATAGAGATCCATCCAACCCAAGCACAAATTTCATATCTAAATCAAAATGTTTCCCCTCAACTTCAATACCTGCTTTTTCGCATAATGTGTTTATTTTCTGAAAAATGGGTTTGCAAGCAAGTTTTAAATGATCATAATCTTCTTTGCAGTTAACAATGCAAAAAACATTTTGATCTTTTGATGATAATGTCAAATCATCGGTAATTACAGAAAAGGACAAGACAAAGTTTGAAATTCTACTAACTTTTGACCCGTCCCCGAAATTTTAATTTTTATCTTGTCTGTTTCAGGATTTACATGATACTTGATGTACCGGATAAGTTTGCTTTCTAGACTCCTCAACTTCAATACCTGCTTTTTCGTATAATGTGTTTATTTTCTGAAAAATGGGTTTACAAGCAAGTTTTAAATGATCATAATCTTTTATGCAAAAAACATTTTGATCTTTTGATAATAATGTCAAATCATCGGTAATTACAGAAAAGGACAACACGACAAAGTTTGAAATTCTGCTAACTTTTGACCCGTCCCCTGAAATTAAATTTTTATCTTGTCTGTTTCAGGATTTACATGATACTTGATTTTCCGGATAAGTTTGCTTTCTAGACTAACATATATGCCAGGGATATTTCCCGGAATTCTTTCAAAATGATATAAACTGTTAATATCTTCCTGGCATTGATGAAACCAGATATGTTCGTGGTAGCCCATCACAAAATACTGTCAGTTCCCTATAAGTGCTCTCGCTAACATGAAATTTTTCCAAAATAAATAACAAATCTTTAATTTTTTGTCTTTCTTCATCAGGCAAATCTTGGTATGAAGATTTGCTGGACGATGGGTTGAAATCGACTTTAACAGTCTGCCCATCAGTACTTTCTAATTTTAAGTACTGGGGTACAAGGCCATAGGACTCTACAAACCAAAGCGCAGTTTCAGCCTTCGATTAAATTCTTTTATTTTCCTTGATTTGTTATTTTCGGTAATTTCCGAAAACTCTTTTCCACTATTCGCGGTTCCAAATTTTTTATTTATTGATTTTACATAATCTATAAGGCGACTGTTCGTATCTTTCAGACTGTCAAGTTGATTTGACAGATTCTGGTTTTTTGCTAGCAAAACCCCCTTAAGAAATATTTCTTCCTGTAAACTGTCATGCAAATCAGAACACTTTTTTCAAATTCTATATTGTCACTTTCAAACTTTTGTAAACTAAAATTTAATTGTTTTACATTTTCTAACTCATCTGAGAATATTGTGATCTTATGCACATTACTATCAAAAGCAATTCGCTTCCTCCCTGTAAATTTTCTATTTGATAACAAAACTTTAATAGTCTTACTTAAAAGTCTGTTTTCAGGTCTCTCTGTGAATTTTAACTGAAATGATTGTAATTGGGAATTTAAAATATCTATTTATTTAAAATCAGGGTATTTGTCCTTTGCTTTGGAAAAAGAGCTTGTAATTGAAAATGTGAGAGCTATCTGTTGGATTGTGCCCAACAAATATCTACTCCTTTTGGATCAAACTATTTTACTTCATTTTAGAAGTAGCATGGATAGACCATTAAACCTACCTCAGTATCCCTGTAGTAATAACTATTTCAGTATCCCGAAAGAAAATATATAATCAATAATTGGGGGCTTATGAAAAAAAAACTATTTTGGATGAAGTGGTGTTTATTTTATTTTTATCTTACATTTGTATATAACTGTTACGTGCCGACATACCATCGTTTTTTACGGCAAAGATTACTTCTCAAATATCAAAACGTCATCTAAGCGCTTGGAATATTTGAACATTTTCCCGTCGTTTTTCAAGAAATTTAACACCTCGTGAAACCCCAAAAATACTTTAACAGTACTTGTGTTTTATTTATTTTAATAATCTGGTAAAATATTTTTCTGGTGCACGACTGCGGAGGTGTTAATTTCTTCGAAAACCGTCGAAATGTCGCGGGCAAAATTCCACGAAATACAGAAAACAAATAACACTCATGACATCACAATGACGTCAAATATGTATCGATTTTGTTGGAAGCAAGTTTTAACATCAAAAGTATGATGTCGTCTATAATATAAAGCACATCAAATTTTAATCAAATATTTTCTAAGATAATGATTCATTAAATATTGGGCCATATATGACACTTATAGTCCCCAGTTCTTTTTATGGCATTGACGCCGGATTGCATGCACTGAGTTTTTCACTTGGTTTCAATGTACACAAACTGTATTTAAAATAAATACAATTATTTACAGAAACATATGTTATTTACTGATGAATTTCATTACTTGAAATGAATCATGAAATGTACAGATTGTGTATATAATGGTCTCATATATACAATCAGAAGAGTGAAAATATTGATTTTAAGGGTCTGGCTGAGGTTATAAATAAATTAATATTTAACAACCTCCACCAACAAAATATTTTGATATAATCATTAACCCTCTATGCTCAAAACAACTGCTCAATTTGGTGTTGGTGGAAGACTGTGGAGGTATATAAAATAGCTAAAATGTACATTACATATGTCGTTTGTAGCATTATCCGTCTAATTATGATGTCATTATGACGTCATAATGCACCCAATTTCACGGAAAGTTATATCTATTGAAAATTTGTTTATATAACAATTAAATTAGTAAATTTTTTGTATTCTATGTCAAGCATTATTTTTTAATATAATGTGGGGCCAATTTTGCACCTTAACGCCTCTCCCTCTTTTGTCTAAAACAGCTAGAAAATGAAGGATTTTGGGCACTGTGTATGGGGCAAAACATCTTGCTGTCTTGAAATATTCAAATACCAGTGTATGTCTTTAGTGTTTCGTTTTACAAAAATTGTATCAGAAACCTGATAAAACTGCCCTTCAAGATTACCTCATCTCCCATATTCACTAGATTATTTATCAGATCTTTATTGGACTCGTTCAATGTCGTGTGTCTCATCATCAAACCTTTAACCTTGTCCTCGGCCGCAATATAATCTGTAAGAAGACAAAAACAACATGCATATAAAAAGTGGAAGTAGTCTTCAGCCATTTTATAGTCTATGTTGATAACATGAATATCACTGGTGTTAAACTGATGATAGTAACGATCCCAAGATGGCGGAGGGAAAAACCTGTAAGATCAATTTTACTTATTATTTCTCTTTGTGTTGTGTATTTGCGAGTGGTATGTTGGTAAGAATAAATCCACACTAGCAACAAATATGGTCATGCGTTATTTTATCTTGCATACTGCTTTTATGGACAGAAAATCGACATTGAAAAAACAATCGAGGACGATAGTAATGCAAATGAACGATGATAGTAACGACACAAGGATGATAGTAACGTCAGAAAAATTATCGAATAGCAACTGTAAAATATTTGTTTTACAATACTGAAAAACTATCCCGGATTTTATATTTGGAGGTAAAATCATGGTAATAGTAGTTTGTTTACCTAATTTACTCCATAACGAATCATCCTAAATATGGAATACTCAACATATTTAAGGAAAAACGATCATTCTCTTCGACCATAGATTTGAAATGTGAAAGTTTTGTAGCAATTTTTTTTTATTTGAAAAAAAAAGGGATGGGGGGCACAAAAATGAAAAACAGTCTTGATCTGTAACTATGATATTCTTCTATTTTTATATGGTAATAAGTGCATCAGAGAGAATTAATATATAAACACCTGACTTGTTATAATCTTCAGAAAGACAGGTAGTCAATATAAAATGTAAATTACATTTATAAAATGATATACTAAATAAATGTGAAAAAAAAATGAAAAAAAAAGTAAATTGAAAACTGAAATTTATTTATGATATAGAGTTTATTTAAATTTGAATTATGTGCATCAAATGTTCTCAAATCCTGAAAGAGAATATGTGAAAACAAATCTGACATGTTTATTAAATGAAAACGTCTTTAATTTTTATCTCATTGCAAAATGTGATTTTCTAATGTTCATTTACATCGGAATTCTTTATGAGTATTAAAGCACATGTATGTGCATTTACAGTACCTTTTCTAGCTGCATGGAATGATTCAAGTAAGATTGGTTCGAATATAAGAAAAACCCAGTCAAATAAGAAGCATTACCAAAGCATGTACACAAAAACAATTTTTATAATGATGCCTTGTGTTTAGAAAAAGATAAATGAAAGTGACCTTGAATTCCATGTTTAAACCTCATCAAGACTATAAGTAGTACTACATGTACATGTATCAGTGTTGTAACTGTTTATAGATCAAGTATATGTAGTTGAAAATATTGTTTTTCATTTCAGGTAAGGGGAGGGGGCTTTCATAACCACTACCATATGAAATAGTAGTCTCCCTTCATTTCCAAACGCTGATTTTAATAGTCATAAGCCAATAAAAATTTCACTAAAGTCATAATGTAACCAAAATATCTTCTTTAATAGTCATAATTCAACCAAAATCTCGAATTGAATAGTTCTTCTTGGTTTCAGAAGGGGGGGGGGGGGGGGGGGGGAGAGGTTAGTGGGGTCATACAAATTCCTGATCCTCTACCTACGAGTGTGGAAATATTGTTGAAATTGTAGTAAAAAATCCATAACCCATCATTACAAAAAAAAATATTAACTAACCTATTATGGATTCAATTTATAAGATAGAAAGAAAATAAGCTGGCTAAGGTACTACAAAAAAATAATAAACCTTTAACATATCTACTCAATAAATAAGCTATGTTGGATGGAAGTATGGATGGGGAGTGGGGTAGTCAAGTATGGTTCAACCACATTGATTTAATTACAAAGCATTTTAACCTTTTTTGTTGCTATAAATACTGCTTAAATTTTATGTATCATCTACAGATAATAAATTTGGTCTCAATATGGAATAACGAAAAAATAATAAACTCATACCCGAGTAAAGTAAATAACTCTAAAATGTGATCTGACTTGATCTATAATTGGAGACAAAATATATAATATTTCAAGTGAGTAACTGTCTAATTTGTATAAAGATATTTCATAGTATCATTTTTATTAAAGAATTAAGTCTGAAATATAAATCAATAAATGTAGCTGTGACACGTGCTTAGACCCCCCCCCCCTTTTTTTTTTAAATAACTATGTTTCCACTAACATTCCTTAAAAAAAATAAGACAGACACATAGGCAAACATTTGTTCTCTTCATTTACATAGGATATAAAGGACAAAGATCTGACTTTTTTAACAGTGCTTGGCCAATAATGGCAATAACAACTGTAGGGTATGCACTAAAATTAGGGTCTGTATTGTTAGCAGAAACATAGATATTTTTTTGGGGTGCCTACTCAGGTAAAAGGTATTGGTAATTGTATGTATTATATCTATGCATATTTCAAAGATTTTTTATTAATTGAAATACATGTATATACTAATTAATTAATCTTTTCCCAATGATGAATTTATTTTTAAATCCTCTTCTGCAGTTACAAAATTAATATAGAATATATTTGTATTTCAAGGTCATAGAATGAATTCATTGTCAAACCATATTTTATGCTGAGTTCTTACTGTTCTACACTTACCATCAGGCATAGCTTCTGTTACATAAATCATATAATCTGAATACTTCTTATATCTCTCTACTTTGTCATGCAAGTACCTTTGTCTGAAATATAATAAGGTATCAACTATTTTGTAATCTCTTAATCAGGGTAAAACATACAACACTTTAAAGGCCATTATTGATGTGAAAAAAAACATATGTCTCAGTCCACATTCTTCATGACTTGAGAAAGCTATATGCAATCCATAGGAAGTTGAAAAAAATTTACATATCAAACAGACACAATAATTATTGATTAATAATGTAGGAGTTTCCCATGCAAAGGCAGCTACTGATTTTCTATGATATACTCAAAGAGGCTATTCCTCCAACAAAACTGGTTCTATCAATCCTCCAAAACAATATGCATGGAAAAATGCAAATGTGCAAAGTTTTAAGGAATTCCAATTTAAAATGTAGGAGAAATTGCAATTACATGTACAATATTTTTCATGTAATAATCTAGTCAAAAAAGGAATTTCTCCTTAACAAAATAGTGTCACAAAACAGTGTGCTGTAACAATATCTGAATTTCTATATGGTAAGAAGCAAGCATGGTTCTGGTGCAATGCATATAAAGATGAAGTCATTTAACCAGAAAACAAGTTGTGTGGAAAATCGAGCATAAAGAAAAATGGTTAGGGTTATGGTGTTTAACGTAAATTTAACTACCATACTATCACAACCACCACAGCCCCTGGATTAATAGTAGTTAAGTTATAACTGAAATAACTTAATTGAAAAATTGGTCAACAGTTTATCGATACATTTATTTCTACATTGCAACAAACGTACCTTCTTTTGTACTCCTCAAGTTGAATTTTACACTCTTCAAGCTCTTGTGTTTTCTGTTCCTTTATAACAACTTCAGTTTGATATTTCTGTATGGCTCTCTTCCTTTTAGCATCATATTCTTTTATATACTTATCACAATCTGCAATCTGGTGCTTTATCTGTGAATAAAGAATATTTTATTAATTCAAAATTCTCTCGTATAATTTATTTTCATTTATCTATTAATGTCTGACCTGTCATATTAAAGTTTAGCAGTTATAAAAAGTCTATAAACATTTTTTTTTTACCTCTTGTCGTCTTTTCTGTATACGTATCCTTCTCTGTGCACATTCCTCCATTCGTTCCCTGAATCGTCGTCGTGCTTCTTCCAAATCTCCATTTACCTTGGCTACTTCAACTTCCTTTTTAAGTAACAGTGTCTTCTGTAGAGTTCTAACTCCTGTTTCCAGAAGTCTGCCTCCAGACTCTTTGACAACAGGAAATGCTGTAATTTCATCTTCATCTTCTCTAAAATATTAAAAGGAAACAAATAGGATTATGAATAATCTGTTACATGAAGAATTAGTAAACCCTTCGATTACAGATACAAGTATCCTTTAATATGTTTTTTCTTACAATGTTCAATTAGCTACAAATTATGAGAAATTATACTCAAACTTGTCTTTTTCATTGCTCTTGCTAGATCAGGTCCTATTTTGCCCGTCGTAAGGGAAATTCCTTGTATAAAAATGTATAATTTTAGAATAAAATCGGTAATGTGCAAAAGGTCTATTGTGGATAATTCTTCATTTACACCTAGATATGCTTATTGTTCTTAACTAGAAGAAAAGCATATAAGAAATACAGAATCGACCTAGGACTGGGCTTAATTTTGCTTACGATTATCCAGAAATTATGTGTCAGATTTTGCAAAGTTGTCCCCAAGTCAGTTCTATATATTTAATTATCTCATAGAACAGATGGTATAACAATAAATATTTATCCCAATTAAGGGCATAAATAAAAATATTCAAAGCTAATTAACTATGGAAGATTGTACAAAAATATTTATTGAACAGAACGTCAGTATCAATGACAATGTACTTATTCGTCGAACTTGACAAATGATATTATAATAATCAAAATGGCCAACCCTCTTCTTCTTCTTCCTCTTTAGTTTACAGATAAACTTAAAAACTGAAGATTACTTGCTGGTACATCATTTGGAGATGGAATTCCACAAGTTTACAAACAGGTAACATTCATAGACCTATGGTCACAAAAAGACCACAAGAGCTATGCAGCTATGGTTCCACAGCTAGGAATTCCTACATTTAAAGTTTTTAAAATAATGATCAGATGTGCCATATTGGGAGATGTATAATATCGTTGAGATTAGACTTCCTAAGATATTTTCTGCTCTGCATCTCTAGCTAAAGACTAGGCTTGGGAACTCTAACCTCAAGTTGGCTCAACGAGATTAGGAAATGCAGTGTCTTGTTTATATGTTTACATTTTATACCATCTACTAAATAGATGTAGAGAAAATTGGAATTAGTGAAAATTACTCTCATGTGTACATCTAATTAATTAATTGCTAGTGATAATGTAGGTCTATAAATATTGTTTTATACATTATTTACTATGATTTGTCTGTGTCTGTATAGTCAAGATTTCTCACGGTTGGTGAATTATTTACCTTTCGTGTAATTGCGTCACGAAAACATTTTGTTTACGATTGTCTAAGTCTAGCTTATAATCTCCCGTTGCTGCCATCTTGGGAAATCAAGGATATGTATAATTAATCGGATAGAAACATGGTTGCGTGTGCAGAAACACAGGTGCTCTATTTCAAATCGTGGTAGCCATGTCTAAACAGTTTTATGCAAATGAGATACCTTGGAGATGATCACGTGAGATAAGTATAAAATGGCGCGAAATAAACAAATTCACATTTTCTGATCAGAAAGTCGCCATCAAAACCACCAAAATTAATAATAAAGAAATCTTATTAATATTCACGGATTACGGGATGAAAAAATTTGCCGTTTTGTAAATTGATCACAAAGGACTTATCATTTTCATAATTCTGCAGAATAAAGATTCTGTTTTGATTTATCATGGGACAAGGTCCATGCCGTTAGACCTCAATGATTATCCAGTCTTCCTTCAGTGAAATCCAAATTGGTGCATTTAATTATTATCATTAATTGTTGTTTAATAAAACGAATTGTTCACTAAACATGACCCCCCCCCCCTTTTTTTTTAAAAACCTTGTACACAGGGCCTTGTCACTATCCACGTAAATATACTATCAATGTATAAACATGGCTATATACATTTATCAATGTATAAACATGTTTATACATTGATAGTATATTTACGTGGATAGTGACAAGGCCCTGTGCCTTGTATTAAAGGTCACAGGCACTTGTGGACAGGACCCTATGTTGCCCCCCTTTTTTTTTCTTTTTTTATAAACATCGACTTTTTTTTCATATAAACAACATTTTGCAACTTTCTATGTATCACTGTATGACATATATACAATAAATACAATCAAACAGTAGTTTCTATCCATGCCGGATTTCTGACATGATATAAGTTAGAAGGTAAGTCACTCTTCTTTGTTTACATTGCCATTGGGGTACTTGTTGTACATTGATCTTAAATTTAGTGAATAAAAAAGGCCTACCTGTCTGGAAATTGGCTTATTCCTTCTCTGTATATATTATTCTCCCTGAAATCACACATCAATATTTATTTACAGCAGCTGACAACTCTCCATGGAAGATTTTCCACTCGCGTTTTGCGATTTTCAGACGACATTTTTGAAAACTCGAATTAAAGCTACGGAAGTGTGATTATTAGCGACATCTGCTGGTCATTTGAAATATTGACGATACGGTAAAACGCGAGAGTTCCGGGTAAAAAGTTCGGGAATTTTTTGGCGCAAAATTTAATTTTACCCGGAACTCTCGCGTTTTACCGTATCGTCAATATTTCAAATGACCAGCAGATGTCGCTAATAATCACACTTCCGTAGCTTTAATTCGGAGTTTTCAAAAATGTCGTCTGAAAATCGCAAAACGCGAGTGGAAAATCTTCCATGGAGAGTTGTCAGCTGCTGTAAATAAATATTGATGTGTGTTTTCAGGGAGAATAATATATACAGAGAAGGAATAAGCCAATTTCCAGACAGGTAGGCCTTTTTTATTCACTAAATTTAAGATCAATGTACAACAAGTACCCCAATGTAAACAAAGAAGAGTGACTTATCTTCTAACTTATATCATGTCAGAAATCCGGCATGGATAGAAACTACTGTTTGATTGTATTTATTGTATATATGTCATACAGTGATACATAGAAAGTTGCAAAATGTTGTTTATATGAAAAAAAAGTCGATGTTTATAAAAAGAAAAAGAAAAAAAAAAAGGGGGGGCAACATAGGGTCCTGTCCACAAGTACCTGTGTTAAAGGTGTAAACTAATCAACATTAATTTTCATTTGAACTCTATAGTTTGTAGGCCTAATCATCTAAGCCATCGTTTCACAAAAGATCCTAAATCGTACGACTTATCAGTCGGGAAGCCACGCACAGATTCCGTACCTCCAACAATGCAAAGTCAAATCCCGAAATCAAGGGACGTAACTCTATTTTTTTTTAGACATGACGCTTTACAAGTCAGCGGCCATGCATTGTTTACGTCGACACCCCATGTGTTTTTACTGAATATCTTCATAAATAAAACTGAAAGAAGTATTCATTTTTTAAATAAAATTGTAACGTGACTGACGCGTGAATACGTGTATTTATGATATCGTTTGCTTGAAATTAACGTTGGAACTCGGGATACCGCTGCTGATGAAATGTTGTAAAAAAAAAATGGCGCTAAAAATAGACTCTTTAACTAAGTGGAACAATTGCATCCCATTGGCTGTTTATTAATAAATTTGGTAAAAATAGCTAGAAACACGTATTAGAGTATGGATTATTTGCATATTTCCCCATCATTCGTCACTAGAATTCCATATTTGGATGTAAACAAGAAGCACTATATTTCGAGATTCTAACCAAATATTTCTGGGTTTTTTCATAGATTGATCGATCTATTAGAATGAAAATGTGACTGTTTCTGTTTAAACACGAAAGAACCACTTGACCAATCATAGTCACACATATATATAGAGTCATTTTATTCCATTTTTAACAACAAATCTTTCATTTTCGTTGACTCGTTCCATGGCATTTATGGACATGTCAAAATATTGACATAATTAATAAATACATTTTAGAAATAAAAAGGTCTGCATTATAATGTATGATCTTGTCATGCAGAGAATGGTGAAAGATTATGTTAAATTCACTCTAGATTAACATGACATAGCATAAGGCTACATATTTAGTTCATGTCAAGCATTTACACCCTCTTATACTTATTGATGTGTGTACATGCTACTTTTCAGTGCCAATGGTATTGACAACCTCCAGTTTTAGTTAGTTTTAGATCATTGTAGGTAGATATATATATATACAGACTGGACATGGGATGTTTATTTTTTTTTAACAAGAAGAGTGAAGATACCAAAGGGGCAAAGTTACAGATTCTATTAAATAAAATGGATGTTTATTTTCTGTTAGTTTCAGATTCTATGAGTATAAATGCAAAGTTTCCTGTGATGTTTATTGGTTGAATATTTGAATAAATAAAAATAAGAATATATGATAAGTCTTATATATATATTCATACAGGTTTGAAAATCAATATATATATATATATGTTTTTTTTCTTCTAAAATATCCATGAAGTAAAAATAAATGGACCAGCATTCCAATTATTTTTAAAGTACATCATCAAACAAATGCCATGAGTTTTCAAGACACCTTGTGTCATAAATTATAATAAAGTCATTCAGAAAAGAACTGTGTAATTTGTGAAACTTCATCTGAAAGTCAAAAGGTTTATTTCAATTTCAATTGAAAACCAGGACTTGTCTTAAACATTTCAAGAATGAATTAAATTTCTGTAAAGAATTTGGCTCAGAAGATAAATTATATTGTGGTACATATTGTTATAACAGTTGTAACATATTTTCTAGGTCAGAAAGTGGAGCTGAAACAAGATCTCAAACTTTTCAATTTCTTATAGATATATTGAACCAGAACCAAGTTGTTGAACAAGTTTCTACAGATATTTAGACCTGTATACACTCCAACATGTTGTTGAATTTGTTATCTATGCTTTTTTTTTAGATGAAAAGGTACTTATGTTGCCTGTTGTTTATGAGAAATATAATGATCTTTTATCTATGAATATTAATGCCGAAATTTATAAATTTTCTTTTACAGAAAAGAATTTTTCAAAATGTGCCCATTTATTAACTTTTTTCCAGTCATTGGAACAAATAAAATAATTTTTTTAACTTCAATTTTAAACGAATTAACCAATACTTGGTTATTTTTCCAAAAGAAAATATATTCATTCTATTCTAGTCATTTAATTTACTTAGTGAAATTTGGAATTCTGGTTTGTCCTTTCATGTGAATGCAAGTGTTCTGTCTGTGTCTTAAAATTATGTGAATGGTAGTCATTCAATATGCTCTTTTATGTGAATGCTAGTTATTCTGTATGTGTCTTTTATGTGAATGCTAGTCATTTTGTGTCTGTCTTTTATGTGAATGCTATAGTCATTCTGTTTGTGAATGTCATGGTGGAAAAAATATTGCAATCATAAGTATCCATATTTGTAAATGCTGGTAATTTTGTGAATGTCCTGGAGAAAGAATTATTGCAAACTAAGTACCCATATTTGTAAATGCTGGTCATTTTGTGAATGTCCTGGAGAAATAATTATTGCAACCTAAGTACTCATATTTGTAAATGCTGGTCATTTTGTAAATGTCAAGGGGAAAGAATTATTACAACTTAACCATCAGTATATGTTATAAAAACTAGTTTGTAGTTGTGTCAAACACATGAATATTCCAAATACATTGATATTTACATTGTGAGATAAACATAAAACTTGGTAGCTTTCATTCAGATAATGAAATTTCCTAATTCCAAGAAAAATATTTGCTTACACCTTTTTCTTTAAAATTTGCCTCGATATAATAGGAAGGGTTAAGATATCTGAATACTATTTTGTATGCCCCTTTTTGTCTCAAGGTTTCACTTTTTTTTTTAGATTTAAATTTTATTTTTTACATGTTTTTTTATAATATTTTCATATTTTTTCAATTCACTTAATTTTTGTTTACATGCTTTTATTTTTTTCCACACATTTATTTCTTTCTATTTATCTTGTACCTGTTACAAAGTATTGAAATTAAATTAAATTGAAATTATCCCCTGTGCAAGTCTAGTATCATAGATGATTTTTTTTTAATTTGAAGTGATGATAAATAGTAATTCCCCAGTCTAAA
The DNA here is from genome assembly GCA_963680875.1 of Bathymodiolus brooksi. NCBI lineage: Eukaryota > Metazoa > Mollusca > Bivalvia > Mytilida > Modiolidae > Bathymodiolus > Bathymodiolus brooksi. The sequence continues at coordinate 82,531,169 of OY804576.1, read as the reverse complement.
TTACAAAATGCACAATGTCTAAAACAATATTGCAATAAAAATATTTCAATTAAACTGAAAAATACGGTATTAATACAAGAAAATAAAAAAAAAGACATAAAAATAGAAACCCCCTTCCCAAATGAAATATCCTCTTTCGGATGTACGCTTATGTGTCGTTTAAGAAACACCACCGATGTGTTCCGAAAGACAATGAATTTCGATGTTTGACAAATGGTCGATCGATTCAGGTGGGTGTAGCACTAAGTGGAACAATTGCATCCCACAAGACATTGACACTAGTTGTCGGTATGACAATGATCCTAGATGATTTCCTCAGGCAATGTATGTTACAGAAAGCCATCATATTGTTTTAATTAAATTTTCTCTTTTAAATAGAACCACCTTGACATTTGTTTTGAAATTGAGTCCACTTCAAGTAGCAAAATTCGATGTTTGTACACAATATAAATAAAAACTGAAGTGATACAATAATTTTCTATTTATCCATAGACATCTTCCATATATTTTAATTGATTTCAAGCATAAATATTTATTGTAAACCGACGTATTTTAAGCGAAGGGTTGAACGTCATTTTTCATCAAAAATAAAGCGAAAGTCACGTGACTGGGACTTGACTTTGGAGCTCTCCTGTCACGCTGCCTGTCCTACTGTATGACTTGTCAGTAGACGTTTTCCGACAAAGTGTACGACTGTTTCACAATGATCTCGGATTTTTCACTTACGACTTCCGATCTGCGACGATTTTTTTACCACTGTCTTTAATATATGCTTATCTGGTCCATTTTTTTTCTTCAATTAAGCAATATGTTAAAGTCTTCATCTCTGAAACCGCTTGACAGATTGAATTGTGGTATTGTAGGAACACGGCTGGTAATCGGCACAAGCAGAACAGTTGGTTCTGCAAAGAAATTCGTGAGGATAACTTCCGGTTTTGGTGGAGGAGAGTTCACGAAGACGCTTCGCAAGGTATGTACATGTCAAAAATTGAAATTTTCTTTTTTACTGCTCGAATATTGCAAAATCAGAGAATGCTATGCTGTGGCGAATGCTTTCACGATTAGAAACATGTATAGTTTATTCTTGTATATGAAGTGTAACTCTCGCAAAATCAATCGTCCCACGAAAAACATGACGAAAATTGTGACACTCTTACATTTCTAAGTTGTTCTTGACAAAGATGCAAGTTAAATTTTCAATATTTTTTCATCATGGGAGTCTAAATGTAATCGGGGATAAATTCCGATTCGTCAGAAGTAAATTGAAGTCTAGATAAATCTACAAGCTGTCAATTTTCTCATTTTCCTGCTTGAGGAGATCGGTTCTGATAGAGCACATTGCAATGCATGAGGAGATTTGCTAGTTTTGGTAGGACACATGTAATCCACTGTATAATCACAAATTTTGCATGTCTGTCTGGTAATAAATTCACGAACTGATGCCCTTCTTCCCGTCGGGTTTTTAAAAGTATAAAAGTAATATTTCATTGTTCATGGGCTGTCCACCTAGAAAGAAACATTTCATTTAAGGAATCAATTCATAATTGTAACTGCGGTTTCCCATGATTTAACTTGTCATTATTGATCATTTGTTGTTTGTGACAACTTCCATTGTGTATTGGATACACAAGATTAACTTCCCTTACATTGGAAAAAATTGAAAATGCACTAAGATAATTTTATAATCAAGAATATTTAAACTTAATGTGAAGCTTATCTGGTCCATTTGTTTTCTTCAATTAAGCAATATGTTAAAGTCTTCATCTCTGAAACCGCTTGACAGATTGAATTGTGGTATTGTAGGAATGTTTTTAAATAAGGGATCGACGTAACCGCTGGCCCGTCGCCAGTATATTTACGGTCGGGCCAGTCAAACTGAACAAAGATCGGCCCGCTGGGCCAGTTGATATTCTCGGGCCACTTGGACCAGCAACTTTCGTTTCTTCCGTGTCATTCAATATCGATTGATAACAGACTAATGAAAGGACTGGGAGCTATAAGGGCCAAAATCGGCCCCACCTCAGACGTCGATAAAATTTTCTCCAAAATGTATTCACAATATGTGCTTTTCATAAATAAATACAGTTAGTTAATATGTGCATCTAATTCCTCACAGCGGACCGACAATGTCAGGTAATGAAAAGCACCGAACGTCATTTTTTTCAGAATACAGAACGTACGTATCATTGTATTATAATGCATATCTTTAAAAAAGAAAAACAAAGCATAATAAAACTTAATAAACAAAGCATAAATTTGACTTAATATGCAATGTGGATTGATTTCAGAAATAAAAACATGTTCTGAAACTCTATTATGAAATTAAAGTGAACGAATAGTAATGTCGCAACGTCACCCATTTTCGACGGTCTCCTGTTTTCGACGGTTTGTTCACGTGATAAAATCTCTCATTATTTTGATCGCTTCATTTGTCAGAGGTTATATTATGATGCTGAAATTGTATGAATGATCTCAAGAAATCTGATCTAAAAATGTTATCTTTAAATGTAAGAACTACGTACCACATCTATTATTTCACGTTCAAATTGTATTTTTTCGTAATTCATTTTTTCGTCATCTTAACAAAGCTTTAATCATTTAAAAAATATATCTCATACAGACCAATTTTGGTTTCATCGTCTACTATGACATTGATAATGTACATATTGAAATCATATCAATTCAGAAACTTATTAACATTGATTGTCGAAAACTGGTCGAAATGTTGGTATTAACTTTAAAGAAGTAATAGATAGATTTATTTGAGGAATAGAACTTTGTCATATTTGAAATTTTTTTAAACACTTTTTTAACCGTACTTTATTCTTAACGACAACCAATGTTATGATATATTCCAGTACATTTTTACGGACAACCATCATAAATCTATAAAAAAAAAAAATGCCAAGGTGCGGGTTGAGAGAACTTGATAACGTAAAATATTTGCATTTGGTTTTGCAGTTTCCAGTTTCTAAGAAAAAGATTAAATATTAATATGAAAAATTATGGACAACAGACGACGGACACTAAATGATAGTATTAGTACTACGATTTTTCTATTGAATGTCGGAACTGTTCCGACAGTGTAATATATATTTTTTCATTTTAATATATGTTATGAAAAAAAAACCAGCTGAGTTGCAATTGTTAAAAAAAATATGGTTGTGATCGTCTTCCGTAATTAAAATCGTCAAATTGAGATACAACCGAATTGATATCAAATGGCGACATGTTTCAACCGCATTTAAAATATACCTTGAAATGCTTTCATACTTTTACATCATGTTCACGATATTTTATTACAACACTATTTCACTCAAGGGTAAACAAAATTCTGTTCTAGTTAAAGGACTTTATCAAACAGAATAATACAGTTTACATGTAATGCAGTTAATACGCATTTAAACCACAGAAGAATATTTCTATTTTCCACACCTTGTGGTGGTGGGTCGCTATTGTGCATGCGAAATATTAATTGCAGACCCCATTGACTGGCTATATGCTGCCTGTCTAGAATATTTTATTTTTTTCTCGATCGACAGTTCAGAAGCTAGAAAACAATATGATGAATATTGTCTGTCAATCATGCAAACAATAACTTATGCACATGACAGAACGCATATATACGGATTCTGATTGCCCCTGTGGTATCTTCAAACTCTTCTTAAGGATATGTTGGATTGTGCCCAAAAAATATCCCGGAAGAAAATATATAATCAATAATTGAGGGCTTATGAAAAAAAAACTATTTTGGATGAAGTGGTGTTTATTTTATTTTTATGTTATATAACTGTTACGTGCCGACATACCATCGTTTTTTTTTACAGCAAATATTGCTTCTCAAACATCAAAACGTCATCTAAGCGCTTGTAATATTTGAACATTTTCCCGTCGCTTTTCAAGAAATTTAACACCTCGTGCACCAAAAAAAAATACTTTAACAGTAGTTGTGTTTTATTTATTTTAATAATCTTGTAAATATTGTCTGGTGCACGACTACGGAGGTGCTTAATTTCTTCGAAAACCGTCCAAATATCGCGGGCAAAATTCCACGAAATACAGAAAACAAATAACGCTCATGACGTCACAATGACGTCAAATACGTATCGATTTTGTTGGAAACAAGTTTTAACATCAAAAGTATGATGTCGTCTATAAAATAAAACACATCAAATTTTAATCAAGTATTTTCTAAGATAATGATTCATTAAATATGGGGCCATATATGGAACTTATAGTCCCCAGTTCTTTTTATCGCGTTGTCGCCGGACTGCATGCACTGAGTTTTTCTCCTGGTTTCAATATATACAAACTGTATTTAAAATAAATACAATTATTTACAGAAACAAGTTATTTACTGATGAATTTCATTACTTGAAATGAATCATAAAATGTACAGAGATTGTGTATATATACATAATGGTATCGTATATACAATCAGAAGAGTGAAAATATTGATTTTAAGGGTCAGTCCGAGGTTATAGATAAATTAATATTTAACAACCTCCACAATCCTCCACCAGCAAAATATTTTGATACAATCATTAACCCTCTATACTCAAAACAACTGCTCAATTTGGTGTTGGTGGAAGACTGTGGAGGTATATAAAATAGCTAAAATGTACATTGAGTATGTCGTTTATAGTCCATTTTTAGCATTATCCGTCTAATCATGATGTCATTATGACGTCATAGCGCACCCAATCTCACGGAAAAATATATTGTTTGAAAATTTGTAAATATAACAATTAAATTAGTAAATGGTTTTTATTCTATATCAAGCATTATTTTTTGATAAAATGTGGGCCAATTTTGCACCTTAGCGCCTCTCCCTCTTTCCTGACAAAACGTTAAAATTCAACTTCAATCACTCGCCGAAAGCTATAAATAGCCTAATCACGCAATCAGCAACGAATATTGACAGAAATATATGCTGGGAACCAGTACTTCATAATTCAATAATTTTCAAAATCACGATTATTTATTTATAAAACTGAAAGATTAAAACGGTATTTTCTATAGTAAGCAATTTTAAATATTTAATATAAATAAGAAATAAACCCAAATAAACCAAACAACAATAATAAATCATCACGTGAACATCTTACCTGTAAAAAAAATGGCGGATACACAATAATGCTAATCGTGACTTCATTTAATATGAAAAATCTATTATTATGAATTAGTAACAGGTATGGACTCGGTCAGTAGATCATGCCGATATCAGCAAGAGGGATATTGGCAACAATCGCTGCATCAGCTGGGCAAAACGGAAAATTTTCCAAAGTCGGGACTGTGTTTGTTTATTTATTATCTAACTTCCGGTTTGGTAATAATCTTCTAATAGTCGTTATATGAAGGATTTTTACCCAAAGAACATGGTCGTTAGTCGCGTTAGACAGTGGGTCGTTATATAAAGGTCGAATGCACGGGAAAACGCTGGGGAGAAATAAATAAGATTGGCTAAAAAAGGAAGCCGTTATACAGAGGGAGTCGCTGAGACTTCTTCTTCGTTATATTTCTGGCCGTCCTTCACTACTGAAGATTATTGGCCGAGCGCCGTATTAAATTTAGTTAATACATAAGTTAACATATAGACAATAAACAATGCATCAAAGGTTAAAACTATATATTTGATAACAAGTTTGACTATCTATATGTAGATTGTTTGATTATCTTCTAACCATACCTGTTAATTGAAATGCATTAAAAACACTGCATGTATGGGAAAATGTCATGAACTTTACCATTGTTTAAAGCAAGTACAACATTCATTCATAGAATACAAAAACTATATGTACATGTTTAAATCACTGTCAGTCAATTTAATTATTTGCGGATGCCGCTAGTGGAGCAGGAACTGCTTATTCTTCCGGAGAAAATGAGTTCACCCAAGGTTCATATTGCTCGATCTTTAGTTTCCTGTTTCTTGGGAGGGGGGGGGGGGGGGGAGCAAATCCCCCCTTTTATATCAGTCCACTTCCTGGACCGATATTTCTCAGGCCAGTGGAATTTTGAAGGGGACAGTTGTTCAAACATTTTACTGGCCCATAGGGCCAGTTAATTTTTGTTCTTAAGTCGACCCCTGTAAATGATCCTCTCATTTCATGGCTATGTATACAAATGCAAGGCAAAGAGTTAATAAAAGCAAAAGATTAAGTAAACATGTTCCTGGGTTTTATGCCTTTCGTGATCTGTGTTAAAGAGGCACATCAATATTCTTTTATTATTTGTTATAATACATAAATTAGAGAAAAAAATACTAAATATAGAGAAAATCGGAATCTAAAAATCCACATGGTAGATAAAAAAAACATTAAACGAAATAGAATAATTCTACAGAAATGTGAAAATTACTACGCTTCCGCATGTTTGTGATGTATAAAAGGCAAAATTTTGAAATTTGCGAATAGTACAAATATTGACTGCAAATTTGGATTTTCCGCTAAATTCATACAAGGATTTATTTATCTACTATATAAATCCTTGATTCATATTACTAGTTTCACGACTTTCAGCACCCCTTTTTGTAACTTCATACATACATCCCACGTTACTACCTTTCCCGTTTTCACTAACACTATTTGTCACTTTCCGTCAGTGTCTCGGTCGAAAAACTGTGGACACAGAATACACGTATTATTCATGATGTATGACGTCTACTGATATTGTCAAATGAAGAAAAACGAATGATTATGAAAATTTTGAAAAAGGAATGATTTATATGAAAATTTTGAAAAAAGGGGGGTAGTAGAGAAAAGGGGGGAGGAGGAAACGAAATTCATGCCCCATGCGCCTGTGCTCTGTGGTCTCGTGTTCCTTTAAAAGAACATTTAATAGATAAAATTAGACAGCGATCCTAACTTTTTGCTACAAAATCAGTCACAGATTGTGTACAAAAGATATTCGGACGCTTACAGTTCCCCCTGTATAATTTATGTAAACAACAATTTTTGCTTGATTAGAACGACTTTGCAGATAACTTGACAATTGTTTTTGACTTTTTTTACATTGCAGGATAAACACAATATACGTACATTGTCGGAAAATATAAAATCCATTTGCACTCGCTGCGAAACAGGACAGAAAAAATCGTCAAAGGCTCACCTTTCTACCTGTTTCTAAAGCTCATACAAATTGTTTTTATATTTTTCAACAATGTACATATATTGCCTATATATCTGTGCAGGGGCGGATTCGGGGGGGGGGGGGGGCGCCAGTGCCCCCCCCCCCCCTAATATTGGAAAAAAATTGATTTTTTGGCGTGAAATCATGATTTTTCACACGAAATACCCCAAACATTTTCGCGCCTTCCTCCGCTCGGCGCAATTTTTTTAAGTGCGTCCCTCCTAACTTGAAATCCTGGATCAGACCCTGCTGTGCACCAATAAGTCGTCGGTTTAGTCATTTTTTTCTGTATATATATGTGCTTGTTTCATATACCTGGTATGTGTCTTTTTTTTATTTCATTATTTTATATGTTTAATCGTATCCCCATAAGTTAGAAATGTTTGTTATTAATTTATCTTGATATAGGTATTGATTCACTTAGATTTCTTCGACTGTTCGATATTTAAAACCAAAATTAATTATATGTTTTTATATTATGTATTTTAGAAAATATCTTTCTTTATAAATGGTTTTATTCCCACCTGCTGTACGGCAGTGACACTAACATTAAATTGGTCGCTAAGGTCCATCATACATCTATAAACATAAAGGATATTTGTATTTCAATTTTGTTATAATTTGTGTTGCAAACGGCTTACGACATTACAGTATCGTATGAGAGAATTTTCACTTTGAAAGCAGAACAATTCCTGGACATGCAGTATGGATATAAAGTATTTTCCAATGATTTATTTTATGATTTGATTGATAGACGAAGTGGGAAGCAAGAAATATTTTTGCATGCTAATATGTGTTTCAACAGAGATGCAGACACAAACATGTTACAATATTCAAATTGTTTTGCACAATTATACAATAATTTATTTCAACATTTACAACTGTTGTTGCTAGCATCATCTCCATATACTGAGCAGATGAATTACATGATTAACACAATCATGGGCTACCCGGATTTTCACTTGAAAGATTTGAAATTACTGACGGAAATCTTAAAATTATCTACAGTAATAGCTTGTGTATCAAACTTTATTACTGACGGAAATCTTAAAATTATCTACAGTAATAGCTTGTGTATCAAACTTTATTACTGACGGAAATCTTAAAATTATCTACAGTAATAGCTTGTGTATCAAACTTTATTACTACGGAAATCTTAAAATTATCTACAGTAATAGCTTGTGTATCAAACTTTATTACTGACGGAAATCTTAAAATTATCTACAGTAATAGCTTGTGTATCAAACTTATATATTAAAGTTTGATACACAAGCTATTACTGTAGATAATTTTAAGATTTCCGTCAGTAATAAAGTTTGATACAGAAGCTATTATATTATATATAAAGTTTGATACACAAGCTATTACTGTAGATAATTTTAAGATTTCCGTCAGTACTGACGAGTTCAAAACTGAGACATGAAATGTCACAGAAACTCCCATGTAGGCTGTGTAAATAACATATCTAAGACTTGAAGTGTCCCACAAACTCCCATGCAGGATGTGTAAATAATATAAATAAGACATGAAGTGTCACAGAAACTCTTATATAGGATGTGTAAATAACATATTTAAGACATGAAGTGTCACAGAACTGTCATAAAGAATGTGTAAATAACATATTTAAGCTTATTGACACAAACAATATATACGGGTTTGTAACTAGATTAACACTTTGGGTACCATTAGTGGAGTAGAGAACTGCTTACCTTTCCGGAGCACCTATGTTTTTGTATATAATCATTCTGTTTTTATTATTCTCTATGCATATTAAATACACATTATATCATTTCATTGCACATGCTAATACATATTGTAAATAATTGTATTCGGGAGAAGCCTTCGTAAGTTGGAAAAACGTGTGTCCGATCCCTATTTGTTTTATTTAGCAAATAAAAATATGCTTAAACTAAAAACCTGAGTTCTTCCCCTGTTTTTAGTGGGGTTCGTGTTACTCGATTTTTAGTTTTATATGTATGCTTTATAGATTGTTGTTTGTCCTTTTGTCCTTTTTCTTTTGGCCATTGTGTTGTCTGTTCTTCTTCGATATGTATGGATTCTGATTACCCCTTTGGTATCTTCAAACTTACTTGTGTATCATTTGACTTTTAGAATTTACCAACTTTGCCATTAGGCGATACTTGTAGGAGTTTTAATTTAAATATGGATTGTTATGTATTATAGTGCTTAAGGTAAAAGAGAGTTTTTGTGTTCAGTGGTAGTTATTGGTATATTTAGTTAAGAGAATGTGCATAGAATGTATTAATTTTATACCAGTAAAGACGTTGATATTATAAATTTTGAAATCATCTATTAAGAAGAGTTTGAAGATAACAAAGGGGTTATCAGAATCCGTATATCGAAGAAGAACAGACAGCACAATGGCCAAAGGAAAAAGTACAAAAGGACAAACAACGATCAACAAAACATACACATAAAACTAAAGATCGAGTAACACGAACCCCACTAAAAAACTGTGGGGGGGGACTCATGTGCTCCGGAAGGGTAGGTAATACCTGCTCCATTAAACGACTTCACAACAGCAGAAACTAATCAATAGTTCTTCTGTAGGAAATGCAGCTATGGTTCTGTATTGTTTTATATACATTACGAAAAAAACGTTTGAACAGTGATGGTCAACAAATTAACAGATATTAAATCAATGAACAATCACTTCTCACATCACAATATTGAACACAAAAAGACTACGATATATTTAAATTATATCGATGGAAATCAAGGTCCTAACTTGGCACAAAATATGTCGGAGCTAAATCGGTTAATGAGATATCAACCTCCTTTTCATAATTGGATCTCCAACGGCAATGCAGATATTTATAAACCATCAATAAAACACCTGAACAGATTCGTCTGTACTCCAAATGACTGAACACTATCACAAACATTAACTACAACATAAGCATGGACAGGTTCATAGTAGAGTCAGACAATGCTTTAGGTTGAAAAATCATAATTCACACTTCTAACAGATTTAGTATGAATTATTCATACACATCTAATTAAATTAATGGTTTTGGTAGGAGACTTGAATATATATTTTTGCTTGTTTGATGATGTTTAACGCCAGTTTCAACAATATTTCAGCTATATCGTGGCGATCAGTTTTATTGGTGGAGGACCCGGAGAAAATCACCGACCTGTCGCAAGTCACTGACAAACATAATGTTGTACACCTCGCCCTGATCGAGACTCGAACTCACAACATCAGTGGTGATAGGCACTGATTGCATAGATAGTAGTAAATCCAACTACCATACGATCACGATCACGACACCCTCCTCCCCCCCCCCCATAATATATAGGTTACCAATTTGTTGGAATTTAATAATGAATATGAAAAATAATATAATATGGAATGAAATATAAATGAAAAAGAAATGTATATTTTTTGCTTTGTGCATTTTTAAAAATCTTTTTCACATGTTATAGACCACCTTATCCGAAGGGTCAGATGAGCTTTCGGCACCACTTGGCGTCAGTCGTCCGTCCGTCTGACTGTCGTCCTTAAACATTTCACATTTAAATCTTCTCCTCTGAAACTACATGGTCAATTAGAACCAAATTTTGCAGGAATGATATTAATATGCTCTACCAAAATAGCGCATTTCATTTTGATCCGAAAAAAATTGCCGTCACAGGCATTCATGTGACTGATTGTATAATACACAAACAAATCTCCTCTGAGACTACTTTGCCAATAAGAACCAATCTTTACAGAAATGATGTTTGTAGAGTTTTATACAAAAATTTCTGATTTCGTTTTGATTGGACAAAAACGTGGCAGTCATAAGCAGTTATTGAATTTTACTGTCCGAGGACAAATTCGAAAATACCAAAGGGGTAATCAGATTATATCTAGGCACTTCGGTTTTCCATTTGACAAAGACTTTGAAATCATTTGGTTTTTCTCTATTTAACATTGAGCGTACCAGATGAAGATTATTCTGGAAACGCATCATGACTGGTTTTTCTCTATTTAACATTGAGCGTACCAGATGAAGATTATTCTGGAAACGCATCATGACTGGTTTTTCTCTATTTAACATTGAGCGTACCAGATGAAGATTATTCTGGAAACGCGTCATGACTGGTTTTTCTCTATTTAACATTGAGCGTACCAGATGAAGATTATTCTGGAAACGCATCATGACTGGTTTTTCTCTATTTAACATTGAGAGTACCTGATGAAGATTATTCTGGAAGCGCATCATGACTGGTTTTTCTCTATTTAACATTGAGCGTACCAGATGAAGATTATTCTGGAAACGCATCATGACTGGTTTTTCTCTATTTAACATTGAGCGTACCAGATGAAGATTATTCTGGAAACGCATCATGACTGGTTTTTCTCTATTTAACATTGAGAGTACCTTATGAAGATTATTCTGGAAACGCATCATGACTGGTTTTTCTCTATTTAACATTGAGCGTACCTGATGAAGATTATTCTGGAAACGCATCATGACTGGTTTTTCTCTATTTAACATTGAGCGTACCAGATGAAGATTATTCTGGAAACGCATCATGACACTAAGTTAGATATCTACTTTTTTATCATTCTGTTCAATAGTCGGCAGATTTTTTCGTTTTTCTCCTTCATGTACAAGGTTTATCAACTTCAACCATAAGGTCACACATCAGCTATTTCTGGAACTGTTATCTATAATGGGAGAACAATACCCCCCCTCCCACCCCACCCCCACCCCCATCCCAAATTTGGAAAATCCCAGACAAGTTAAGTTGTTATCTAACTGAGATTTGGGATTAGTTTTACAAGTAAAAACAAAAACAGATGATGAAATTCATTTAAGATTTATTTCTTATAAATGATGACTTACCCGCATCAGCTCTAGAAAGAGAAGAAGAAGTGAGATTAATCCATTCTCTGTGTCTACAGACAAGATTTTTGTCTGTCACTTTTCTGTCTTTTCCTAGCAAAAAACAGGATTCCTTATAAGGGTTCGGTTTTTATGGTTTTAAGAATTTAAGGAATTTGTCCAAACATGACCACAACGTTTAGATCTAGCAATAATTCATTACTCGTTCTTCAAATTGAAGAAGGTAAGATGTTTTTTTCAGTTAAAGCTAGTTCTACTATTATTTTGGCTAATACCAGCTACTTGGGCACTGATTTATGCTGCTTCTATTTCAGAAGTATTATCAGCAAGTTTTTTTCTTGACATTTTGGAAATTCTTTCAGCCGCATTTATTGGAGATCTATGTCACCTCATGATGATAATCTTCTTTTTTTATTATTATTATTAAGGCCTATATGTACTGTACCAAGGCTTATTTTCCCACCGTTTCATCAATGATCAGCTTCGTATTTCTAATCTTTTTTTCTTATATTCTGGTTTCTTTAGAATAGATATTGGTAGCGTATTTACTGATATATAATTTCATTTTAAGAAAAGTTTGAAGATAGCCAAGGAGTAATCAAAAGCCGTAAATCGAAGAACAGCCAATTCAATGATAGAAAGGACAAAAAATGATCTACAAAACACTAAACAGAAAATCAAAGACTGAACAACACGAACCCCAAAAAACGAGATGAACTCAGGTAATCTAGTAATTTTATGAAAGGACCGAGCTCTGGACTACTTGGTATTGATATCAGCGGAGTAATAGTAATAAATATCCACGATACCAATGTTTGTTTCCATATTTTAAAAGTCAAATACACTTTTATTGTATTAATACTTAACATTATGAATTATAAATTTGATATCCCTCCTGTTTTCTTGTCGAGTCGAAAACCACAGACGAATGGTAGATAAAATAATGCGGATCTAATTCATTAGATGTAATAGTGAGTATCATTTTATATCTACTGTGTTTTAATGAAGGTTTTATATATCTCAAAATAGATCTCAAACTCGATTATAAGATTGTTGCTGTTCTGTTGCGTTTTCAGAAAATCACATAATGATTTAGCAAACGCTTTATCGTTTAATTTTAGCTCTGAGTGATAGTAAGCGTTTTGAACCCATTTGCTCCCAAGTTTTATCAGGACACTGCGCACTTTAATCTATATAAATTTTAATTGACCTCATTTTTTATTTGTTGCAGACATACTTTCCCATCATTCCTTAAACCATATATGTATCCATATAAATTGTCTACAAAGTATGAATTTCTAAGCCGTATTCATAAGACTCAACTCAGAAATTGTCGTAACATTATTATTATTATTATGCTGACTGTTATATGTAGACAACATATATTGAGAACTATAACAATAAAAGAGGTCCTGTTATTGGTGACTAATATATTGGATCAGATAGTCTTGAAAGTGTGAGAATATTCTTTGTTTCATTTAAGGCTTTAAAAATATAAAGATTTTTGAAGTTTGAAATTTAATTAACAACAATAACAAGTATTAAAAAACAGTAACATGAATAATAGACGACTATGATAGATTGACAGATTGGATCCGCTCCTTGGACGTGGACAATAGCTATAAATAGCTTGACAGACAGATGAAAACCCAACCTTCCCCGCGTGAAACTGGCATAGTAGATGTACTATTTTCGCATAGTACATCAACGCTATATAATTCTTTGTGATATATGCCAAAATATCGTATGAACTTATCGTATTTAAGTTTATCATTCAACAATGGATAATGGGTAAGAAGATGTCTGGTATAAGTAGTTGAAACGTCCCGGTCAATAGTCTACCCCGAGGGAAAATAGAGCTCGCTATTGATCAAGCGTGCAGTTATTAAGACTTTATTACACCGACTTAAACACGGGAGAGTGTAAACCATTTACTGTAATTCCGGTACTATGTTGTAACTTATATTACAGAAGAAATTTACAGAAAGCATAATAATACATATTACTATACCGGCATGTATTTAAGCTTATCATTCAATAATGGAACATGGGTAAGAAGATGTCTGGTATAAGTAGTTGAAAGGTTAACTGACATCATAAAATAATAATCAAATAGTTTAAATTGTCATTTTTTAGTATACAGAATTATTTTATTTAGTCACCTGGATCCATGAAGGTTTTCTAGCTATTAGACTTATAAGGGGATTTCAGCATATGTTAGACAGCTTGAAGGTACCGAAGGGATAATCTGAAGTCGAAAATAGACAAACAATGGTTGACAAAGAACTACACAGAAAAATAAAGATTGAGCAATGATCCATACGAAAAACCGTTTGTAAACTCATGAGATTCGACGGTTAATCATTTCCTGCTCCATTAGCTTCATCCGTTACTCTTAATATGTCGCTTGTCTTATGATAATATATGTTATTGCTTGGTTGGACCATTTAATCGTGTCGACAACGTTAAGTCATAGAGTTCCAGTGAAAGACCACCGAGCGTCGACAGTTAATACAGACCACTAGACTACAACAAAACACCCTACGTTTTCTTTTGCCTAGATTTGATAATAAGAGTGATGGTCAATCTTAGAAGATGTATGTTGATCTACATCTGCTCTGCAGTGCACTTCAGTTTTTAAACATGACATAACCACAATGTCTTTCGTGTTGACATTGACATTGTATTACTAGAAACGGAAGTATTCGTAAAAATAGAAGGTTATCAAATTTTATATAAACAGGTCGATCACGAGATATACAAAGCATTAAATAATCCATAGGGAGAAATGAAGGTAGGTTTTTATCTTATAGATGCAAACTTTCTTTGCATTTATATAAAACTTGTAGAAATACCGCAGTTTTAAGCTGAAACAATTCAGATCTGATATAAAATGCAAAATTATAAATGATTTGTTTCGGTTTGAATAAAATCACATATAAGACATTGCTCTGCATTATGTGAGATTTTCACAATAAATCCTGAAACAAGACAAATTCTGTAATACAAATGTATGTGACAGTAATTTTAACGCTGTATTTGATGTTTTTATTAGGTTGAAATAAACAGTTTATTAGTACATAATTTAACAGGAATAATAGATTCTCCTCGTGACGTATAATAGAAACAATTTTTCTAAGAGTAGTTTCCATTTATTTTAGAAAAGTTTGTTGTGGCGAAATAATATAAAATGGGATATATGTAGAATCACAAGGCGTATAGAAATAACAAAATAACAATAATCAAGATCAAACAGATGTAGCTAAATTTCAGAGAGACAGAGGTTTCTGTCGTGACTGTGAAATGTAGAACATAAAAGCGCTGTTCCTGATTTGCATAGAAGTGTAAAATTGAATAGTCTCTAATAAAAACGAAGATATCAAATTTAATGCACACAACGCGCTCCTGGAATAACCTTCATCAAAAATCGAAAGAATGGAAAGCCAAATAATTTAAAGTTTTTGGGGCAATAAAACCAAAGGGTGTAAACAGGATAGCCAAGATCGGCTAATGTCACCTATGTCTGAGGGATGAGAACCTTAGCTTTATTAATAATTACATTATTTAGGAACTGTAAATTCCAGTAATAAATATATCTAATAAACCATGTCAGTGCCGAAAAACTGACTATTAATTTAATCTACATCCATAACCCTTTCTTATTAATTCGCTAGCGACCATATGGTTATTTGTCACATGTTTAGGCTTTTTGATATCCTTGTTTGAGTATGTTGTTTGACATAAAAAATGTCTACAACGACAATTTCCAAATAAGCCGCATCTAGAGTAAGGTACCACTTGAGAAAGGTTTGAAGATACCAATGGTCGTAATTTCAATAAGGACATACAATACAATGGACAAAAGAAAAAAAGACATCCTATTTGTCATACTGAAAACGTAGATATCAAAGGACTGGAAGCTATAAGGGCCAAAATCGCCCCCACCTGAGATGTCGATAATATTTTCTCCAAAATGTATTCACAATATGTGCTTTTCAGAAATAAATACAGTTACGTAGTTTTATGTGTATCTAATTCCTCACAGCGGATTGACAAAGTCAGGTAATGAAAAGCACTGAACGTCATTTTTTTCAGAATACAGAACGTACGTATCATTGTATTATAATGCATATCTTTAAAAACAAAAACAAAAGCAAAGCATAATAAAACTCAATAAACAAAGCATAAATTTGACTTAATATGCAATGTGGATTGATTTCAGGAATAAAAACATGTTCCGAAGCTGTATTATGAAATTAAAGTGAACGAATAGTAATGTCGCAACGTCACCCATTTTCGACGGTCTCCTGTTTTCGACGGTTTGTTTCACGTGATAAAATCTCTCGAAAACTGGTCGAAATTTTGGTATTAATCTTAAAAGAAGTAATAGATAGGTTTATTTGGACAATAGAACTTTGTCATATTTGAAAAAAAATTTAAACACTTTTTTAACCGTACTTTATTCTTAACGACAACCATTGCGATGATATATTCCAGTACATTTTTACGGACCACCATCACAAATCTATAAAAAAAAATGCCAAGGTGCGGGTTGAGAGAAATCCAATATTTAAAGATCGCTTTTTTTATAATATGGAAATATTTTGGGAAATGGTGTGAAGCAAAATGTTTAACGTGTAACGATTTTAGCTAGGAACCTGTGAGAATTTTGTTGTTGTTGATAAACTGATAACAAGCCTTGGAATCAGATATCCCATAGAAAGTGGTTGTCGATAGATAATTGTTTTACAATCAAGTATTTCATATATATTTATGATTAGAACAAGTTTACAACCATATGATTAATCGTGTAGGTAAAATGTGTGTCGCTGCCATGAGTCTATGTATGATTGTTTTGATTGTCACTAGAAAAAGAGGAGATGGTAGATATTATTTTGCTTTGTGACAAACCAACAACAACACTCCTAATAAACTGTTACTATCAGAATCTGCTGTAAGTTGTCTTTTACGTGTAAGGAGTGTGTCCTTTACATCCCGCGCTAAGGGATGTATTAAATTTGTTCCTCATAGCTGTCTGGTGTCCCTTTCACATAAAGTCGGCGTTTTCCTAGAGGAAGCCATTTGTTATTTTATTTATGCCAAATTCGCAGTCATGTTAGGATTCTAATAATAATAGGTTATTATACATTATTATACAGCTATAATTTTAATCCAATCAAAAACACCCATTTAAGACATGTGACGTACATTATTTTTCCCGTATTGTACAACCGGAAGCCGTATTTTTTCCGTATTGGACATCCATTACGTTTTTTTTTTCGTATTGTACATTATGTAAGGGAAGTAACTCGTTGGTTTTTGTCTTCTGCTAGTAAATTATTTTTAATTGTAATCTACAATCAAATTAACTTGTTCGATATTTAACAGTTTTAGGGAAACGAAAGTTGTTTAGAATAATTGTTGATCAGTTATTTTGCTGTTTTTAATTAATTTTTAGAGTTTACGAGATCTGTATTGATACAGAACATTTTTTTTAAATATTTCTGATTTAAATTTTCGCACAAATAAATAATTTTGTCAGACTTGGGAGAAAAAAAATAATCTGACTAAGGAAAATCAAGCAGTATAATAGTTATGTAAAACTGGATATTGAATGGAACATTTCTGATTTCATATGTAAAGAAAAATAAATGATTTCATTCTCCCAAAACTTGTCTGTCCCATGGTAAAACAATAGCCCCTTTTAGGCTTATTTATACATTATCGGCGACGGTCGCCCGACCATTGACCGATTGTCGTGCAAAAATCGTGCGATTTTCGCTTTCTATTGTTTTTATTAAATAAGAGAAATGTCTTAGAAAAATCTACTGTATACTAATTTAACCCCGTCACTTTTTATTGAAGTACCTGAACTAAGATAGGAGGGGTCATTTATATGTGTGTTAGGGATATCGAATTTACATATCTCTACGATTTTTCTATTGAATGCTGGAACTGTTCCGACAGTGTGCTATATATTTTTTCATTTTAATATAGGTTATGAAAAAAACCCAGCTGAGTTGCAATTGTTAAAAAAAAATATGCTTGTGATCGTCTTCCGTAATTAAAATCGTCAAAATGAAATACAACCGAATCAAATGGTGACTTGTTTCAACCTCATTTAAAATATACCTTGACATTCTTTCAAACTTGTACATCACGTTCACGATCTTTTATTACAACATTATTTCACTCAAGTGTACATTTTGTCCTGTTCTAGTTAAAGGACTTTATCAAACAGAATCATACAGTTTACATGTAATGCAGTTAATACGCATTTAAACTTTATACTGATCATGCTCAGCAACGGACCACCTTCGTCAATTGTTTTAGCTCATCGATGATCATGAGATTCACTAAGATAATTAGCACGGTCTCTGCAATATTTATTTATTTATTTATTTATTTATTTATTTATTTATTTGTGCTTTGGTGTCGGTGTTTCAACTGTTGACATAGTTTTAAATTCAACATGGGTAGACTTAATTACCTTTTATCTTAGCTGAACTTAAGCCGTCGTGGTCGTATGGTAGTTGAATTTACAACTACCTGTGCAATCGTTGCCTATCACCACTATTGAATGCTGGAACTGTTCCGACAGTGTGCTATATATTTGTTCATTTTATTATAGGTTATGGAAAAAAACAGCTGAGTTGCAATTGTTAAAAACAAATATGGTTGTGATCGTCTTCCGTAATTAAAATCGTCAAAATGAAATACAACCGAATTGATATCAAATGGTGACTTGTTTCAACCTCATTTAAAATATACCTTGACATTCTTTCAAACTTGTACATCACGCTCACGATCTTTTATTAGAACACTATTTCATTTTAATATAGGTTATGAAAAAAACCCAGCTGAGTTGCAATTGTTAAAAAAAAATATGGTTGTGATCGTCTTCCGTAATTAAAATCGTCAAAATGAAATACAACTGAATTAATATCAAATGGTGACTTGTTTCAACCTCATTTAAAATATACCTTGACATTCTTTCATACTTTTACATCACGCTCACGATCTTTTATTAGAACACTATTTCACTCAAGTGTACATTTGTTTCCTGTTCTAGTTAAAGGACTTTATCAAACAGAATCATACAGTTTACATGTAATGCAGTTAATACGCATTTAAACCATAGAAGAATATTTCTATTTTCCACACCTTGTGGTGTGGGGTCGCTATTGTGCATGCGAAATATTAATTGCAAACCCCATTGACTGGCTATTTGCTGCCTGTCTAGAATATATTATTTTTTTCTCAATCGACAGTTCACAAGCTAGAAAACAATATGATGAATATTGTCTGTCAATCATGCAAACAATAACTTATGCACATGACAGAACGCATTTTCAATGCACTACATACACAAAATTTTGATCCATCATTTGTCCATTGGAGGTTGATTTAAGAGAATGGAACTGATAGAAGTTAAAAAGTTTAATTTGGGCGCAAAAGGGAAACTTTATATTATTTATGAAAATGTGATGTGAATTTTAGGGATCCTCAGATCCAAATCCATTCATCTACTTTTATGCATGCATGTATTATACATATGTATGCCCGTTATTTCAAATGATAGTAATGTTATTTTAAAATATTTTCACTTTGTTTTACTTGTCGTTTTCTTTAAGAGCCCCAGCTATATACTGCTTATGCTCAGCAACGGACCACCTTCGTCAATTGATTTCGCTCATCGAGGATCATGAGATTCACTAAGATAAATAGCACGGTTCGTGCAATATTTATTTATTTATTTATTTATGCTTTGGTGTCAGTGTTTCAACTGTTGACAGATTTATAAATTCAACATGGGTAAACTTATAGAAAGTGTGTAATCGTAACATTCAGTGGCCAACCATCCCAGTCTGGTGGCAAAAGAAAAGGTATTGTTCTAATATGCCTAACGTTGTGTCTACAATTGACGGAACTTCACATGAGATACAAATTCCATCGAATGAACCCCAACAAAAAAACATACTTTCAGCAAACCAATTCTTTTCATTGATTGATATGAAAAGAAAGTTTATAAACAGTGATAATCATAAATTCCATCAATATCAATAAAACAATTTCCTTTCATCTTAACTGAACTTGAGCCGTCGTGGTCGTATGGTAGTTGAATTTACAACTACCTGTGCAATCGTTGCCTATCACCACTTAAGTTGTGAGTTTGAACCCCATTCATGGCGAGGTGTACTCGATAAAACATTATGTGATAAAGTTTGTCAGTGACTTGCGACAGATCTGTGGATTTCTCTGGGTACTCCAATTTCCGCCACAAAAGTAGTAACTGAAATATTTTTGAAAGTGGTGTTAAACACCTAACCTCCAATGGACAAATGATGGATCAAAAGTAGTGCATAACATAAAACACCTTTGGGTCATAATGTGGCATATCTTTACAAGTACCAATAATACTACAACAATATTGTTTCCCACACAATTATGGGAACTGTTATACACATATCATGTCATTAAACAATGTACTGAAAAAGAAACAACTTCACTTTCAAATTTGTTATTAACAATTAAATTAAATTATCTCCATGATCTCAAAATTATGTTTCAGTGTTTACTGCATCTTGTCACATATTTTATTGAAATAACACCGAATTTGCATGTGTAATAAATGCATAATTTGCGACGTGTTATTTGCCTCCGGGGAAATAACATTTTACGAGGGCAATAACATGTTATCTGCCCTCTTGTGGTTTTTATGGACCCTATACCATGGACAGGAATAATTACATAGAGATCCACCCAACCCAAGCACAAGTTGCAAAAATTTCATATCACCACCCAGCAAGTTTTAAATGATCATAATCTTCTTTGCAGTTTACAATGCAAAAAACATTTTGATCTTTGAAGTTTGAAATTCTACTAACTTTTGACCCGTCCCCAGAAATTTTAATTTTTATCTTGTCTGTTTCAGGATTTACATGATACTTGATGTACAGGATAATTTCGCTTTCTAGATTAACATATGCACCAGGGATATTTCCCGGAATTCTTTCAAAATGATATAAACTGTTAATATCTTCCTGTCATTGATGAAGCCAGATATGTTCGTGGTAGCCCATCACAAAATACTGTCAGTTCCCTATAAGCGCTCTCGCTAACATTAAATTTTTCCAAAATAAATAACAAATCTTTAATATTTTGTCTTTCTTCTTCAGGCAAATCTTGGTATGAAGATTTGCTTGACGGCGAATTGAAATCGACTTTAACAAGTCTGCCGATCAGTACTTTCTAATTTTAAGTACTGGGGTACAAGGCCATAGGACTCTACAAACCAAAGCGCAGTTTCAGCCTTCGATTTAAATTCTTTTAATTTCCTTGATTTGTTATTTTCGGTAATTTCCGAAAACTCTTTTCACTATTCGCGGTTCCAACTTTTTTTTATTGATTTTACATAATCTATAAGGCGACTGTTCGTATCTTTCAGACTGTCAAGTTGATTTGACAGGTTCTGGTTTTTTGCTAGCAAAACCCCCTTAAGACATATTTCTTCCTGTAAACTATTATGCAAATCAGAACACTTTTTTTTCAAATTCTATGTTGTCGCTTTCAAACTTTTGTAAGCTAAAATTTAATTGTTTTACATTTTCTAACTCATCTGACAATATTGCGATCTTATGCACATTATTATCAAAAGCAATTCTCTTCCTCCCTGTCAGTTTTTTATTTGTTGGATTGTGCCCAAAAAATATCTACTCCTTTTGGATCAAACTATTTTACTTCAATTTAGAAGTAGCATCGATAGACCATTAAACCTACCTCAGTATCCCGGTAGTAATAACTATTTCAGTATCCCGGAAGAAAATATATAATCAATAATTGAGGGCTTATACCATAGTTTTTTACGGCAAAGATTGCTTCTCAAATATCAAAACGTCATCTAAGCGCTTGGAATATTTGAACATTTTTCCGTCGTTTTTCAAGAAATGTAACACCTCGTGCACCAAAAAAATACTTTAACAGTATTTGTGTTTTATTTGTTTTAATAATCTGGTAAAATATTTTTCTGGTGCACGACTGCGGAGGTGCTTAATTTCTTCGAAAACCGTCCAAATATCGCGGGCAAAATTCCACGAAATACGGAAAACAAATAAAGCTCATGACGTCACAATGACGTCAAATACGAATCGAATTTGTTGGAAGCAAGTTTTAACATCAAAAGTATGATGTCGTCTATAATATAAAACACATCAAATTTTAATCAAGTATTTTCTAAGATAATGATTCATTAAATATGGGGCCATATATGGCACTTATAGTCCCCAGTTCTTTTTATGGCATTGACGCCGGATTGCATGCACTGAGTTTTTCTCCTGGTTTCAATGTACACAAACTGTATTTAAGATAAATACAATTATTTACAGAAACATAAGTTATTTACTGATGAATTTCATTACTTGAAATGAATCATGAAATGTACAGAGATTGTGTATATAATGGTCTCATATATACAATCAGAAGAGTGAAAATATTGATTTTAAGGGTCTGGCTGAGGTTATAAATAAATTAATATTTAACAACCTCCACAATCCTCCACCAACAAAATATTTTGATATAATCATTAACCCTCTATACTCAAAACAACTTCTCAATTTGGTGTTGGTGGAAGACTGTGGAGGTATATGAAATAGCTAAAATGTACATTAAATATG
Source organism: Bathymodiolus brooksi (assembly GCA_963680875.1). Taxonomy (NCBI): domain Eukaryota; kingdom Metazoa; phylum Mollusca; class Bivalvia; order Mytilida; family Modiolidae; genus Bathymodiolus; species Bathymodiolus brooksi. The sequence goes on along the minus strand of OY804576.1, from coordinate 82,508,509 downwards.
TCGTTTATAGTCCATTGTTAGCATTATCCGTCTAATTATGATGTCATTATGACGTCATAGCGCACCCAATTTCACGGAAAGATATATTTTTTGAAAATTTGTTTATATAACAATTAAATTAGTAAATTGTTTTTATTCTATGTCAAACATTATTTTTTAATATAATGTGGGGCCAATTTTGCACCTTAACGCCTTTCCCTCTTTAGTGCGCACGATGAGTTTCTGGAATACCTTTTATCAGCTAATCGGCTAAGGTCACCTATGTTTGACGGAAAAGAACCTTAGTTTTCATAATAATTACATTATTTAGGAGACATATTTCACAATAAGGAATATGGATGTAATGGAACGTGAAAAATATTCCATTTTATATCTTGAAATACTTGAGGTGACGAAACGGTGCTCTGTTCTTTTACTTCCGGTGGTCACAATCGCAATCTCGTACTTCCTCTTCTTCTTCTCTTCTTCTTTGGTTACGGAAAACCATCAACGTACTGATGTTTACTTTCCGGCGCATGCCTGGTAAAATGTTTTCAAATTTATAAAAATTTTCAGAACATAGATAATTTATTTGATATAATTGTTATTTTATTTTTTAGTTTTATATTATCAGTTTTTACAATTTTTCTTTTAATTTAGGATTTTTACAATTTTTTTTTTTATTTTTTATTTTTCATTTATTAAGATAAAAACATGATTTCTGTTTATTTTATTCTGTGTGGATAAGTGTCAAGGAGCACATTGTGAGTGAGTGCACCCTTGAAGGATTCTGTAGTGGTGTTTTTGGTTATGTCAGGGGATAATTTGTTCCAGTCTTTAATGGTTTGACAAAAGAAAGAAAATTTATAACTGTCTTTATTGCATTGGATTTGTCTGTAGGAGTCTTTTCGGGAAGATCTTGTCGTAGACTGGCTCTGAAGTAATATATTTTGTGTAGGGATAGCGATATTTTCATTTATTACTTTGTGAAACATTATGAGCCTAGTTCTTAGTCGGCGTTCTTGTAGAGTTTGCCAATTCATGGTGTTTAACATCTCAGACACACTGCTGGTGTTATGATGTCTGTTGCATGTATACCTGGCTGCCCGTCGCTGTACCTTTTCTAGCGAGTTGATGTTTTCGTTTGTGTGAGGATCCCAAACAGTGCAGCAGTATTCTAATTTGGGTCTTATTAGGGTTTGATATGCTCGTTCTTTTATCGTTTGTGATTGTACTTTTAGATTTCTTCTGATAAAACATAATGATTTGTTTGCTTTGGCGGCAGTTTGTTGGATGTGGGTGTTCCATTTTAGGTCTGTTGAGATTGTGACACCTAGATATTTTGCGTGTTGAACAGATTCTAATATATGGCCATGCATGTTATAGTAAAAGTGGATTGGATTTCTCTTGGTTGTTATATTCATGATGTTACACTTGTCTGGGTGAAATGACATGAGCCAGTCTTGTTCCCATTTTATGGCAGCTTCGAGATCTTCTTGGAGCTTGAGGCAGTCGCTTTGTGATTTGATTTGTCGATAGATCATACTGTCATCTGCAAAAAGTCGGATACAGCTATGTTTGATGTATTCAGGGAGGTCGTTTATGTAGATTAGAAAAAGTATTGGTCCCAGAACTGTACCCTGTGGGACACCGGATGTGACTGGTATTTTTGATGATGTCATATTTTCTAAAAGTACTGTTTGAGTTCTGTTTGAGAGAAAAGATTTAACCCAGTTTATGATTTGTTCTGATATGCCAAAGTATTTCATTTTGTACAGCAGTCTTTTGTGTGGTACCTTGTCGAAAGCTTTTGCGAAGTCCATTATTATCAAATCTGTTTGTATATTTTTGTCATTGTTTTGTGATAAATCATGTATTAAAGAAATTATTTGTGACTCACATGATCGTTTTGTCCTAAATCCATGCTGTAATTCATAAAGTATGTTGTTGGTTTCTAGATGTTGCATCATGTTGCTGGCAAAAATATGTTCGAGTAATTTGCAAGCTATGCATGTTATGGATATAGGTCTGTAGTTACCTGGGTTGTGTTTATCTCCTTTTTTGAGAACAGGCGTGACATTTGCGTGGTTCCAGTCAGATGGTACTTTGCCTGTTTCCAATGATTTGGTGAATAATAATGTGAGGATGTCTGTACATATATCAATATTTTCTTTCAGTACTCTGCCTGCGATGGTGTCAGGACCAGTAGCTTTACTAGGGTTTATGTTTTTGATGAGTTTATAAACACCATCCCTAGAGATTTTTATGGGTTCCATTGTGGGATGAGTACTAGGACCTTTATCTGGAATGTTAGTGTTTGCTTCAGATGTAAAAGCAGACTGAAACTGTTTGTTTAGTATATTTGCTTTCTCAGATGGATGTGAGTGTAGGGTACCTTCACTTCGTAGGGGAGCTATGCCGGTGTTTTCATTTTTCTGGCTTTTTATGTAAGAATAAAGTTTTTTGGGTGTATTATTGAAGCTTGGTTGATCTGGTTCATTTATTTCAATATCAAAAATCATGTTTTCTATATATCGCCAGTATGAGTTTCTCATTTCGTTCTGGAGCTTGGCTTTAGTTTTCTGATATTGTTCTTTATACTTGGGATTACATTTTTTCTTTTTATATAACTTGTTTTTCTTGTTAATTAACTTTTTTAGTTGGTTATTTACCCAAGGTAATCTTGATTTGTTGCCAATGCTTTTTGTTGGAATATACTTATGGGTAGTCTCTTGGACATTGGTTTTGAAGATGTTCCATAATTCGTCTAGACTCATTTTATCCTGATATTTTTTTTAGTTGTTTGTAGGTTTCAGTGAGGTCTTTTTCTATTTGATCCCATTGTGCCTTTTTGTAGTTTAACACTTTGTGAGCTTGTTGTTTATTTTGCGGCAGGGCTAGGTTTATTTCACTGTATACTATATCATGATCACTTGCACCGATTGGTGGTAATGTTTCTACTCTATTTACAAATGATGGGTTTGTCATGCACAGCAGATCTAGTGTTGTGTCTTTTCGGGTGTTCTTGTTTATGACTTGTGTTAGGTTGTTGTCATGTAATATATCGAGGAGTTGTTGGTGTAGTGAAGCTTCAGGTTTGTTAGGTATGACTGCTGGTGTATTCCAGTCTATGTGGCCAAGGTTGAAATCGCCACTTACCCAGATGTTAGAGTTTGTTTTCTTACATAAGACTCTATTCAGTGAGATACCAAGTTGTTCTAATGATTCACCTTTATCGGATGGTGGTCGATAGTATGTGCAAAGGTAAAGTGATTTGTTGCCTTCATATGATATTTTTGCCCACACATTTTCGCAGTTTGTTTCAAGGTCTAAATCGGTACCTGCTTTTGTGATTTGTGTGGATGTCAGCTGGTTTGAGATAGCCAGTAATACTCCCCCATAGCCATCCTTTCTGTTTTTTGTATAAATGTTGTATTTAGAGGATGGGATGTATTCATATGGAGAGATGTCATTTGAGAGCCATGTCTCGGTACCAAATATTATGCTGGGTTTACAAGATTCAATGATAAGTTCTACTTCAGGTTTTTTGTTCTTTATCGACTGAAAATTTATTGTAAGCACTCTTAGTGGTTCAGATTTTTTTGACGTGTGGGAGTCCTTTTTATTTTTACCTTGCTTTTTCTTGGTTGTCGATGATGACTGTGTTTGATTTATCTGGATTGGTGATGATGTGTATGTTGGTAATCCAATATTATCAGTGCTTTCATTTTCAGAATCATTGCTTATTTCTAATTCTGAGTAGGTATTCGATAATTCAGGTATGGTACTATTGAAAAAAGTTGTGGAGAAGTTTGGCATACCACAGTTTATACAATTCCATGAGAGATTGCTTTTATCTAGTATTTTATACATTTTCTCGTCGATACCTTGGCAATTTATGTGGTACCACTGATCACAACTGTCACAACATACCGCTTTTTGTTTCCAAGTGCAAGCTTTGTTACAGGATCCACAGGGGTATTTAGGTGGACCAGGGTTTGGCTCAGGTGCATATGAATTTGTTAGGAGAATGCTACATAGGTATGTCAATACCAGTCTATCATATTTGATAGTTTTGGTTTTTCTTGTCAGCACCATCATGGATGTTGTGGAGATGCTTGACTTGTACGTGTCTTGGTTTGCAATTGTTACTGACCAAGACTTATCTGGTGCCTCTTTATTTTCTTTGATGTTTTTATTTTGACCTACAGTTTTGCAGTTGACAATAAAATCTAACTGGACACAATTTGCCAAAAATAGTGCGAGAATGATGGTTGTGAGTACTGTTTTTATCGTGTTCATGGTGTATGAGACAGTAGTAATAATAGAATGGAAAATAGCAGGTAGTTAATACAGATAGACTTACAATTAGATCTTCGTCCCTTGGGCGACACAAGGGTACAAGGTAACTGTCTCGATTTGGCCTTGTTGTTTTGATAGAATTGTAAGATTTGTTTACTTCCGGTTATCAGATTTGGCGGCGATAATTTTCAGTTTGAAAAATATTACAAATATCGGATTTAGGTTTTTTCTATGATTACAATGAAAGAGAATATGTGTGGTAGTGTCAATACAAGATGTTTACAAAGTATTGCTTCTAAATGTTCAGTATATCAAACAAATTTCAACTTTTTTGATCAAACCAAAATCTTGTCAACTTCCTGTTCCAGGCATGCGCATTACATCTTTCATGACTTGTCACCATGTATGTAATAAGAGTAACCTGACGGGTATCACTAGTCAAGCAGGAACTGCTTACCCTTCCGAAGCACATGATTTCATTCTCGTTTTTTGTGAAATTCGTATTGCTCAATTTTTTGTTTTATCTGTAATGCTTTGTAGATCATTGTATGTCCCTTTCCTTTTGGCCATTGAATCGCATCGGTGGTGTAATGTTTAGCGTGCTCGCCTCGAGTAGATCGTGGGTTCTAGCCCCGATCGGATCAAACCAAAGACTATACAATTGGTATTTGTTGCTTCTCCGCTAAGCACGCAGTATTAGAGAGAAAATATAGCTAGTACAAAGCGGACCTCATCAACATCTCATTGAAAATTAACTTGTTCTCGCCACGATATAGCTGAAAAATTGCTGAGTTGGCGTTAAATAATAACCAATCACTTACTCACTCACTCCTTTTGGCCATTGTATATATCTTCGGTTTACAACTTCTGTTTACTCCTTTGATATCTTCAATTGTTGCTTACAATCAACCATGTCATCTATATCTTACAGTGACATCTTTAGTAATGACGTAACTCATGCCTTAAAGCAAGCATGAAACGAACCCCTTGTCTTTATTTCTGATCATTAATAGTATATCTTAACATATTTGTCTTTCTCGAGTAAATAAACGTCTGAAATAACCGAAAGGAGGAATCAGAAATTTTTCTATGTATGGAGCTATCATACAATGACCATCAACCATGCGCCTCCCTCCCCGAACTTACTTCGTGAAATAACGAATACTGACATTACTACAACGACAGTTCACTGTCAGGATATTTGACTCCTAAACATTTGAAAGTTGGCCTCTGTGGTGGAATTTGAATTAACGCTGAAGCCTTAAGTTATAAGTGCGAATATACTTAATATCTAAATGAGAATATACAATTTCACATATTACTTTTGTATTTCATTGCAGGTTTTCTGCGTATCTGTGGCTATTTTGTTGGTCTGCCAGTCAACAGCAATGGTGCTGTTGTGGGAGAAACCAAACCAAAAGGTTGTTCACAGTTTCCTGCAGAAGATAGAGTATATTGATCCCCAGAACAAGGTTGGCGTTGACCTCTGCCCAACGTGTATCTCATTCACAGAAGAAGCAATAAACGAACTTCTTAACCTTATTCTCCGTAAGTGTAACTTCTTAACCTTATTCTCCGTAAGTGTAACTTCTTATGAACTTATTCTCCGTAAGTGTAACTTCTTAACCTTATTCTCGTAAGTGTAACTTCTTAACCTTATTCTCCGTAAGTGTAACTTCTTAACCTTATTCTCCGTAAGTGTTGTCTGTCTTTGAATTGATTTGTTAATTAACTTGTCCAGAATTAGGTGAAACTTGCATGAAGTTGTAAACTTGCCTTTGTATCAAATTTTAACATTTTTTTCTCGTTGTATTGGAATTGTAATGTCCATTTAGTTTTCACATCTGTTGTATTCATAATATATACTTTAAGCCACAATTAAGCATGTTTGTAATCTATGCTCTATGCCACCGTTTAAAATGGACGGGACATTAACACTACTTTCCTCGTTGCGTCAATTACAAATGTTCATCTGAAAGATTGAATCTTCACCCGTATTTGGCCTTCCTATAATTAGGACCCTGTATATGGAACATGAAATTATATATACAAAATGACATCAAAACGACAAAGATGTACAGATGTAGTGTTTATCGACAGAAGTGAATATTACCACTCATCTACAGCCTACGGGCCGTTTCATATTCATCTTAGGGTATGAGCTTATGCTCATTTTGGAGGACGCTATTGCGAGTGTGAAATGTAGAACAGCAATAAAAATCGATGTTCTTTTATTTTCATTCATGTTCAAGTGCAATATTTGATAGTTTCTCGTGTTCATTTATATCCATATCCTATATTATTAACAGGTGAAGGGAATGGGCATATGAAAAGTAACCATATTCTGGAAGATTTACTAATGTGACACTTAGTATAATGAATTTCCACATAATCGTATTTCTTTATATTTGTTCATTCCACGATATAGCTGAAATACTGCTAAGCACCAATCAAGCAATCAATCAATCAACTTTATATTTTAGAGGGAGGAGTAGTAGGTACATGTGGAATACTTTGTAATGCACTAGCTCAGAAGACTGGGAGTCAGGCACTTGGTGCAGTGTGTGATATTTTGTGTGATATAGTTGGTATTAAAGAATTTATCAAATTACTTCAAAAGTAAGTAGATTATTAATAGGACAATAAGTGATACTAGATCTTTATCATATTTCTTTCATAAACATCCCTGTAAATAAAAATAATGTAATCGGTACTAGTAATCAGACGTAGTTTTTCAAGATCCTATATAGCATAACTTTTAGCAATCATGCAACAAATAACTACATTTTAACCTTTGATATTATTCTCTTTTTTTCTTCTTCGTTTAGTTATATAAAAATATATTGATGCAAGTAATAATTTAGCGCCACTTTCAACAATATTTCAGCTATATCATGGCAGTCAGTTTTAAGGTGAAGAAAACCAGAGTACCCTGAGAAAACCACCGACCTGCCGCAAGTCACTGACAAACTTCTTCACATAATATTGTATCGAGAATACCTCGCCATGAGCCGGATTCGAACTCACAACTTTAGTGGTGATATGCACTGATTGCATAGGTCTTTGTAAATCAAGCTATCATGCGATCACGCACACAACAAACCTTTGTAAGAGTCTACGCTTTTCTTAAGTATTGATACTAATATTAATGTTGGATTTTGTCATTACCTTATAGGACAGATTTAGACACAATCTACTTCTGTGAGGAGTTGAAGGTCTGTCCAATATTTGATAACGGTGATGCTAAAATAACTACATTGACTGTTACACCGAAATCTGGGCCACAAGGTTAGTACATTTTGCTATCATCATATTTGACATTATGCCAAATAGAAATAAGAAATAAATCATGGAAGCCAGAATGTGTTGGGAGTTTTAACATGGATTGGCGGGTATTAGTATTTTATCCCGAGCCAGAAGCGAGGGATAAAATTTACTAATATCCGCCAATCCATGTTAAAACACAAAACACATTTTGGCTTCGATGATTTATTTCGATTCTGATATGTCTAAGAGTACACATACGATAGTGTACTTTGATTGGAAGACGGTAATTTATATTTACGCTTTCGGAAAAGTCGCACACAATGTATGCTGCCAATGAAAAAGTCAGTCACATTCAGCGGCGCATGTGCTAATGAAATAATACAAAGCGAAAGAAGGAGGTCATGTTAGAATCAACAGTTTTCCCACACTCTACTCTACACAAAATACTACAATCTAATTGAAAATCAAACCAATGTCTACATCAGTATTTTTCAACAAAAAATTGTAAACTTAGTTCCTAGTATTTACTTCTCCGACTGCCTTTTGGAGATCTGGTCTTCACGACGGTTGCCATATATAAGAAAGTGATGCTTACATTTTTGGCACACACTCTTTCTCATTCTCATTTTCCATATATTTGCACGTCTTTTGCTATGAATTACGGTAGCTACAGTCACCCTCAATTTTATGCTATATATTTCATATAAAACCACATTTTTCAAAAAAATTATTATGAAGTCATTTCTGAACGGATTTTGATCATTTTTGCACCAGAAGAAGCAGAAATATTTAAAGATTATTTGATTATTTTAGCATGATTTTCTGTTAGATTGCCTTTATTTTCTTATGATTTAAAGACAATTTTTGTTTTCTGAGGTAAAATTTGCTATATATTTTAACCAAAATAAAATCGGAAAAATCAACATTTGTGTTTAAATCACCAGAAAACAAAAACCATGCAAAAATTACTATCTGATAAACAAATGAAATTCAAAGAATTCTGCATGTCTTGAAATAAATTTCATAAAAATCTGCCCAGAGATAGCTTTAAAATATTGTTTTGAAAATATGTGGTTTTATATTAAATATATAGAAAAAAAAATCGAAGGTGACGAATACTTATGTCCATGGACTGTATTGTGATATTCGAACGAAACGTTCGCTGCTTAATTTGAACTTTGCAATTTTATATTTATTGTGTTGTACATGACATGTAACATTGTGACTCATGTGGTTATATAAGATTTGTGACAACCTCCATAATTTCATCGTACAATTATGCTCGTCTCATTCCTACATGACTGGTGTTATTGAAAGAGCAGAAACGGGATCATGCGACCCGGTTATAATTAAATTTCGTGTTGTCAGAAATATTGTTTTGCATCTGACCTTTTTTGCGTGAACTGTTTTTTTATTTGTGAGTAGTCACTTGACACAAATGTCACACAGGCACTCTACATTAGTCTGATAGGAGATATCAGTGTTGATTGTTACAAATAGGGTATCGATGTACAGATAAAAACAGCATATGTAAATTATATTTGTGGACATTGACATAAAATAAAATTGATTGATTGATTGATTGATTGATTGATTGATTGATTGATTGATCACACCAAAATACCGGGGATGACATCTGCTATTTAATCCATAATATTTTATTATAATTTCTATATAACACATATGAACAATTTACCTCTGAGGGCCAGATAACATCAAATGCATACAAATAATTATTAACGCGTAAACCAATAAAATGAAAATAATTATGGGCCGTCGTGGTTGTTGTCGTATGGTAGTTAGATTTACAACTACCTATGCAATCAGTGCCTAACACCACTAACGTTGTGAGTTCGAATCCCGCCAAGGCGAGGTGTACTCGGTACAACATTATTTGATGAAGTTAGACAGTTCGGTGGTTTTCTCCGAGCTCTCCGTTTTACTCCACCGGTATAACTGAAATATTGTTGAAAGTGGCATTAAACACCATAATCTTATCCTTGCAAAGTAAGTAGTAAATCTACATCGTGATACTCGTTTGTGTTTTAGGACAGTTCTCCATTGATTTTACATATCAATCGAAGAACGGTACAGGAACCGGACAGATTGTTTTGGAAATTGATACGGTCGATCACATGCCAGTAGGTAAGCATAACTTAACATTTAGTTTCCAGAATAGTTTCAGTCAACAATAACAAAGGATAGTATTGTAATCACAGTAAGTCTCTATGAAGACCATGTACGAATCATAGCAAATAAAATGTAAATTGATTTGTTGTTTGTTGTTTAACGTCCAGTGGCTAACATTTAATGTATATCCATGACGACCGTGTGTAAAACATACAGAATGAGAGAGAAAAGTGGCAGCCGGACCAGTGACTTTTGACAACCACTGGAAAGGTACGTAGAGTTGGGAATGGGCGAACAATTTAGCCATTTGTAGTGGCCACAATGCATATTCTCTGTCGAAATATACAGAAGTTGTCTTTAACTTGCAAGGAACGTGGCACTCTCAATGCACGTCTCCCACTATATTGCACGACCTGGCTTTCAGAATTATAACCTCCATCGAGATGTCACTTCCTATCAGCCACATTGAGGATACCTTGGACAGTATGACCTGGCTTTCAGAATTATAACCTCCATGGAGATGTCACTTCCTATCAGCCACATAGAGGATACCTTGGATAAGGATCAACACAAATACCACAATAAAATGAAGAACAGCAATCAAAGTATTGCACCTTTACAATTTTAATGTATTATTTGTACGGTAGAATTTTGTTATTTTGATACCGAGTGTTGAAACCTAAAAATGAGAGAACAAATGCTGCTCGTATACAGGTGAAAATAGACCAATAACAATAATATTTGTATTATATAGAAGGTGTGTTTTTGCACGAAAAAGCTAATGCTGGAACGTACAGACAAACTATCAAACTAAAAGCCCAGCCAGATCCTAATTGCGACCCAAGCCAAGGATTTTGTGAAATGTGGTTGCCTGGAAATTACACAGTCAAAATAGGTAAGTTATTTTCTAGTTCTTTATTTATGCCAATGATAATGTTGTACACCAAGAAAACAGTTGTTCTAATAAAACGTAGATATCAAATTTAGTGCACACACGACGCGTTTCTGGAATAACCATCATCAGGTACGCTCAAAGCCAAAAAAATGGAAAACAAATAAATCAAAAAAGACTTTAAGAGCAATAAAACCAAAGAGTCTAAACAGAATAGTCAAAATCGGCTAAGGTCATCTATACCTAAGAGAGGAGAACCTTAACTTTGAGTGAATACGTTTCATTTGTCGTAGTTACAAACCCATATGTCTGTCCTTATTCCAATTATGATATTTTCCAAGTTTTAAAGAAACTATTCTCTCTGCAAAAATGGCCAGGTGTTTCGAATTTTGAGTTCATAATTTATAGTTTTACAACATATTAACAAAAGTTTTTCAGATATTCACACTAAATGTTTGGCAAACATTATAATTGCTTCCCATAATATTTGACTTCATTAAAATTTGTTTGTTTCCTGTTTAACTTCATAACGTCCTGATATTATGCAATTTATGTTTTTACAGCCATCTGTAACGGAGAGTGTGGTAGTTCCCATCCACACAGTAAGATATACGATAAAGCAACAACAACATTCCAGATTACAGGAACAAGTGAAAATGAAACAATATAATAGACTATAAATATAGCGTCTTAAAGTCTTACCATGCATATAATGTTTTGCTGTACTGTAATACATGTACTGATAAACAGTTATTTTACATTACAAATTTCCGAATGGTGCTGATCAGATTATTTCCAAGTCTTGTATATAAGGTTATCTTTGGCGGTCATGATACAAAAATTTATCAGAAGAGTTTTATTTAATGAAACAATACAAATAACTGCATCAATTTTCATCTTTCTTTTATGGATGCCGTAAGCGTTCATTTTGTATTATATATGTAAGACTCAGATCGACGTCCAGTCTCTAATCGACGTCCAATCCTGAAATCCATGTCCGATTTCTACGTCACAGACATCTGTACCTCAGATCTATGTCCTTTTTCAAATTCTCAAATTGGCGTCCAGTTCTCAAATCTATGTCTTTTTTCAAATTTTCTCAAATGGGCGTCTGAAATCTATTACCGTTTCTCACTTTCTCATTAAATTTAAATAACAGGTTTTAAAAAAAACCTACAAAGCAAAACTATTGTTACAATTATTTCTCAATTTACAGTATCTCGCTTTTGTTTCTATTTTTTGTCCGGAATACTACTATTAAAACAGGAAAATGAGCATAATAGCAAATATTTATAGGCTGCACAAATATTTAATATCAAACATAGAATAGAACATGGAAATCTGCATAAAAACTGTTTGAAAGAATCCGCTGTTCAACCATTTTGAATTTGGAAAGGACGTCTATTTGAGAATACCCTTAACTCGGACCTTAATTTGAGATAATGACGTAAGTGGGCGTCGATTTGAGTCTGGATGCAGATATGAGTCTATCAGATATATATTGCTATATATTCCACGAAACGAAATCGAAACTGAAATAAGTATGATTGAAGATTTTACTATGATAAATTAGGTAGTCCATATAGATATGACAACATACAGGTAGTTTTGAGGTATTTTAAAATGTTATTGGTGTAATCATCATTATTGAAATAATATGAATGTTTGTGTTGTATCAAATACAGAAAAATATTCATAAAACTGCAAATGTTTTGAACTGTGTCATATAAAGATGACGGATTTGAGAATACATCAAATAGTTTTTGGTATGTCCTCGCTATTTAGTAGTTGGTGCTATCAGATCTTTGTTTGTTATGGTTAGGGTTATGGTGTTTATCGCTACTTTCAACAATATTTCAGCTATATCGTGGCGGTCACTTTTATTGGTGGAGGAAACTGGAGTAACCGGAGAAAATCATCGACCTGTTGCAAGTCACTTACAAACTTTATCACAAAATATTGTATTGAGTATTGAGCGGGATTCAAACATGGCGATAAGCACTGATTGCACTCGATCACGACAATGAGGCCCCCTGTATGCATATATAAATCAACGTGTAGTTTATTTGAATAATACACATTTGTGAATCTCTAAGTAATAATGTACCTAGCCTTCGCTTTCGATAGATATACTGTATATAGCATATTTCAAATTGTACAATTCAAAGCATGGAAGGCTAATAAAGTCATTTTAATCCTGTCTAAAAAATACTCATTCGGAATTATGATAAATCCGACAAGCCATCGCTTCAAATATTATATGGTCGCCAAAATGAATTGGATCATCCGTAGAGAATTACAGCTTCCTTACCTGGCTAAGAGAATTTGAACTTCCTGATGTATCCCTATCATGGAACAAGAAATTGTATTCCTTTCTGACATACTTGATCTCACTTCCGGTTTTAGGTTATTTGTATATTCGTACATGTGACATGTGTATTGTTAGGTTTTGTGAAACCCATTTCGATGATTGGTTCGGTACTCAAATTTGTGTTGTATTGCTCTACTTTGTTGTATACGTAGTACCGGGTATGTCTAACTTTATACTTAATGTGTTTATTTTTTGCCGTTTTTATGTGTGCGTATATCACGATTTCCGAGTAATACAATACACTTGTCGTCCCAGTGGCAAATCAATAGTGTCATTACTAGAGCAGGAGAAAGGTTTGAATATACCAAAGGGATAATCAGAACCCTTAAAACGAAGAGGAACAGACAATACAATAACCAAAAGTCAAATGACAAAAAACACAAACATTGAGCAACAAAACACTACACATAAAACCACAAATTGAGCAAATTGAGCAACACCAACCCCACTTAAAACTTCGGTGATGCGGAAGGGTAAGCAGTTTCTGCTCCATTAGCAACATCTGTCGTGTAACTACTGTTACAAAACCCGGTGATAAGTCATGAATGAGGAAAGGGTTGTGATTGTAACAAACGGAGCATATCAGTGTTCATTTCTGACTCGTATATTACGTAATGACAAGTTATGGTGGTAACGGTAAAGTGATAACTTCAACTTAACCATTGGTAGCCCTTGCTATAGTAGTTTCATTGTAGACAGCAATCATCTATCACGGAAATCATGATAAGAACCACAAGCTCTGGAAAATAGTATCAACTGAGAGTTCTTTCATCTTTATATACGGTGTTTATATACCAATATATGCGATACTCTCGTCTTTTTTACCACATATAAATACTACAAACTTGTTTCAAGCAAGTGACAAGCAGACAATGTATCTACCCCACTGGATCACGGGCTGTATTAAATACATGTTGTATATTGTATGGCTGTCACTTGCTTTGGACGAATGTAATATTTATTTGCTGTGACTGTATTATAGAATGATCCATTTAAATTGCTGAGTTAGATTACTGTCAAATTAATAATTAAAAAATATACATATGTATATATCATCGCCACACGATCGACTAAAGGTATAATGACGGCCATTAGCTTAAACTTGCGTGACAAGTTATCACCTAGGTTAATGGAGATTTATTTTTATATGGTGGATTTGGCATAGAGACTAAGTGATGCATCATTGTGTGGAAAATTACTCAACCAATCTTACAATCAAGCTGGACATACGTTGTTCTGTCAGATATAGCATGGTCATCATAATGAAATAATAGATGTATTGTAAATATAGTGTCTCAACTGGTTGCAGGCATGTTTCCCAATATTAACTTCAGAATCTGTTCACATAACTGGCTTATAACCGCAACTATGGTGTAATTGTTAGTGTGATCTCTGGTTTGAGCCGCGGTCGGATAAAACCACAAACAATAAAATAGATATATTCTGCTTCTCTGCTAAGTACATAGCATTGAGGAGTAATACAAACTGCTTGGCTCGAAATCAGAATGCTGCGTCCGAGTGGAGCGACATTTCTACCCATGGATTGTTGTTCCATTGAGCTACCACTATAAGGAAAATCCAATAAGCGTGCTGGTCTAGTTTTACTTTGCGCTAAACAACAATCACTCGCTAACTCAATAACTGGGTTTTAGGAAGGAACATGAGGAGCAGAAGAAATATCTCTTCGGAATTGGTAAAACTCTACGACAAACGCAATGACTTCACTTTTCCAATAGTTAACACCCGCTTCACCAGTAGCAATATTCCAGCATCACCATCGTATGGAGTTTGCAATTCACAACTCATACTTTATTCTAGAGCTTGTCCTCAGTACAGTGATTTTCTGGACAGAGCTCAGCTGATGACGCAAAAGCTACCCAAACAAGGTTATGTCTTAGTCATTGCTACAACAAATATACGGTCGTCATCACAATAAGGTTGACCTTTACGAAATATCCATATCTCAAATCACAATTTATCTTTTTCTTTTTACGTAGATGGCGGGTGTCTTATAAGAAGCAGGAACTGCTCACCCACCCGAGTTCAACGAGTGTTTTTGGTGGCGTCTGTGTTGCTCATTTTCTTAAAGTTTTTTTGTGTTGTCCTATTATGAGTCTTTATGTTCTGAGTTCCGTGTTGTGATGCCCGTTACGATTTCCGCATTAAAACGATGTTCGATTCGTCTTTACCTCCAGTTGTTTGTAGGAGGTATCATGTCTTATTTACGTTATTTGTGTTTGTTTGTGCATACTGGTGTCCAACATATATTGTGTTGTGTTTTTCTTTTGTTTTTGTTTGTCTTGTGTACACCCTATGTTGCCAGTTTCTCTGGATTGTCCATTTTTGATTGTCCTTTCGGTGTATTCTAACGTTTATTTACTGTTATCATCTTGGTTATGAAATGTCAAGAGACGACCGAAATTAAAGAATCGAACCTTGTTAAAAAGTACAGGATAAGATACTTGGTTTTGCTAAGCACAAATGGAATGTGACAGACTGATATCCATAAACCTATTAATATCGTCCTTGATATCACCTATATTTTAAGTTACTAGTATGTACTTAATAACTGCACACGAGGTCAATAGCGAGATCTATTTTCCCAAGGGGTAGACTATTGACCAGGACGAATGAACTAGTGACCGACGCGAAGCAGAGGTCACTAGTTTATCCGTCCCGGTCAATAGTCTACCCCGAGGGAAAATAGAGCTCGCTATTGATCAAGCGTGCAGTTATTAAGTACTTTATTACACCGACTTAAGCACGGGAGAGTGTAAACCATTTACTGTAATTCCGGTACTATGTTGTAATTTATATTTTATATTTGTGATTTTATGTTATTTCTTCTCTTTTGTATGCCGTAAGCATCAGGATGAAGAACAACAATGAAAGCGCTATCTCCTTGCTATTTATTTCCCTGTATATAGATTGGAATTTTATCTCATATACATTTACTTATTCTTCTTCTCTTTTGTCATCGACGGAGTAATAGTATACACTTATTGACTGGGTATGAGGGTAATAGCACTTTTATTGTCCCCAAGGTACCAACTATTTTCCGAAGCAACGCCGAGGAAAATAGTTGGTACAGAGGGGACAATTAAAGTGCTATTACCCGAATATCAAGTCTATAAGTGTTTTATTATACTGAACAACTGTGCAATTCAAAATTCTAAATTAGGTCCTTTTCTGATGGATTTCTAGTCTACTTTATTAATGCTTTTTAAAACTAATACATTTTCATGTGTGCATTTGAAGAAGAAATCATTTTTTTTTAAACACAAAAAAAAACAAGTGCTATTCACCGGCCGGTGAATAGTCACTTGTTCTATTCACCGGTGAATAGTACTTTTCAGACAAATTGAATGAAACTATGGAAATAATATTTTTATTGCAATAAAATTTATATAGAAAAAAGTATGAGAAGTATAATAATAATAAATATCGACGATACCAATGTTTGTTTCCATATTTTAAAAGTAATATACACTTTTATTGTATTAATACTTAACATTATGAATTATGAATTTGATATCCCTCCTGTTTTCTTGTCGAGTCGAAAACCACAGACGAATGGTAGATAAAATAATGCGGATCTAATTCATTAGGTGTAATAGTGAGTATCATTAGACCACAGATACCGCTTCGTCCGCATCATTTTTGGACTTATACCTCGAATTTGACGACAGTGGTCAACTCGGTACTAAAATTTGTGATAAACTTTAAAATCATAAATTTTCCAAATATGCGCAGCAATATACCAGGTTCTCTTGCATATGGTGTTTACATCTCGCAATTGATTCGTTATGCAAGGGCCAGTAACAATTATTCTGATTTCCTGAAACGTCATCTTCATCTGAGAAACAGGCTACTGGACCAGGGCTATTAAAAGATTCGCCTTATTCGATCTCTTAAAAAGTTTATATTCCGATACCAAGATCTTGTCGAAATATATTCCGTCTCTGCAGAAAAGATTATATACGATGGATTTTCATATAGTGAAAATGTATAAAGATAGGGTGTCAACAAAAATGTCAAAAATGTTTTTTATCAATGTGTGACGTAAAATTATCTTTGACATTTACTTCACTGAGTTTGGTGCTGCTTTTGACAACTGTTTTACCTGTTTTGTTCAAGTATTGTTATAGTGACAGCCGGAGATTTTGAGCCGTAATGAAAGGGTTGGCGCTTTAAAATCTGATTCAACCCACCATTTCTTTAGAAATGCCTGTACCAAGTCAGGGTCATTACGGTTTTCACAGTTTTCCAGTTGTTGACTGATTTTGTCTGTTTATATACTTATGAGTTTTGACTTTCCCTTTGTCAGATTGTTCGGAGTTCGGTAATTTTGTTATTACCCTTATTCATATCTACTGTGTATTAATGAAGGTTTTATATATCTCAAAACAGATCTCAAACTCGATTATAAGATTGTTGCTGTTCTGTTGCGTTTTCAGAAATTCACATAAATGATTTAGCAAACTTTTTCTCATTTAATTTTAGCTCTGAGTGATGATAAGCGTTTTGAACCCATTTTTACCCAAGTTTTATCAGGACACTGCGCACTTTAATCTATATAAATTTTATTTAACCTCATTTTTTATTTGTTGCAGACATACTTTCCCATCATTCCTTAAACCATATATGTATCCATATAAATTGTCTACAAAGTATGAATTTCTAAGCCGTATTCATAAGACTCAACTCAGATATTGTCCTAACATTATTATGCTGACTGTTATGTGTAGATAAAACATATTGAGAACTATTACAATAAAGGAGGTTCTGATATTTGTGACTCAGAATAAATTGGATCAGATAGTCTTGAAAGTGTGACAATATTCTGTTTAATTTAAGGCTTTAAAAATATAAAGATTTTTGAAGTTTGAAATTTAATTAACAACAATAACAAGTATTAAAAAACAGTAGCATGAATATTAGACGACTATGATAGATTGACAGATTGGATCCGCCCCCTTGCACGTGGACTAGCTATAAATAGCTTGACAGACAACTGAAAACTCAACCTTCCCCGCGTGAAACTGGCATAGTAGATGTACTATTTTCGCATAGTATATCAACGCTATATAATTCTTTGTGATATATGCCAAAATATCGTATGAACTTATATTACAGAAGAAATTTACAGAAAGCATAATAATACATATTACTATACCGGCATGTATTTAAGTTTATCATTCAATAATGGAACATGGGTAAGAAGATGTCTGGTATAAGTAGTTGAAAGGTTAACTGACATCATAAAATAATAATCAATAGTTTAAATTGTCATTTTTTAGTATACAAAATTATTTTATTTAGTCACCTGGATCCATGAAGGTTTTCTAGCTATTAGACTTCTATGGGGATTTCAGCATATGTTAGACAGCTTGAAGGTACCAAACGGATAATCTGAAGTCGAAAATAGACAAACAATGGTTGACAAAGAACTAAACAGAAAATAAGGGTAATAACAAAATTACCGAACTCCGAACAATCTTACAAAGGGAAAGTCAAAACTCATAATTATATAAACAGACAAAATCAGTCAAAAACCGGAAAACTGTGAAAACCATAATGACCCTGACTTGGTACAGGCATTTCTAAAGAAATGGTGGGTTGAATCAGATTTTAAGGCGTCAATCCTCCCGCTCTCATTACGGTTCAAAGGTTCCGGCTGTCACTCTAACAGTATTTAAATAAAGATTGAGCAATGATCTATACGAAAAACCGTTTGTAAACTCATGAGATTCGAAGGTTAATCATTTCCTGCTCCATTAGCGTCATCCGTCGTGTTACTCTTAATATGTCGATAATATATGTTATTGCTTGGTTAAACCATTTAATCGTGTCGACAACGTTAAGTCATAGAGTTCCAGTGAAAGACCACCGAGCGTCGACAGTTAATACAGACCACTAGACTACAACAAAACATCCTACGTTTTATTTTGCCTAGATTTGATAATAAGAGTGATGGTCAATCTTAGAAGATGTATGTTGATCTACATCTGCTCTGCAGTGCACTTCAGTTTTTAAACATGACATAACCACAATGTCTTTCGTGTTGACATTGACATTGTATTACTAGAAACGGAAGTATTCGTAAAAATAGAAGGTTATCAAATTTTATATAAACAGGTCGATCACGAGATATACAAAGCATTAAATAATCCATAGGGAGAAATGAAGGTAGGTTTTTATCTTATAGATGCAAACTTTCTTTGCATTTATATAAAACTTGTAGAAATACCGCAGTTTTAAGCTGAAACAATTCAGATCTGATATAAAATGCAAAATTATAAATGATTTGTTTCGGTTTGAATAAAATCACATATAAGACATTGCTCTGCATTATGTGAGATTTTCACAATAAATCCTGAAACAAGACAAATTCTGTAATACAAATGTATGTGACAGTAATTTTACCGCTGTATTTGATGTTTTCTTAGGTTGAAATAAACAGTTAACGAGATCTGTATTGATAAAGAACATTTTTTTTTTAAATATTTCTGATTTAAATTTTCGCACAAATAAATAATTTTGTCAGACTTGGGAGAGAGAAAAATAATCTGACTAAGGAAAATCAAGCAGTATAATACTTATGTAAAACTGGATATTGAATGGAACATTTCTGATTTCATATGTAAAGAAAAATAAATGATTCCATTCTCCCAAAACTTGCCTGTCCCATGGTAAATTAATAGCCCCTTTTAGGCTTATTTATACATTATCGGCGACGGTCTCCCGACCATTGACAGATTGTCGTGCAAAAATCGTGCGATTTTCGCTTTCTATTGTTTTTATTAAATAAGAGAAATGTCTTATTACAATATTAAAGAACTGGTAGCTATTAGATTAATTTCAATTCGAAACTGAAACTACTTGCACACTCTTGATGACAATTTCTTATTTGGATTTTGTAAAAATAGAACCCTAAATCATAAATTTCCAACAGAATGTGGAAGATGGCAAAATATGTGTACAGAACATGGTTTGACCCGATCGGAACTCGAACCCACGATCTACCGCATTCGAGGCGAGCACGCTAACGATTACACTACCGATGAGAGTCTTTGGTGAGCATTTCTGGTCTGTTTCTCAGCGAATACATATATTTCACTTTGTTGTCGACTGTCCCTTATATGAAAATATTAGAGTAAAATTTTTTGATAAAGTTATTGACTTATGTCCAAATTTTAGATACATGGACACATCATCAAAATTTGTCTGGCTATTTACTAATGAACATGAACAAGTTTTGAAAAATTTTATCCCTCTGGCTCGGGATAAAATACTAATATCCAACAATCTATGTTAAAACTCAAAACACATTCTGGCTTCCATGATTTATTTCTTAATTAGCGGGTCATTTTAACTGAGCCTGAATTATACTCATCTGGTCATTTATACAGTTTATGTTCAATAAAGTATAGATTTTGTTAAAAAATTATTTTATAAATTTCGAATTTAACAAATAAATATATGATTTTTGATTCTGTCACATCTCTCCAACAGTAAAAGTTACAACAAATCAGCGGGGAACCTCCAATGTAACGAAGGAACGCGAGGTAGCTAATTTTCATGGGCAAACTTCTGTTGTTTATGCTTATGTTTGAATGGTGCCAGGTAGTTTATTTTCATGGATAACACTTTGACACCTGTGTCATACATTGAACAGATGTAAGGTAGCTTATTTTCATGGAAAACGTCACGACTCCTATCCAATGTAACGAAGGAATGCGAGGTAGCTAATTTTCATGGGCAAACTTCTGATGTTTATGCTTATGTTTGAATGGTGCCAGGTAGTTTATTTTCATGGATAACACTTTGAAACCTGTGTCATACATTGAACAGATGTAAGGTAGCTTATTTTCATGGAAAACGTCATGACTCCTATCCAATGTAACGAAGGAATGCGAGGTAGCTAATTTTCATGGGCAGGTAGCTAATTTTCATGGACCATGAAACGAAGAAATGAGAGGTAGCTAATTTTCATGGGCAAACTTCTGTTGCTTATGCTTATGTTTGAATGGTGCCAGGTAGTTTATTTTTATGGATAACACTTTGACACCTGTGTCATACATTGAACAGATGTAAGGTAGCTTATTTTCATGGAAAACGTCATGACTCCTATCCAATGTAACGAAGGAATGCGAGGTAGCTAATTTTCATGGGCAGGTAGCTAATTTTCATGGACCATGAAACGAAGAAATGAGAGGTAGCTAATTTTCATGGGCAAACTTCTGATGCTTATGCTTATGTTTGAATGGTGCCAGGTAGTTTATTTTCATGGATAACACTTTGACACCTGTGTCATACATTGAACAGATGTAAGGTAGTTTATTTTCATGGAAAACGTCAGGACTCCTATCCAATGTAACGAAGGAATGCGAAGTAGCTAATTTTCATGGGCAGGTAGCTAATTTTCATGGACCATGAAACGAAGGAATGAGAGGTAGCTAATTTTCATGGGCAAACTTCTGTTGCTTATGCTTATGTTTGAATGGTGCCAGGTAGTTTATTTTCATGGATAACACTTTGACACCTGTGTCATACATTGAACAGATGTAAGGTAGCTTATTTTCATGGAAAACGTCATGACTCCTATCCAATGTAACGAAGGAATGCGAGGTAGCTAATTTTCATGGACAAACTTCTCATGTTTATGCATATGTTTGAATGGTGCCAGGTAGTTTATTTTTATGGATAACACTTTGACACCTGTGTCATACAATGAACAGATGTAAGGTAGCATATTTTCATGGAACACGTCATGACTCCTATTCCATGCAATGAAGAAAGGTCGAGTAGCTAATTTTCATGGACAAGCTTCAGATGCTTATGCTCATGTTTGAACGGTGCAAGGTAGTTTATTTTCATGGATAACACTTTGAAACTTATGTCATACACTGGACAGATGCAAGGTAGCTTATATTCATGGAACACTTCATGACTTCTATCCCATGTAATGAAGAAATTATGCTGACCAGTCTTTGCCTTTATTCTTTTACGCCATGTGCCAATATAAATTGTATAGTTTTTGGTTTGATCAGATCATTGATCGAAACCACGATCTACCGCACATGATGCGAGTACTCGTATCTATTTCACCACAGGAGCGTTATTGCTTGTTATAACTAAGCGTCTTATTTCTTTGGAATAGATATAGTATAAACATATTTTATTAATTAATTCAATATTACACATTATGATAATACACATATAAATGGAATAGATATACACATTTTTGTATATATGCAAAGCAGAAAATGCATTATGTACAGATAAATAATATGGTGATTGATATATAGAAACTTGTTCATGTCACTATAAATATATAATTTTTTAAAAATATTATTAGACTTGAATTTATTTATATTATATATATATATATATATATATATACAACCCCGCGGGAACCCCGGTGCATAGAAATGGGAGCGAGAGCTTCTTCGGCTTGAAGGGGCGTCCGTCGGTTGTGCGGGATGTATAAATTCACAACCAACCCGTCCTTCGGACGAGACGTAAATAATACCGAGGTCCCGTGTTGAGAGATTGCCATCCTCTTCGCACGTTAAAGAACCCAATGTACTGTAACAGCTCATTATGAGCATATGAGACCTGTTGCACTGGCTAAATTATCCGTCCCTACCCATACACCTTTCCTTGTTTCGAGTCCCGTGGCGTTTAAATTTTTTAATGTTCTCGTCCTGAATATAGCTGAAAAAATGCTCGCTAGACGTTAAGCATCAATCAATCAATCAATCAATCAATTAATCAATCAATCAATCAATCAATCAATCAATCAATCATATATTTTATATCGAAATAACTTATTTTCATCCAGATTTTGCTCCATGTAAACAAAGATTTATATATATATATATATAGTCGAGGGAAGAACAAAAATTTGAGAGCTCAAAAATCTAATTCTAATACTGTTTGGTTTAATTTTCAGACGTATATAAATCCTTGGTGTAAATGAATGAATAGGAGTTTGCTATCCATTTCTGGAATAAATCTATTTAATTAAATAGATTTCCTCGCCTACATCCACCCCCCTTTTATCGTTCAAAAATACTAATTACCAAGAATCTATCAAAACATGGTAAAAGGGGAATAACTGGCATAGTACTTTTAATGTATTATTAAGGTAGCTAATTTTCATGGCTATCATTTGGAACACCTTAGTGGTTTACGAAAATCTAGTTCCGAACGTCAAAAAGTAGCTAATAATTATGGTAGCTAATAATTATAGGACACCGTAATTAAAATCGTCAAAATGAAATTCAACCGAATCAAATGGTGACTTGTTTCAACCTCATTTAAAATATACCTAGACATTTTTTCATACTTGTACATCACGTTCACGATCTTTTATTACAACATGTAATGCAGTTATTACGCATTTAAGAGCCCCAGATTTATACTGCTCAAGGTCAGCAACGGACCACCTTTGTCAATTGTTTTAGCTCATCGATGATCATGAGATTCACTAAGATAAATAGCACGGTCTGTGCAATACTTATTTATTTATTTATTTATTTATTTATTTATTTATTTATTTATTTATTTATTTATTTATACTTTGATGTCAGTGTTTCAACTGTTGACAGAGTTTTAAATTCAACATGGGTAGCCTTAATTACCTTTTATCTTAACTGAAGTTGAGCCGTCGTGGTCGTATGGTAGTTGAATTTACAACTACCTGTGCAATCGTTGCCTATCATTACTATTGAATGCTGGAACTGTTCCGACAGTGTGCTATATATTTGTTCATTTTATTATAGGCTATGGAAAGAAACAGATGAGTTGCAATTGTTAAAAACAAATATGGTTGTGATCGTCTTCCGTAATTAAAATCGTCAAAATGAAATACAACCGAATTAATATCAAATGGTGACTTGTTTCAATCTCATTTAAAATGTACCTTGACATTCTTTCAAACTTGTACATCACGTTCACGATCTTTTATTACAACATTATTTCACTCAAGTGTACATTTTTTCCTGTTCTAGTAAAAGGACTTTATCAAACAGAATCATACAGTTTACATGTAATGCAGTTAATACGCATTTAAGAGCCCCAGATTTATACTGCTCAAGGTCAGCAACGGACCACCTTTGTCAATTGTTTTAGCTCATCGATGATCATGAGATTCACTAAGATAAATAGCACGGTCTGTGCAATATTTATTTATTTATTTATTTATTTATTTATTTATTTATTTATTTATACTTTGGTGTCAGTGTTTCAACTGTTGACAGAGTTTTAAATTCAACATGGGTAGCCTTAATTACCTTTTATCTTAACTGAAGTTGAGCCGTCGTGGTCGTATGGTAGTTGAATTTACAACTACCTGTGCAATCGTTGCCTATCACTACTATTGAATGCTGGAACTGTTCCGACAGTGTGCTATATATTTGTTCATTTTATTATAGGCTATGGAAAGAAACAGATGAGTTGCAATTGTTAAAAACAAATATGGTTGTGATCGTCTTCCGTAATTAAAATCGTCAAAATGAAATACAACCGAATTAATATCAAATGGTGACTTGTTTCAATCTCATTTAAAATGTACCTTGACATTCTTTCAAACTGGTACATCACGTTCACGATCTTTTATTACAACATTATTTCACTCAAGTGTACATTTTTTCCTGTTCTAGTAAAAGGACTTTATCAAACAGAATCATACAGTTTACATGTAATGCAGTTAATACGCATTTAAGAGCCCCAGATTTATACTGCTCAAGGTCAGCAACGGACCACCTTTGTCAATTGTTTTAGCTCATCGATGATCATGAGATTCACTAAGATAAATAGCACGGTCTGTGCAATATTTATTTATTTATTTATTTATTTATTTATTTATTTATTTATACTTTGGTGTCTGTGTTTCAACTGTTGACAGAGTTTTAAATTCAACATGGGTAGCCTTAATTACCTTTTATCTTAACTGAAGTTGAGCCGTCGTGGTCGTATGGTAGTTGAATTTACAACTACCTGTGCAATCGTTGCCTATCACTACTATTGAATGCTGGAACTGTTCCGACAGTGTGCTATATATTTGTTCATTTTATTATAGGCTATGGAAAGAAACAGATGAGTTGCAATTGTTAAAAACAAATATGGTTGTGATCGTCTTCCGTAATTAAAATCGTCAAAATGAAATACAACCGAATTAATATCAAATGGTGACTTGTTTCAATCTCATTTAAAATGTACCTTGACATTCTTTCAAACTGGTACATCACGTTCACGATCTTTTATTACAACATTATTTCACTCAAGTGTACATTTTTTCCTGTTCTAGTAAAAGGACTTTATCAAACAGAATCATACAGTTTACATGTAATGCAGTTAATACGCATTTAAGAGCCCCAGATTTATACTGCTCAAGGTCAGCAACGGACCACCTTTGTCAATTGTTTTAGCTCATCGATGATCATGAGATTCACTAAGATAAATAGCACGGTCTGTGCAATATTTATTTATTTATTTATTTATTTATTTATTTATTTATTTATTTATTTATACTTTGGTGTCTGTGTTTCAACTGTTGACAGAGTTTTAAATTCAACATGGGTAGCCTTAATTACCTTTTATCTTAACTGAAGTTGAGCCGTCGTGGTCGTATGGTAGTTGAATTTACAACTACCTGTGCAATCGTTGCCTATCACTACTATTGAATGCTGGAACTGTTCCGACAGTGTGCTATATATTTGTTCATTTTATTATAGGCTATGGAAAGAAACAGATGAGTTGCAATTGTTAAAAACAAATATGGTTGTGATCGTCTTCCGTAATTAAAATCGTCAAAATGAAATACAACCGAATTAATATCAAATGGTGACTTGTTTCAATCTCATTTAAAATGTACCTTGACATTCTTTCAAACTTGTACATCACGTTCACGATCTTTTATTACAACATTATTTCACTCAAGTGTACATTTTTTCCTGTTCTAGTAAAAGGACTTTATCAAACAGAATCATACAGTTTACATGTAATGCAGTTAATACGCGTTTAAACCACAGAAGAATATTTCTATTTTCCACACCTTGTGGTGTGGGGTCGCTATTGTGCATGCGAAATATTAATTGCAAACCCCATTTACTGGCTATTTGCTGCCTGTCTAGAATATTTTATTTTTTTCTCGATCGACAGTTCAGAAGCTAGAAAACAATATGATGAATATTGTCTGTCAATCATGCAAACAATAACTTATGCACATGACAGAACGCATTTTCAATGCACTACATACACAAAATGTTGATCCATCATTTGTCCATTGGAGGTTGATTTAAGAGAGTGGAACTGATAGAAGTTAAAAAGTTTAATTTGGGCGCAAAAGGGAAACTTTATATAATTTATGAAAATGTGATGTGAATTTTAAGGATCCTCAGATTCAAATCCATTCATCTACTTTAATACATATTCTACATATGTATAACCGTTATTTCAAATGATAGTAATGTTATTTTAAAATATTTCCACTTTGTTTTACTTGTCGTTTTCTTTTAAGAGCCCCAGCTTTATACTGCTTATGCTCAGCAACGGACCACCTTCGTCAATTGTTTTAGCTCATCGATGATCATGAGATTCAGTAAGATAAATAGCACGGTTCGTGCAATATTTATTTATTTATTTATTTATGCCTTGGTGTCAGTGTTTCAACTGTTGACAGATTTATAAATTCAACATGGGTAAACTTATAGAAAGTGTGTAATCGTAACATTCAGTGGCCAACCATCCCAGTCTGGTGGCAAAAGAAAAGGTATTGCTTTAATATGCCTAACGTTGTGTCTACAATTGACGGAACTTCACATGAGATACAAATTCCATCGAATGAACCCCAACAAAAAAACATACTTTCAGCAAACCAATTCTTTTCATTGATTGATATGAAAAGAAAGTTTATAAACAGTGATAATCATAAATTCCATCAATATCAATAAAACAATTTCCTTTCATCTTAACTGAACTTGAGCCGTCGTGGTCGTATGGTAGTTGAATTTACAACTACCTGTGCAATCGTTGCCTATCACCACTTAAGTTGTGAGTTTGAACCCCATTCATGGCGAGGTGTACTCGATAAAACATTATGTGATAAAGTTTGTCAGTGATTTGCGACAGATCTGTGGATTTCTCTGGGTACTCCAATTTCCGGCACAAAAATAGTAACTGAAATATTTTTGAAAGTGGTGTTAAACACCTAACCTTCAATGGACAAATGATGGATCAATTGCAGTGCATAACATAAAACACCTTTGGGTCATAATGTGGCATATCTTTACAAGTACCAATAATACTACAACAATATTGTTTCTCACACAATTATGGGAACTGTTATACACATATCATGTCATTAAACAATGTACTGAAAAAGAAACAACTTCACTTTCAAATTTGTTATTAACAATTAAATTAAGTTATCTCCATGATCTCAAAATTATGTTTCAGTGTTTACTGCATCTTATCACATATTTTATTGAAATAACGCCGAATTTGCATGTGTAATAAAAGCATAATTTGCGGCGTGTTATTTGCCTCCGGGGCAATAACATTTTAAGAGGACAATAACATGTTATCTGCCCTCTTGTGGTTTTCATGGACCCTAAGCCATGGACAGGAATAATTACATAGAGATCCACCCAACCCAAGCACAAGTTGCACAAATTTCATAATATCTAAATCAAAATGTTTTCCTCAAAAATGGGTTTGCAAGCAAGTTTTAAATGATCATAATCTTCTTTGCAGTTTACAATGCAAAAACATTTTGATCTTTTGATGATAATGTCAAATCATCGGTAATGACAGAAAAGGACAGCACGATAAAGTTTGAAATTCTACTAACTTTTGAACCGTCCCCCGAAATTTTAATTTTTATCTTGTCTGTTTCAGGATTTACATTTAACTTGATGTACCGGATAATTTCGTTTTCTAGACTAACATATGCGCCAGGGATATTTCCCGGAATTCTTTCAAAATGATATAAACTGTTAATATCTTCCTGGCATTGATGAAACCAGATATGCTCGTGGTAGCCCATCACAAAATACTGTCAGTTTCCCTATAAGCGCTCTCGCTAACATTAAATTTTTCCAAAATAAATAACAAATCTTTAATTTTTTGTCTTTCTTCTTCAAGCAAATCTTGGTATGAAGATTTGCTGGACGGCGGATTGAAATCGACTTAAACAAGTCTGCCCATCAGTACTTTCTAATTTTACGTACTGGGATACAAGGCCATATGACTCTACAAACCAAAGCGCAGTTTCATCCT
Source organism: Bathymodiolus brooksi (assembly GCA_963680875.1). Taxonomy (NCBI): domain Eukaryota; kingdom Metazoa; phylum Mollusca; class Bivalvia; order Mytilida; family Modiolidae; genus Bathymodiolus; species Bathymodiolus brooksi. The sequence continues at coordinate 82,480,280 of OY804576.1, read as the reverse complement.
TCGATTTAAATTCTTTCATTTTCCTTGATTTGTTAATTTCGGTAATTTCCGAAAACTCTTTTTCACTATTCGCGGTTCCAACTTTTTTATTTATTGATTTTACATAATCTATAAGGCGACTGTTCGTATCTTTCAGACTGTCAAGTTGATTTGACAGGTTCTGGTTTTTTGCTAGAAAAACCCCCTTAAGACATATTTCTTCCTGTAAATCAGAACACTTTCTTTTCAAATTCTATGTTGTCGCTTTCAAACTTTTGTAAACTAAAATTTAATTGTTTTACATATTCTAACTCATCTGAGAATATTGCGATCTTATGCACATTATTATCAAAAGCAATTCGCTTCCTCCCTGTCAATTTTCTATTTGATAACAAAACTTTAATAGTCTTACTTGAAAGTCTGTTTTCAAGTCTCTCTGTGAATTTTAACTGAAATGACTGTAATTGGAAATTTAAAATATCTATATATTTAAATTCGGGGTATTTGTCCTTTGGTTTGGAGAGTACCTTGAAAAAGGAGCTTGTAATTGAAAATGTGAGAGCTATCTGTTGGATTGTGCCCAAAAAATATCTACTCCTTTTGGATCAATCTATTTTACTTCAATTTAGAAGTAGCATCGATAGACCATTAAACCTACCTGAGTATCCCGGTAGTAATAACTATTTCAGTATCCCGGAAGAAAATATATAATCAATAATTGAGGGCTTATGGAAAAAAACTATTTTGGATGAAGTGGTGTTTATTTTATATTTATCTTACATTTGTATATAACTGTTACATGCCGACATACCATCGTTTTTTTACGGCAAAGATTGCTACTCAAATATCAAAACGTCATCTAAGCGCTTGTAATATTTGAACATTTTCCCGTCGTTTTTCAAGAAATTTAACACCTCGTGCACCAAAATAATACTTTAACAGTATTTGTGTTTTATTTATTTAAATAATCTGGTAAAATATTTTTCTGGTGCACGACTGCGGAGGTGCTTAATTTCTTCAAAAACCGTCGAAAAAACTCGGGCAAAATTCCACGAAATACGGAAAACAAATAACACTCATGACGTCACAATGGCGTCAAATACGTATCGATTTTGTTGGAAACAAGTTTTAACATCAAAAGTATGATGTCGTCTATAATATAAAACACATCAAATTTTAATCAAGTAATTTCTAAGATAACGATTCATTAAATATTAGGCTATATATGACACTTATAGTCCCCAGTTCTTTTTAAGGCATTGACGCGGGATTGCATGCACTGAGTTTTTCTCCTGGTTTCAATGTACACAAACTGTATTTAAGGTAAATACAATTATTTACAGAAATGCCTGTACCAAGTCAGGGTCATTACGGTTTTCACAGTTTTCCGGTTGTTGACTGATTTTGTCTGTTTATATACATTTTGTACTTATGAGTTTTGACTTTCTCTTCGTTAGATTGTTCGAAGTTCGGTAATTTTGTTATTACCCTTATTTATTTACTGATGAATTTCATTACTTGAAATGAATCATGAAATGTACAGAGATTGTGTATATAATGGTCTCATATATACAATCAGAAGAGTGAAAATATTGATTTTAAGGATCTGGCTAAGGTTATAAATAAATTAATATTTAGCAACCTCCACAATCTTCCACCAACAAAATATTTTGATATAATCATTAACCCTCTATACTCAAAACAACTTCTCAATTTGGTGTTGGTGGAAAACTGTGGAGGTATATAAAATAGCTAAAAAGTACATTAAATATGTCGTTTATAGTCCATTTTTAGCATTATCCGTCTAATTATGATGTCATTATGACGTCATAGCGCACCCAATTTCACTGCTCATATGTTCGTAAAACTTTACTTCCGGTAGTCACAATCGCATTCTCGTACTTCCTCTTTCATGACTTGTCACCATGTTTGTAATAAGAGTAACCTGACGGGTATCACTAGTCAAGCAGGACCTGCTTACCCTTCCGAAGCACATGATTTCACTCTCGTTTTTTGTGAAATTCGTATTGCTCAATTTTTTGTTTTCTCTGTAATGCTTTATAGATCATTGTATGTCCCTTTCCTTTTGGCCATTGAATCTCATCGGTGGTGTAATGGTTAGCGTGTTCGCCTCGAGTAGATCGTGGGTTCTAGCCCCGATCGGATCAAACCAAAGACTATAAAATTGGTATTTGATGCTTCTCCGCTAAGCACGCAGTATTAGAGAGAAAATATAGCTAGTACAATGCGGACCTCATCAACATCTCATTGAAAATTAACTTGTTCTCGCCACGATATAGCTGAAAAATTGCTGAGTTGGCGTTAAATAATAACCACTCACTTACTCACTCACTCCTTTTGGCCATTGTATATATATCTTCGGTTTACAACTTCTGTTTACTCCTTTGATATCTTCAATTGTTGCTTACAATCAACCATGTCATCTAAATCTTAGAGCGACAGTGTCGTCTTTAGTAATGACGTAATTCATGCCTCAAAGCAAGCATGAAACGAACCCCTTGACTTTATTTCTGATCATTAATAGTATATCTTAACATATTTGTCTTTCTCGAGTAAATAAACGTCTGAAATAACCGAAAGGAGGAATCAGAAATTTTTCTATGTATGGAGCTATCACACAATGACCATCAACCATGCGCCTCCCTCCCCGAACTTTCTTCGTGAAATAACGAACACTGACATTACTACAACGACAGTTCACTGTCAGGATATTTGACTCCTAAACATTTGAAAGTTGGCCTCTGTGGTGGAATTTGAATTAACGCTGAAGCCTTAAGTTATAAGTGCGAATATACTTAATATCTAAATGAGAATATACAATTTCACATATTACTTTTGTATTTTATTGCAGGTTTTCTGCGTATCTGTGGCTATTTTGTTGGTCTGCCAGTCAACAGCAATGGTGCTGTTGTGGGAGAAACCAAACCAAAAGGTTGTTCACAGTTTCCTGCAGAAGATAGAGTATATTGATCCCAAGAACAAGGTTGGCGTTGACCTCTGCCCAATGTGTGTCTCATTCACAGAAGAAACAATAAACGAACTTCTTATCCTTATTATCCGTAAGTGTAACTTCTTAACCTTATTCTCCGTAAGTGTAACTTCTTATGAACTTATTCTCCGTAAGTGTAACTTCTTAACCTTATTCTCCGTAAGTGTAACTTCTTAACCTTATTCTCCGTAAGTGTAACTTCTTAACCTTATTCTTCGTAAGTGTTGTCTGTCTTTGAATTGATTTGTTAATTAACTTGTCCAGAATTAGGTGAAACTTGCATGAAGTTGTAAACTTGCCTTTGTATCAAATTTTAACATTTATTTCTCGTTGTATTGGAATTGTAATGTCCATTTAGTTTTCACATCTGTTGTATTCATAATATATACTTTAAGCCACAATTAAACATGTTTGTAATCTATGCTCTATGTCACCGCTTAAAATGGACGGGACATTAACACTACTTTCCGCGTTGCGTCAAATAAATGTTCATCTGAAAGATTGAATCTTCACCCGTATTTGGCTTTCCTATAATTAGGACCATGTATATGGAACATGAAATTATATATACAAAATGACATCAAAACGACAAAGATGTACAGATGTAGTGTTTATCGACAGAAGTGAATATTACCACTCATCTACAGCCTACGGGCCGTTTCATATTCATCTTAGGGTATGAGCTTATGCTCATTTTGGAGGACGCTATTGCGAGTGTGAAATGTAGAACAGCAATAAAAATCGATGTTCTTTTATTTTCATTCATGTTCAAGTGCAATATTTGATAGTTTCTCGTGTTCATTTATATCCATATCCTATATTATTAACAGGTGAAGGGAATGGGCATATGAAAAGTAACCATATTCTGGAAGATTTACTAATGTGACACTTAGTATAATGAATTTCCACATAATCGTATTTCTTTATATTTATTCATTCCACGATATAGCTGAAATACTGCTAAGCACCAATCAAGCAATCAATCAATCAACTTTATATTTTAGAGGGAGGAGTAGCAGGTACATGTGGAGTACTTTGTAATGCACTAGCTCAGAAGACTGGGAGTCAGGCATTTGGTGATGTGTGTAATGTTTTGTGTGATATAGTTGGTATTAAAGAATTTATGAAATTAGTTCAAAAGTAAGTAGATTATTAATAGGACAATAAGTGATACTAGATCTTTATCATATTTCTTTCATAAACATCCCTGTAAATAAAAATAATGTAATCGGTACTAGTAATCAGACGTAGTTTTTCAAGATCCTATATAGCATAACTTTTAGCAATCATGCAACAAATAACTACATTTTAACCTTTGATATTATTCTCTTTTTTTCTTCTTCGTTTAGTTACATAAAAATATATTGATGCAAGTAATAATTTAACGCCACTTTCAACAATATTTCAGCTATATCATGGCGGTCAGTTTTAAGGTGAAGAAAACCAGAGTACCCTGAGAAAACCACCGACCTGCCGCAAGTCACTGACAAACTTCTTCACATAATATTGTATCGAGAATACCTCGTCATGAGCCGGATTCGAACTCACAACTTTAGTGGTGATATGCACTGATTGCATAGGTCTTTGTAAATCAAACTATCATACGATCACGCACACAACAAACCTTTGTAAGAGTCTACGCCTTTCTTAAGTATTGATACTAATATTAATGTTGGATTTTGTCATTACCTTAAAGGGCAGATTTAGACCCAATCTACTTCTGTGAGGAGTTGAAGGTCTGTCCAATATTTGATAACGGTGATGCTAAAATAACTACATTGACTGTTACACCGAAATCTGGGCCACAAGGTTAGTACATTTTGCTATCATCATATTTGACATTATGCCAAATAGAAATAAGAAATAAATCATGGAAGCCAGAATGTGTTGGGAGTTTTAACATGGATTGGCGGATATTAGTATTTTATCCCGAGCCAGAAGCGAGGGATAAAATTTATCGATTCTGATATGTCTAAGAGTACACATACGATAGTGTACTTTGATTGGAAGACGGTAATTTATATCTACGTTTTCGGAAAAGTCGCACACAATGTATGCTGCCAATGAAAAAGTCAGTCACATTCACCGGCGCATGTGCTAATGAGATTATACAAAGCGAAAGAAAGAGGTCATGTTAGAATCAACAGTTTTCCCACACTCTACTCTACACAAAATACTACAATCTAATTGAAAATCAAACCAATGTCTACATCAGTATTCTTCAACAAAAAATTGTAAACTTAGTTCCTAGTATTTACTTCTCCGACTGCCTTGGAGATCTGGTCTTCACGACGGTTGCCATATATGAGAAAGTGATGCTTACATTTTTGGCACACACTCTTTCTCATTCTCATTTTCCATATATTTGCACGTCTTTTGCTATGAATTACGGTAGCTACAGTCACCCTCGATTTTATGCTATATATTTCATATAAAACCACATTTTTCAAACAAATTATTATGAAGTCATTTCTGAACGGATTTTGATAATTTTTGCACCAGAAGAAGCAGAAATATTTAAAGATTATTTGATTATTTTAGCATGATTTTCTGTTAGATTGCCTTTATTTTCTTATGATTTAAAGACAATTTTTGTTTTCTGAGGTAAAATTTGCTATATATTTTAACCAAAATAAAATCGGAAAAATCAACATTTGTGTTTATATCACCAGAAAACAAAAACCATGCAAAAATTACTATTTGATAAACAAATGAAATTCTGCGTGTCTTGAAATAAATTTCATAAAAATCTGCCCAGAGATAGCTTTAAAATATTGTTTTGAAAAAATGTGGTTTTATATTAAATATATAGAAAAAAAATCGAAGGTGACGAATACTTATGTCCATGGGCTGTATTGTGATATTCGAACGAAACGTTCGCTGCTTAATTTGAACTTTGAACTTTGCAATTTTATATTTATTGTGTTGTACATGACATGTAACATTGTGACTCATGTGGTTATATAAGATTTGTGACAACCTCCATAATTTCATCGTACAATTATGCTCGTCTCATTCCTACATGACTGGTGTTATTGAAAGAGCAGAAACGGGATCATGCGACCCGGTTATAATTAAATTTCGTGTTGTCAGAAATATTGTTTTGCATCTGACCTTTTTTGCGTGAACTGTTTTTTTATTTGTGAGTAGTCACTTGACACAAATGTCACACGGGCACTCTACATTAGTCTGATAGGAGATATCAGTGTTGATTGTTACAAATAGGGTATCGATGTACAGATAAAAACAGCATATGTAAATTATATGTCATATTCTAATTTGTGGACATTGACATAAAATAAAAATAATTGATTGATTGATTGATTGATTAATTGATTGATTGATTGATTGATTGATTAATTGATTGATTGATTGATTGATTGATCTCACCAAAATACTGGGGATGAAATCTGTTATTTAATCCATAATATTCTATTATAATTTCTATATAACACATATGAACAATTTACCTCTGAGGGCCAGATAACATCAAATGCATACAAATAATTATTAACGCGTAAACCAATAAAATGAAAATAATTATGGGCTTTCGTGGTCGTGGTCGTATGGTAGTTAGATTTATAACTACCTATGCAATCAGTGCCTATCACCACTAACGTTGTGAGTTCGAATCCCGCCCAGACGAGGTGTACTCGGTACAACATTATTTGATGAAGTTAGACAGTTCGGTGGTTTTCTCCGAGCTCTCCGTTTTACTCCACCGGTATAACTGAAATTTTGTTGAAAGTGGCTTTAAACACCATAATCTTAGCTTTGCAAAGTAACTAGTAAATCTACATCGTGATACTCGTTTGTGTTTTAGGACAGTTTTCCATTGATTTAACATATCAATCAAAGAAAGGTACAGGAACCGGACAGATTGTTTTGAAAATTGATACGGTCGATCACATCTCAGTAGGTAAGCATAACTTAACATTTAGTTTCCAGAATAGTTTCAGTCAACAATAACAAAGGATAGTATTGTAATCACAGTAAGTCTCTATGACGACCATGTACGAATCATAGCAAATAAAATGTAAATTGATTTGTTGTTTGTTGTTTAACGTCCAGTGGTTAACATTTAATGTATATCCATGACGACCGTGTGTAAAACATACAGAATGAGAGAGAAAAGTGGCAGCCGGACCAGTGACTTTTGACAACCACTGGAAAGGTACGTAGAGTTGGGAATGGGCGAACAATTTAGCCATTTGTAGTGGCCACAATGCATATTCTCTGTCGAAATATACAGAAGTTGTCTTTAACTTGCAAGGAACGTGGCACTCTCAATGCACGTCTCCCACTATATTGCACGACCTGGCTTTCAGAATTATAACCTCCATCGAGATGTCACTTCCTATCAGCCACATTGAGGATACCTTGGACAGTATGACCTGGCTTTCAGAATTATAACCTCCATGGAGATGTCACTTCCTATCAGCCACATAGAGGATACCTTGGATAAGGATCAACACAAATACCACAATAAAATGAAGAACAGCAATCAAAGTATTGCACCTTTACAATTTTAATGTATTATTTGTACGGTAGAATTTTGTTATTTTGATACCGAGTGTTGAAACCTAAAAATGAGAGAACAAATGCTGCTCGTATACAGGTGAAAATAGACCAATAACAATAATATTTGTATTATATAGAAGGTGTGTTTTTGCACGAAAAAGCTAATGCTGGAACGTACAGACAAACTATCAAACTAAAAGCCCAGCCAGATCCTGATTGCGACCAAAGCCAAGGATTTTGTGAAATGTGGTTGCCTGGAAATTACACAGTCAAAATAGGTAAGTTATTTTCTAGTTCTTTATTTATGCCAATGATAATGTTGTACACCAAGAAAACAGTTGTTCTAATAAAACGTAGATATCAAATTTAGTGCACACACGACGCGTTTCTGGAATAACCATCATCAGGTACGCTCAAAGCCAAAAAAATGGAAAACAAATAAATCAAAAAAGTCTTTAAGAGCAATAAAACCAAAGAGTCTAAACAGAATAGTCAAAATCGGCTAAGGTCATCTATACCTAAGAGAGGAGAACCTTAACTTTGAGTGAATACGTTTCATTTGTCGTAGTTACAAACCCATATGTCTGTCCTTATTCCAATTATGATATTTTCCAAGTTTTAAAGAAACTATTCTCTCTGCAAAAATGGCCAGGTGTTTCGAATTTTGAGTTCATAATTTATAGTTTTACAACATATTAACAAAAGTTTATCAGATATTCACACTAAATGTTTGGCAAACATTATAATTGCATCCCATAATATTTGACTTCATTAAAATTTGTTTGTTTCCTGTTTAACTTCATAACGTCCTGATATTATGCAATTTATGTTTTTACAGCCATCTGTAACGGAGAGTGTGGTAGTTCCCATCCACACAGTAAGATATACGATAAAGCAACAACAACATTCCAGATTACAGGAACAAGTGAAAATGAAACAATATAATAGACTATAAATATAGCGTCTTAAAGTCTTACCATGCATATAATGTTTTGCTGTACTGTAATACATGTACTGATAAACAGTTATTTTACATTACAAATTTCCGAATGGTGCTGATCAGATTATTTCCAAGTCTTGTATATAAGGTTATCTTTGGCGGTCATGATACAGAAATTTATCAGAAGAGTTTTATTTAATGAAACAATACAAATAACTGCATCAATTTTCATCTTTCTTTTATGGATGCCTTAAGCGTTCATTTTGTATTATATATGTAAGACTCAGATCGACGTCCAGTCTCTAATCGACGTCCAATCCTGAAATCCATGTCCGATTTCTACGTCACAGACATCTGTACCTCAGATCTATGTCCTTTTTCAAATTCTCAAATTGGCGTCCAGTTCTCAAATCTATGTCTTTTTTCAAATTTTCTCAAATGGGCGTCTGAAATCTATTACCGTTTCTCACTTTCTCATTAAATTTAAATAACAGGTTTTAAAAAAAACCTACAAAGCAAAACTGTTGTTACAATTATTTCTCAATTTACAGTATCTCGCTTTTGTTTCCATTTTTTGTCCGGAATACTACTATTAAAACAGGAAAATGAGCATAATAGCAAATATTTATAGGCTGCACAAATATTTAATATCAAACATAGAATAGAACATGGAAATCTGCATAAAAACTGCTTGAAACAATCCGCTGTTCAACCATTTTGAATTTTGGGCTTTCAGTGCCATTCAATGTCCTATTAAATTTTGCTTTCAAACTTTTATTAAATAAAAGGGTCGCTAATGAGCTTTTTTGTGGAGGAAAAATGGGTCAGGTGCAATGAATTTATGTCTGGAACTTTGACGTTTTGCATTCATTTGAAATAATATGCAATGCAGATATATAAACTTGACCTACATCTATCATGTGACAAGGTAAAAGCTGTCGCAAATACAGATCTGCGCTCTGAAAAGGACGTCGATTTGATGGCAATAAATCGGCATAGATCTGAGAATTTGGAAAGGACGCCGATTTGAGAATACCCTTAAATCGGACCGTAATTTGAGATAATGACGTAAGTGGGCGTCGATTTGAGTCTGGATGCAGATCTGAGTTTATCATATATATATTGCTATATATTCCACGAAACGAAATCGAAACTGAAATAAGTATGATTGAAGATTTTACTATGATAATTTAGGTAGTCCATATAGATATGACAACATACAGTTGTTTTGAGGTATTTTAAAATGTAATTGGTGTAATCATCATTATTGAAATGATATAAATGTTTGTGGTGTATCAAATACAGAAAAATATTCATAAAACTGCAAATGTTTTGAACTGTGTCATATAAAGATGACGGATTTGAGAATACATCAAATAATTTTTGGTATGCCCTCGCTATTAAGTAGTTGGTGCTATCAGATCTTTGTTTGTTATATATATGGGGGCTATGGTGACGGTTGTGGTTTTTAACGCCACTTTCAACAATATTTTAGCTATATCGTGGCGGTCAGTTTTATTGGTGGAGGAAACCGGAGTACCCGGAGAAAACCATCGACCTGTTGCAAGTCATTTACAAACTTTATCACAAAATATTGTATTGAGTATTGAGCGGGATTCAAACACACAACTGTAGTGGTGATAGACACTGAATGCATTCGATCACGACAATGTAGTTTATTTGAATACACATTTGTGAATCTCTAAGTAATAATGTACCTAGCCTTCGCTTTCGATAGATATACTGTATATAGAACTTGCATAGCATATTTCAAATTGTACAATTCAAAGCATGGAAGGCTAATAATGTCATTTTAATCCTGTCTAAAAAATACTCATTCGGAATTATGATAAATCCGACAAGCCATCACTTCAAATATTATATGGTCGCCAAAATGAATTGGATCATCCGTAGAGAATTACAGCTTCCTTACCCGGCTAAGAGAATTTGAACTTCCCGATGTATCCCGTTCATGGAACAAGAAATTGTATTCCTTTCTGACATACTTGATCGCTCTTCCGGTTTTAGGTTATTTGTATATTTGTACATGTGTCATGCGTATTGTTAGGTTTTGTGATACCCATTTCCATGATTGGTTCTGTACTCAAATTTGTGTTGTATTGCTCTACTTTGTTGTATACGTAGTACCAGGTATGTCTAACTTTATACTTAATGTGTTTAAATTTTGCCGTTTTTATGTGTGCGTATATCACGATTTCCGAGTAATGCAATACACTTGTCGTCCCAGTGGTAAATCAATAGTGTCATTACTAGAGCAGGAGAAAGGTTTGAATATACCAAAGAGATTATCAGAACCCTTAAAACGAAGAGGAACAGACAATACAATAACCAAAAGTCAAATGACAAAAAACACAAACATTGAGCAACAAAACACTACACAGAAAACCACAAATTGAGCAAATTGAGCAACTCCAACCTCACTTAAAACTACGGTGATGCGAAGGGTAAGCAGTTTCTGCTCCATTAGCAACATCCGTCGTGTAACTACTGTTACAAAACCCGGTGATAAGTCATGAATGAGGAAAGGGTTGTGATTGTAACAAACGGAGCATATCCGTGTTTATTTCTGACTCGTATATTACGTAATGACAAGTTATGGTGGTAACGGTAAAGTGATAGCTTCAACTTAACCATTGGTAGCCCTTGCTATAGTAGTTTCATTGTAGACAGAAATCATCTATCACGAAATCATGATAAGAACCACAAGCTCTGGAAAATCGTATCAACTGAGAGTTCTTTCATCTTTATATACGGTGTTTATATACCAATACATGCGATACTCTCGTCTTTTTTACCACATATAAATACTACAAACTTGTCTCAAGCAAGTAACAAGCAGACAATGTATCTACCCCACTGGATCATGGGCTGTATTAAATACATGTTTGTATATTGTATGGCTGTCACTTGCTTTGGACGATTGTAATATTTATTTGCTGTGACTGTATTATAGAATGATCCATTTAAATTGCTGAGTTAGATTACTGTCAAATTAATAATTAAAAAATATACATATGTATATATCATCGCCACACGATCGACTAAAGGTATAATGACGGCCATTAGCTTAAACTTGCGTGACAAGTTATCACCTAGGTTAATGGAGATTTATTTTTATATGGTGGATTTGGCATAGAGACTAAGTGATGCATCATTGTATTGAAAATTACTCAACCAATCTTACAATCAAGCTGGACATACGTTGTTCTGTCAGATATAGCATGGTCATCATAATGAAATAATAGATGTATTGTAAATATAGTGTCTCAACTAGTTGCAGGCATGTTTCCCAATATTAACTTCAGAATCTGTTCACATAACTGGCTTATAACCACAACGATGGTGTAATTGTTAGCGTGATCTTGGGTTTGAGCCCCGGTCGGATAAAACCACAAACAATAAAATAGATATATTCTGCTTCTCTGCTAAGTACATAGCATTGAGGAGTAATACAAACTGTTTGGCTGGAAATCAGGATGCTGCGTCCGAGTGGAGCGACATTTCTACCCATGGATTGTTGTTCCATTGAGCTACCACTATAAAAAAATATCCAATAAGCGTGCTGGTCTAGTTTTACTTTGCGCTAAACAACAATCACTCGCTAACTCAATAACTGGGTTTGAGGAAGGAACATGATGAATATAATTAATGAGGAGCAGAAGAAATATCTCTTCGGAATTGGCAAAACTCTACGACAAACGCAATGACTTCACTTTTCCAATAGTTAACACCCGCTTCAACAGTAGCAATATTCCAGCATCACCATCGTATGGAGTTTGCAATTCACAACTCATACTTTATTCTAGAGCTTGTCCTCAGTACAGTGATTTTCTGGACAGAGCTCAGCTGATGACGCAAAAGTTACCCAAACAAGGTTACGTTATAGTCATTGCTACAACAAATATACGGTCGTCATCACAATAAGGTTGACCTTTACGAAATATCCATATCTCAAATGACAATTTATCTTTTTCTTTTTACGTAGATGGCGGGTGTCTTATAAGAAGCAGGAACTGCTTACCCACCCGAGTTCAACGAGTGATTTTGGTGGCGTCTGTGTTGCTCATTTTTTTAAAGTGATTTTGTGTTGTCCTATTATGAGTCTTTATGTTCTGAGTTCCGTGTTGTGATGACCGTTGCGATTTCCGCTTTAAAACGATGTTCGGTTCGTCTTTACCTCCAGTTGTTTGTAGGAGGTATCATGTCTTATTTACGTTATTTGTGTTTGTTTGTGCATACTGGTGTCCAACATATATTGTGTTGTATTTTTCTTTTGTTTCTGCTTGTCTTGTGTACACCCTATGTTGCCAGTTTCTCTGGATTGTCCATTTTTGATTGTCCTTTCGGTGTATTCTAACGTTTATTTACTGTTATCGTCTTGGTTATGAAGTGTCAAGAGACGACCGAAATTAAAGAATCGAACCTTGATAAAAAGTACAGGATAAGATACTTGGTTTTGCTAAGCACAAATGGAATGTGACAGACTGATATCCATAAACCTATTAATATCGTCCTTGATATCACCTATATTTTAAGTTACTAGTATGTACTTAATAACTGCACGCGAGGTCAATAGCGAGATCTATTTTCCCAAGGGGTAGATTATTGACCAGGACGAATGAACTAGAGACCGACGCGAAGCGGAGATCACTAGTTTATCCGTCCCGCTCAATAGTCTACCCCGAGGGAAAATAGAGCTCGCTATTGATCAAGCGTGCAGTTATTAAGTACTTTATTACACCGACTTAAACACGGGAGAGTGTAAACCATTTACTGTAATTCCGGTACTATGTTGTAACTTATATTACAGAAGAAATTTACAGAAAGCATAATAATACATATTACTATACCGGCATGTATTTAAGTTTATCATTCAATAATGGAACATGGGTAAGAAGATGTCTGGTATAAGTAGTTGAAAGGTTAACTGACATCATAAAATAATAATCAAATAGTTTAAATTGTCATTTTTTAGTATACAGAATTATTTTATTTAGTCACCTGGATCCATGAAGGTTTTCTAGCTATTAGACTTCTATGGGGATTTCAGCATATGTTAGACAGCTTGAAGGTACCGAAGGGATAATCTGAAGTCGAAAATAGACAAACAATGGTTGACAAAGAACTACACAGAAAAATAAAGATTGAGCAATGATCCATACGAAAAACCGTTTGTAAACTTATGAGATTCGACGGTTAATTATTTCCTGCTCCATTAGCTTCATCCGTTACTCTTAATATGTCGCTTGTCTTATGATAATATATGTTATTGCTTGGTTGGACCATTTAATCGTGTCGACAACGTTAAGTCATAGAGTTCCAGTGAAAGATCATCGAGCGTCGACAGTTAATACAGACCACTAGACTACAACAAAACACCCTACGTTTTATTTTGCCTAGATTTGATAATAAGAGTGATGGTCAATCTTAGAAGATGTATGTTGATCTACATCTGCTCTGCAGTGCAGTGCACTTCAGTTTTTAGGCATGACATAACCACAATGCCTTTTGAGTCACGTATGATTTACACGTCTTGGTATGACCTGACTTTTCTTACCATTTCGTGGACGCAATCTTGGACAATGCCATGAAACAGTGCACATATACTACATTATCCGACTTCCTTTGTCTATCGTCTTAATGCTTGCCCGAATTTAGTAGATATCTCTTTTATCAGGAACCGTGTTGACATTGACATTGTATTACTAGAAACGGAGGTATTCGTAAATATAGAAGGTTATCTATTTGTATATAAACAGGTCGATCACCAGATATACAAGGCATTAAGCAATCCATAGGGGGAAATGAAGGTAGGTTTTTATCTTATAGATGCAAACTTTCTTTGCATTTATATAAAACTTGTAGAAATACCACAATTTTAAGCTGAAGCAATTCAAATCTGATATAAAATGCAAAATTATAAATGATTTATTTCGGTTTGAATAAAATCACATATAAGACAATGCTCTGCATTATGTGAGATTTGCACAATAAATCCTAACACGACTATGAAACAAGACAAATTCTGTAATACAAATGTATTTGACAGTAATTTTATTGTATTTGATGTTTTCTTAGGTTGAAATAAACAGTTTATTAGTACATAATTTAACAGGAATAATATATTCTCCTCGTGACGTATCATACAACAATTTTTCTAAGAGTAGTTTGCAGAATAAACGTTTTACGCACGAAATTAGATACCTACGCATTTATTTTAGAAAAGTTTGTTGTGGCGAAATAATATAAAATGGGATACATGTAGAATCACAAGGCGTATGGAAATAACAAAATAACAATAATCAAGATCAAACAGATGTAGCTAAATTTCAGAGAGACAGAGGTTTCTGTCGTGACTGTGAAATGTAGAACATAAAAGCGCTGTTCCTGATTTGCATAGAAGTGTAAAATTGAATAGTCTCTAATAAAAACGAAGATATCAAATTTAATGCACTCAACGCGCTCCTGGAATAACCTTCATCAAGTACGCTCAGAATCGAAAGAATGGAAAACCAAATAATTTAAAGTTTTTGGGGCAATAAAACCAAAGGGTGTAAACAGGATAGCCAAGATCGGCTAATGTCACCTATGTCTGAGAGATGAGAACCTTAGTTTTATTAATAATTACATTATTTAGGAACTGTAAATTCCTGTAATAAATATATCTAATAAACCATGTCAGTGCCGAAAAACTGACTATTAATTTAATCTACATCCATAACCCTTTCTTATTAATTCGCTAGCGACCATATGGTTATTTGTCACATGTTTAGGCTTTTTGATATCCTTGTTTGAGTATGTTGTTTGACATAAAAAATGTCTACAACGACAATTTCCAAATAAGCGCATCTAGAGTAAGGAACAACTTGAGAAAGGTTTGCAGATACCAATGGTCGTAATTTCAATAAGGACATACAATACAATGGACAAAAGAAAAAAAGACATCTTATTTGTCATACTTAAAACGTAGATATCAAACTTAGCGCACACGATGAGTTTCTGGAATATCTTTTATCAGTTAATCGGCTAAGGTCACCTATGCTTGACGGAAAAGAACCTTAGTTTTCATAATAATTACATTATTTAGGAGACATATTTCACAATAAGGAATATGGATGTAATGGAACGTGAAAAATATTCCATTTTATATCTTGAAATGTTTGATGTGACGAAACGGTGCTCTGTTCTTTTATAGTCATAGTAGCGAGTGCAGTAATGATGACTACTTCTACTCTGAAACGAACATGGAACGAAATCCTCCGTTTCATAAATGTTGTTCTGTGTTATCTATAGATTGCTACTTTGATGCGGGGTTATCAACAAATACAATGAATGGTATCTTGAATATATATGACTTTGTTATCTGTTCCGGGATATCTCAGTCAGAAATTACTGCTGATATTTTCGTAAAACATTACTTCCGGTAGTCACAATCGCAATCTCGTACTTCCTCTTTCATGACTTGTCACCATGTTTTTAATAAGAATACCATGACGGGTATCACTAGTCAAGCAGGAACTCCTTACCCTTCCGAAGCACACGATTTCACTCACGTTTTTTGTGAAATTCGTATCGCTCAATTTTTTGTTTTCTCTGTAATGCTTTATAGATCATTGTATGTCCCTTTCCTTTTGGTCATTGAATCACATCGGTGGCTTAATGGTTAGCGTGCTCGCCTCGAGTAGATCGTGGGTTCGAGTCCCGATCGGATCAAACCAACGACTATAAAATTGGTATTTGTTGCTTCTCCGATAAGCACGCAGTATTAGAGAGAAAGAGCAAATACTGGTTGGCTCGGAATCAGGATAAAGTGATGACATGTCTACCCATGGACTGTTATTTCAGTGAGCTAGCACTATGAAAATCTAACTAAGCGTGTTGGTCTACATGTATAGCTAGTACAAAGCGGACCTCATCAACATCTCATTGAAAATTAACTTGTTCTCGCCACGAAATAGCTGAAAAATTGCTGAGTTGGCGCTAAACAACAATCATTTACTTAATCCTTTTGGCCATTGTATATATCTTCGGTTTACAACTTCTGTTTACTCCTTTGATATCTTCAATTGTTGCTTACAATCAACCATGTCATCTATATCTTACAGTGACAGTGTCGTCTTTAGTAATGACGTAACTCATGCCTTAAAGCAAGCATGAAACGAACCCCTTGTCTTTATTTCTGATCATTAATAGTACATCTTAACATATTTGTCTTTCTCGAGCAAAGAAACGTCTGAAATAACCGAAAGGAGGAATCAGAAATTGTTCTATGTATGGAGCTATCATACAATGACCATCAACCATGCGTCTCCTCCCCGAACTTTCTTCGTGAAATAACGAATACTGACATTACTACAACGACAGTTCACTGTCAGGATATTTGACTCCTAAACATTTGAAAGTTGGCCTCTGTGGTGGAATTTGAATTAACGCTGAAGCCTTAAGCTATAAGTGCGAATATACTTAATATCTAAATGAGAATATACGAATTTACATATTACTTTTGTATTTTATTGCAGGTTTTCTGCGTATCTGTGGCTATTTTGTTGGTCTGCCAGTCAACAGCATTGGTGCTGTTGAGGGAGAAACCAAACCAAAAGGTTGTTCACAGCTTCCTGCAGAAGATAGAGTATATAGATCCCCAGAACAAGGTTGGCGCTGATCTCTGCCCAACGTGTATCTCATTCACAGGAGAAGCAATAAACGAACTTCTTAACCTTATTCTCCGTAAGTGTAACTTCTTAACCTTATTCTCCGTAAGTGTAACTTCTTAACCTTATTCTTCGTAAGTGTTGTCTGTCTTTGAATTGATTTGCTAATTAACTTGTCCAGAATTAGGTGAAACTTGCTTTTGTATCAAATTTTAACATTTTGTTTCGTTGTATTGGAATTGTAATGTCCGTTTAGTTTTCACATGTATTGTATTCATAATATATACTTTAAGCCACAATTAAGCATGTTTGTAATCTATGCTCTCTGTCACCGTTTAAAATGGACGGGACATTAACACTACTTTCATCGTTGCGTCAAATAAATGTTCATCTGAAAGATTGAATCTTCACCCGTATTTTGCTTTCCTATAATTAGGACCATGTATATGGAACATGAAATTATATATACAAAATGACATCAAAACGACAAAGATGTACAGATGTAGTGTTTATCGACAGAAGTGAATATTTCCACTCATCTACAGCCTACGGGCCGTTTCATATTCATCTTAGGGTATGAGCTTATGCTCATTTTGGAGGACGCTATTGCGAGTGTGAAATGTAGAACAGCAATAAAAATCGATGTTCTTTTATTTTCATTCATGTTCAAGTGCAATATTTGATAGTTTCTCGTGTTCATTTATATCCATATCATATATTACTAACAGGTGTAGGGAATGGGCATATGAAAAGTAACCATATTCTGGAAGATTTACTAATGTGACACTTAGTATAATGAATTTCCACATAATTGTATTTCTTTATATTTATTCATTCCACGATATAGCTGAAATACTGCTAAGTACCAATCAAGGAATCAATCAATCAATCAACTTTATATTTTAGAGGGAGGAGTAGTCGGTACATGTGGAGCACTTTGTAATGCACTAGCTCAGAAGACTGGGAGTCAGGCACTTGGTGCAGTGTGTGATATTTTGTGTGATATCGTTGGTATTGAAGAATTTATTAAATTAATTCAAAAGTAAGTAGATTATTAATAGGACAATAAGTGATACTAGAACTTTATCATATTTCTTGCATAGACAACCCTGTAAATAAAAATAATGTGATCGGTACTAGTAATCAGACGTAGTTTTTCAAGATCCTATATAGCATAACTTTTAGCAATCATGCAACAAATAACTACATTTTAACCTTTGATGTTATTCTCTTTTTTTTTCTTCGTTTAGTTACATAAAAATATATTGATGCAAGTAATAATTTAACGCCACTTTCAACAATATTTCAGTTATATCATGGTGGTCAGTTTTAAGGTGAAGAAAACCAGAGTACCCGGAGAAAACCACCGACCTGCCGCAAGTCACTGACAAGCTTCTTCACATAATATTGTATCGAGAATACCTCGCCATGAGCCGGATTCGAACTCACAACTTTAGTGGTGATATGCACTGATTGCATAGGTCTTTGTAAATCAAATTACCATACGATCACGCACACAACAAACCTTTGTAAGAGTCTACGCTTTTCTTAAGTATTGATTCTAGTATTAATGTTGGATTTTGTCATTACCTTATAGGGCAGATTTAGACCCAATCTACTTCTGTGAGGAGTTGAAGGTCTGTCCAATATTTGATAACGGTGATGCTAAAATAACTACATTGACTGTTACACCGAAATCTGGGCCACAAGGTTAGTACATTTTGCTATCATCATATTTGACATTATGCCAAATAGAAATAAGAAATAAATCATGGAAGCCAGAATGTGTTGGGAGTTTTAACATGGATTGGCGGATATTAGTATTTTATCCCGAGCCAGAAGCGATGGATAAAATTTACTAATATCCGCCAATCCATGTTAAAACTCAAAACACATTTTGGCTTCCATGATTTATTTCGATTCTGATATGTCTAAGAGTACAAATACGGTAGTGTACTTTGATTGGAAGACGGTAATTTATATTTACGCTTTCGGAAAAGTCGCACACAATTTATGCTGCCAATGGAAAAGTCAGTCACATTCACCGGCGCATGTGCTAATGAGATTATACCGAATGGATAACTCGCTCGTTTGTTAACAAAGCGAAAGAAGGAGGTCATGTTAGAATCAACAGTTTTCCCACACTCTACACTACACAAAATACTACAATCTAATTGAAAATCAAACCAATTTCTACATCAGTATTTTTCAACAAAAAATTGTAAACTTAGTTCCTAGTATTTACTTCTCCGACTGCCTTGGAGATCTGGTCTTCACGACGGTTGCCATATATGGGAAAGTGATGCTTACATTTTTGGCACACACTCATTCTCATTTTCCATATATTTGCACGTCTTTTGCTATGAATTACGGTAGCTACAGTTACCCTCGATTTTACGCTATATATTTCTTATAGAACCCCATTTTTCAAAACAATTATTGTGAAGTCATTTCTAAGCGAATTTTGATAATTTTTGCACCAGAAGAAGCAGAAATATTTAAAGATTATTTGATTATTTTAGCATGATTTTCTGTTAGATTGCCTTTATTTTCTTATGATTTAAAGACAATTTTTGTTTTCTGAGGTAAAATTTCCTATGTATTTTAACCAAAATAAAATCGGAAAAATCAACATTTGTGCTTAAATCACCGGAAAACAAAAACCATGCAGACAAAAATTACTATCTGATAAACAAATGAAATGCAAGGAATTCTGCGTGTCTTGAAATGAATTTCATAAAAATCTGCCCAGAGATAGCTTTAAAATATTTTTTTGAAAAAATGTGGTTTTATATGAAATATATAGTAAAAAAATCATGCGACCCGGTTATAATTAAATTTCGTGTTGTCAGAAATATTGTTTTGCATCTGACCTTTTTTGCGTGAACTGTTTTTTTATTTGTGAGTAGTCACTTGACACAAATGTCACAAGGGCACTCTACATTAGTCTGATAGGAGATATCAGTGTTGATTGTTACAAATAGGGTATCGATGTACAGATAAAAACAGCATATGTAAATTATATGTCATATTCTAATTTGTGGACATTGACATAAAATAAGATTGATTGATTGATTGATTGATTGATTGGTTGATTGATTGATTGATTGATTGATTGATTGATTGATTGATTGATTGATTGATTGATTGATTGATTGATTGATTGATTGATTGATTGATTGATTGATTGATTGATTGATTGATTGATTGATTGATTGATTGATTGATTGATCACACCAAAATACCGGGGATGAAATCTGCTATTTAATCCATAATATTTTATTATAATTTCTATATAACACATATGAACAATTTACCTCAAATGCATACAAATAATTATTAACGCGTAAACCAATAAAATGAAAATATTTATGGGCCGTCGTGGTCGTTGTCGTATGGTAGTTAGATTTACAACTACCTATGCAATCAGTGCCTAACACCACTAACGTTGTGAGTTCGAATCCCGCCAAGGCGAGGTGTACTCGGTACAACATTATTTGATGAAGTTAGACAGTTCGGTGGTTTTCTCCGAGCTCTCCGTTTTACTCCACCGGTATAACTGAAATATTGTTGATAGTGGCATTAAACACCATAATCTTAGCCTTGCAAAGTAAGTAGTAAATCTACATCGTGATACTCGTTTGTGTTTTAGGACAGTTCTCCATTGATTTTACATATCAATCGAAGAACGGTACAGGAACCGGACAAATTGTTTTGGAAATTGATACGGTCGATCACATCCCAGTAGGTAAGCATAATTTAACATTTAGTTTCCAGAATAGTTTCAGTCAACAATAACAAAGGATAGTATTGTAATCACAGTAAGTCTCTATGAAGACCATGTACGAATCATAGCAAATAAAATGTAAATTGATTTGTTGTTTGTTGTTTAACGTCCAGTGGCTAACATTTAATGTATATCCATGACGCCCATGTGTAAAACATACAGAATGAGAGAGAAAAGTGGCAGCCGGACCAGTGACTTTTGACAACCACTGGAAGGGTACGTAGAGTTCGGAATGGGAGAACAATTTAGCCATTTGTAGTGGCCACAATGCATATTCTCTGTCGAAATATACAGAAGCTGCCTTTAACTTGCAAGGAACGTGGCACTCTCAATGCACGTCTCCCACCATAGTGCACGACCTGGCTTTAAGAATTATAACCTCCATGGAGATGTCACTTCCTATCAGACACATTCAGGATACCTTGGACAGTATAAGGATCAACACATAACCTCCATGGTGATGTCACTTCCTATCAGCCACATAGAGGATACCTTGGACAGTATAAGGATCAACACAAATACCACAATAAAATGAAGAACAGCAATCAAAGTATTGCACCTTTACAATTTTAATGTATTATTTGTACGGTAGAATTTTGTTATTTTGATACCGAGGGTTGAAACCTAAAAATGAGAGAACAAATGCTGCTCGTATACAGGTGAAAATAGACCAATAACAATAATATTTGTATTATACAGAAGGTGTGTTTTTGCACGAAAAAGCTAATGCTGGAACGTACCCACAAACTGTCAAACTAAAAGCCCAGCCAGATCCTGATTGCGACCCAAGCCAAGGATTTTGTGAAATGTGGTTGCCTGGAAATTACACAGTCAAAATAGGTAAGTTATTTTCTAGTTCTTTATTTATGCCAATGATAATGTTGTACACCAAGAAAACAGTTGTTCTAATAAAACGTAGATATCAAATTTAGTGCATACACGACGCGTTTCTGGAATAACCATCATCAGGTACGCTCAAAGCCAAAAAAATGGAAAACAAATAAATCAAAAAAGTCTTTAAGAGCAATAAAACCAAAGAGTCTAAACAGAATAGTCAAAATCGGCTAAGGTCATCTATACCTAAGAGAGGAGAACCTTAACTTTGAGTGAATACGTTTCATTTGTCGTAGTTACAAACCCATATGTCTGTCCTTATTCCAATTATGATATTTTCCAAGTTTTAAAGAAACTATTCTCTCTGCAAAAATGGCCAGGTGTTTCGAATTTTGAGTTCATAATTTATAGTTTTGACAACATATTAACAAAAGTTTATCAGATATTCACACTAAAGGTCTGCCAACCATTATAATTGCATCCCATAATATTTGTCTCCATTAAAATTTGTTTGTTTCTTGTTTAACTTCATAACGTCCTAATATTATGGCAATTTATGTTTTTACAGCCATCTGTAACGGAGAGTGTGGTAGTTCCCATCCACACAGTAAGATATACGATGAAGCAACAACAACATTCCAGATTACAGGAACAAGTGAAAATGAAACAATATAATAGACTATAAATATAGCGTCTTAAAGTCTTACCATGCATATAATGTTTTGCTGTACTGTAATACATGTACTGATAAACAGTTATTTTACATTACAAATTTCCGAATGGTGCTGATCAGATTATTTCCAAGTCTTGTATATAAGGTTATCTTTGGCGGTCATGATACAGAAATTTATCAGAAGAGTTTTATTTGATTAAACAATACAAATAACTGCATCAATTTTCATCTTTCTTTTATGGATGCCTTAAGCGTTCATTTTGTATTATATATGTAAGACTCAGATCGACGTCGTCTCTAATCGACGTTCAATCCTGAAATCCATGTCCGATTTCTACGTCACAGACATCTGTACCTCAGATCTATGTCCTTTTTCAAATTCTCAAATTGGCTTCTGTTCTCAAATCTATGTCTTTTTTCAAATTTTCTCAAATCGGCGTCTCAAATCTATTACCGTTTCTCACTTTCTCATTAAATTTAAATAACAGGTTTTAGAAAAATCTGCAAAGCAAAACTGTTGTTACAATTATTTCTCAATTTACAGTATCTCGCTTTTGTTTCTATTTTTTGTCCGGAATACTACTATTAAAACAGGAAAATGAGCTTAATAGCAAATATTTATAGGCTGCACAAATATTAATATCAAACATAGAATAGAACATGGAAATCTGCATAAAAACTGCTTGAAAGAATCTGCTGTTCAACCATTTTGAATTTTGGGCTTTCAGCGCCATTCAATGTCCTATTAGATTTTACTTTCAAACTTTTATTAAATAAAAGGGTCGCTAATGAGCTTTTTTGTAGAGGAAAAGTGGGTCAGGTGCACTGAATTTATGCCTGGAACTTTGACGCTTTGCATTCATTTGAAATCATATGCAATGCAGATATACAAACTTGACCTATATCTATCCCGTGAAAAGGTAAATACTATCGCAAATACAGATCTTAGCTCTGAAAAGGACGTCGATAAGGGTAATAACAAAATTACCGAACTCCGAGCAATCTTACAAAGGGAAAGTCAAAACTCATTTATTGCCATTTGATGGCAATAAATCTGTCATAGATCTGAGAATTTGGAAAGGACGTCGATTTGAGAATACCCTTAACTCGGACCTTAATTTGAGATAATGAGGTAAGTGGGCGTCGATTTGAGTCTATCAGATATATATTGCTATATATTCCACGAAACGAAATCGAAACTGAAATAAGTATGATTGAAGATTTTACTATGATAAATTAGGTAGTCCATATAGATATGACAACATACATGTAGTTTTGAGGTATTTTAAAATGTTATTGGTGTAATCATCATTATTGAAATAATATGAATGTTTGTGTTGTATCAAATACAGAAAAATATTCATAAAACTGCAAATGTTTTGAACTGTGTCATATAAAGATGACGGATTTGAGAATACATCAAATAGTTTTTGGTATGCCCTCGCTATTTAGTAGTTGGTGCTATCAGATCTTTGTTTGTTATGGTTAGGGTTATGGTGTTTAACGCCACTTTCAACAATATTTCAGCTATATCGTGGCGGTCACTTTTATTGGTGGAGGAAACTGGAGTAACCGGAGAAAATCATCGACCTGTTGCAAGTCACTTACAAACTTTATCACAAAATATTGTATTCAGTATTGAGCGGGATTCAAACATGGTGATAAGCACTGATTGCACTCGATCACGACAATGAGGCCCCCTGTATGCATATATAAATCAACGTGTTGTTTATTTGAATAATACACATTTGTGAATCTCTAAGTAATAATGTACCTAGCCTTCGCTTTCGATTGATATACTGTATATAGCATATTTCAAATTGTACAATTCAAAGCATGGAAGGCTAATAAAGTCATTTTAATCCTGTCTAAAAAATACTCATTCGGAATTACGATAAATCCGACAAGCCATCGCTTCAAATATTATATGGTCGCCAAAATGAATTGGATCATCCGTAGAGAATTACAGCTTCCTTACCTGGCTAAGAGAATTTGAACTTCCCGATGTATCCCTATCATGGAACAAGAAATGGTATTCCTTTCTGATATACTTGATCGCACTTCCGGTTTTAGGTTATTTGTATATTCGTACATGTGACATGTGTATTGTTAGGTTTTGTGATACCCATTTCGATGTTTGGTTCGGTAATCAAATTTGTTTTGTATTGCTCTACTTTGTTGTATACGAAGTACCGGGTATGTCTAACTTTATACTTAATATGTTTATTTTTTGCCGTTTTTATACAATAAAATAGGTATATTCTGCTTCTGTGCTAAGCACATAGCAATGAGGAGTAATACAAACTGCTTGGCTCGAAATCAGGATGATGCGTCCGAGTTGAGCGACATTTCTACCCATGGATTGTTGTGTCATTGAGCTACCACTATGAAAAATCCAATGAGCGTGCTGGTCTAGTTTTACTTTGCGCTAAACAACAATCACTCGCTAACTCAATAACTGGGTTTGAGGAAGGAACATAATGAACATGATGAATATCATTAATGAGGAGCAGAAGAAATATCTCTTCGGAATTGGCAAAACTCTACGACAAACGCAGTGACTTCACTTTTCCAATAGTTAACACCACCTTCACCAGTAGCAATATTCCAGCATCACCATCGTATGGAGTTTGCAATTCACAACTCATACATTATTCTAGAGCCTGTCCTCAGTACAGTGATTTTCTGGACAGAGCTCAGCAGATAACGCAAAAGTTACCCAAACAAGGTTACGTTATAGTCATTGTTACAACAAATATACGGTCGTCATCACAATAAGGTTGGCCTTTACGAAATATCCATATCTCAAATGACAATTTATCTTTTACTTTTTACGTAGATGTTTTCTTTCCTCTATCACTGCCAAGATTTTTATGTCAGTATATATAAGTAGCATGGCGGGTGTCTTATAAGAAGCAGGAACTGCTTACCCACCCGAGTTCAACGAGTGTTTTTGGTGGCGTCTGTGTTGCTCATTTTTTTTAAAGTTTTTTTTGTTTTGTCCTATTATGAGTCTTTACGTTCTGATTTCCGTACGATTTCCGCATTGAAACGATGTTCGGTTCGTCTTTATCTCCAGTTGTTTGTAGGAGGTATCATGTCTTATTTACGTAATTTGTGTTTGTTTGTGTATAATGGTGTCCAACATATTGTAACGGGCTAGGCGGTTAACTGTAGTATCTATACTACTACCGGGTAATTTGCTGCCACCACCGATGTTGGAGTACACCGGAAACTACTCTAGATTTGACACACAAATCTAGGAAATTAGCCTGAGACTTGAAACCAAAGTCTCAGAAAAGTTGGATTAATACCACAGAAGCAGATACAATTATACCATATACCGACAGGATATTATCAAGCCAATTTAGTATGGACCACGGGTTTAATTTACGAATTATAGAACACAGCACTAATATAACCGGACAAAAGAGGATGTCTAAAATAACTTTCCAGTGCTCTAGTCTGGCAATACAATTACACTCTGCCTCTCTTGTATCAGCGGAAACCACACTGACAGCAGTCGAGTAGAGAGATATATCGGGAAAAAATACTCAGACTATCGCACGGGAAAATGCAGGGGATGGCCTATCAGGTAATCAAACAGGCTCTTGTGTGGACAAAACAAGAGACACAATTATCTTACGAGATAGAAAATAGGATAATCACAGGGTACTTAGGAAATACCGTAAAATTAACAGAACTTGGAAGGGGGGATTTTACTTAGTATCGACAAGTAAGATAATAAATTTAGTGCAGAATATTTTATATATTAGATATGTATAGTTATATGTGTAATTCACAATAATACAGATACAGTAAATATTATCAACCAGTGTTAAACCATTCATTGTGTTTTCAGAAACTACCAATAATATACTTAATCTTCAATAAAATATAAGATACTTAATATTCAATAAAAATATGAAATACTTTGGTGTACTGTTTGTTTATCTTGTCTACGGACTTGTGATTTATACACTAGTCTTCTCTGGCCGATCTATGAAAGCATAGTCGAATGTCAGGATGGTTTAGTATTTTATTAAACCAAGTTTACTTTACGTATTTAACCAATTACTATATAATTGTCTTAAATGAAATTTACGCTAACCAGTTTATGAACACATAAACTGAACTGTCAGCGGGTCCTACTCACGAATATAACAGAAATAATTACACTGACCAACTTTGATCCTCAACAGTTGAATGTCAGGATGGTTTAGTGTTTTATTAAACCAAGTTTACTTTAAGTATTTAACCAATTACTATATAATTGTCTTAAATGAAGTTTACGCTAACCAGTTTATGAACACATAAACTGAACTGTCAGCGGGTCCTACTCACGAATATAACAGAAATAATTACACTGACCAACTTTGATTCTCAACAGTTGAATGTCAGGATGGTTTAGTGTTTTATTAAACCAAGTTTACTTTAAGTATTTAACCAATTACTATATAATTGTCTTAAATGAAGTTTACGCTAACCAATTTATGAACACATAAACTGAACGGTCAGCGGGTCCTACTCACGAATATAACAGAAATAATTACACTGACCAACTTTGATTCTCAACAGTTGAATGTCAGGAAATTCCTATGTCCAACCTAACAAAACCTATTTAACAACAAAACCTAATTTAATAAAGCAAACTACAGGTGCGGGTGGGCATGGCATGGCATGTATTTATATGTAATATGAACGAAAGCTTAGCCTGAAAAAATGATAAATTTAGCACTGACCTGACTAGAAACACTAGCAGAAATGTCAGTGAAAGTCCGAAAATATCCCCTATGAATAAATAACAATCTCTGATTTCGATCTACAAGTTAATCACTTATAGAACGTAGAAAAATGAAATAATTAACTATCCTTACTAAAGTAAATTTAAACCGAACTCCACTAGAACACTAGCGAAAATGTCCGGTAAAAGAAAATACCAAATAAAATAATATTCCGTCAAAAGGAATATTCTGTTAACGAAAAAAATCTAAAATAATTTATCGTACAGTTCGCAAATAATCGTTACTTAACTAATCTATCAAAAGAAAAATCCTTTAAAAGAATAAATTTGTAACTCAATATCGTCTGCTTTGGGAACCCGTCTGCTTTGTTCAACCTTCAAATGAGAAAAGACCCAGAGCAGAAGACGCTGCTCCTATTTATACCCATAAATCCTGCCGGGATAACTGCCGGTATGACGACATTTTACTCCCAACCAAATCCCGGAAATGCACTCGCCAGTGAAAATAAATCCCGGCAGCCATAAAATACAAAGTATTTACATAAACAAAATATTGTTTCATACTTAAAAATCAATACTCTATAATATTCATAAGTTTTCTTTCACACTTTAATAAACAGTTTCTTAGTTTGACTACACATTTTAATACACATTCTTACGTCGATATTTGTATTTTCCCGCTAGGTAAGTTAGAAGAATGATGCATCATGGGATGCTTCACACATGACCTATATTTACAATAACAACAAGAACTGGTGTCAATACACAAAAATGTGTACGACGAAAAATACAACACTTTACGCCTTCGAACCTGGTTGAACACTGAAGAATACATTATAATTACATAACAATAATCCCGAAAGTTGGAAATACAATTTATTACGTCTATTCAAAACAATATACACAGGAAATTTAGAGCAGGTGCCCGTGCGGCAAAATCAGCTGATCGTTAGTTTTAATGAAAAAAATTGGTTCCTGTATTTTGATGGGTAAAATCCCTTTTGTCACATTTACCCCCACTTTAGTTTTCAGTGTCCTCACGAAAACAACATATAAACTTGTTTCTAAACTTTAACAATGAACAATAACTTTAAAACAACTGAACACAATATAACATAATTTCAAATTATGCTTTTCACGTACTTCATTTTACCTATTTTCCACACACTAAGCACAAAATATTTTAAATTTCCACATCTGATCTTTAACATAATATACTCAAGATAAAAGTCTAAGTTTTCTCTTCCATTAACTTTTAAATTTCATTTAAGAAAAAAAAAGAAAAGTCAATTTCATGCTAATTTAATAGATAAAATTTAAAGGCAATATTAAGATTATTATGACTTACTTGAAATACACATTTCCTTTTCTTTAAAACATTGCAAAATACTTTTGAATAAAAAAACAATTTAACAACAAGGAATCATCTCATTACTCAAGAAAAATTATCACACCTTACTTAGTGTCAATAACTCAGAACACCTCAACCACTTGGTTGTTTATAAGTATTCATTTTAGAATACTAAAAATGTACAATCAACAATAATTAAAAATCCACCCAAGATAGCACGTACGTTATCTCAACGTCTGGTACTATCAAAAGTTTCCCTTATAGTATGAATCATTATCTCAATGATCCGTACTCACAAACAATGTTAACATTAACAATATGTTAAATACACCCAAGACAGTACCTACGTTATCTCAACGTCTTGTACTGACATATTACCTATTAGTATACACATTATCTTATACCTACTTTAAAATATCCATTTACAATACAAACCATAATTACTGAATTCAAAATGTAAGGCCAATGATGCCAATTACATTTTATAAAATTTTGCATAGAAAACAATTTACAATACAATTACCTAACTTTAATATAGTCTATTATTAATGTCCATAAAAATGTTCATTTTGTCACAATCCTGTGAATTATTCTTCTGTGTCTTTTCAAGCTGGACTCTTCATCTGTATGGTGGTCCCTGACAAATTCCATAGATTCGGTATCGGTTATATTCTGGTACAGTTACGATTGAAAAGTTCATCTATGTTGCTACATTATGTAGTAATAATTTTCGTCCTAATACAGTTACGATTGAAAAGTTCATCTATGTTGCAACATTATGTAGTAATAATTTTCGTCCTAATACAGTTACGATTGAAAAGTTCATCTATGTTGCTACATTATGTAGGAATAATTTTCGTCCTAAAACAGTTACGATTGAAAAGTTCATCTATGTTGCTACATTATGTAGTAATAATTTTCGTCCGAATACAGTTACAATTGAAAAGTTCATCTATGTTGCTACATTATGTAGGAATAATTCTCGTCCTAAGACAGTTACGATTGAAAAGTTCATCTATGTTAATTGCTCCAATACTGATGGGTAGAAATTATTTAAGTGAGTCCAAAGTTTAATGTTTACGAGTTTTTTTTGCTGGTGGAGATTCAGATCGTCGACGGACTACTGATCTAAGTTTAATTTGGTCAGGGGTTGGTGACCTAGTAAAGTTTCTGCGATTAATGCATGGCCTATTGGAACGGTTCCAAACTGGAGGAGGTGGAGCTGGAGGAAGTACCCTCTGTCTTCTGATGGCAACCTCCACCTTCTCCAGCTGGTCATTGGTCTTGTTGACGGCAGCCAACATCTTCAATTGTACTTCTAGCATCTTTCGCTGTATCGCGTTTCCTGCTAGTACGCCTGAGTTAGTCCTTCCAGGGCCTGGAAACTGTCCGACCTGGAGACGGAGCGATCATCCTCTGGTAATATCTGCTCCAGGATATCCTCTACGATCTCTCCCTCTCCAGGCGGAGGAAACACAATATCTGGTAACACTGCTCTCTCAACAGTGCACGGTGGAGATTTCAGAGGAGAAGGCAGGGCTACAGGTCCCAACGGCGAAACATCAACTGAAGCCGCCGGGAAGACATACAAAGATGAAGTGTCTGTCGACGGAACCGGACACACCTCAGTTGTAATTTCCGTAAAATTGGACTTAGGGCGCATGCGGGAGCCCCACAGCTGCTGAGAGTCCAACATGGATAGCTGTGTGCAGTCTCTCTTACAATCAAACTGCCAATAACTGGCAGGATCTGTACGGACAACCCGATAGTCTTTTTCTGCGGTGAATGCACTGGACATTTCCAGCTTCTCCCTAAATTGTTTATGTTTGGCATAGTGCACGATTTGCCTGTCCAATTCCCTCTCTGATTTACCAATAAATTTGCACAGCTGACAGAAGTTCTGGTGACGGTCTTCACTAATGTGTGTCAACTGGACATGCTCCTTCACCTTTCTTAGCTCTCCCTTGTAAAAACAAAATTTACAGCTATATGCCCT
This sequence comes from Bathymodiolus brooksi, assembly GCA_963680875.1. NCBI lineage: Eukaryota > Metazoa > Mollusca > Bivalvia > Mytilida > Modiolidae > Bathymodiolus > Bathymodiolus brooksi. Next base: position 82,449,773 of record OY804576.1, on the reverse strand, counting down.
TCCTCGGTTTATGATTTCCATACTGAAAAATACAGATGAGCATCATAAGTACAACTTCAAAATTTTTAGGAGAGGAGCCCTAAGCAGTAACGATATGAAGACAGTTGTATACTGTAAGCAGTTTGGCAACATGTTAAAATTGAATGGTTGACCAGTGGTTTTACAATATGAGTTACAGAATAACTGACAATGCATTTCAATCTAACAATTATTTCTTCCTTCTGTAGATGCTGATGGCTCGCTTTCCCCACTTTGGGTAATGTTGGCCTTGATATGGCTTCAGTTTGTCATGATTTAAAACTTTTATGGGACCATCCTTACTGAGCTGTACGTAATAGACTAGGTCGTTGTATTTCTTGAGAACCACACATGGACCCATATACAGAGGCTGTAATTTGGTACAAACACCCTCTTTCCTTTGTTCATGTAGGTACCATACTGCATCACCTGGTTGATAGTTCTTTAAACGTACTCGAGCATCATAAATATCTTTCCGTCTTTTAGCAGTTCTTGCCAAGTATCGCTGACAAATTTCATGAGCTACTTGCAGGCGAGTTCTCAGACCGGCTACATAGTCACCATATGATACGAATACTTCTGCTCGACAGCCAAATAGAAGTTCCAACGGGGTTCTGACTTCTCTACCTAACATCAGCATGTTAGGAGTCAATCCTGTAGACTCATTCTCGCTGGAACGATACGCTGATGTCAGGCATCCCAAATGAAGATCCCAATCATTTTGTTCTCCTTTCAAGTAGGCCCTTATCATCTGTAATAGAGTACGGTGACTACGTTCGATACCTCCATTTCCCTTTGGATTTCTTACGCTGGTCCTTGACTTCCGGATTTCCATCAGCTGACATAGCTGGTCGAAAACGTCGCTTCCGAAATTGCTTCTTTGGTCGGAATGAAGTGCCAAGGGACAGCCAAAACGACCGATGTATTCATCAAGAAGTTTTGCGGCACATGTCTCTGCTGTTTGATCTGGAATAGGGTAAACTTCTAACCATTTGGTAAAGCAGTCCATGACGGTCAGGATGTACTTGTTCCCTTCTAGGAGTTCTGGGAAACGGTCCCACGATATCTGTTGTAACACAATCCAGTGGACCTCCAACAGGAATGGAACCCAAAGGGGCCTTTGGTTTTCTGTTGGTAACTTTTCTTTGTGCACATACATCACACCATTGTATCAAAATTTCAACGTCTTCCCTCATTTCAAACCAATAAAATTCACGTCTAATTCTTTGTAAAGTTTTCTTTCGTCCAAAATGGCCGGATAGTATTGCGTTGTGTGCAACCGTCAACATTTCATTTTTTAAACAAGTTGGCGTGAGTAGTTGTAAACATTCTTCAGAATCATCTTTTTTCACAAATTTCTTGTAAACAATATTATCGATGAGTACCAGGGAATCCCACAGATTTGCAAAGTGTCTTGAAACAGGAGAAGACAGTAGCAAATCAGAACCCGTTGGTCTGCTTTGCTGACGTAAAGAAGTTAAAACAAGCGCGATGTCGCGATCGTTTTCTTGCATTTTGGACAGCTGCCCTTTTCTATGACCACCCTTCCAAGACGTCCATAAATTGTGATTGTCCTCGTCATCTTTACTTCTTGTCATCACTGCTCTAAGTTGATTTGGCTCTTCATTCTCTTGGCCTGAATGGTCATCTGATTAGCAGTTAAATTGCATGGTACTTTCCATGTCAACAGCTCTTTTTATACATTCCTTGCAAGGACCATACTTAAGGTATTCCAAAGAATCTATCTCTGAACATAAACATTCTCCCGGAGATGGACACCTAGACATACTATCAGCATTTCCGTGCTTATTACCAGGTCTATGTTGAATGGAAAAATCAAAGGCTGACAAAATTTCTAACCAACGTGCAATTCTTCCTTTCGGTTCTTTGAAACTGAATAGCCAAACTAGTGCCTGGTGGTCTGTCCGTACAAGGAACTTTCTTCCCAGAAGATACTGTCGATAATATTCAACGAAGTATCGAAGTGCTAAAAGCTCTTTATCTGTTACACAGTAATTTGTCTCTACACGATTTAGTGTGCGGCTCCCATAGGAAATAACTTTTTCCTGACCTTCCTGGACTTGGCTTAACACAGCACCTATGCTGACATCACAAGCATCAGTGTCTAAGATGTATTCACCTTCATCTCTAGGATACGACATCACTGGTGCGCTAATCAAAATGGATTTAATTTCTTCAAACGATTGTTTACAGACGTCCGACCAGATAAAATCTACGCCTTTCTTAGTTAATTGAACCATAGGGCGAACGATTTGTGAAAAATCTTTCACAAATCGCCGGTAATAACTTGCCATACCCAGGAATTGTCTTATCTGAGTGACTGTCTGTGGTGGTGGCCACTGCTTGATTTTCATAATATTAGACGGATTTGGTTTAACTCCCTCACCAGATACCACATGTCCAAGAAATATGATTTCAGACTGAAAAACTGGCATTTTTCTGGCTTCAGCTTTAAACCTGCTGTCCGAATTCGATCCAACACTGTACTTAATCTTTCTATGTGTTCATCAAACGTCTTACTAAATATCACCACGTCATCCAAATATATAAGACAGCTTTGCCATTGTAAGCCCTGCAGAGCAAGTTCCATGACTCTCTGAAAGGTCATTGGTGCAGATTTCAAACCCATGGGCATCTTGGTGAATTCGTATAACCCATATTTGGTGACAAATGCTGTTTTCGGGATGTCGATTCCTTGACCGGAACCTGATGGTAACCGGAAGTCATATCAACGGGTCGTAAATAGAGTTGATCCGGATACTGCATCTAGACAATCCTGAATTCTGGGTAAAGGAAATGCATCGTTTTCAGTAACACTATTCAAACGTCTATAATCTATACAGGGTCGTACTTTGCCATTTTTCTTCCGCACTAATACAATTTACAATTGGACTGGCCCAAGGTGATAAGGACTTTCTAATAATTCATTGCCTCTCCATTTGTTCTATCGTTAATTTTTCTTCATCCGCCAAAGCCAAAGGTACTCGCCTGGGTGGCTGTTTTAATGGTTTTGAAGAACCGGTATTTATACTGTGTTCCATTATATTTCCTGTACCCAAATCATCATCATCTGTAGAAAATACATCTTTAAACTCATCTAAGATGGAAGCTATCTTCTTTATTTCCGGTTTCGACCTTCCTTCTTTAGCTTTCATATAAATATCATTCAAATGCGGTGGTACCAACGTAGCTGCACTTGCTTTGCCTTTATTAATGTTGGGTTTAGGTTCTGGTCTCTGTGTTGGAGTGTTTATTGTTACTTCCAACTCCACTGTGCCAGTTGTGTTTTGTTTCTCGGTGGCAACCGTAAGATCTTTTCCTCTGTCAAACGGTACACGTCTTACCACCTTAAAATTGTCTACTTCATCTTCGTCTTCTACGGACAAAACTTGATATATTGGACTGTCGTATATTACAGCAGTTCCTATAACTGTGCCTTGGTGAACAGTTACATCGGTATGTAAAGAATTCAAAATTCTCATTTTCCCAGTGACATTTTTCATCATGTCAACTAAGCTGGCAGCCATAACTAATGGAGACTTCTCCATATAACTTTGTGAAGGTTCTATTAAAAACTCAAGGTTTGAGCACAGCTCATCGACTGGATCCTTTTCAATATAGACATCTACAATTACTTCAGAAAGACCAGGTATAGTAACATCATCTGCTAAACTAACATTTCTAACTCTCCTCAAGTCTCCAACTAACGTACATGGAATGGTCTCTCCATTCCAAATAATACATTTATCTGCTAACTTAATTTCAGTAGGGCCCAATTTGCCCATCATAAGTATATCTAAACCCAACAATACTTCATCATCAATTTGAGCTACCACTAGCTCCTTTTCAAACTCTACAGTTCCTAACTGTATATAAAATATAGCGGTACCCAACTCTACAAGTGGGTTTCCATCCGCTCCAACTAAAATGGACGACTTGGTCAATGGAGGTCTTCTGGTCTCAGGTATTTTAAAGTAAATCTCTTCTGAAAGTACAGTTTTTGAGGCTCCAGTATCAATAGTAAATGTACCATGTATACCATGTATTTTCCCTTTCACATAAACGCCTTCACTCTGTCGGCGCTGTCTACCAACTGTCACAGTCTTCTTTGTGTTTTCCGATCCCAATATTTGCTGCATCTCAGAACTTTCAAACAACTCTGTAATATCCGATTCATCAACAGCCATAAACAACATATTATCTTCATCTTTGTCCGTATCTTTAATATTGTCAGCCTCGCTGACTGGTTTCTCTGTCTCCGGTTTGGCTGATACCAAACCTATACTCTTTGTCGTCTCTGCTTGATTCTTCAAACAGACGCCAATATTTGATTCCTGATCTTGAACTTCATCAATATCAGTTAAACATTTACATGCATTTACATCAGACAATGTATTTACAATTATATTTTCCGAAACGGGAACATTTATTTCCTCATTAACCAAATCAATATTACGGCCTTTATCATCTACATTTCCGGTCTCCTCCTGGCCGCTGGACTCGACCTCAACTAGTTTAAAGGTTGTTGCTTTGGCTTGAATTCTGAAGCATTACTGTCAAGTTGATTTTGTGATCTAAACCTGACTTGGGAGGTTTGGTTACTTCGAAACTGAACTGGTGGGGTCCCATGTACAACTCCACGGTTGGCTTGCGGAAAGCTGTTTATGATTGGTTCTTGTCTCTGTTGAAAAGCGTAGCATTCTCTTGCAAAATGGCCTGGTTTTCCACAATTGTAGCACAATCTGTCGTTTTTCTTCTGAGCAATACTGGTGTTGTTTGTCATTGGTCTATTCGCCAGGGTTTCGCTATGTCCACCCCTTTGTTGCATAGACAAATGATTTCTCCCTATCATTTCAGACAGCAGCTCCTGCAAATCACAATATTGTCAGGTTCTATCTTCCGATTTGACGATGTTTGCTGCTGGCCGTTATTTGTTGTTTTTCTTGACGTTGGCGGGTTATTATTCTGTATTTGTCTTGTTTGCTTCTTCTGTCTATTATAATATTTGTCATCATCAACAGAGTGTGGATATCTGCATGTCTCTGTATAGTTAATAACATGGTAAACAGCTTCATCAATTGATTTTGGTTCCTTGTTTAATTCCACATGGACTCTTGCATCATCATCCTGAAGACCCAAGAAAAATGCTCTCAGCAAATCTTCCTGTCTTGTTACTTTGTCCCTCCGAGGAAAGCCTTTGTCATATAACCTTTTCAACTCTGCTGAATACTCTTGCACACTTTCATTGTGCATCTGGTGCCTATGATAAAATTTTGTAATATATATCTTGGTCGTGTCTATCTCACCAAATCTGTTTTCTAGCTCTTTAATCAATTTACTGTAGGATGAAGTGACTCTACTTGATAGCTGATCATAGACGAAATCGCCTGCTGTTCCCTGCAGTCTCGGCACAAGCTCACTTAGCCGTTCTTTACGTGACCAGCCGTGTAGGTCTGCTACAGCCTCAACACGATTTATCCAGACTTTCCACTTTTCCGTACCATTATAATCCGGAAGTCTGTTATTAGTTGTCTGCTTTACACGACGAGAGACTTCATGGTCATCACTGCTGTAGGAATCAAATGTTGTGGAAAATTCATCACCAGAACTAGAAGAGGTCTCCATAATTGTGTTTCTATTCTTCTGCCTTCTCATTCTTGATTGTCTGGGCATCTTTTCTGTAGTTCTACTTTTCCCTCGGACAGGCTTTTCTGAACTTAATTCATTATGACTGTGCATGCTGTGTATGCATTTTACTACGGTGTCGGACACCTGTTGCACCATAGTCTCTGTCATTTTCTGCATGGCTCCCATAAACATATTAAACATGTCATTTGGTCCCTCATGTGGAGCTGGTCTCATTTCTCTCTCTTCAATTTCAATGTCTGTTCCAACCATTTGAACACTAGCTGATTTTCTTAACGGTTTTCCGTTTACTTGTGGACTTCTCAGTAAAGGGGTACTAAGACTAGTTGCCGGTCTGTCTGTATGTAGCTGTACTATAGTGGTATTTACAGACGTGGCTGGTTCATCTTCTTCAAAGTCTTCGCTGTAGTCAGTATGTATTTCTGAATCAGGCTCTGTGGTGGTACCTTCTCTGGTTTCAATCTTCTGTTTTCTTGTGTCTACCATTTTCACTGCTGGAGGTCTGGGTTTGTATCTCTAGATTATCTTCAATTCAGATAATCCCACCGCTGCCACCAAAAAGTTGTAAGGGGCTAGGCGGTTAACTGTAGTATCTATACTACTACCGGGTAATTTGCTGCCACCACCGATGTTGAAGTACACCGGAAACTACTCTAGATTTGACACACAAATCTAGGAAATTAGCCTGAGACTTGAAACCGTAGTCTCAGAAAAGTTGGATTAATACCACAGAAGCAGATAAAATTATACCATATACCGACAGGATATTATCAAGCCAATTTAGTATGGACCACGGGTTTAATTTACGAATTATAGAACACAGCACTAATATAACCGGACAAAAAAGGATGTCTAAAATAACTTTCCAGTGCTCTAGTCTGGCAATACAATTACACTCTGCCTCTCTTGTATCAGCGGAAACCACACTGACAGCAGTCGAGTAGAGAGATATATCGGGAAAAAATACTCAGACTATCGCACGGGAAAATGCAGGGGATGGCCTATCAGGTAATCAAACAGGCTCTTGTGTGGACAAAACAAGAGACACAATTATCTTACGAGATAGAAAATAGGATAATCGCAGGGTACCTAGGAAATACCGTAAAATTAACAGAACTTGGAAGGGGGGATTTTACTTAGTATCGACAAGTAAGATAATAAATTTAGTGCAGAATATTTTATATATTAGATATGTATAGTTATATGTGTAATTCACAATAATACAGATACAGTAAATATTATCAACCAGTGTTAAACCATTCATTGTGTTTTCAGAAACTACCAATAATATACTTAATCTTCAATAAAATATAAGATACTTAATATTCAATAAAAATATGAAATACTTTGGTGTACTGTTTGTTTATCTTGTCTACGGACTTGTGATTTATACACTAGTCTTCTCTGGCCGATCTATGAAAGCATAGTCGAATGTCAGGATGGTTTAGTATTTTATTAAACCAAGTTTACTTTACGTATTTAACCAATTACTATATAATTGTCTTAAATGAAATTTACGCTAACCAGTTTATGAACACATAAACTGAACTGTCAGCGGGTCCTACTCACGAATATAACAGAAATAATTACACTGACCAACTTTGATCCTCAACAGTTGAATGTCAGGATGGTTTAGTGTTTTATTAAACCAAGTTTACTTTAAGTATTTAACCAATTACAGTTGACTCTCACTGTCTCGAATTCGGTTGACTCGAATTTCCGGTTGAGTCGAATTTTTATCGAAGTCCCGAACTTCGTTGTGTATAAATATATATAATTTGACTCCTGTTGAGTCGAATTCGGATGAGTCGAAATTTCGGTTGTCTCGAATAAAAGTTTTGGTCCCGAGATGTAAAAAGCCATATTATTTACATTCGTTAAGTCAAATTTACCTGTCAAAACATGTGTATTATCTTAGGATTAAAATCGGATCACAGGTGAAACATCCGGTCATTGAATTTGACATTTTTACCTTAGGCTATTTCACATGTTTATTTCACAATCTGTCAAATTAATTAGTGATAATATTTGAATTGGCTTGGTATTATGACACAGGTTAGATGTGTACAATCAAAAATTATCGATTCATAATAAGTACACTTGGGTCGGCATACATCAATGATTATGAAAAGTACACAAAGGAAGCGTTTTATCTATTGAATTATTTGTCGGAAATTAATTTTGATTAAAGAAGAATAGATTTCTTCTACACTTTATTGAATAATAAAAACACACCATTTATTGTAAATAAACAGTATTGCACAAAGAAAAATACGTCATGACGGGTGAAGTTTAATGACAATGCAACAGGTGAAAAACATAAACAAAACGGATAAACATATTCATTCACACAAAAAAGATATCTAGAAGTTATCAGTCGTTTCACAAGATTCAAAGAATTTAACGGAGAGAAAAAAACAGCAACAAAAACATCGAATATGTTTAAATTCGTTCCGAGAATAGGGACATGCGATGCTGGTTTTAGCTCTTCAAAATTTCGCTCGAGTTGTCTCCCTTTCGTTGTTAAACAAACCACACTTCCGGTATCTTCGTAGCTCCTCTTGAGTCGAACTACGGTTGACCCGAATTTTTTCCATGGTCCCATCGAATTCGAGATAACGAGAGTCAACTGTACTATATAATTGTCTTAAATGAAGTTTACGCTAACCAGTTTATGAACACATAAACTGAACTGTCAGCGGGTCCTACTCACGAATATAACAGAAATAATTACACTGACCAACTTTGATTCTCAACAGTTGAATGTCAGGATGGTTTAGTGTTTTATTAAACCAAGTTTACTTTAAGTATTTAACCAATTACTATATAATTGTCTTAAATGAAGTTTACGCTAACCAATTTATGAACACATAAACTGAACGGTCAGCGAGTCCTACTCACGAATATAACAGAAATAATTACACTGACCAACTTTGATTCTCAACAGTTGAATGTCAGGAAATTCCTATGTCCAACCTAACAAAACCTATTTAACAACAAAACCTAATTTAATAAAGCAAACTACAGGTGCGGGTGGGCATGGCATGGCATGTATTTATATGTAATATGAACGAAAGCTTAGAAAAAATGATAAATTTAGCACTGACCTGACTAGAAACACTAGCAGAAATGTCAGTGAAAGTCCGAAAATATTCCCTATAAACAAATAAATTTAGCACTGACCTGACTAGAAACACTAGCAGAAATGTCAGTGAAAGTCCGAAAATATTCCCTATAAACAAATAAATTTAGCACTGACCTGACAAGAAACACTAGCAGAAATGTCAGTGAAAGTCCGAAAATATTCCCTATAAACAAATAAATTTAGCACTGACCTGACTAGAAACACTAGCAGAAATGTCAGTGAAAGTCCGAAAATATTCCCTATAAACAAATAAATTTAGCACTGACCTGACTAGAAACACTAGCAGAAATGTCAGTGAAAGTCCGAAAATATTCCCTATAAACAAATAAATTTAGCACTGACCTGACTAGAAACACTAGCAGAAATGTCAGTGAAAGTCCGAAAATATTCCCTATAAACAAATAAATTTAGCACTGACCTGACTAGAAACACTAGCAGAAATGTCAGTAAAAGTCCGAAAATATCCCCTATAAATAAATAACAATCTCTGATTTCGATCTACAAGTTAATCACTTATAGAACGTAGAAAAATGAAATAATTAACTATCCTTACTAAAGTAAATTTAAACCGAACTCCACTAGAACACTAGCGAAAATGTCCGGTAAAAGAAAATACCAAATAAAATAATATTCCGTCAAAAGGAATATTCTGTTAACGAAAAAAATCTAAAATAATTTATCGTACAGTTCGCAAATAATCGTTACTTAACTAATCTATCAAAAGAAAAATCCTTTAAAAGAATAAATTTGTAACTCAATATCGTCTGCTTTGGGAACCCGTCTGCTTTGTTCAACCTTCAAATGAGAAAAGACCCAGAGCAGAAGACGCTGCTCCTATTTATACCCAAAAATCCTGCCGGGATAACTGCCGGTATGACGACATTTTACTCCCAACCAAATCCCGGAAATGCACTCGCCAGTGAAAATAAATCCCGGCAGCCATAAAATACAAAGTATTTACATAAACAAAATATTGTTTCATACTTAAAAATCAATACTCTATAATATTCATAAGTTTTCTTTCACACTTTAATAAACAGTTTCTTAGTTTGACTACACATTTTAATACAAATTCTTACGTCGACATTTGTATTTTCCCGCTAGGTAAGTTAGAAGAATGATGCATCATGGGATGCTTCACACATGACCTATATTTACCAAAACAACAAGAACTGGTGTCAATACACAAAAATGTGTACGACGAAAAATACAACACATTACGCGTTCGAACCTGGTTGAACACTGATGAATACATTATAATTACATAACAATATTCCCGAAAGTTGGAAATACAATTTATTACGTCTATTCAAAATAATATACACAGGAAATTTAGAGCAGGTGCCCGTGCGGCAAAATCAGCTGATCGTTAGTTTTTATGAAAAAAATTGGTTCCTGTATTTTGATGGGTAAAATCCCTTTTGTCACAATATATTGTGTTGTGTTTTTGTTTTGTTTTTGTTCGTCTTGTGTACACCCTATGTTGTCAGTTTCTCTGTGTTTTTGTTTTGTTTTTGTTCGTCTTGTGTACACCCTATGTTGCCAGTTTCTCTGGATTGTCTTCGTCTTGTGTACACCCTATGTTGCCAGTTTCTCTGGATTGTTCTTTCGGTATATTCTAACGTTTATTTATTGTTATCGTCTTGGCTATGAAGTGTCAAGAGATGACCAAAATTAAAAATTACAGGAGAAGATACTTGGTTTTGCTAAACACAAATGGAATGTGACAGACTGATATCCATAAACCTATTAATATCGTCCTTGATATCACCTATATTTAGATTTCTAATAAAAAATGACATACAAATATCACGTGTCGTCATAATGATACTTTTAAAATAACGCCATGTTGATTTTTTTTTTTTTTTCTCAACACCGTATGATAGTCCGTATACTAGTAATGGGTATACGTGAACTTGATATGATATCTAATTCTCTTTTTTTTTCCAATTTCCACAACTTTATCAACCAGGAAATACATCTCTAAAAAGATTATAATTCTGATATCTTTTTAATTCTGTTTTAAATGCAATTCTTGTTGCGCATCAACGACTTCATTGTCAAATATTTCACAGATATATTTCATATTTATTAAACAACAAAAACCAAAATGTGTAAAGCGACACGCTATTCAAGGCTTTTAATTTAGCAATAATATTATTGCGACAAATTACACCTTTAACTACTTATGAATGTAGGCAAAATCTTTCAGATAAAAACTTCCCCATGATCTTATTATATGGTTTTTGCAGTCTTCTTTGTGATAACATATTTAAAAGGATCTTAAATGAAAAGTCGAGGAGTAAAATTGTTAAGGACACTTAGACATACAATATATCACTATCATATTGGTTGTGTAAATGAATGAACACAAAAATATTAATGCACCGTTATAAATATATTTGACCCTTTGCCATGAACAAAATAAATGTGGGTCATGTAACACCGATATGCACTATCATATGAGAAACGCAGATTACCCAATGTCACCCAGATAACTGGAGTAGTAAATAAAAAACCTACTTTTACAAGGTAAATACACACATTAGAATTCTTAAGATGTCAAAGCAAGAACTCCACAGAAATATGGAGTGAGCGAAAAATCTCAAAGCTTTTTTAACTATACATGTCAATTTAACTCAGAAATCACATTGATCACGATAAAACCAAAATAAACACGTGAAATATTAAGTCTGGTTGCACTTAAAATATTTGCGAATATCATCTTTTCGGTTTCTTTCAGATGTTCTTGGCTTTAGAATGTTTAATTGTTATGTTTACACTTCAACAACAGTTAGTTAGTTTGTTTGTTTGTTTGGTTGATGGTGTTTAACGCCACTTTCAACAATACATGTATTTCAATTATATCGTGGCGGTCAGTTTTATTGGTAGAGGAAACCGGGGGACCCAGAGAAAACCACTGACCTGTCGCAAGTCTCTGACAAACTTAATTACATAATGTTGTACACCTCGCCCTGATCAAGATTCAAACTCATACCATTAATGGTGATATGCACTGATTGCATAGGTAGTTTAAATCCAACTATCATACGATCACGATCACGTCAGCCCCTAGTCTAACAACAAGCTAGAGTTCGTTGCATACTCAATTAATGTTATATTAAGGTAAGTTCATACTTGTATACTCAAACGTGATTTTTTTTCTTCCAAAATATAAAGTGGAATTTTCTCTCGGGTTCTTTTACATGCATAAGTGTTGTTCGATCTTTAGTTCTCTGTGTGGTGTTTTGTAGATCGTTGTTTGTCTTTTAGTCCTTTTTCTTTTAGCCATTGTGTTGTCTGTCCTTCTTGGATTTATGGATTCCGATTACCCCTTTAATATCTTCAAACTCTTCTTTTCTTATGCCCTTCACTTAACTCACAATGCCTGTAAAATATGTTATTAGAGAATGACAGGTCTAAATGATTAAAAAAGTAGATATCTAATTTAGTCCATACGTCGCATTTATTGAATAACCTTCATCAACGTCAAAAGACTCGAAAGCTAAATAATATAACGGTCTTTGATGGCAAGAAAACGAAAAGGCCTAAACACGACAGCAAAATAATAAAACAGTCTTTGAGGGCAAGAAAACGACAGCAAAAACAAAGATAGGGTCACCTATGCCTGGGGGAGGAGAAAATTAGGTGTAATAACAATAACATTATTTAGGAGCTGTAAATTTCAATTATTATATATATATATATATATATATATACGTCTGAAAATTAAACCAAACAGTGTTAGAATTAGATTTTAGAGCTGTCAAATTTTTGTTCTTCCCTCGACGGGATTTGAACCCACACCATTGTTACACTGCAGCACCATTCGCTTAGCCTTACGTCCAGCGCCCTAGACCACTCGACTACATCCACTCCCTAAAAAGGAGCTTCAATAGTCGTAGTGTTACCTTGTCTCGTAAGGCAAATCTAGGGATAGGCGTAAGACATGTGTATAAGCGTGTGTAGATGGTACATATATACTTAATATTATAATTTGACAGCAATCTAACTCAGCAATTTTTAATATATTGGATAGGATAATGAAGAATTATTCATTATACAGTCACAGGAAATAAAGTATATTATACAAACGTCTAGAAGCAAGTGACAACCATACAATATATCTGTCCCACTGGATCTCAAAGTTACTTTAAAGGATACTAGGTTAATACTAAATATTATATACGTCTGAAAATTAAACCAAACAGTGTTAGAATTAGATTTTAGAGCTGTCAAATTTTTGTTCTTCCCTCGACGGGATTTGAACCCACACCATTGTTACACTGCAGCACCATTCGCTTAGCCTTTACGTCCAGCGCCCTAGACCACTCGACTACATCCACTCCCTAAAAAAAGGAGCTTCAATAGTCGTAGTGTTACCTTGTCTCGTAAGGCAAATCTAGGGATGGGCGTAAGACATGTGTATAAGCGTGTGTAGATGGTACATATATACTTAATATTATAATTTGACAGCAATCTAACTCAGCAATTTTTAATATATTGGATAGGATAATGAAGAATTATTCACTATACAGTCACAGGAAATAAAGTATATTATACAAACGTCTAGAAGCAAGTGACAACCATACAATATATCTGTCCCACTGGATCTCAAAGTTACTTTAAAGGATACTAGGTTAATACTAAATATTATATACGTCTGAAAATTAAACCAAACAGTGTTAGAATTAGATTTTAGAGCTGTCAAATTTTTGTTCTTCCCTCGACGGGATTTGAACCCACACCATTATATATATATATCTAGAAAAAAAAATATGTAAGTGCCGAAACACTGACTACTGGGCGGATGACAACCTCGGGGATTAATAATCCACCAGCAGAGGTATCGATCCACTGAAAGAAATAAAGAGCATGATATAATTTAGTGGTGGTCATACCTTAAGAGTAGAATTCTTTTAACTTTTGTTGAATAATTTGATAGACAAGAATAAGTGTAATATCTGATTTAAGCAGTTGTTTTAGTTCGTAGAGTACATAAATTAACAATCAGCGACATAACATATTTTGCATTTTGGATATGTATGTGTTTTTATGAATAGAGTATACGGATGCACGTTTTGTTTTCTCCAACTAAAGATAGGAGAACATACTAGAATATCGTTCTTACATCGATATATTAAAAGAAGGGTCGTTGTTTTTCTTTTAAGTTCTTTTAGCTGTCCTCTTTATGCCCTTTGTTGGTGTACTGGCTCCCAACCACCTTATTATTCTTTATTTTCTCTTAAACCATAATACATAGAGGTATAGAGATATGAAAATATGTACACTATTTACAATATATGCAGACAGGTCATAACAAGAGGTTAACCGGGAGTCGACACACCTTTATTAATAATTCTGACAAAACGACATAATTTTTGGAGTTCTATTTTTGAAGTTGATGTCATTAATAGTTTGAACTTTATTATGTTTGGATTTATACGAATGTTTTTCTTTATATAAATTTTTCTTTGATTGCCGAAATACTGACATTTAAATAGATAATGAAATTCATCTCCAATTTCTCCATTATTACATAAGGGACATATTCTATTCTCTCTGGCTATGTTTTTCCATCTACCATTTTCGACTGGTAACTTATGGTTTGTTGTTCTAAATTTACTTAATGTCAAATTATCCTTATCATTTAAAATATTTAAGTAGTTTTCGAAAACCAAATTATCTTTATATATTCTGTAAATTCTGTAAATTTGTCTTTTCAACCTTTTGACTTTGAGCATACCATATATATAATGTGATTAGAAAATTTGTCAGCCGGAACGACAATTTATATGTACATGTCATGAAATCTAGCTCATTCTTTGACAAAATTGTTCCTTAAAATTTAAAGTTAATTTAGCATCCATGCAGTCCTATAATTTTATTTATTGCATATTTCCATAAACGAATGAAAAATTTGGTTGATTGAAATTTGAACGGATTTTATTCTCAATAAATTTTCGCTTTGTCCATTCCCTCATTATAGTGCGTCAGTATTGTCAAAAGTCTTGTGTGTAATCTGATATCTTGAAGAAGAAAAAATCCAATCCAAATCGATGACCATTAATTTATAAATGATGTAAAGTTGATTTATATTTTCGAACCTAGAATGTGTATTTGAGACCAGTAAAATATTATACTGACCTTTATTTGAACTTAACATTTATAAACAGGTACATCCAGGTAAGATAAATTGAAAATGTAGTCATATGAAATATCCATTGCTTCCAAGATATAGTGATAATTTTTGTAGCTTCATTGTAAATAATGTTATGGTACATTTTTTATTCCTGAAGTCAAATAGTATTTTTTTTTTAATAATGATAAACAAATCTATTAAATTGGGTAATTTCGTCCAGACAATAACAGCTGGCTCAGGTATAAATAGAATTTAGACAATTTAAAATGTTTGTTTCATAAATATATTACCTGTGATAATAGTTAATTTTATTGGTTATACGATTTTTGGCTAGTTTAAAACAACAGTTGTGAAAAGAAAGTTTAAACAGTGATGATAATCAATTTCACCAATATCAACAAAGCGAACAATCACCTCTTATCTTAATTGACCTCACTAAACTCAAAAAAGATCACAACATATGACGTTGGAAATATAGGTCCTGGCTTGGGACAGTCACAAAAATGTGGCGGTGCTAAACTGGTTAATGGGATCCCAAACCCTCCCCTCTTGATAACTGGATCTCCAACGGCAATACATATATAAACACACGATAAAAAAAAACATGCACATATTTTCTTCCACTCAAATAAACCACATACTATCACAAAAATAAATGACAGCATAGACATTGACAGTACCATAGCCGGGTTAGTGAATTCTCATAGTTATCTGACTACTAGCTAGGAAGGTAGAATATCAAGGGTTGGATGGAGAAAGATGCATTCTTTGCTAGCTTAAGCTTATTAGTTGGGGATTCCTTTTGTTTTTAAGACGTTGGTCCTTTTCATTTGTCATATATGTGTACAATATGATTGACTGATTGATTTGAAATGTTTGAACAAACAGTAGTAACTGCAAATATTTATCGGATTGTAGCATGCTAAATATGCTTTTAAAATTGTGATTTCATTGATTGATTCGATTGTTTTGTAACTTTAACTGCTTAGTATTTCATTCATATTCATGAACAAAAGAAGTTTACAAACAATAACCCACGTTGGTTTTATGAAAAGAGTTGAAAAAGTTTGCTTTGTAACGAACCAACAAGGACCACCCCTAGCAACGTGTGGTCGTTAGGAGCTGTCCCAATTAAATACGTAGTTAGTGCGCTTCTCGAATAACCATCATCACATACACTCCAAGTCAAAGGATTGGAATTCCTAATTACATGTATATACAAATCTTTGTGAACAAAAAAAACGAAGCTTACACATGGTAGCCCAAATCGGATAAGATTTCCTTTAACGTTTAAGGAGTGTACTATTTTCCACACGCGATGTGATTAATAAATACGAATCAAACTGTAAATAAAACTTTGTATTAATTCAATTTATAATTGTAATCGAATAACGAAATGATCAACCATCTATCCGTCATGTCGCTACTGAGTAGAAGATAATCGTGATCAAGTAGTATGCACATTTATAATTGATGTGACTTATTCAAATATTGCGTTGACATTCACTTTAGTTATTCACGCCTGTCAAGTTAAAATGCAGATCAACCATGTAGAAATGTATTATAGAATACAATTACGCTCGAGACAGGCTGGTCATACTATTCATATCAGTACACGTAAGTTAACTACGAGCATTCATTGACCGCGCTATTCTTCAGTCTATGTTTTATGTTGTCCTTCATTTTTGTGATAATATAGTATACGGTCTTTTGTTAGTGGACAATATTCATATCAGTACACTTAAGTTAACTACCAACATGCATTGACCGTGTTATTGTCCTGTCTGTGTCTTATTTTGTCCTTCATTTTTGTGATAACAGATGGTCTTTCTTTCAGTTAAAATGAATCTGTGCAGGTTGTTTTTTTATAGTTTGTTTACATCTGTATTGTCGTTGGAGATCGAATTATCAAAAGGGGGTGGGGCCACATTAATTGGTTTATCCCGCCACAGTTTTGTGCTTGCCCCATGACAAGGGCAGGAGCTCCAACGTCATAAGGTGTGTTAATTTTCATGTTCCATGATTTGAGGTGAGAGTTGATTATTTGTTTTGATGGTATAGGTGAAATTGTTGACCATCACTGTTTAAACGTTCTAAATATAAATAGATGATTTTACCAAGTATCTGCAAACATCATATGACTAAGTCTTAATCTTCAGTTATGTTGCTACTGTTTAAACAATTCTCTTGATTATATATTGGTTTATGTTGCTCAATATCAGAATGATTTTAAATCATATTTTATTTGTTGTTAGAAACTCATACAAAATAAAACTTACTACACAGAAAAGTAAAACTACAAATATTTATATAAGTATCATATTTTTAACATTCATTATCTCAACATTCAAATCTTCTGCTGCAATTCAACATCATGATTGGTTAATTGATTGCAGGTTTACATAAAGCCACTTCCAAAATTTTGTCAAGGTTATCGTGCCACATAAGTGTAATGATGGATGAAACTGGAGTTCCAGGGAAGCAAATTTCACGTCGATAAAAACTCGAAACGCTCTCGTTCAAGGTACAAGCTCAACATACCTGTGTTCGAACCTGTACTGGTCATTAATGATCAATCTCTGTACCAACGTTAATCAGAGCATATTCACCGTATTTACACAGCGATGAAGGAATAACAGATGAATAATCCAACCTTGTAATTCCTGTATATGGACTTCCAAGTGTAAATTACAGGGGCTAAAGAGGGATTTTTATTGTGAGGGACAGATTAATGAGACAAGGAGATTGTGCAGGTAAGAAGTGAAAAAATTAGATCAAATATGTCCAATAACTCACCAAATAAACTGGTTTCAATAATACTAAATGACTGGTATCATGTACAAATTAAAGTGCTATTCCTTAGCTTCTTTCAATTTCACTCATATTCTTGCTTGTTGATTTAGAATCTAATTTTCCAGCGCACTCAAAGACAAACCACAGAACCTAGGTTTGAAGTTCTTTAAAGTAAAGGGACAATCTGGATGTTGCTCGATCTTTAGTTTTCTGTGTATTGTTTTGTAGAATGTTGTGTTGCCTATCCTTCGATTTACAACTTCTGATTATCCCTTTGATATCTTTAAGCTTTTCTTAGACGATTGTAATATTTATTTGATGTGACTGTATCATAATATGATCCTATACAATGTAGAATTTAAAATCCTTGGTTAGATTGCTGTCATATTAATAACAACAAAAAATGTGTGTGTGTGTATCTATATATTCTGCGTCATCCTATACAATATATTAAAAATTGCTGAGTTAGATTGCTGTCAAATTATAATATTAAGTATATATGTACCATCTACACACGCTTAGACACATGTCTTATGCCTATCTCTAGATTTTCCTTACGAGACAAGGTAAAACTTCGACTATTGAAGCTATATTTTAATATAGCGGATGTGGCCGAATTGTCTTGGGCGCCGGACATAATGCTTTAGCGATTGGTGCTGCAGTGTATCAATGGTAGGAGTTCAAATCCGTCGAAGGAAGAACAAAAAATTGTCAGCTCAAATATCTAATTATAACACTGTTGGGTGTAATTTTCAGATGTATATATATATATCGCCACAGGTATAATGACGACTTTTAGTTTAACCTTAGGTGACAAGGTATCACCTCGGCTAATGAAGCTATATTTTAATATACAAATGTAATGGATTTAGCCGAGGGGACTAAATGGTTCGTCATTATGCTGAGCGCATCAATGTTACAAACATTACAAACATACATTGGACAGAAAATATATAAATTATCGAAAGAAATTTTCAGAAGATACACAAAATATGAGTAAAAACAATCCTAAAGAATTTTGGAAACTTTTGAACAAAGGTAAAAGAAAGAAGCAACCGAATATTGAAATTGATAAACTTTATGATTTTTTTCAAAATTTGAATACAAGAGACATTTGTGATGGTAACAACGGCTTACCAGAGGTTAATATTCTACAGAATGAACCAATCAATGAACACATAAACGCCTATATCTCAAAGGAAGAAATTTTAAAATGTATGCAAAAATTAAAGAATGAAAAAGCTTGTGGTGAGGATGAAATTATAAACGAATACATCAAGTCGACATCAAATCAATTTATAAATATTTATGAGAAGTTATTTAACATTATCTTTGATAAGGGTTTTGTTCCTCATATTTGGTTGATTGGTACAATCAAGCCTATTTATAAGAATAAAGGCGATATTTATGAACCCAAGAACTATAGGCCTATCACAATTGTAAGTTGCTTGGGAAAATTATTTACATCAATTCTGAATACAAGACTCAATAACTTTTCTGAGGAATACAGACTTATAAAAGAAAACCAATGTGGATTTCGCCAAAATTATTCAACTATAGATAACATAAAACTTAAAAAAAGGAAATTATTTGTACCTTTATAGATTTCGAAAAGGCCTTTGATAAGGTATGGAGGGAAGGGCTTTTCTATAAAATGATGTTAAATAAAATCAATGGCAAAATGTATAATGTTATTATTAATATGTATGATAGTATAAAATCTTGTATCTCATATAATAATTGTATATCAGAATACTTTGATTGTGCAAATGGAGTCAGACAATGGGAAAACCTGTCCCCTTTTCTTTTTTCATTGTTTTTAAATGACATTGACACTTTTTTAGAAAACAAAAATATTACAGGACTACAAACTATCTCAGATGAAATAGAAAACAATTTAGACATTTACCTTAAACTTTTTATTCTGTTATATGCTGATGACACTGCATTGTTAGCTGAGACAGCAAATGATCTCCAAACTCAACTGGATGCTTTGTATGAATATTGTAATTTGTGGAAATTAAAAGTAAATGCAGATAAAACCAAAGAAATGGTGTTTGGAAATGGGAGATTACCACAAAATTTGAGCTTCAGCTATGATAATCTAAATCTTGAGATAGTTAAAAATTTCAACTATCTTGGGATTATTTTTACTAGAACAGGAAATTTTAGTTTAACAAAAAAACATCTAGCTGATAAAGCACTAAAAGCTATGTATGAAGTTTTGAAAATGGGAAGAATGTATAAACTATCAATAAAATGTCTACTTGATCTATTTGACAAAATGATTAAACCCATCCTGTTATATGGCTGTGAAGTGTGGGGCTTTAGTAACAATGATATTCTGGAAAAAATACATCTAAAATTTTGTAAGATTCTTTTAAATTTAAAAACATCAACGCCTAGCTATATGGTGTATGGTGAACTAGGGCGATACCCTATATATATTGATATTAAAATCAGAACCGTATGTTACTGGGCAAGACTTATAGTTGGTAAACAAACAAAGTATTCTAATATATTGTATAGACTATGTCGTCAATTGAATGAAAATCATAATATGCAGTTTAGTTGGATATTGTTTGTAAAACAAATATTTAATGAGTGTGGCTTCCCAAATATATGGGAAACAGAACTTGTTGACAATGTAGATTATTTGAAATGTGTAATTAAACAGCGATTAGAGGATCAGTTTCTTCAAAATTGGAATTCTTTAGTACAAAATTCACCTAAAGCCATAAATTATAAAACATTTAAAACAGAGTTTAAATATGAAGAATATTTAAATATTTTAGAAATAAAAGATGCAATTTTGCTTTGCAGATTTAGAACAACAAATAATAAACTCCCCATCGAAACAGGGCGATGGCAGAACATTCCAAGAGAAAATCGTAAATGTATATTATGTAATAGATCCCAAATTGGAGATGAATACCATTATATTTTTGAATGTATTTATTTTAACCAAAAACGTAAGCAGTCACTGTTAAATTATTTCATATATAGACATAATATTATCAAATTTTCTGAACTTATGTCAAGTAAAAGAAAACCAATACTGAAGAAACTCTGTCATTTTATAAGTGCTATCAATACCGGTGTTTGTCCTCCAGGCTCTTAATCCTTTGTAACCTCTCTCCTAATTTATATATATGTTGTAAATAGTTGTTGTTATTTTGAATTTATTGTTATATCTCTGTACCATTGTTATACATTGGCTTTATGAGAATAAAGATATATATATACTAAAGTATAACAATGGTGTACGTTCAAATCCCGCTGAGGAAAAAAACTAAATATGTGTCAGCTAAAAATTTAACACTGTTGGGTTGAATGTGTATCAATATCAATGAAATAAACATCTCAGGTTACGAGGACTATGAAAAAAATTCCAATGTGACATTTTGTTTATATTTTACGGGGTTTTTTTTTGTTTTTTTTTTTAATTTCTTTACTTTTATTTGTCATTCATTTTAAAATTGACATTGTACATATTTGTTGAAGCAATATATCAACATTATAAGACTTAACTACCAAAAATCACTGATGCAGATAATAGTTTGTCTTTTCATGGGAGGACATAAAATTTCAATAAAATCAATAATTAATTTTCGTACATCTCATCCAATAAATGAGATATTATACATGTTTTTACAATACATAAATGGTAAACGGAAAAAAAGTCACAGGATAAAAAGTCACACAAGACAAGTAGGAAAAAAAGTCACAGGAAAAAAAGTCACAAGAAAAAAAGTCACAGTAAAAAATGTCACTATATATTTCTTCCACATTTACTATACGCCGGAAAGTCACAGTATGCATAATGAGTGACTTTGTCCATACCCAGGCTATGGTGTTTATCGGCACTTTCAAAATATTTTCGGTGATATGGTGGTTTTCTGTTTTATCATTACAATATATTTCAAATTTGGTTTCATTCTGATAAATAATAACATTTGATCGGCACATACCGTTCACACTTATCACCTAATAACCAGGACCAATATCAATTTGATCTTTGAACTTTGCAAATTGATAACTGGTAAACAAATAGGGACCCCTCAGCTTTCCAAAGCGTAAATATTTATTTCCCCCCATAATTTCCCTAATTTGTCCATTTTTGTCGATTTCCCAACTTCTTAAATTATTTTATTTTTCGACTATTAGTTATTTAGATTCTTGGGCGAAAATAAATAATTTATTTACTGATGGAAATCGAGAGAAACTCATATCGAGTCGGCTTTTTATTTTTGTAACTTTAGGTAAGTATGGATAAGAAGTGCCAAACGAACGCCCGAAGTGTGTAAATATTACACAAACAGGTACATGTTTTGAGATTTAAAATTTGTTTTTCTTTCTTTCTTTTAAAGAACTGGCGACCGTTTCACTAAAGGTCGTAAGTCGGAAACGTATACGTAAATGCACTCCTAAGAGTTATGACCGTTTCACTAATAAATAGGATTTATGACTTCCGATAAAAAGTGATCGCAAAGTTAAGAGTGTTGGCAGGTACTCGTAAGTCTTAAATCGTAAGCCCATTTTTGAAGAGAAAAATTGCTATCTGCATTTTTTTAATCCAAACATTAATTAATTGAAGCGAGCAAATGCCAATAGCCTGTAAACCCAACTAACCATACGATCACTCCTAAGTACCATATGTTTAGCCGAGAAATATAAAGACAAATTGTATAATGTTTGCTGTGATCCGACCAGAGATCGGACTCACGAATATCTATCCCGTAATTTAATTGACAATAGCTTTGAATTCAATTGAAAAAAACCCAGTGGTATGATATTACAATTTGTGCTAATTTACCAATCAATACAATTAACTTCTTGGTAAACACATGTGCGTACTTGACAAATTAACATAACAAATAATAAGACAAGCTTAATGTAGAACCTAGTAATATATTCCTTTTAAACCATATAGTCGTGTATATAAATAATTGTTCATACAAAAAGACAAGGTATTTTATTTAAACCTATTAAAATAATCAAAGTAGATCGAGATCAAATACAAAGAACAGGATGTCTGTGTAAATCCTGTGTTCTTCTTTCATTGTGCATATCCCAGACGCATGCTAGATATGCTGATGTCTTAGATAACAAGGTCAAAACTTTGCAAAGCATATCCTAGTACCATAAAATAAGACCAAATTATGACAATGCCGTCTTTTGAGGTATAATTCGTAATTGGATAAATATTTCACCGCATGCCAACTTTTTAATTATCTTTCTTTATGATGGTTTCTTTTTAAAATATTAATACTATGAAATTAAAAGACGATTCTTTCTTAATTAGAATTTATTCTTTTTTGATGAGTAACAATAAAGTACGGAGCCCGTTAACTGACATGATAAATATTTTTATGACGTCACACGAAATAGTATTTCGCATGAACTAAATAAAAAAAAATCTATATCTATATTACGGTTTTTTGTGTGTATTGTGTAATGTTTTGTAGACCATTGTTTGTCCTTTTTGTTTTGGCCATTGCATTCTCTGTCCTTTTTCAATTTACACATCTGATTACCACTTTGGTATATTTAAAGCTTTCTGATGATTTATACAATAATAAATAGGCAGAGTATGTATGTGATATTATACGTGGGTGAGTTATGGTGTTTAATGCCACTTTCAACAATATTTCAGCTATTCCGAGGCGGTCAGTTTTATTGGTGGAGGAAACAGGAGTACCCGGGGAAATCACCGACCTGCCGCAAGTCACTGACAACTTTATCACATAATGTTGTATCGAGTACACCTCGTCTGAACAGGATTCAAACTCACAACGGTAGTGGTGTTAGGCACATATTGCATAGGTCGTTATAAACTACTATATGCGATCACGACGGTCCCCGTGATATTATAAGATAATACACAAGAGAAACCGTATTGTATCTAACTCGTACAACACACAACTAAATTTTTTTCATATTCTTGAGCAACCACATCTGTTCCTGTGCCTTCACTATTCAGCATACCCTGCACTTCAGTCTGTCAGTTC
The DNA here is from genome assembly GCA_963680875.1 of Bathymodiolus brooksi. Lineage (NCBI taxonomy): Eukaryota > Metazoa > Mollusca > Bivalvia > Mytilida > Modiolidae > Bathymodiolus > Bathymodiolus brooksi. The sequence goes on along the minus strand of OY804576.1, from coordinate 82,425,997 downwards.
GGAAAATATAGAATAATAAGTCTACATAATGACGACCATAGCTTTTCTATTGCGACATCTGGAGATCAGTCTTTTATTTCTTGTAATTTTGCTAGAGTAATTCAAAAGACAAAATATGAGTAACATTTAATTGGCATTTCTTGTTTTTGCACCTAGATAACAATCAGCAATATAGTATGTTTTTGCTGGGTACACTGGTGACGCTTCACATGCATTTGGAGCACATTTCCAGATGGATAATATTATATGCCCTCTCAGATGTGGTGCAAGGTTATAATACGGAAAGCCTAACATTGGATGAAGTGGGTACCGTGTTTGGAGAGTTCCACACTCCTTGCATGTCAAAGACCAATTTTGTAGATTTCGAAAAAGGTAGTTGCATTGCTGTCTCCACAAAAGATATTATTCGTCCCTACCAAACTCTCCATAATAGTCCAATGACAGTCAAATGTCATTGTTCCTGTGGTCCAATGCCTCCATCATTTCTATATAACATGTTTTATATATTGTCCACTTGTTCTTGTCATGAATATTCATGGTGTATTTTGCGCTTGACGTTAAAGGGATATTGTCTACCAGCTGCGTAATTTTTTCATACCCAAAATTATTGTCGATTTCCGTACTGACTTTCATAAAATGAAGATTAAACACCGAATTATTGATGAATACGCTCCGAAACGTTGTTTTTTCGACTAAAAAAGCTGACCATCGTTACCGGAAGCTAATTAATTATGCACTGACCTGGGCGAGGCCAACTCTATTTATTTATCTATTTTTATGTCAGTAGCCCGGATGCTGCAGCATGGATATTGAGGTAAGTTTCTATAAAAGTTGAGGAAAAAAGCTATTTGCGAATCGATTGTATCTAAAAGACGTAGAATAAATAATTTCTGTATCAGGAATAGATTTTCTTTCATGAAAACTACATGCCTTAACAGATTCAGCCGATATTTCCACGATAACCATTGAAAACATGCCAGGAGGCACCCTATGGGGACAAGCTCAACTACGTATTTTCGATCGGAAATTTTTGCCGGCGTTAAAAATAACTAAATTAGTTTTTTTCTTCTTATAAGTTATGAAGTTGTTTCCCGAGATTTTGATACACGTGTTAAATTAATTTATTTTAGTCAGTTTACCGACAATATGAAAACAGGGACATACATGTAGAACACAGTGAAATACATGTCTGATGAAAACGAATGACGTAGCCAGTGTTGTTTTATTTGTTAATTGACTGGAATGTTTCAGAGAAATTTGGGCTGGATTAGAAACAAAAGAGACCTTACTTCTAGTTCCACAAGACAGTTGCTGCAAAATAATATGGGACTGACCATTTACCTTGAAGAGGGCTATGTCACGTTTTTTCGCCGTAGAAATGTTTTTTTCAGACGCCACAGAAATCATATTTTCTTATTTTCCGGCGAAGTGCCAATCTAATTAAAACAAGGTGAACTGTGATCTAATGCTCACTTATGATACCTCTGCCACTTCCCATGATATGGGGTACCTATATGAAGCTTGTGACCAAATACCAGATTTCTGCCATCAATAGTTGTTGAGAAAAATGTGCATATATGTTCAATGTGGATAAAAACCAACTAAGTCGGCAAACAGGAAGTAGGAATCTGATGGTTCCAAAAACGCTTCCCACGATATGGCATACCTATGTGAAGCTTGTGACCAAATATCAGATTTCTGCCATCAATAGTTGCTGAGAAAAATGTGACGAAAAATATTTTGGAAGGACGGACGGACAGAGGTAAAACAGTATACCCCCCTCCCCCTTCGGGGACCGGGGATATAATTAGATCTAAAATAGGGAGCAAGCGCGTAGATCTAATTTTAATTAGATTGGCGAAGTGCTGGAATAGTTTTTTTTCTTCAAAATTTTGTATATGATTATACTGTGAAAATGGCAAGTATATGATTATACTGTGAAAATGTCAATTCAGAATATATTTTTTTCTCCTGTCCAGCCAACTTTTTTTCTTCAAGATTCAGAATCAAAATAATTTTTAGGAAAAAAAACATAAAATTAAAATTGAATAGCTTGAGGGGTAAATTGATTAAAAAAATTGCAAGACCAAAATGGTTCTCCCATATACCAACAAAAAAACGAAATAAAACTGGTCATAAGAAAGTCCCACGAGAAAATCTTTCCTTCCAAAATAAGACTTTTTTTTATTTCTCTAAAATAAAAATCCATGTTTACATTTTGAATTTCGTCATTTCCGGCCTCACTATTTGGATGTCGATACCATATTTGGCGATTTAGGCGTGAATGTTTACCAATCGTAACTACTCGGCCATTCTCGCTACCCTGCAAATAACAGGGTAGCGAGAATGTCCGAGTAGTTACGATTAGAATGTTACATCAGCTTGTAGTAAGAAATACCATATTTAGAAAAGCTCCTCCTTCCGTAGATTCCGGTTATGGAAAACGATCGATAAATTTGAACAAGGTTGTTGCTAACTTTGAAAAGCATATATTTCTCACCCAAACCGATTTAACAAGGACTGGGATCATCAGTAATAGTTATAATGAAATGTTTGAAGCGTAAATAGTGAGTTTTTATGTTTCAACTGCAACTTTTTTTTTGCTCCATTGTGACGAATGGGACCGCGTTGTAGCTCTGCCGAGACACAAGTTTGTCACAGGAGCTACATTATTGCAGCTACTAAAACTGGTCGCCATGATATAGCTGAAATATTGCTGAAAGTGGCGTTAAAACATCAAAAATAGAAAATACATCAACCCTAATGAGTTGTTAATTTCACAAGTTGGTCAGTTGGAATTGTAAATTTAATTTGAAAGTTTTGCCATCTTATTATTATTTTTTGTTCTATCAGCACTGACAATTTCTTCTAAAATGAACTAACAGTCTTTTATATAATTCAAAACCAAACTTGGCAGAGATGTTTTCTATGAGGTCCTACACAAGAGTTGTTACTTTTGTGCAGATTCGTCAAAAAAAATAGCCACCATGTGACTTTGAAAATTCTGATTGGTCGATTTTCAAGAAACCTCTTCTCAAGATCCGCTGAAGGGATTGAATTGAAATCTGGTATATATGTTCCTATGAATGTCTTTAACATGTGTTGTTACTGTTTGCACCATTTGAAAATTCAAAATGGCCACCAGCTATCATTATTGTGCATAGGACAATTTGTAATGGCCATTATCCTGACTTGGGTACTTTTCTGCTCTAAATGTGCAGAACTTCTGTTAGACCAGGAAAAACAAAGAGTGACGATCTAAATTTATTTTATGCGACAATATAGTCAATTGTTTTGTCTTGATCTACAAATCTGGATTTCTGAGATGCTACAATATCATCCCGAGTTGGAGGTTGTGGAATTGGTGCAAGATGGACCGAGATTCTTCCAACTGCACATGTTAATTCATTCCTTCATTATCTTGCTGTCTCATACAAATGATGACCCTTAATAGTCTTTGAACATAGGAATATGACTTGTCAGCTTTAACAGGCTGCACAGACCATCTAGCTGTCTTTTTGTTGTAACTTCTCTGCCACCTGAAGTAGAAAAATACATTCAATGTAATTCACAAGAATAAAACAATAGAATTGAGATTATGATCTATGGAGCCCTAACTTTCAATTCAAGATGAATATCTCGAATGTATAGTGAATGACAAACTAAACATATCATTACAAGTCCACTTTATGAAGGATTTGAGTGATTTGTAGACAGATTTTAGGTTGTGGTCATCCCTCAAGAAGTTATACGGCAGGCATCACGAGCTGGTCAATGGTTACAGGGTGTCTGTTACCCAAATCAGACCTGATCTTCATTTGTTGTTGATGTCTTTCCCTTCATCAGATGGGACTTCTACCGGACTTGACCATGGACAACACAGCGGGTTTGCGACTTTCGATTGACCCTTCTGAAGCCTATGATCAAATATCAGATTGCTGCCATAAATAATTACTGAGAAAAATGTTATGGACATCTTGGGACGAACGGATGGACAGAGGTAAAACAGCATACCCCCTCCCCCTTCCAGTGGAGCGGGGGTATAATAAAGCTCCTATGACATATGATCATGCATGGTTCTGTTATTAGGACAAAATTTCAAGTATGTAAGTTACAACTGAAACATATGAAATTAACATGACAAACCTTAGAGTGAAGTTGAGGCTAGGTTCAAAATCTCCATCGTCAGAATCATCACCAACATTACTGCCCTCTTCAGTAATATCTATTGAGAGACTGTAAGAATAAAAAATAATTGCTTATTACAGTGTATGTGTATAATATCGAAACAAATTTTGCTATATGGTTCTGATGTGCAGCTGTATAACGAAAAAGCTTTTCAAAATAATATTAAATCTATATACATGTATCCAGCACACATCTACACAACCCAATATAAAGAGACAAAATTACATCAAAGTTCCAGGAAAAAATTTGGTGCGCCAGACGTGCGTCAATTCTGTCCCAGTTTGGTTTCATTCCGTAAGTAGCTAAAGAGGACTGGCCATTTCAGCTTGTGGATTGATGAAAATGTAACGATGACGCAGAAGCCAACATGATCCCTATATAATATAGCTACTAGTAGTATCACTATGCAAGCCACAATAATTAATAGGAAACTGTTATACGAGTGACTGTGTTGAACAATATTGACAATGTTACCTATAAACATAATGTAGAATATGTCTAATCTTTAACAAAATGAACATACTCAAATGGGTTCACAAATGAACTCGATTTCTCCAGTTTCATCCGTTTCGTTGAAATGTGATGGCTGCTCATTTCTTCTACTCTAGAATTACCTTGGTCAGAATATCTAAATCAAAAGTACAAATATCAATCACTACAAAATCACATTTGTCTGAAATTACCAGTTTTTGTAGTAATTTGCCTAAAAAATTTAGATAATTTTACCAAAACCTGCATGATTTTAACACATACATGGGCCATCGGTCTACTGTTAAATTCACACACTGTGAAACATGCAAATTGCTATGGATCTTCACATTATTTCTTAAAAATCTTGTTTATAAATCATACTTACAAGATCCAAACTAAACAAGGGCAAAGCGTGGCGTATCCCCTTGCCTAAAAATTTGACCCGGTGACCTTGACCTTTGACTTTGAAAATCAATAGGGTTCCAGATTCTCTTAAGGACTAAGTATGTACCAAGTTTGGTCAAAATCCATTGAAGGATGTTGATTCTAGAGTGTTCACAAGGATGTTACGTGGTAAAATGTTGACCCGGTTATCTTGACCTTTGACCTATAAGGCTATGACCTTGAAAATCAATAAGGTTTCGGTATCTTAAGGACTAAGTATGTACCAAGTTTTGTCAAAAATCCATTGAAGGATGTTGATTCTAGTGTTCACAAGGATGTTATGCGGTAAAAATTTTAGCCTGTGACCTTGATCTTTGACATACGACCTTGAAAATCAATAGGGTTCCAGATTCTCTTAAGGACTAAGTATGTACCAAGTTTGGTCAAAATCCATTGAAGGATGTTGATTCTAGAGTGTTCACAAGGATGTGACGGACGAACGGTAGCGTTACTATATCCCTTGGCAACTTCGTTGGCGAGGGGATAAAAAGCAGTTCAAATGACAATTCTTTAAATAGAAAGCCTCTATATGAAAAATACATATTGATTTCCCTCTATCATGTCTATGTTGATAATTCTAAGATAGTAAAGTATAATTTTGGCTCCCTGAACTAAAAATTATGTCCAAAATTGTTGAAATGTAGTAAAAAACTAGTTAATGTAATGTTTTTAGAATAGTCAAGAAATAAACTTGGTTTGCATAAGGAAATTGAAAACGATTTTCATTTAGTCATAGTCTAAAATATGCAGTTCAGGACATTTCAGTAAAATTTTATAGTCACATATATAGAAAAGTTTCTGAAACTTGCAAATTTCTATGGATCTTCATATTATTTTTTAAAAACCTTGTTTATGTATCATACTTATCCAAACTAAAAATGCTACTGAAATGACACTTATTTAAATGGAAAGCTTTTTATATAAAAGATACATACTGATTTTCCACTATGGTGATAATTCACAGACAGGAAGATATAATTTTGGCTCCCATAACAAAGTGTTATGTTCAAACTTATTGAAAAGTACTTTTAACCTTATTTATGTAATGTATTTCCAGTACCCAAGATATAAACTTGTTTGCATAAAGGAATTGAAAATGATTTTCATTTAGCCATGGTCTAAAATATGCATTTTAGGACATTTCTGAAATTTTCAGTAAAATTTTGTAGTCATATACAAAAAAAGTTCTGAAACTTGAAAATTTCAATGGATATTCATATCATTTCTTCAAAACCTTGTTTATAATTATATATTATACTTACAGGATCCAAATTAAAGTGCAATTGAAATGAAGCCTCTTTAAATAGAAAGCTTTTATTTGAAAATTACATACTGATTTTCCATTATAGTGATAATTCGCAGAAAGTAAGGTATATACTTTTGGTTCCCAAAACTAAGTTTCATGTCCAAGTTGTTGAAATTTGATAAAATTAAAAGCCTAATTATATCAAAGATATAAATTTGCTTGAATAAAAAGAACTTTATAGGGTTTTCATTAAGCCATGTACAGTTTTAATTCTTGCATTAAAAATGAATTGATTCGATATTTTTTTTTAAATTGATAATAATAAACTGCATTGTCATTGATATCATTTTTGCACTCCCATTTCCCCTTTGCTGGCCTATTAAAATTTGTGTTTCTGCCATATGATTGCCTCCTTCATCATATTGAAGATTATGCAATTTTGATTTTTGTGCGGCATGCCCAATGAATAGTGAAGCCAAAGTTTAAATAAGTTTCCAAGTAGATGATAATATTAAGTAATAATAACCAAATTGAATTTACAATTAAAACTATATACAGTTGTCACTGTCTGGACTATAGGGACACGATCCTTGCCTTAAAGGCCTCAGGTGTGTCCAATTCAACAAAGTCTGGAGCTAGTAGGTTCCAGTCTCGTACCGTTCTTGGAAAGAATGACATTTTCCTGGTGTCAATACGGGAGGATGGTATCTGGAATGACCTGTTGTGTGATTTTCTGGTTTTTCGGCCTGTTGGAATTAGCCTGTTTTCCTTGTTGATGGCTACAAGTTCTCTATCGATTTTATATAGCATCACAAGTCTAGCGTCCTTTCTTCTGTCTGCAAGTGGTTTCCATTTTAGTCTTTGTATGATGTTACTTACACTAGATCTATTTCTGTGATTGTTTGCTACATATCTAGCCGTTCTTCTCTGCACTGCCTCCACCTTGTTTATATCAGCTTGTGTATATGGGTCCCAGACTGTACTAGCATATTCTACTAGTGGGCGTGCAAGAGTGAAATATGCTTGTTCTTTTATCCTGATAGATGGGATTTTCAGGTTTCTACGCAGAAAGCCAAGAGTTTTATTTGCTTTGCTGGTAATACAATTTATGTGCTGGTCCCATTGTAATTTGTTTGTGAACGTGAGGCCTAAATATTTGGCGGATGTAACTGACTCTAGCGTATGCCCGTGGAGTTGGTATTTGGCATCAATTATTTTCTTTTTGTTGGTTACTCTGAGTACTGTGCATTTATCAGGGTGAAATTTCATGCACCATTCATTTTCCCAATGTCCCATCTTATCTAGATCTTTTTGTAGGGTTTCAGCATCGTTGTTATTGGATATGGTCAGGTACGCTATTGTGTCGTCGGCAAAGAGTCTTACTGTTGATGTTAGTCTTGATTGGAGGTCGTTTATGTAGTAGAGGAAGAGCCCTGGACCTAGGACGGAGCCTTGGGGAACTCCTGAGTCCACACTGACTGCGTCAGAGGTAGATCCATCAATTACTACAGATTGTTTTCTGTTTGCAAGCCAGTTTTGTATCCACCTGACTGAGTTTCCTATGATACCATAATGCTGCAGTTTGTGTATGAGTAGGCTATGATTGACTTTGTCAAAAGCCTTAGCAAAGTCCAATATGAGGATATCTGTTTGTTGGCCTTCTTGTAAGTTCTTGGAGATGTCATCCACGAATTCAATGAGTTGCGTTTCACAGGAGTGGCCCTTTCGAAATCCATGTTGTAGCGGATACAGGATATTATTTTCTTCTCCATGTTTCATGATTTTACTGGCCAATATATGCTCCATAGTTTTACAACAGACTGATGTTAAGGATATTGGTCTGTAGTTTTCAGCTAACGTCTTTTGACCTTTTTTGTATACAGGCAAGACGTTTGCAATGCGCCAGTCATCCGGGACTACACCAGTGTCTAGTGATTTCTGGAATATAAGCTGCAGTAGTGGTGAAATATCTGTAGCTAGTTCTTTTAGAATCCTAGGTGATATGTTATCAGGTCCTGGTGCCTTGTATGGATTTAACTGCTTTAGTAATTTTGTAATACCGTTGCAGGTGATATCAAAAGATTTCATATTTGGATGTTGTGTGGTTGTGGAGTTCATACGGTTTGAATTCAGGAGTTCCTCAGTGGTATAGGATGTTTTCTCAGAGAAGGCCGATTTAAACTGGCGATTTAATATGTTTGATTTAGTAACTGGGTCACAGTACAGTTTACCATCCATTTTTAGTGATGAGATTCCAACTATGTCTTTACGTTTGTGTTTGATATATGTCCAGAACTTTTTCATCCCTGATCGTGGTTCGCTTTCATCTGGTGCTACTACATTTTCAATGTATTTCAAGTACGCCTGTCTGGTTATCTTTTGAGTATGATGTTTGAGATTGTTATACTGTTCTTGGGTTTGATGGTCACCAGTGTGTTTGTTTACCTCGCAAATACGGCCGTCTTATGCTACTCATTGACAATAATTTGCTGTTGCCAGGTGCAAAATTACATATATTGATTAATATCTACCGAAAATGATCATAGGCATCATCATAAATTCATAAAATATGAAAAACGATTGAGAAAAGAAGGCAACATGCTCGGCTTACCTATCAACAATAATCAAGCACTTCCTTGAGTTCGCTCCATCCAACGGCAATGGTCCAACTGATCCCCTACATATATCCTGCATTTGTTCCATTTGGAAGATACTTCACTTCTATTCCTCTTTATCTCTGAATCCGTCAAAGTCCGCTTTCTTACACGCGTTGACAGTTTCTCTTTTGCCCAAGAACCACATGTTGTTTATTGTTTCTAAACAGTGCGCATGCTCAAAACGTGTTCGCATAGAAGGCCATATGAACAGATTTGAATATTGTCATCCGGACAATAATTCTGATAACGATAGTTTTGGGTCTTTTTCGTATCTTTTGCAACATAACTCGGTGTTAATCTTCATTTTATGATGGTCAGTACGGAAATCGACAATAATTTTGGGTATGAAAAAATTACGCAGCTGGTAGACAATATCCCTTTAAGTAACCATCAAAAAAACATTGAAAACCGATAACCAATAAATTATTAATCACTTGATTAATGTTAACTTAGTTTGTCTATTTAGCCAAGTGTAAAGTATGTAACCTTTATTTGAACTCATATATAATAATAAAAGTCATTCAGACAAGGTCATCTTAAAATGTATTCACTTAAGAACAGAAATCACGAAATCAGATTGATTCCATAGAATTCAAATGGGTATATCGCGTACTCCCTTATCTTAATTGAAATAAGTATATAAATGTACATTCGGTTTTTCCTATTCATATCATAGCACCTGAGTTCAGTCCCGGTTTTTAGTTGGGCTCGTGTTACTCGATCTTTAGTTTTATGTGTAATGTTTTGTAGATCGTTCTTTGTCCTTTTGTGCTTTTTCTTTTGGCCATTATGTTGTCTGTCCTTCTATTTACGGATTCTGATCGCGCCTTTATTATCTTCAAATTATTCTTATTAGTTTTCTTAGTGACATACCGGTATTGTCTATTTCAAAGAAATTAAATATTGTAGTCTAATTTTTTCCTTTATCCGCACCTGTCAAATAAAATGAAGGTCAACACTGGAAGAAGATGTAGTCAATGCAAATAATTGCGAAACATACTGGCTGCTTCGCAATTAGTCTGTAACTGTATATGATAAGACGATGTCTTAACAAAACAAACAAATAACATATTTGCAAACATTATATGACAAATCTTACATTTTTGGGAGAACAGCCACTCTTTATTGAAGTGCCTCTCCCAAGCCAGGAAAGTGAGCAGTCATGTGTGTTAGTGGAGACCGGAGCAGTCATGTGTGTTAGTAGAGACGGAAGCAGTCATGTGTGTTAGTGGAGACGGGAGCAGTCATGTGTGTTAGTGGAGACGGGAGCAGTCATGTGTGTTAATGGAGACAATTTTGCCTCCGTTTCTACTATTTTATATATTGGAATTTGGAACGGTTTCGACAGTTTGGTATGTTTTGGTTTTCATTGTATTGCTGAACTGTTTCGACAGTTTGGTATGTTTTGTTTTTCATTGTATTGCTGAACTGTTTCGACAGTTTGGTATGTTTTGTTTTTCATTGTATTGCTGAACTGTTTCGACAGTTTGGTATATTTTGGTTTTCATTATATTGCTGAACTGTTTCGACAGTTTGGTATGTTTTGGTTTTCATTGTATTGCTGAACTGTTTCGACAGTTTGGTATGTTTTGTTTTTCATTGTATTGCTGAACTGTTTCGACAGTTTGGTATATTTTGTTTTTCATTATATTGCTGAACTGTTTCGACAGTTTGGTATGTTTTGTTTTTCATTGTATTGCTGAACTGTTTCGACAGTTTGGTATTTTTTGTTTTTCATTGTATTTCTGAACTGTTTCGACAGTTTGGTATGTTTTGGTTTTCATTATATTGCTGAACTGTTTCGACAGTTTGGTATGTTTTGTTTTTCATTGTATTGCTGAACTGTTTCGACAGTTTGGTATTTTTTGTTTTTCATTATATTGCTGAACTGTTTCGACAGTTTGGTATGTTTTGGTTTTCATTGTATTGCTGAACTGTTTCGACAGTTTGGTATTTTTTGTTTTTCATTATATTGCTGAACTGTTTCGATAGTTTGGTATTTTTTGTTTTTCATTGTATTTCTGAACTGTTTCGACAGTTTGGTATGTTTTGGTTTTCATTGTATTGCTGAACTGTTTCGACAGTTTGGTATTTTTTGTTTTTCATTGTATTTCTGAACTGTTTCGACAGTTTGGTATGTTTTGGTTTTCATTGTATTGCTGAACTGTTTCGACAGTTTTGTATTTTTTGTTTTTCATTGTATTTCTGAACTGTTTCGACAGTTTGGTATGTTTTGGTTTTCATTGTATTGCTGAACTGTTTCGACAGTTTGGTATTTTTTGTTTTTCATTGTATTTCTGAACTGTTTCGACAGTTTGGTATTTTTTGTTTTTCATTGTATTACTGAACTGTTTCGACAGTTTGGTATTTTTTGTTTTTCATTGTATTGCTAAGTAGTATTGAATAATCTTATATATATCTTAAATTAATATTTGTTGTTCAGCATGCTATAGAAGAGAATGATATTACATTAAAAATAGTATTAGCTCGACATGAATTTATAACTTGGAAGCTATAAACAATATCTTAGATTAAATATTAGTCATGTAACTTTAGTTGAGTATTATGACAGTCAAGAATAAGTGTCACGTCTGATTGGCGGTTCTTGTTCTTGTTTGTAAGGCATATAAATTAACAACCCGCGATATTGCATGTTTTTATACGGATACGTTTCTCCACCTTGTTCTAATGATGGATAATTCATGAACTTGTGCTTGATTAGCTTATTGCCTATGCAAAGATTAAGGCATGTATATTTCGTGGTATATACAGTCAAACCTGTCTATGCGGTTACCTCTATTAAACAGTCACCAGTATTAAAAGGTCACCTTTGTCTTGACCTGTCATATACATTTTCATATGAATTGAACCTGTCTTATAAGGCCACTTTTTCTTTTTCCAACGGTGACCTCTTAATATATGTTTGATTGCAAAGTAAAAGTACCAGGCGTTTGGTTATTTATTAGTTTTATCTGAGATTTTATTTAATCTGGTAAATTGAAAGAAAACATATTATATAAATAGATTATTAATCATGTAAAAATTTATTGATATGTACCTTAAATATAAAACCCTTTTTTAAACTTTATTTTATGGCAAGAGTCATTTAAGTCCTATCAAATTTAATTTATTAACTTAACCAAGTCGCTGAGTGTAAAATGTAGGTCATGGTGACTTAATTACTACTGAATTATCTTGTTCTATTCAAGATCTATTCTATCCACTAACAAAAAATCATGGCTTTACAGTATTCAGGATATGGACCTAAGCGCAAAATTAACTAAATCGGGATTGTCGTACGGACGGACAGACAAGTGTCAATCTAAATACTCCTCCACTTTCTTGGTCGGGGCATAAAAATAACAAATTGCAAGTTATGCTTTGCTAAGTATAGCCTCACAATTGCTTGGACGATGCCTATAGTATTGTTAGAAATTCTGTAAAAGTACTAAAAAAATTACATCGTTAAAGTTATAAAAATCATAATTTATTATCAAGCCCTGTAAAAAAAATATCGCACCCCTACCCCCAATTGGGCCTCCATATAAAACAGATAAAGTATACTTTGAGAAAGAAATTTGATAAGTTTTAAAAGTAACATTTCGATTTCATATGCCAACATGTTCACATGTGTTTTAAGAATGCATACTTCAGAATGTTTACATGTTAACATATACATATATACAAATAAAGGTGTACATGACATCCCAAGCATCTCATGGTCACTTTAAAATGTTGTTAACGAAGCAACTCCACAAAATGTCATGAAAAAGTCGATAAATTGCATAACAAGTGAACAAGTGTTGACATGTTAGTTCAGAACTAACTCGTCAATGGGTGTACCATATGCGTTTCCATAAAAACCTGAACAATGTTATTTTTCATCCAGTTACAGTGATTAATTTATGTGGATTTTTTTCCGAATCGGAACGTGTACATGTATTTTATTTTCTTCGTTAATTTCGGTGCTCTTTCAACTTTCAACTTTATTCAATATTCGACATCCTGGTACATATTAATTGTATATTAACAAGGTAGTCTGTCCTCCCAGCTAGTTTAATTAGTTAATCTTCCGTATCTGAACATAATAAGTCTTTTTATTTGCTATTATAATTTCTCTCTATAGATATGTTATGCACTGTCGGTTTGAGAATAAAGGTAATAAGTCTTTTATTTGTTATGTAATTTCTCTCTATAGATATGTTATACACTGTCGGTTTGAGAATAAAAGGATATATAAAGGTATGTAATTCGATCGATTAAAAAGATTTGCTGTCTTTGATTCAAGTCAATCTTTAGTAAACGTTGATTTTTTATTTTTTTTAAAGTATTTAATCTAATATGGACGTAACTTATGATTTCCGAGTCACCACTCACTGTAAGAAATGAATCATTATTTAATTCTGATATAGTAATTAAACAGTGATAATGAATAATTTTAAAAGTCGTCCTGTTTCAAGTATCCTTGACTTTTTGGTCATTAATATATTATTCGTGTTTTCTAGATTCTTCGTCACAAAAAATATTTTTCCAATTTGCACTATTTTTATAAGCGTAGAGTTCCTATGACCTTCACCTTTTCACAGAACATGAATTGTGGAATAAACGATATTAGTTTTGAATCATTCAAACCAAATATGGCAAACGCTCAACTTCAAGCACTTCAGTACGTCCAGAACAAGTTTGGCAGAGAAAGTTTGGTCCTAGGATCTCACCGTAATGTTTAAAGATTACTTTCAATGTTATTATTTTTATTGTTCAAATTAATTGTAACTGACTTCAATGAAGTAATATTAAAGTATATAAAGATATATTATTCATCTTTTTTTTTACACATTTATATATAAAAAAGAAACTACACAGTGAAAAAAAATCTTCTATATACACAGAAACATACATATTTGACACCTATATATTTGGAACAGACTATGCAACTTTATGGTCAGTAAACCCTTTTTCTTTTTTTTTTATTTAACTGATTGATAATTGGTGTAATTAAATGTGGGCAAACCAGGATTAAACCGATTGTACCAAGCTGACACCGACAATAATTGAAACAATCACCTGATTTAAATGTTTACAATCATAATAAAGTTTATTGAAGCAATATTTAAAATTGTTATTTCATAAATTAACATTAGTTTTTTTTGTTTTTTGTTTTTTTTAATTGTTGTAGTAGCTTCGATTGAATAATATCAAACTGCGTGATTTCAGGATTCATCTAAAAACCAAACAAATATAAATGTACTGGTAGTAGAATTCCGGTTAACTCGAGTTTTTATGTCTACATTATACTAAAAGAATTGAATACAATTGCTTCTAATCATAATTCTTTTTAAAAAATTGTTATATGATAAAGTTGAGAATACGACATTAAAAGTATATATCCGAAATATATCAAAGTTTATACCGATATCGATCCACTGTCAACAAAATAGATCGCAAAACTGAAAAAATAGTTTCTTAAGACAAATTTGAAGTTAACCAAATGCGTATTCAGAAGTTGTAACGTTTGAAAACTTTCTAAAGAACTAAATATGTTTTTACTTCTAAGGATCACTGTAATGTGCACCAGTTGTTTATCGTAACATCGCTTCAGTTGTTGCTTCCTGTAATACAAACACATTTTTTTTCGGTGCCGAGATTTTCAATCCGCAGAAAATAAAATCAGAAAAAATTAAATGTCTTCTTTTTAGACCAAAACCGCAGAAATTACCGGTTATACGGTAGTATGTTTAAGAGTATGTTGGTTTTTCTTTCATCTCAAACAGGTTAGAATATTGATTAATGCAGTTTCCAATTTGGCATGATTTCAAATATATTTTGAACCATAAAAAAAAGAATTATATCGTCTTTTTTCTTTTCTTTTTTTAATTTTTGCTCTTCATTTTTTGTTATGAATGATTTACCTCCAGTTGTTTGAAGGAGGGCTCAATTATTAACGTTATTTGTGTGTGTTTGTGTATAGTGCTGTCCAAAACATATTGTGTTTTTGGTTTTACTTTGCCAGTTTCTCTAGATTGTCCATTTGTAATGCCCTTTCGGTATTCTCTAACGTTTATTTACTTGTGGATGCTAGGAACAACAAGTACCAGTTATATAATTAATATAAGGCGGTTATGATAACTATAATACCATTAGTATCATTTAGGCAACATTAATAACTATAAGTTTGAAGATTCCAAAGAGGTAATCAGAAGCATAAATCTAAGAAGACCAGACGATACAATGGCCAAATGAAAACGGGAAGGAAGTCAAACAAGGATCTACAAACCAAAATAAAAATCAAACAAACAAACAAAAACCACACGCACATCTGTAGATTTTTTTTCAGAATACCAAATTCCTTAAACAAGCTGTCTATATAATGTGATTTACACACAAAAACGATATTGTTAGGAGACTTGTCAGCAGGAACAGCAGCGATGACAATTTTCTTTCATTTGAATCCTAACAGTCTGTTGAAAAATGTTCCACAAAAAACGTGACGCAGGAAAGATCATCAGTCTGGTTACCAAGAGGGGAAGGTAATAATCCCATTAATCTGTTTGACCTTCGCCAACGCTGTAGATTTGTCCAAAGATACGACGTGCTGTGTCTACCGTTGTCTTTTACACGTGTTAGAGAGGTCATTAGAGCGTATATCGAAGGACAGACAAGACAGGGACAAAGGGACAAACAATGACCTACAAAACACAGCAAAGAAAACGAAATATTGAGCAACACGAATCCTTCTAAAAACCGGGGTTGAACTCAGGTGCTCTTGGATGGTTAGCAGTTACTGTACAACTAGTGGGATCAAAGACGAACCGAACATCGTTAACGCGGACATCTCAGCGGAGATCACAACACGGAACAAAAAGGTCAAGACATGTAATTTAACAACATGTACAACACGAACCCTACTAAAACACCGGAAGGGTGGCCAGTTTCTGTTACACTTAAAGTTTGACAGATGAGTGGTTCGTGTTGTTGGTGGTGGTTATATTCATTTCATGTTATAATAAGTCGTCAAAAACAACTTTGTAAAACTATATTTAAGATCCTATTACACGTATTATGGTTTTATTTTTGTAATATGATATTACTGACTCTGCTCATTGTTGATTTAATGGTTGCAAATATAAGTTTACTGACTCTGCTTATTGTTGATTTTATGGTCGCAAATATAAGTTTACTGACTCTGCTCATAGTTGATTTGATGGTCGCAAATATAAGTTTACTGACAATGCTCATTGTTGATTTGATGGTCGCAAATATAAGTTTACTAGTGACTCTACTCATAGTTGATTTTATGGTCGCAAATATAAGTTTACTGACTCTGCTCATTGTTGATTTTATGGTCGCAAATATAAGTTTACTGACACTGCTCATAGTTGATTTGATGGTCGAAAATATAAGTTTACTGACTGCTAATTTATATTGATTTGATGGTCGCGAATATAAGTTTACTGACTCTGCTCATAGTTGATTTGATGGTCGCAAATATAAGTTTACTGACTCTGCTCATTGTTGATTTGATGGTCGCAAATATAAGTTTACTGACTCTGCTCATAGTTGATTTTATGGTCGCAAATATAAGTTTACTGACTCTGCTCATTGTTGATTTTATGGTCGCAAATATAAGTTTACTGACTCTGCTCATAGTTGATTTGATGGTCGAAAATATAAGTTTACTGACTGCTAATTTATATTGATTTGATGGTCGCGAATATAAGTTTACTGACTCTGCTCATAGTTGATTTGATGGTCGCAAATATAAGTTTACTGACTCTGCTCATTGTTGATTTTATGGTCGCAAATATAAGTTTACTGACTCTGCTCATTGTTGATTTTATGGTCGCAAATATAAGTTTACTGACTCTGCTCATAGTTGATTTGATGGTCGCAAATATAAGTTTACTGACTCTGCTCATAGTTGATTTGATGGTCGCAAATATAAGTTTACTGACTTTGCTCATTGTTGATTTTATGGTCGCAAATATAAGTTTACTGACTCTGCTCATAGTTGATTTGATGGTCGCAAATATAAGTTTACTGACTCTGCTCATAGTTGATTTGATGGTCGCAAATATAAGTTTACTGACTCTGCTCATAGTTGATTTGATGGTCGAAAATATAAGTTTACTGACTGCTAATTTATATTGATTTGATGGTCGCGAATATAAGTTTTCTAACTCTGCTAATTGTTGATTTGATGTTCGCAAATATGATTTTACTAACCTTGCGTCGCAAGCAAACACAATTTGCTAATATTCAAACACAATACAGATATCTCCTAAATCGTATTACTTTAATTAAGCTAAATGGCGTTTCTAAAAGATTATTTTACCAGAAAAAATAATAATAATAATAGCATCTTATGTTATACGTGATCAGTCAAGAAATGTGGCGCTTTGATGAAAGTTGTGCGTCAAGAGCGCCCCTTCCGACCTTTCTAAGCTGATTTCATTTTAAGGGTTGGGATTATGGCTATGGTATTTAACGCCACTTTCAACAATAGTTCAGTTATATCGTGGTGGTCCGTTTTCTTGGTAGAAGAAATCTGAGTACCCGGAGAAAACCACCTCCCTGCCACAAGTCACTGACACACTTTATCACATAATGTTGTATCATGTACCCCCCCCCCCCCCCCCCCCGAGCTGGATTCGAACTCACAACGTTAGTGGCGATAGGTGTCAGGGGCGTAGCTGAGGCTATATAGTGTGCACGCCATAATCATTGAGAAAGGGTTTCATATAACATAGAATCCAGCATAATTTACACGACTTTGATAGACAAGAATTTCCTAAAATTGTTCACAATCTGCCCTTCGTGTCTTAGCAGATACGAACACCTCCATTGCTTTGTACAAGTCCACTTCAAAATCTAGGTAATTATGCATCAATGCAAGGGGAGATAGCCTGTCATTCTTCATAGTCGACCTAACATAAGTTTTCGTCTCAGTACACTAAATGACCTTTCAGTAGTAGCACTTGCTACTGGCATGGTTAACAAAACACATAATAGAAGGATCGAGAACTGGATTTACAGAATCAAGTGTGGTACAAAATGCTGTTGGCAAATCATTACATTTAATAATGACCCAGTGGGTTCGCCATCTGGCAACTTCTCTCCTGAAATCCTCTATTAATGACAAATCAATGTCAGCCTGGTATGCCTCGTATATTGTAGCGACATGATCATCAGTTATTTTGCTTACAGCACGGGGCAGTATATACTGTGCATGGAAACGGTTTCCCGATTTAAGGAGACGTGATTCAAGTTCTGTAATCAAATGGTCCAAAAATGGATAGTACAACGAAATTCGGCAATACTGTTTTGGCGTTTCCGCGGGGTGATTGGCTCTGGTAGTCTGTCTACCACATCGCCTGGGAATGCTTTCAGATATATCGAAAGATTTGGCTAATTTAAGTTTCGGATTCATGCAGACATGATATATCCTAGGCATTGGTTTTATTGTGTTTAACGCCACCTTTAGCAATATTTCAGCTATATCATGGCGACCAGTTTTAGTGGTGGAGGAAGCGAGAGTACCTGGAGAGAATTACCGACCATAGGTAAGCAACTGGTAAACTTATCACTTGCGGTTGCGAGTCGAGTGCACCCTTTTTGTAATTTACGAAGCCGGGCGCGAACCCACGTCGTATTGGTGATATGCTTGTATGAGTTGTTAGGTAATCCAACTTCCTAACTCATTGATCCACCCGGGTTCCTTCTAGTTATTAGGGTGAGCTGTCAATGCAACTGTCCGCTGATCTTTCAGTTTCAATGTCTTGCGGAAGTGCCACATTAGAAGATTCTTCACTTGAAGCATCTTCATCTACAGTACATTGTTTATCAGGATCATCTGGTTTATGCGTACATGGTATGGCTTTAGTGAAGAAATGGTCAATTATTTGCCATCTAGGCTTTTCGCGTTTTGACATGACGTTTTGTAAAGACGTTTTAAATCGTAAATGAATTATGAACACTAAATATGAAATCGTTAATGGTGTCATAGGAAATGCAGACGTTAGCGTAACGTTTGCTAGTCTGTATATTACCATGCATAGATCATTTACTAGTACGTCCAATTAGCGATATATTAATTGTACTGATTTACTATTAATTAGACTGTTAAAAGTAGCAATAAAAAGATCATTTTTTTAAATTGTATTTCCCAATTTTTTGCCGATGTGCACGCCATGGCGTGACAGCGTATATGCAGTTACGCCACTGGGTGTTGATTACATAGGTAGTCAAACATCCAACTACCATACGATCACGACCACGACGGTCCCTGATAGCATGTGTATATGGACGTTCTATTATCAATACATGTGTCCTAATTAAAAGAAGAGCAGGTATATGTACATTGTACATGTAGATATCGTGTAAAGTAGAAGGATGTTAATTTTCTATTGACCTAGATACAGAACGCAAATTTTAATTTGGCGTATAGTCGTCTGTTGTTGGTTTTTATTTGTTGGAAATCGTTACGGATTTTGCAAAGGAAGGGTCTGATATAACAGAAACATTACTTTTACTTCTTTGACTGTAAGCCAAACAAATTATATTCTTCCCCATCGGTTGCTTGCTAGAAGGCGGATGATGGCCATTCAACATTATGCTTTCCGCGGGAACGTCCTATAAAAGTTTTACCAAGTTGTAATTTCTACTTAAACACCCTCCATGTGTCTTTTATGTGCAATCACAAGAAAGAAACTTAATCGATATAAAGTAAACAATAAATGTTAGAGAATATCGAAGGGGCAATCAACAATGGACAATCCAGAGAAACTGGCAACATGGGGTACACAAGACGAAGGAAAATAAAACAAAAACACATCACAATAAGTGTTGGACTCCACTATGCGTAAACAAAAACAAATAACGTAAATAAGACATGATCCCTCCTATTAAAGGAGTAGTGACATGATTTTATCATATCTGTTTTTTTGCAACTAAACCTCTTAGTAGGTATCAAGAATTTAAAAAAAACGTCTCTATTCCCATATTTGGAATATATAACTACTAGTTTACGCCCATAATAACTGTCTATTGAGCTACCTGTAATTTATGCATATTTTTCAATCCAAACCGAGGCTGATGTTGTGTGACGTCATTTGTTCTTTTGATAAATTTTGAGAAGGAAGTGATTGACAGCTAATTTACCTTTCAATAGCGGTGTTTTGTTTACGATTTAAACACGTGTTCTGATGAAATAGATTCCAACATGGTTTATTGTGCAGCATTTGGTTGTAATAACCAAGCGAAAAAGGGAAATGGACTAAGGTTTTTTTTCATTCCCGTAAGACAGTAATTTCTGAAAAGTGTGGACACTTTACTGCAAGAGATGGAACTTCGTTCCCCGTCCCTGTCACAGGTTGTGTTCTGCGCATTTCTCAAGGACAGTTTTACGCAAGACCCTTTGAGGTTGGCAGAGCTAGGTGTTCACGGTAAATTCCAGGCACGGTTGAAGCCAGACGCCGTTCCATCGATACCATTGACAGTCAGCGCCGTTCCATCGATACCATTGACAGTCAGCAGAGAGGTGAAAGATGGCCGATGCCAAGAGCTTTCGAAAGGCGTAGGAAAGCCGAGGTTAGTAAATTTATGCATATATAATAGTCGTTTCCAATGTAACTTGTATTTGTACATGTGCAATCAACTTGTAATAATATTAACGGTATATATGCATATTTCCTAATGCTGCCTGGTTGCATCGTCATTTTGACTTTTGTAAACAATATGTACTGTTACCCTAGCGAGAATGCATGCTGGTCAAGTTATTCCGGCCATATCGCCGATAGAACGAACAACAAACTAGAAAAAAAAAGCAATTGTTGATATTGTCTAAGCTAATTACTCATTTGAAATGAACACCATTGTTATAATGTAAATAAGGTGGCCAGTCTGATTATGTACATCTTTTCATGATGGTGTTTGAAATGTACCTTTACACTTAGCTGTTACCTTTTCAAATTATACATGAAGTATCGTTACTGTATGAAACAGATCAAAGAGGAATGAATGAATGAATGAATTTTTGGTGTTTAATGCCACTTTCAACAATATTTCAGCTACAGGGTATATCAATCATGGCGACCAGTTGTAGTGGTGGAGGGTACCGGGTCGTTTCGCCCCGAATCCCGTTCGCCCCCTGAGTCGTTTCGCCCCGGGTCGTTTCGCCCCGATTTATTAATAGTGCTTTAAAAAAAAACAATTAATGACATATTTTAACCTTTGCAAAGGAGATAAGAACCACAGAGTATTGTATGTACTTTATCTTTACCTATAAAACCATACGAAATCTGATATTTATTATTGTTAAATATCAGAGAAATTATCATATGAAGGAGAGTTTCGTCGTATTTTGTAATCCACATTTAATGTTTTTATGTCAGGAGTGTGACATATTACTGTTGAATGAAAAATTATTGATAAATTTTCAAAAATGCTATCATCATAAGAATGAAAATGTTTTATGAAAGGCAAGATATATTAAAGTAAGTATTCTGTTTATCTAAAGCAACATACATCAATTTTTCATTTAGAAAAAAATCCATATTTTGACATGTTTTAAGAAAATATAACCCTTTATCATCACTTATTATGAGAAAGGTGTCATGCAATATACAAAAATACTATAATTATTACTTATTGTTTATATGTAATTAAATTGAAAACATTGTGGAAGTTTGTAGAAGCATGGTTTTTTTACTATTTTATTTAAAAGATATGCTTATTAAAAGCGTCACACTCCTGACATTAGTTATCTTGATTTCCTAGCTATGATATGTGTATATCAGAGCTATTTCCAACTTTTTTCTTTGATTGGGTCTGGAGCTTTTGGAAAATAAAGAAAATTGTGAACTATTAAAGCATACATCATAGTACTATACAACTAAGATTAAATGTTACACTCCTGACATTTTTTGTGTCTCTCCTTATGCAAGCCCAATTTTACAACTATCATATTCATCCAGTCTAATGTTTCAAGATATTTACCTTTCTTTCATATCATTTAATATTCAAATTATTCTCTGAAAATGAAAAGTCTTCATTTTTTTGAAAATCACCCATTTATTGATGGACACAGATCTTGGCAAAAATTTATTCACAACTCTCTACAAAATTTGAATTTAACTACATGTAGTTTGATTTTGAATAAAATAAGTCAGTTGTTAACTGACCAACAATGTTTGATTGATTTTTCTTATTAATAAAAACTTGAAACTTAAAAATAAATAAATATTTAAAGTAGACCAAAATGAATGGATTTTTTTTTTGCATACAACTATCGTCACGTTATGCGTTTTCGTATGCGTATGTCATGTGTTTTCGTATAATCCATTTTATTTTGATTTCCACAGCGCACGCATTACTGACAGCAAAAGTTGCCAGATAATCGAAAGTGTATTAAAATACAAGAATGGCTTTAAAAACAATCTTATGTACAAAGAAATATTTAACTAGCCATTCTTTGAAAATTCCAATCGTCATATGAATGAAGGGTTAACACTGCTAATCGCTATATCGGAAAATCTATAATAGTACGAAAACCCACAACACGATGCTAATAAATAAATAATTATCAAAAAATTGTCGAAAAAGGCTTCATCTATTATAATATAATAGCAATTAAGTGGAGCGAATCGACTCACTTTCCGGGGCGAACAGGTCAGCGGGGCGAAACGACCCGGATTCGTGGTGGAGGAACCGGAGAGAACCACCCCCCCTGTTTAAGCAACTGGTAAACTTTATCACTTGCAGCTACGAGTCCAGTGCACCCTTTTTTGTAATTTAGAAAGCTGGGCACGAACCCACGTGATATTGGTGATAGGCTTGTTCCCTCCCTCTCTAATCATTTGGGACTATGTCTGTGTTTAACCATTGCTCATTATTTTTGTTTCAGGTTCAGTGCCACATAAATTACTGAAGGGTGTCTTGGAAAACGACCCCCTGCGTAGAGATGTCCCAAAACTTTCGCCACTTCACCAAACATACTGTTTAGAAGTGTTTCACTCCATAGTTGCCAGTTTGCACCAAAGAGCACCCACTTTTTCTATGCAGCAATGCTAACAAGGTCATTCTTTTCTTTGGATTTCCTATAAGTTTCTATTGAATTGCACATATATATAGCGGTATAGAGTAAATTGTCTCCCATCTGTATTTATGTTCAACATCACAGATAGCTGCAGTATTGCTGACATGTAAATCAATTAATCAACAATCGATCAATAATTTCATTTTTGTTAGACATAATTATTTTGCTTATAATATTATTACTGTTTAATCTGTTCTTTAAATTTAAAGTTGTATTTTATACTATTCACAGGTTATCTATAGCAGCTATTCATTACAACGAGAACTGTGGAAGACAACAACTTGTGACAGAAAATGGTGATTTATGCTACAATATCAGCTATCCAAAAGCAAAGAAGGGTACCGAAGCAATGGTGAAGCCACGAAAAGGTCCTCCGACTTATGGTAATTTTTTTCATTTTCTAGAAGACCCATCTCCAAAAAAAACCCATAAAATATGCCTTAGTATGTACATGTATATGAATAGATACAATACCCTGTGTCCGCTACACTCCCTATCTAGTATACGAGATGTTTTTCATGCAAACTGGAACCAAAAACAATTGCAACGTATGTTTGTAAAGTGAAAGTTTATTCAAGTAATAATGGGCCCGGGTGGCACAATGAGTTAGGTCGTTGGATCTAACAACTCATACAAGCCTATCACCAATACGGTGTGGGTTCGCGCCCAGCTTTGTAAATTACAAAAAAAAGTGCACTCGACTCGCAGCTGCAAGTGATATAAATTACGCTGCTTGCCCAGGGTCGGTGATTCTCTCCACCACTAAAACTGGTCGTCATGATATAGCTGAAAGTGGCGTTAAACACCAAAATTCAAATTCAAGTAATAACCAATAAACTATATTTTTATTTGGATATTTAAAAATTTATTTTTATTTACAGGTTATGTGACTGATAAAACAGGCAGTGATAGAAAGAAGAAAAGTGGAGTGTCCAACAAACTCGAATGCTACCGATGACATCCAGATCATGAACAACCACATTCCACTTCCGTTAACATCAGAATTCGTTCAGTTTTACAAGAGACAATTAGTTGAAAGACATCGTTCACGTTTTAATATGTAACAATATGTAACAAATTCACAAATCGTAGATGATGTGTTATCCATTGACATTGAATTGTGAATATCACAGATGATGTTTTGTCCATTGACACTGAATAATTTTGAATATATTAAAATTACACTTGTGCATATTTAAATCCACAATATTGTTCTGATGGAAATGTCTGTCTAATTTTCATAACTACACATGCTGGTTAAACAAATTTTGTTGTTTCTTCCAAGACGTCTCCTAACCCACTGTACAAATCTACTGTATGCCATGAATTGATATTTCCTGAAGAAAAAAAGTAGAACTATTTTATTACATTATAAAACTAATTTATTAT
Source organism: Bathymodiolus brooksi (assembly GCA_963680875.1). Taxonomy (NCBI): domain Eukaryota; kingdom Metazoa; phylum Mollusca; class Bivalvia; order Mytilida; family Modiolidae; genus Bathymodiolus; species Bathymodiolus brooksi. Next base: position 82,401,510 of record OY804576.1, on the reverse strand, counting down.
ACCTCAGTTATAATTCTACCGGTTCTCCCTAATTGACTTCCATTCCATGCTTATACCAGGGTTTTTCATATGAAAAATCAGGCTTTATGCCAGTATAAGCATGGCAGTGTATGATCTAAGGACTATGACAGTGCTGGTGGAAAAAGGAGGAGAGTTATGCATTTTGTACGATATTAATTGAATCATAATAAATATGTTTGTTTAATGGGGTGTGGGTTGGGATCCCACAAACTGGTTTAACACTGCGTTTTATGGGCCTGTTCCAAGTCAGGAAACTGTTTGGTAATGGTCCTGTCTCTTACTGTTTTGTGTACATTATTTGAATTTGGGATGTCTTTGTCAAATGAGTGGTAGTTTTATACAAAATTTGTCATTTTTATTAAAGGGACCAATAAGAGCTTGCCGTCGAGTGAGAGTTTATTCACCGCATTGATGACTGGGCAGTGTCCTCTTTTTGTTTTTTATTGTTGTTGGTTAGGGGTCGTCGTCTCATCCTTTTTTCTACTATTTAACGTCACTGCAGCAATCTTTCAGCTACCGGTATATAAAAAATTCTACAGCTACTTACTCATTTATTGGTTCATTGTCATCTAATGGTCCCACATTTTCTAAGTACTCCAACATGCTGATATGTAGTACATGTTGGTTCAGACAATTGGCAACAAGTATGTCATGTTCTGTTATGCAGGAAATATCACTGTCTTCCATGTTGATGATCACTGTCGAAATAGCTTGACAACAGATGCATTCTTATGCTGACTCACACTCGCACCTAAAATGATTAAATAAATTAATGCAGATTACATCTCCAAGTATGTCTTGAAAAAAAAGCTTTGTATGTGCCGAAAAGAAAGTCAGTAATAAAGTAATTTAAAATGCCTGAGCTGTGTAAGGAATTCAACAGTTGTTTACACTTTGCACATGATTGTCATCAAGAATAATGAAACCACACCTTTAAATTTTAAAATATTGCTCACTATTATTTTACCACAGCATATGTATAAACACTGTTGGCAGCCCAAAAGTGCATAGATGAGAGTGCGTGCCACTCACGGGTACACTCACGTCCCGGGACTGTAAACATTACTTTCTGTTCAGTTTATGTTCTGAATATTGACATTTGCAGAATATAATTTATAAACAACTTCTACCAAGGGCAGAGAACCTGAATAGTACACTGAATCACCTGTGACTATATATACTATAAATTACAGTGAAATAAATGGGTTACTATGTAAACAGAAGGTGTAGAGCATGATGACCCCCCCCCCCCCCCCCCCCCCCTCCCTTTTCTACATGAATAATTGATCCTATTTTCCTTTCATTTACCACTAGTTCAACTCGTATCAGCGAAATGCAAAAAAGAAGAATCATATAATACATTCCTGCAAATAATATAACAAAAAATATTAATTGTATGCGTCTTACCAGGTTGTATTTATCAATCGATCTTGGTTTTGCCACAGGAGTCGGAAGTTCTATCAATAATAAGGTATAGGGGCACCTCGAAGATCACTGGGAAACTATAAAAAAAAAACCACCAGGAGTGCAACGCATTTTTGAGGGGTTGGCCTAAATCTATACCTACAGGTAGATCAGCATGGAATAAAAGGTTGAATCCTACTCTTGGATGTTTAAACTAAATAAATATCATGTTTTCTTGTACTTACCACACGGTTTTGTAGCAGTTTCGTACATTTTACCCTTCTACACCACCATCGCAAGATCCATGACCGGAAGTGCAGCTCTGTCGTGAATTTTAAGGTTAGTATAACTATAATGTACAAAACAAATCCGGAACTTTTTTTTTCTCCGGAATTTTACACTTTTCCCCGGACTTTTTTGGTTTTTATTATATATATCTCACAGTCACAGCATGTTTGTATGGCAGTAATTAAAGGGTTAACATGATTAATGTAATTAATTTTTAAAATTATTTAGTTTTTGAATCAAATTCACACAATACATTTTAAAAACTGGGATACCAAATTGTGTATATGACTGAACCCTTTCACAAGATTCCAGATCCTTTGCCCTTTTCTTTCTGTTTTAAATTAGACTGGACACCTTTCCCAAAATTGCCAGATTGTTTGTCCTTTTTTACATGTAAGGCCTGCCTCATATTAGTGTCAAAGAGGGTCTCATTATCATATTGCTCACATGTGATGTGTACACCCGCCCCCTCTTTTTTTGTTCCCAATATGACTATGTTAAACAATATTCAAAGGAAAATAATTATGTGTATTAGTAACTATTACCATGCAGCTATGTCTATGTTGCCAGCCATTGATATATATAATAATATAAATGTTTATATAATTTAACTTTAGTTTAAATTACAAATTTGAATTAGCCGCCTTGTAAGGTTTTTCGTTGTGGAGAGTTACCTCCCTTGTAAATTTTTAACCATGGCAAAATAAATACAACAAACAATTGGACCTTATTTTTTAAGTAATATTTTATTATATTTAAATCATATAATATATCACAAGATGTTTCATAATTTATCAAAAGAGATAATTTAATTATACTGACCTTAAAATTCACGACAGAGCTGCACTTCCGGTCATGGATCTTGCGATGGTGGTGTAGAAGAGTAAAATGTACGAAACTGCTATAAAACCGTGTGGTAAGTACAAGAAAACATGATATTTATTTAGTTTAAACATCCAAGAGTAGGATTCAACCTTTTATTCCATGCTGATCTACCTGTAGGTATAGATTTAGGCCAACCCCCCAAAAATGCGTTGCACTCCTGGTGTTTTTTTTATAGTTTCCCAGCGATCTTCGAGGTGCCCCTATACCTTATTATTGATAGAACTTCCGACTCCTGTGGTTTTGCGAATGTTGGTCTAGGTCAATGTCCGAGTCGGAATCTGAACTTTCTTCGTTGAAAACAACACTGACAGTGCCCAACAAAGGCTCAAACTGGTACGGACGTATATCAGAAACAGCTTCATCAATGTTCATGTCGCTGTTACTGTGTGCCATAGCAATAAATCGATGCTTTCCTCCTTTCATTCTTTATTTTCTCTTAAACCATAATACATACAGGTATAGAGATATGAAAATATGTACACTATTTACAATATATACAGACAGGTCATAACAAGAGGTTAACCGTGTAAATAACTTCCTCGTGTTTATCCAGCCGTTTTGTTCCAAAAGAACAAGTGACGTCATAATGTCACGTGACCAACTATCTCATTAATATTAATCAGATCGCGTCCCCGGTAACAAAAAAGTGAGAAATTTACTAATTAGTCAAGGATTGTCGACTGTTTTTGCTTTTATTTATTAATTAACCATAAAATAAAAGTCGGCTGAACAATAATAATTGTTTTTGTAAAATCGTGTCACTAGTCCTTTAACAAATGGAGGGTAAAGACGAACCGAACATCGTTTTTATGAGGAAATCGTAACGGACATCACAACACGGAACTAAGAACGTAAAGACACATAATGTTACAACACAAAAAACTTATTTTTAAATGAGGTACACGGACCCCACCACAAAACCACAATGTTATGATTACAAATGCATTTGATTACTTAGTCTTGCCTTGTAAATTCCGATTTAGAAAAATGCTTGATTTTTCCCCTATTTTTTCTGAAATTATATAAGAATAAAGATTTTTTTGTAAAGTTTTTATACATCACATTTATAACATTTGGATCTAAAATCGACCATAATTCTTTCGTTTATCATACACATATAATAATTTATAGACTATTATTTTTGTATCAAATGCATTCACCTGTGAATTTCTGCTTAGTCAACTAAAATATCGTTTAAATACCCAGAACCTCAGGGCTTGGTTAAAAAATTCCACATCCATCTTTGAAGAACGCACACAATATGCGGAATAAAATCAGTATGACAGCTGATACAATGCATATATCCGCTTTTTATTTAAAATAAGGATCTGGCAGTGACCTTGAAAAACACTTTCCAGACGATAAAATAAATAACTTATTCAGACCATGTAATTGAAACTGAGTGTTTCATATCTGGAACGTATACTCGCTACAAGGACATTATTTCAACAACATTCCTATTCAGGTAAGATCAGATTAACCCAGATAAAAGACGCAATACATGTCTAGCCAATAAAATTAAGATTCGATCTGATTTTATTTGTATTTGCTTTGATAATTTTACGATGTGCATATTCATAGTACATTTGTATAAATGCCATAGAATAGAACATGTTGTGTATTTTATGTTTTGCTCGTATCTGTTTAGACCTTCTAAAGAAATAATGTCAACATTATTTTTGCTTAGTATAGAGTTTTTCTTCTGGGTTTTTTTAAATCTTTTTTGTTTGTTTTGAAAACGTAATAAGACCGTTTTATCGATGAGCAAATTTTAAAAGCGGGGAAATTAAAGGAAAAAACGCAAATTAAAAGGGTATTAATATAACTTACCTATGTGCAGCAGGGTGGAACTAATCAAACCGTGTTATTAATACAAAACCGTGTAAATTGGTCAACGAAAAATTTGAGTCAACAGTAGTGTCTGAGAGATGTATCGTATTAGCATACCATGTATGTTGTAAAATAAAAAGAGGTACAGTCACCTTCAATTTTTTACTATATATTTCATATAAAACCAAAATTTAAAAAAAAAAAAATTTTAAGCTATCTCTGGGCAGATTTTTATGAAATTTATTTGAAGACACGCAGAATTCTTTGAATTTTATTTGTTTATCTGATAGTAATTTTTGTCTGCATGGTTTTTGTTTTCTGGTGATTTAAACACAAATGTTGATTTTTCCGATTTTATTTTGGTTAAAATAGATAGCAAATTTGACGTCAGAAAACAAAAATTGTCTTTAAATCATAAGAAAATAAAGGCAATCTAACGGAAAATCATACTGAAATAAACAATAATCTTTAAATATTTCTGCTTCTTCTGGTGCAAAAATTATCAAAATCCGTTTAGAAATGACTTCACAATAAAAAAAAATTGAAAAATGTGGTTTTATATGAAATATATAGCGTAAAATCGAGGGTGACGAATACTTATGTCCATTGACTGTAGCTTGGTACAAACAAAAATAAATAAAAAAGTAGATCTTTTATAGCGTAATCAATGTCTCTGGTATAACCTTCATCAGGCATGCGCAAAGACAAAAGATTGGAAACCCACAATCAGCTAAGGTCACCTAAGGTCACCTAAGACTGAAGGAAGTGAACCTTAGTTTTAATAGTGATTACCTTATTTAGGAACGGTCAATTTCAATTGGCGAAATACTGAATGTTGGACGGATAACACCATAGGGAACTATTAGTCCCATTATAGGAGGTATCGGCCTATCGATAACATTAAAAATGTTTGATTGATTAATTGATTGATTATGAACTATTTTTGATTGCAACAAATGAGAGAGAATATGATGGATGGGTCTGAATATTAACACTTTCAGTGGTGGTCACCATCGACCATTGCAAACATACCGTATACTACATCACGAGTTACTGCAAGTTGTTTTTTAGCATGTGCAAGAAGTGGCTAAATGGAACAAATATTTCATTTTATAATCAGCCATGATATTATAATAACATAATATACCTAATGACAATCCAACTAAAGTAAAAAGAAATTGTGCATACGTGTTGTTTGACATTTTTAATGATAAAATAATAAGAAAAGTTCAGATATACAATTTGATTTATGTACTTGAGTTTTAACATCAATATAATACACTCAATTTATGAAAACAGTTTGTGAAAATATTTGTCTGTATATATCCCGACTTAATTAATCGATCAAATCGATCATCGATCACTAATCGATCATATGTTAGGCATAATAATGTTCTGTGAAAGTCTATCCACCTCTGGACACAACTTTTTATAGGGACAAATGTCTAAAGGACAAACTATTAACTTATGTATGTAATTGTGACCTAGATTCTCTTCCTTTGTGAAATAGTGTCCGCGGATACCATTACACATGTAATAATGGGAACATAATGTCCAAAGTATTTCATACAGTCAGTGTATGGTACATATATAGGTCAAGGTCAATTGGAAACGGTTTAATATAAGTGTTGTAACTTGTTTCCGAATCCTATTAATGATTCATCCGAATAGTTTGTACATATTCATGCTTGTATTGTCTTAATGAATTACTTAATAAAATATGTTTACACTTAAGGTCAATTATAATGAAGACCATTAAATTCGGTACAACATTATGTGATAAAGTTTGTCAGTGACTTGCGGCAGGTCATTGGTTTTCTCCACGTACTCCGGTTTCCTCCACCAAATAAAACTGACCGCCACGATATAACTAAAATATTGTTGAAAGTGGCATTAAACACCATAACCCTATCCACCTATTCATTAAATTCGTTGAAAATTTAAAAGTTACAAATATATTTTTCCATTACACCACTCCAAACATGTACTCCAATTTCACTCCAACGTCAGGACTCAATCCTTAAAAGTATGTGTTGCCTAGCTAGTTTTAATGTACTAAAAAGATAATCCACATAAACCTGTTTAATAGATATCGGTGTCCATTTGTCAAATCGGACTTTATCTTAAATAGTTATCACGTGGTTTCAACTGTAACCTTTTGATCAGTACATAAATATTTATAAATAACTTGTACATTGTATAACAGTTCCTAATATTGTCAAATCAGTGAAAATATATTTCTTTGTGACTGCTTCTGATTACCTCTTTGGTAACATCAAACTGTACAGAGGGTGTCTTGGAGTAAACCTTACTGTATTATGAGTGTATTCAATGGGCATTTTAAGGTTACAGTCTTCACAAGGTCAAACATACATTTGTATATTCAATGGAATACCTAAACAGTATATAAGGTAAAATGTTCTGGTCGATTTCACAAAAAGTCGTAAGTCTATAATTAATCGTAAGTGTTATTGTAAGTGTGATTTCCAAGTTTTTGATTGGTTGAAATTCACACTTACGACTGATCTTAGACTTGCAACTTTTTGTGAAATCGACCAGAACATTTTACCTTATATACTGTTTAGGTATTCCATTGAATATACAAATATATGTTTGACCTTGTGAAGACTGTAACCTTAAAATGCCCATTGAATAACGGGTACAATATTTGCATCATATTCTATAAATACATCATCAGTGTCAATAATAATTAAGGAAGCTGTCAGATGTCACGCTATCTAAAATATTATATAATAATTAAAGACAAATCTTGAAAACAGGTAAGTCGTCTATAAAGTACTGCCATATTGTGTTTACATATTTTGTAATTTTGTAATTTTGTATGTGTGTAACAGTGATTGTTTATGGGAATCAAGTGTTTTGTATATTCATATATGTATATATACGTCTGAAAATTTAACCCAACACCCCAACAGTGTTGGAATTAGATTTTAGAATTTTTTGTTCTCCCTCCACAGGATTTGAACTTGCACCATCGATAAACTGCAGCACCAATCGCTTAGCCTTAATGTCCAGCACCCTATACCCTTGGCCACATCCGCTATATTTTATATATCTTAATTATATCACGTACTATGTATATATATTTTTTTTATCTTAATTATGAACTTTTCAAATATATTATATATGGTAGCCCAAATGTTCCGTCGCAATAGAAATTAGGCCTATATTATAAGAACTTTGCTTTGCGTCCCTTTATGTGATTTTAACCCCCAAAAAAGTTCATTACCGATTTCATAACTATTTCAGATGAGTAGCGTGCAAGTTCATGATGAATCATATAGAGCTTTAAGTATGCCTTTTAAGTGAAGCATAAGTTTACCCAATTTCAAGTAAATTCGTTCAATAAAATCAATTTTAAACAAAACCCCCAACTTCACATCCATACTGTTATATTGGTTTTAAAATTGTGATAAATAAATCAGAGACATTTAATTAGTTTAATATGTCTCTGAATAAACACACAGTTGATAAATTATGAGTATTGACACTTTAGATAGTGTTTGACCTGAAATGTCCATCTGTTTAAAATTCAATTTTAAGATAGTTGAATATCGTTACTGTTTCACATCTTAGGTATGTTTAAACTCCTTAAGGGTAGATTACTTTTGGACATTAATAAATTATCTTCAGCGTACAAAATGGCAAGGGTATATTTTAAGCCAATCTTTAATTTATTCTCAGTTTTCTATATTTATGCTGTTTAAATCAATTATATTTTAAAGAAACTCTCAAAAATTATTTAAATATGAGACAAAATTTCTTTCTAATATCACGTGGGAAAACATCATGTTTTTCTTTATTGGAGATCGTGTTTAGTCTTCTGTGTAATGTTTGGTAGATCTTTTTTTTTTGGTCCTTTTCCTTTTGGTCACTGTAATTTCTGTCATTATTCAATTTACGGCTTCTGATTACCCCCTTTGGTATCAATAAACTTTTATTTATTTATTTATTTATTTATTTATTTATTTATTTATTTATTTATTTATTTATTTATTTATTTATTTATTTTTGGCTTCATCGTTACATTATTATAATATTTGTTCATCCAATGTAGATTGATATAATTTTGCTCGTGTGGCCGTTGTGGTAGTGATCGCATGGTAGTTGGATTTACAACTACCTATGCAATCAGTGCATATCACCACTAACGTTGTGAGTTCGGATCCCGCTCATGGAGATAAGCATTCGATACAACATTATGTGATAAAGTTTGTCAGTGACTTGCGACAGATCGGTGGTTTTCTCCGTGAACTCCGGTTTCTTCTCACCAATAAAACTGACCGCAACGATATAACTGAAATATTGTTGAAAGTGACGTTAAACGCCATAACCCTAACCCCTATATTTTGCTCATTTGAAGATTCATTTTCAATTTCTTGTTGAAAAAGTTTACTAAAGATTCAAAGTAGATATTCATAATGAAAGCCAAAATTAACCACCACGTAAATTTGTTACACCCTGGACGTTTTTGTTATATGTCTGACTGTGGTATGATTGATTGGTGTTTAACGCCAACTTTAGCAGTATTTCAGACTGTGGTATGAAATATAGTCGGTACATACATATGGAATAAGATCAACTGGAGACTGACATAGTGTTTCAGGATGGTATAATTAATTATGTTGTACCAGAATTTTAGCTATAATTTTTTTATGACCAAGTGTAATTAGGTCCTCAATAAAATGAATGCGGAACTTTTCATAAATACTTTATTATTTACATCAGAATCAAGTTTTAAGGCAATGACAGATCTTATAATTTCCGCATTGACAATATAATAAAGTTACAGAGTTTACATAGCCAGATATCAAGATAAAACTGGTCAGAACTAGACAAAAATACTATTCCCAAAGCAGTATGACCAATGGACAAAAGTGAGCAGAAATCAGAGTACTCACATTGGAAAGTTAAAGTCAATCAAGCATATAATAAAATTAGAACTGGACATGTAAACATCAAGTTAATTACTAATTTTAATACATATATAACAAAATGTAAATTATTATGATCATTATTAATTTGTTAAAAATATTAATAATGAACATGTCCACACACTCTCCAGCTGAATTTTTATCGTCTCGATAAATAATATTCAAAACATCCACATACTCCCCTCAAATACTCAAAAATGTCAAATATATATATAAGACAAAATGAAAAAAAATACTGTCAAAAAGTACTGTATTAATTAACAGAACGAGGAAGTCTCTCAGGATTTTGGTGTTTACTAGCTGTCAATCGTTTAGTTCTCCTGGGTATAAGCATGGTTTCTGAATTGTCACTAGAGTCAAGAGTCACTAAGGTTACGATCTACACATTGTGGAACATTACATTTGATCACATGTTGACGATTCAAAGTTCTAGACACCACAGCACCATCATCAGGTTCTACAACAACAGTGTTTTCGGACAGACGTAGCACACGGTAAATTGTAAATCCCAGGTATCTTGTATTTTGTTTCGTCCGCGAACACCACGGTTTCTAATGTATGCTTCATCACCCACACATAGTTCTGGATTAAAACGTTTTTGATCATGTACAGTTTTACGGTATTCAGCGCGGTCATTGGTTCGCTCCCCAGCTTTGTCATAAGCATATCGCAATCGTTTCTGATGTGCATTAATCCATTCCTCCAAAGGTACATCAGAATCATCCGACTGGTTTGTTCCTAATAAAAAATCAACTGGCAACTCTGGATTGTGACCAAACAACAAATAATATGGACTGTAGCCTGTGGTAGAGTTCTATGACACGTTGTAGGAAAACACAATTTCTGGTAGATACTTTGTCCAATTTTTCTTCTTATCTGGCGGAAGTGATTTCAAAAGGTTGTGTAATGTTCTGTTAAAACGTTCACACTGAGCGTTGCCTTCAGGATGATATGGAGTGGTCCGTGATCTAGCTATTTGGTAAAGTTTACAAAGTTGACGAATAACATCCGTTTCGAAATTCCGACCTTGATCGGAATGTAAACGTTCAGGTACTCCATACCCATAGAACCATTCATTCAATAAAACATTAGCTACTGTTTCAGCCTTTTGGTCTTTTGTTGGAACTGCTCGAGTAAATTTTGTGAAAATATCTGTCATCACTAATACATTTTCCTTTCCATGTGCTGGTTCAAGAACTGTAAAGTCTATCGCAAGTATCTGTAAAGGTTTGTTTGTAATCAAATGTCCCATATCTGGTTTAATAGACGGTTGTGGCATTTTAGATACAATACATCGTTCACAACTCTTACAATAGTCTTTAATCTGGTTAAACATTCCTGGCCAATAACATCTTGTACGACTGTTTGTAAAAGTACGTTCAATTCCTTGATGTCCAAGTTTATCATGACAGTTGTGTAACACTTTGTCTTTCAAGACTACTGGTAATATCAATTGTTTCAAATCATGATGTATAGGGTCATTGACAACGCGATAAAATAATCCATTTTCAACTTGGATTCTGTCCCACTGACGTAATAACGAGACTAATGGTCTTGAAAATTTTCTTTGTTCTGCTGTCGATGGTTTCAATTTAGTTTTCCAAATTTCGACAAATTGGCCAATAACTGGATCATTTTTCTGTAAATTTCTAAGTTCCTGTATACTTAAAGATGGAAATGTAATAAATGATTCCTCGGAATAAATAGTTTCGACTGACTGAGTTTGCGCATTACTAACGATTTCTCCAGGAATAACAGTACCTGCAGCAAAATTCTGTAACAATGTCAACATCTTCAGATCTAGTAAGTTCAAGTTTGTCATACATACGAGATAAAGCATCAGCGTTGTTATTATGTTTGGCATCTACGACGAATCACATTTTGTAATTTTACTCATTAAATCCAATAAAGCATAAGAATATTCTCTCAGTGTTTCATTCGGCTTTTGCATACGATCCAGAAAAGCTTTGTGTAATTATACCCCCGCTCCCCGAAGGGGGAGGGGGGTATACTGTTTTACCTCTGTTCGTCTGTCCTTCCAAGATATGTTTCGTCGCATTTTTCTCAGTAACTGTTGATGGCAGAAATTTGATATTTGGTCACAAGCTTCATATAGGTACCCCATATCGTGGGAAGCGTTTTTGGACCCATCAGATTCCTACTTCCTGTTTGCCGACTTTGTTGATTTTTATACACATTGAACATATATGCTAATTTTTCGTCGCATTTTTCTCAGCAACTATTGATGGTAGAAATCTGATATTTGGTCACAAGCTTCATATAGATACCCCATATCGTGGGAAGCGTTTTTGGACCCATCAGATTCCTACTTCCTGTTTGCCGATTTTGTTGATTTTTTATACACATTGAACATATATGCACATTTTTCGTCGCATTTTTCGAAACAACTATTGATGACAGGAATCTGATAGTTGGTCACAAGCTGCATATAGGTATGCCATATTGTGGGAAGCGTTTTTGGACCCGTCAGATTCCTACTTCCTGTTTGCCGACTTAGTTGGTTTGTATACACATTGAACATATATGCACATTTTTCGTCACATTTTTCTCAGCAACTATTGATGGCAGAGATCTGATATTTGGTCACAAGCTTCATATAAGTACCCCATATCGTGGGAAGCGTTTTTGGACCCATCAGATTCCTACTTCCTGTTTGCCGAAGAGGGGGTATCATAAGTGAGCATTAGCTCACAGTTCATCTTGTTTAGTAATGTTATCCTTAACACCAAATGCTTCTTGTAAAGTTTCTAAGATTTGTTCTGGACTCGATCGCACCAAATGTGATCTGTATTTTACTTCATCTTTTGCCGAACCTTCCAGATTCGAATAAATAAGATCAGCACGCTCCTGTCTCGTAATATCTCGTGAATATAAAATAGTTCTAACATCTTCAATCCAATCTTCAACTGGAATATTGCGATCTGAAAATTTTGGAATTTTTCTATCTTTATGAACATAAATAATGTTTTTCTCATTATAATCCCTTTTAACTTCTTCTGCTGCAGAAAATTTCCACGATATTTCTCTAATTTGATTTTGTAACTCAATAACTTGCTTTTGTAAAGATTTAACAGTGTGATTACTTGCCATGGTTAACTTTAAAAAAATACTATACTATGTACGAAAAAATAAAATTTTCACAAAATATGAAAAACTATGTCCACTGAATAAACTAAAATAATTCCAACAAAATCAATAGAAAAATATATCCACATGTGAAAATACACTACTTAATCAGTTACTATTATATCCAAGAAATCAAACACTATAATCCAATGAATAATTGTATGTATATATATGTCACTACTGTTCTTCCATATTCGTAATTAAATATCCATCATCGGAAAACACTAATCCAAATGAATGTATGTATATATATATATGTCACAACTGTTCATATTCGTGATTAAATATCCATCATCGGAAAAGTTCACATCGTCTATGTCCGGTCGTCATCTGCCTCACTTCGGGTTTCATCGGTATACATCCAATACAATAATCACAATAATGGATCCCTCTCAATTGGTTGCGTTACACCGTCAGATGGTATGCCAGCACTTGCCATTGCCTTTTACTGCTATGTCGACGACGCCATATATGACCAAGTGGGGTTGTAATTAGGTCCTCAATAAAATGAATGCGGAACTTTTCATAAATACTTTATTATTTACATCAGAATCAAGTTTTAAGGCAATGACAGATCTTATAATTTCCTGGCGACGGCCTATATGTAAATCTCAGCTCAGTTGTTTTGCATTGACAATATATTGAATTGATTTGGATTTAGACGGCGACTTTCTCAATGAGAAATTGCGCCCATAAAAAATTTATTTGAATTTTTGGAGATTCTCTTATTATTTACATACTTTTTATGCCTTATTATTACATATTGTGAGATTTTAGAATAATTGAAATTTGTAAATGATGATGTTTATTTTAAATATTTAATTAAATGATTGACTTTAGTATATAGTTTGTCATATTTTTTATGTGAACCAAAAATTTTAATTGCTGTCATTTATGAATTTAGCATACAAGTTGTTTTAATAGTGTGACAAATCCCAGTTTAATAGGTATAGTGTATCATAATGAGTTGGGCACTACGACCTTCCTCTAGATACACATTATCCCTATTTTGGTGTTAATGAGGTACTTGACATCGATAGCATCTCCGCGCAAAAATTGCCAAAATTATAACTTTGTTAACATAGAAAAATAAATCAATAATTAATTTAATAAAGTAAATACTAATAATATGTATTTAGCATTTACGCCAAATGATTTAATTACTATATACGGAGTTACCAGTTTGATGTCTGGATTGTTGCCCCACGTTCAGTGTGGATACACGGAAACTAGTGTTGTTTACGCATGCCCACACTGGCCGTCCGCCAACAATGATTCCAGACACCGCATGGCAACTCGTTATACATGTGTTTACCTTTAGTTTTGAGATATGTATAGATGTCAAGCCCTTACATACTAAGGTAAATTACCAGGAGTTATATTACATAATCCCAGTTATTAACTAGAAAATAAAAATAAAAAATATTGACAATATAATAAAGTTACAGAGTTTATATAGCCAGATATCAAGATAAAACTGGTCAGAACTAGACAAAAAATACTATTCACAAAGCAGTATGACCAATGGACAAAAGTGAGCAGAAATCAGAGTACTCACATTGGAAAGTTAAAGTCAATCAAGCATATAATAAAATTAGAACTGGACATGTAAACATCAAGTTAATTACTAATTTTAATACATATATAACAAAATGTAAATTATTATGATCATTATTAATTTGTTAAAAATATTAATAATGAACATGTCCACATTTTGGAGACAACAAAGGATAGATAAAATCGGTATTTATTTCATGTTACAACAAGAATACAGTTTTATTATGCCAGTTATTTTTTTTATTAATGGAAGAAACCAGGACTGGGTTGCACAAACCTCAATTAAATTTAAATATTAATTAAACCTTAAGTGTCAATTAATTTCATGTAAATTTCAAGTAAATTTCAGTGTCAATTAACTTTTAATTGACACATAACTTTAATTGAGGTTTGTGTAACACAGTCCAGACTCGCACGACGAGTTCACGAAACTGCGGAATCACTGTACCAATGGAACATACCACCGACTAACGCGAAGACACATAATAATCAGTAAACAAGTCTACATTGCTATTTCGGGTATAACCTACATGTATTTTATAATTATTTTTTTTCCGAACCGGTTTTTCTACATTATTTTATTGAGTCAAAATGTATTTTAAAATCCACATTGTAAAATAATTGTTCAAAGTTATATCACGTGATATAAATCTTCACTCCATGAATAAAGTTTTGACATAAAAAAAAATATTTACACAAGAATGTATGCTATTGTATTCAATTAGCAATTACCTAGCATGTTTAATCCTAATATCTAGAGAAAAAATGTTTTACAAATCCACATCGATTATTTGGAGAGATTAAAACAGCCTTAGGGGGATTGACATAATATGACCTCATTAATCCAGTGTAAATTAGTTTGATTGTACATTGTAAATAATCGTGTTATCTTTTAAGGATTCTTTGTGTACGATGACGTGATATGTTGTAACTTGTCGGTTATACAAAGTATGACCTTACATAACATATTTGCATAAAATGCTAAAAAAAAAAAAAGGTTTAGAAAATTATAAAACAGTTAAGTGTCCGAATATCAGTGTCACAGTACCTACAAGTCCGAGGTTTTCGAATAAAGGGACGATTTAAGTATTTTGTCAATAAAGGTTTTGCATACATATTTTGGTGTTTTATTGACGCGGTATGG
Source organism: Bathymodiolus brooksi (assembly GCA_963680875.1). Classification (NCBI taxonomy): domain Eukaryota; kingdom Metazoa; phylum Mollusca; class Bivalvia; order Mytilida; family Modiolidae; genus Bathymodiolus; species Bathymodiolus brooksi. The sequence goes on along the minus strand of OY804576.1, from coordinate 82,386,279 downwards.
AAACAAAGAAAACTACCGGAAATGCAAGTCGGGTAATCATAATATCTAGACTTATTAAGGAATCTTATCAGATATAATATGTGGCAATAGTAATTTTGAGATAAACGGCATGGAAATATAATAATATCATAATTTTTACGACTGTTTGGTTTTATTCTTTTAGTTTTAGAGAAAACTGATGCAATATTTGGGCGATAAACTGGATTACAGTATAGTTGTGTTCATGTTTAGTAGTAAATTATAGGATTACCATAGTCGCAACGTGTGCTACCTTTATACCAGTTGAAAATAGTATACGTCTAAAAAAGGTAAGTGATACAATTGAAAAGCCATGTTTTATGATGATATTTATAGATAGATTGAGTGATATATTGTTGTTTAACACCAATTGAGCAACTTTTGCTATATCGTGACGAGAACGAGTTACATTTCAATGAGATGACGATACCCGCTGTGTACTAGACCAACACGCTTAGCTATATGTTTATAGTGCTAGCGTACTGAAACAACAGTCCGTGATAGAAATGTCGCTCGGACATATTATCCTTAATCCAAGCCAGCCAGTCTTTGCTCGCACTCCTTAATGCGACCGATGTGCTTAGCGAAGAAGCAATACATGCCAATGTTATAGTCTTTGCTATGACCGGGACTCGAACCTATGATCTACCACACTCGAGACGAGTACGTATCAGTTGAAAGATATGGAATGTCATGATTTTGTGAGTGACTGTTGTTTAACGCCAAGTCAACATTTATTGAGCTATACATGGCGTGTATTTTCCTTATGGAGGCTTCAGAAATGTAACGGTTTATCGCTATAGATCTAGCCCAAATACTTCAGTAAGCATACTTATAGTGCTATAGTTTTCCGAAGTTTATATCGTTTAGATAAAATAAAATGTTGTATACACACATAGTTGTCTGGTATTAACAACAAGCAGGATACAAGTCTCCATTACAGGATTATGAAATAAACACTCGGGTAGTATTTAAAGCTGATTCAGCAGAAATGATAACTGACATTAAGTTTATCCAAATACTGTTTGTATTAAGCAACTTTCAATAGTATTTTCGTAGTTCATGTTGAACAAAACATGTTATATACATGTACCTACAAGATATTTCAGTAATTGTTCATGTGTGAACCAAGTAAAACTGTTTGGGGTTTTTTTCTACGTCCACACTTAAAAATATACTCACAACCATGCAAACAGAGTCTGATGCTCGAAATATACCAATCAGTTTTGAATGTGTCTTCTTTTATTCATTAGTAGAGTTTCATATGTAATCTGTAAATTGTATGGAGGCCGTGGTGGTCGTCATCGTATGGTATTTAGATTTACAACTACCTATGCAATTTGTGCCTATCACCACTAACGTTGTGAGTTCGAATCCAGCACATGCGATGTGTACTCGATACGACATTATGTAATAAAGGTTGTCAGTGACTTGCGGTAGGTTAATGGTTTTCTCAGTGTACACCGGTTTCCTCCACCAAAAAAAAAAACTGATTGCCACGATATAGCTGAAATATTGTTGAAAGTGACGTTAAACACAATAACCCTGTAAAGTGTATGTTATACACCTGATGTTAGTGGTTTTCATGCTTTTAAGTCAGAACGATTACATTACATTATAGGATATGTGTATATGAAAGGGTAGTGCTGTACATGGGGTCGTCATTTCTGATGTGGATGCACATTTTACTGATTTGGTAACTGTTTTCTTGAATAGTGCATTTAGTCTATAGTCCACTTTATATTTAAATCTATAGATATAAATCTACCAAATAACTTTCATTATCTATATTTGTAGCCATGTTTATATCTATATATATACCATTGAATAGGTATAAGTGGTTTTTAACCGTTTTAAAACATTAGCAATGAATTATACTTCACATCAAGCTCAGTGAGTTTGGAATATCAATGACTCATCAGGATAAATTCAATTTATACATTACATGTATTTTAATCTATTAGATCTGATATTTTATTTATACATACATGTATTTTAATCTATTAGATCTGATATTCTCACAGAAGAATAAATATATATATACAACACTATTTCAATTGCAAACTTCAATGGCTGATTATTTATCCAGTCAGAAACAGGAACCCTTCGTGTTGTTCAGTCAATTTAATTCATATTATGAGGGGTTTTTTTATCACTGCAAATTGGCAAATTTTGTGAGGAAAACAACAATTCTAATGAAACTTTTTTTTTAATTTCAGAATAGTTTACAGGATGTCTTCGATGTTTTTTTCTAGATGTTATACTGCGCATGACAGGAAGTTAAAGTGGTGTTTTGGTCGATACGGGCGTTTAGTTGCACGCTATCCATGGTGTATTATAATCGTGTCTATGCTTATAAATTTAATTCTAGGAATTGGCATTCTTCGTTTGGAAATCGAAACAAATATAGAAAAACAATACTTTCTGGAAAACAGTCGTGCATTTCAAGAAAGAGATTTTTTGACAAATGTATTTAATAATTCTGAGGATAATTTTCATATATACTCTTTGTCAGATCATGGGTATTTTGGAGAAGTTATTATTAAAACGAAAGGAAATAAGAATGTCTTTGACAGGTCTATATATGAAGAAGTGGTGGCTATTGATCAACATATAAGACGAGCAATTATTTTGAAAGACAAGTATAATATTGAACGTTCGTATGAAGATTTGTGTGCTAAAAACAAACAAAGATGTGTTGTGTTTGGAAACGAAATTCTTAGTCCAAATTTTGTTTCGAATATTAAGTTAAAAAACGTCACTTTTCCACTTTATAGCGGGATCTTACTTTCGTCAGTTATTGGGAAAACGACGGTCCACGATACCCATCTGATGTCGGCTGAGTTGGTGAGATTTAGATATTTTCTGACTGAAGAAACAGATGAACAAGTAACGTTAGCAAAATTATGGATAAAGAAATTCATTATGTATATGGACAAACTAGTAACCAATCAAACTGATGTTGCTTTCTCTTATTACAATGCAATGGAGAAGGAAGTTCAGAAGAGCGCAACAGCAGAAGCTCATTTATTTCCTCTAGCTTTTGTTATGATGATAATCTACGCTTCTATTGCAACTTCTGGAAGGAGAATAGACTGTGTGTACGATCTACAAAGTTTAGGGCGAGTGGGAGTCTTTTGTGCTATCCTTTCAATTGTGCCAGCTGTGGGAATCGCAAGTGTGTTTGGTATTACGTTTATGAACTCCGTCGCCATCATGCCATTCTTGATCATTGGTAAGTTGTATCAAATATAGGTTTAGGTTTATTTGGTTTATGGGGTTTAACGCCACATTCAACAGTATTTCAGTTATATCGTGGCGGTCAGTTTTATTGGCGGAGGAAACAGGAGAAAACCACCAACCAGTCGCAGGTCACTGACAAACTTTATCACATAATGTTGTATTGAGTACTCCTCACCATGAACGGGGTTCGAACTCACAACTTTAGTGTCTTATTATTTTTTTGTCAATAGTTGAAAGATATTAAAAATATGGACAGATTCAATCATTCGACAGACTAAGCACTTTAGTACTTTAATTACCAAATGTAATTGAAATAAAACAATCGTAAGGGGCGATATTATCGTCATGTTGGTTTAGTTGCACATATGCTTTAAAGATTGCACTCAAGAATTTAACTTAGACAGATTTGTTTGCAGTCTGACTTCTCAAAAACATTGTGAATGCTCAAAACAGAATGGAACATTAGGAATTTTCAAGTTTATATTGAAACACGGAAACCTCTAGTTATTGTGAACCTGTTCATAGTAACGACCTTTTATGAGTGTGAATGCTATTTTAGGATGTCAAATATAAATAAATTTCTAGGAATTTCGATAATGGGTAAAAACCCTAGGTTAAGTTTAGTTACACAACGTATATGTACGAGTGTAGAGAAAGATATAACTACATGTACTTAGAAATGGGAAGTTTACAATGGAAACAAAATTGAATTTTTTTTACAGTTTGTCACGAATGTCGATATTCCATTGCAGGAAACAGGAGATGGTAACCTTTGTGACCCTTTCGACGCACCTGACCCTTTTTTCGGTTTTTGTGGGACAATATTGTATTACTTTGTTCGTTTTTGTGGGACAATATTGTATTACTTTGTTCGTTTTTGTGGGACAATATTGTATTACTTTGTTCGTTTTTGTGGGACAATATTGTATTACTTTGTTCGTTTTTGTGGGACAATATTGTATTACTTTGTTCGTTTTTGTGGGACAATATTGTATTACTTTGTTCGTTTTTGTGGGACAATATTGTATTACTTTGTTCGTTTTTGTGGGACAATATTGTATTACTTTGTTCGTTTTTGTGGGACAATATTGTATTACTTTGTTCGTTTTTGTGGGACAATATTGTATTACTTTGTTCGTTTTTGTGGGACAATATTGTATTACTTTGTTCGTTTTTGTGGGACAATATTGTATTACTTTGTTCGTTTTTGTGGGACAATATTGTATTACTTTGTTCGTTTTTGTGGGACAATATTGTATTACTTTGTTCGGTTTTTGTGGGACAATATTGTATTACTTTGTTCGTTTTTGTGGGACAATATTGTATTACTTTGTTCGTTTTTGTGGGACAATATTGTATTACTTTGTTCGGTTTTTGTGGGACAATATTGTATTACTTTGTTCGTTTTTGTGGGACAATATTGTATTACTTTGTTCGTTTTTGTGGGACAATATTGTATTACTTTGTTCGTTTTTGTGGGACAATATTGTATTACTTTGTTCGTTTATGATGGATCAACTCGTGTTTAAATTTTGTCTTTGTATCGAATTGTATAAGAAGGATTCATTTTAAGAACTGTACCAACAAACCAAATATCAAGAAACATGTTATTGAGTAAAATTCACCACGACCATAATTTATTAATCATGACGCGCTATCGCAACAGCTCTTTAACCTCCCAGTTATTCCAATTTGTAAAGATGGTTTCCGAATGTTATGCACGAAACCGTCAATTATGATGTTAAAAACTGGTATGAATTTAACCATAAAACATAATGAAAATTGTTCATAAAACCAAACTATTGTCATGTTTATTATACCGGGATAACAGTCACTAAGAAGAACAAAGACGCAGTCAACATTAAAATACCACAAAAGTCCCTAGAGATACGGATGTTTGGTGTATATTAATTTTTTTGTGTGTGCATGTGAAGTTTATAAGATGTAAGTAAAAATATAATGGAAAGAGATATGTAAACACCATTAATTGGCAGGGCGAAATCAGAAAACATGATTATTTATTAATCATTATTACATCGGGATGTCACGTACCTTGTCACACTCGGGGCCGTCGTCGTCATGATCGCATGATGGTTGGATATACAACTACTTGTGCAATCAGTACCTTTTACCACTAAAGTTGTGAGTTCGAATCCGACTACTGATGGCGAGGTGTACTCGATACAACATTCTGTGATCTAGTTTGTCAGTAACTTGGTGGTTTTCTCCGGGTACTCCATTTTCCAGTAACCAATAAAACTGACCGCCACGATATCATTGAAATATTGTTGAAAGTGACGTTAAGCACCATAACCCTAACCTCCCTCCGTCACACTCCCGCTTTTTTGCGTGTGTGGTTTTCTCTTTAATTTTGAAGCTTTGTACTGTTCTCTCTATTTGATATTTTATCTTTGTCTAACAATCTTATTCTTGTCTTTCAGGAATCGGAATCAATGATATGTTTATTATTGTCTCAGGATATACAGAAACGCTAGCCAAAAAGGATCTTTCCATTGAAGAGAGAATGAAAAGAACATTGATGACTAGCGGGCTTGCAATTACAGTGACGTCACTCACAGATATTTTAACATTTATGATTGGTTATACGTCACTTTTCAACACAGTGAAGAACTTTTGTGTTTATACAGGTATGGAAGATTATTTTCAATTTAAAGCTTGTGCGTGTATATATTATTTATTAACTTAAGAAATGTTTGAATATACCAAAGAAGTAATCAGAAACAGTTAATCGAAGACAGCCAATGCATAAACAAAAGCAAAAGGACAAAAAGACAATCAATGATCTATAAATTACTATGCATAGAAGATTAAAGATTGAGCAACACGAACACACTACGAGCGGAGGGTGAATTCAGATGCTCCGGAAGGGTAAGCAGTTCCTATTTCACTAGTGGTATACGTCGTATTACTCTTGTTAAAATCCGAAGACAAGTCATGAAGAGGAAAGAATGGTGGGATTGTATAACATATAATGCCTGATTTCAATAGGGCAATTGCAATACGCTAGAACAAACGTCGACTTTTCTCTAAATATTACATGAAGTACCAACGACAGGTTCCATACACAGACTTTGTAGACAGACCAGGATTCCGCGAAAAGGGGAGAATTAGAATCTCGCCCTTTCTAAGCGGCTGTTCTCACTTCCGATGAATTGGTATTCTTGTTCAACCTTTTGTTAATTCATTGAAAGCAAAAAATCAAAGAATACAACCAACAGCAATACGAACATAATATATTCTCTGTCAAATGTCAAAATTCTAAACGCATACATGTATATCTTAAATCGCCAAAAGTCGATCGTAAACAGAAATATTGTTGAAAGTGGCGTTAAATACCATAAACCAAAGCGCACTAAATTAGATATATCTACGTTTTTATTAACATATTTATTTCGTTTTGATATGTTGTTTCATAGTGCATTATATTTTTTAAAAGAAATAATTTTCTACTTATTTCTTGTTTTCATCGTTATTTTTTTCCCTTCCATAGGTCTGGCTGTCTTCTTTTGCTATGTAAATCAATTGACTATACTAACACCATATATAGTAATACATCAACGAAGAATGGACGACAGAAAACATTCCTATACTTGTAAAGTTACCGAAACTAAAGAGGAACTTAAAGAAAAGGGACGGTCAACTTGTTATGTAGTGTGTTGTTCGGGAAAAAAACCAACAAATCGTTCAGATATGGAGAGCGTACTGGAAACATATCCAAAACGTTTGGTTCAATTTCTTGTAAGAAACAAAATATCAAAGACAATCATTTTGTTATTTTACGTTGCATATTTGGTGCTATCAATATTGGGTGTTTATTCTTTAAAACAGAAAACCAAATTTTCCGATCTTGCATTGGATGGGTCAAATTATCACAAAGCATGTGTTTGGGATTATGATTATTTTCCTCTAGAATTGCCAATACAGGTTGTGTTCCAATCACCTTTGGATTATGAGAATAAAGAGACGCAAGCAGCTATTGGAAACTTAATGGAAAATTTAAAGAATTATTCCTTAGTGAGAAATGATATTGAAATAAATTGGCTGTCTTCCTTCCATCATATAAGTGGACACAAACTGAATAGAAAGCATTTTTATCATAATCTTAAACAGTTCGTAAACGCAACGGAAATATTTAAAGATGACATTATTTTTTCCAAAGACGAAAAATCAATCACTGCATCACGAATGTACTTATTTACAAGAAACATAAGAACTAGCGAATTACAAGCTCGGCTTCTTTTAGAGATTAGGGAGATAGTTGATGCCTCTGGACTACCATGCACAGTCTACACATCACCGTTTGTGTTCTTTGAACAATATGCCACTATGATACAAAGCACTTTGCAGACAGTGGGCGCGGCAATAGTCGCCATGTTTTTTGTCACGTGTTTCTTCATGCCTCATCCAATGATTATCCTTCTCGTTACTCTTTCCATGGTATCCATTTTACTAGGAGTGTTTGGGTTTCTTAAATTCTGGGGACTTGATATAAGTGTGGTCACAATGATAGAACTGGTTATTTCTGTTGGATTCTCTGTAGATTTTAGCGCACATATATGTCATGCATATTTAACTTCATCATCACGTGATAAGGGAAGCCGTGTTAAAGAGGCGCTTGAACTTGCTGGTGGTCCTGTCATAAACGGCTCATTATCCACCATTCTAGGACTTTTAATGTTAGTCTTTTCAAGAAGTTTTATTTTCCAGTCATTTTTTAAAGTTATTTTTATGGTAATCACGTTTGGACTTCTCCATGCTGTACTAGTTTTACCGGTAATTTTATCTCTGATCGGACCTAAAGTGAGGATACTTCATGAACTGAATTCAATGACAGAATTACCGATAAAAGCAACCGAAAAACTAGACCCGTTATCTAAACCACTTTTCCCAAAGGAAAATGGAAAAGAGAAACTACTATTGAATGGAGACACTGAAACTAAAGATCTTTAAATATAGTGAATGTCACTTTCAAGAACGTTTTCACTGTGATTTAGACACAATGGTATAACATTCAGTTGAATTCACAGATTTGACGTTAAATTGAATATATTGGTTTGACCTTGAATTGAATACGTTCATTTCATGTTGAATTGAATACATTGATGTGACATGGAATTGAATACTATACAATTGATGACTATCGATGAGGTGAATACAAGGGTTGATCAATCCTTGTATTCACCGAAATTGAAAGTCATTAACTGTTTTATTATATGACATTAAATCAAATTTGAATTAACACCAAACAGCGCCGACTTTGTTCCCCAGAAATTCTATCTGCCCAACGTCTGTCATTATTAATTTAATTGTGTACCGAAGATAATTAGTAAGAACGCATCTGATTAGTCGATGACAAAACTTAACCCGATGGTGATCGACTACTACTTTTAAGAATTGGAAACACCATTTCTAGTTTAAGGTGGCTGGAGGAGCGTTGGAATGTTATCTTCAACTCTCGTGATTTTTTTGCGCGTTGAATATAACGTTTTATCAAAGAACGTTATTAGGGACGTCAGCCAATCAGAAAAGACATTATCTGAAGTCATATAATAATATACAATTACATGTATTGCACTGCATTGAGTGCGATATGATGTGTTATGGAGCACTGGAAAGCAATATTGACCAAGGCGCAAGGCCGCGGTCAATATTGCTTTTCAGTGCTCCATAACACATCATATTGCACAAAATGAAGTGCTGCAATTGTTTTATTACATTCAACATTCCACATTTTTTTTGTGTACCTGGATCAATTTTTAGGGATTGTTTGTTGTTTTTTCCAAATTCAAAAAGCACATGAGCTGATCCATTTAATATCATAGATACTTATATTAATTCAGTGAATTTGCAGAATTTTTACTTCATGTAGGTGTATTTGCATAAGATTTAACTTTTTTTCATGGTATTTGCCGTTTTTATCCTTCACCGAGACGCTTGTAACAAAATTTGTGAAACGTTATCAGTTGTGCGTTTTATGTAACTTCATTCGGTAGAATTATACAGATACATCATTTTAGGTCCTGAAAACGACAAACAAAAGGTATTATTTATTTAGCCAGTGTTCTAAATAATATTCGGTGTAATTAAACAGATATATCATGTTTGGGAGGGGTATTTGCGAAAAATACCAGTCTTGAGACTAAATTTCGTCTCTCGACTGGTATTTTTCGCAAATACCCCTCCCAAACATGATATATCTGTATAAAATTTAATACATAGGTTTGACGTTGAAAGGAAGACATATGTGTGAGGTTGAATTAAATACATTGCTTTGGCGTTGAAAGGAAAACATAGGTTTGGCGTTGAATGGAATATTTTGGTTTTAGGTTGAATTTAATATATTGGTTTGACATTAGATTGAATACATTGGTTTGATTATGAATTTTGATACATTGATTTGACGTTGAATTGAATATACTTTGTTGATGTTGAATATTATACATTGATTTCACGTCAAGTTTAATACATTTATTTTTTGTTAAATTTGATACATTGGCTTGACATTGAATTTTGTAGTTGAATATGTTGATTTTACATTAAATTGAATACATTGGTTTAACGTGCATGAAATGGATACTTGTACATTGGTTTGCAAGTGTTATATATATATTGTTATGCCTGGGACTTAACACTGTACCCCTGTCCCGTGGGGGGTGGTTTTAAAAGAAATAGTTATAGTTTAAGAGGGTTGTTTATGGATCAACCTTGTTGCACTTCGAGTTCTTGTGAGCCATTTTTCTCAAGAACTCAAGAGTGATTTAAAGTTTTGAAAATGATAGAGTTTTAGAATAACTTGTGGTGATTTTGTTTTTGTTTTATATTATGCAGTAAAATCTTATGTTCTTGTGAATACATAAGAGTAATTGGGTAGTTCAAGTATGTTTTAAACTTGCAATTGATGCTAATGCATCTTGTTATTTTGAGGAAATCCTCAAATATTTATTTATTGATGGTGGTGCAGAAAGTAATATTTAAATCAATTACTGAGTAGATGATGATGATTGATCTTGGGAATTTATTGTTATTATTATTATATTTGAGCAACTCTTATATATGCATTTGTGTGGGAGAATGATTATAAACTATATTATAGTGTAGTGACTTGTGTTTTAGAAATAGACTGAATTAAAATTCTAAAATGGTGAACATTCCATTGGGAAATATTTATTATAAACTGTATTATATAGACATTGTATCAGACAGAGACTGAAATTTGTGAATGCTATATATATTTTTGGTGGTTGCTCAATTTTTTTTTTTTTTTATATTTCAATGTCTCATCTTTCTGCACCAGATATCAGTTGTTAAAAAAAAAATGTGTGTTGATTCTATAGTATTTATGAAAAGAAGGAAGTTTCATACAGTAATTTAGTTGCCATCTGCATGGTATATTAGCTCGTAGATTTGAGGACAAATCCTTTTCAGAAGGTGGGGGGTAGTGTTACGCCCCGGTAATTTAACACATGGTTAAATTATATACATCGTATATTTTTATCGCGATGTTTAAATTTGGTTCCACGTTTGATCCATGCAGATGTCAACTAATACGCTTCGATCATTATTTTCAGGGAAGTACTAATTTACCTGAGGGTTATGATACTAGATTATTTCATTTGATTGAAGTATCAACTTCATTTGAAGGTGCATTTGTCCATTTTCGTCTGTTGACTTGTACTTTCACTTCAGGCGCCATAATGCACGATGTGTGTATTCTGGAAGTGTGTGTACTACGTCATCGATATTTTGACTATGAATAACGAAGTCGGAGCACCGAGTCAGCTCCTTCTGAACTCGGATTCATGTAATGCTGTTATGAATCATAAATAATATAAATATCTTTCTATTTACCGTTAGTCTATATTTAGCCGGTACATTCAAAATATATATTGCACCAAGCGGAATTGCTTGGTGCTCAAAATATTTATCTACACCAAGCGGAATTACTTGGTGGTCAATCTTTAATTAATGATAGACTGACTTTAAATATTATTTCCAATACTATTATACAATTAGAAATTATGCAGGTTGATCAGCTATCAGCTGATACAATTTGCACCAAGCAGATTTAAGTGCACCAAGTAGGGTTTTGTGCACCGAGTGCCCAAACACCTTTTATTTATATATACTCAAGACAAATGCACCTTATATTATAGATTTTTATTCATTTCATGTGTCTATGATCCACTGTATGCTATTTAATGCTGATATTATTTATCCTGACAGATAATATAAATATATGAACTTCCAGTGATTCTTATTGTTATTTCCTTCACCGGAGACCCACACAGTTAAGTTCAGGGATTTAAACCAAACCCCTGGGACTTAACAATATCACTAGTCGGAGAAGTCGTGTATTATTTTTTTTGCTAATTCGGAATGTATTTCATATCATTGAGATGGACATGTAATATATATTTTTGTTAAACATAATATGCATGTACTTCAAGATAGGGTCACGTAAACAAAGTAAAATCATGTATGAAAATATTTGTTTATAATCAGTGAACAACTGGTAAATCAAAGCAAGTATTAATAATAAATTCAAATTATAAAAAAGTAATAATTGTCCCATTCAAAACATAATGTTCGGTTAGAAACGAATATAATAAAGGATTGATTAGTTGTGGTTTAACGTGAAGTAAACAAAATTTCAAATATATTCATGACAGAACTCGTCTACAATACACAAGCATTAATTAATAAAATGTATTGTGATGCACCTATGGACAAGGTGTTGCTCATCAAGAACTGATACAACTTATCTTTTACGTGGAGTGATAATTGCTCTCCCTAAACTCGAGGAACTCATTCACCTCTATCACACAGAACATAACTGGTTCCGTACGACTACATTAAATTATAACTTCTGATACACGTCGAAAAATAGACTCCTCCTCCTTACTACAGGACTAAATCGTTATGTCAAATAACTGAACTACTTTGCCGTCTACCTTTGAAACGTCAGAGAACATCGAAGGGCAATAGAAAATAGACAACCCAGGCAAACTGGCAATATAGGGCACACAAGACACAAGACACAAGACGAAGACAAACAAAGCAACAACACAACACAATATGTGTTAGACAGCACTATACGTAACCAAACACAAATAACGTAAATAAATAAGACACGAGTCCTCCCACAAACAACAGGAGATAAAGACGAATCGAACATCGGAAATCGTAACGGGCATCATGCAGAACACGTAGCTAAGAACGTAAAAACACAATAGAACAACACAAAAAAACTGAGAAAAACATTGAACAACACGGACCTCACCAAAAGCCCGGGGGTGACCTCAGGTGCTCGCAAAGGGCAAGCAGTTCCTGCTTTTTATAAGACTCCCCCGTATACAGTCAAGTCCGGTTCAGAGCACGAAGGCGTGGCCACGTTCATCCAATAGTGTAGCAGAGGTGTAGGAAACCCAGGATCCTTTACGTGGATGGTATTGCGCATTCACATCCGTTATTTGGGGTGAAGTGTGTATTTGATTCGTCGTATACAACCAGTAGATAGTGTATCCCTCGGTGTAAACAAAAATCTCCTATTTCTAAGACGAGTTTGAAGAATCGGTAAATCGAAGAAGGACAGACAATGGCCAAAGGGACAAACAACGATCTACAAAACATACACATAAAATTAAAGATCGAGTATCACGAACACTGTGTTTCCAACAAGGTATCGATATAAACGCAACGATTGCTATATGCTTCATGTTTTCAACAGAAAGCGATGCGTGAATTTTAAAGAACATCGTTACTTACTTTGCATGTGTACTGAAACATGTGTAAATTGAAAGAACTGAATATAAAGAACTGGGATTGTGTGATTATATGATTATTTAGAAGTAAGATAAGTTTGAAGATACCAAAGAGGTAAACAGAAATCTTAAATCTAAAGAAAGACAATATAATGGCCAAAAGATACCAAAGGGGTAAACAGAAGTCTTAAATCTAAAGAAAGACAAAATAATGGCCAAAAGATACCAAAGGGGTAAACAGAAGTCTTAAATCTAAAGAAAGACAATATAATGGCCAAAAGATACCAAAGGGGTAAACAGAAGTGTTAACTCTAAAGAAAGACAATATAATGGCCAAAAGACACCAAAGGGGTAAACAGAAGTCTTAAATCTAAAGAAAGACAATATAATGGCCAAAAGACACCAAAGGGGTAAACAGAGGCCTTAAATCTAAAGAAAGACAATACAATGGCCAAAAGATACCAAAGGGGTAAACAGAAGTCTTAAATCTAAAGAAAAACAATACAATGGCCAAAAGATACCAAAGGGGTAAACAGAAGTCTTAAATCTAAAGAAAGACAATACAATGGCCAAAAGATACCAAAGGGGTAAACAGAAGTCTTAAATCTAAAGAAAGACAATACAATGGCCAAAAGATACCAAAGGGGTAAACAGAAGTCTTAAATCTAAAAAAAACAATACAATGGCCAAAAGATACCAAAGGGGTAAACAGAAGTTTTAACTCTAAAGAAAGACAATACAATGGCCAAAAGATACCAAAGGGGTAAACAGAAGTCTTAAATCTAAAGAAGGACAATACAATGGTCAAAAGATACCAAAGGGGTAAACAGAAGTCTTAAATCTAAAGAAAAACAATACAATGGCCAAAAGATACCAAAGGGGTAAACAGAAGTCTTAAATCTAAAGAAAGACAATACAATGGCCAAAAGATACCAAAGGGGTAAACAGAAGTCTTAAATCTAAAGAAAGACAATACAATGGTCAAAAGATACCAAAGGGGTAAACATAAGTCTTAAATCTAAAGAAAGACAATACAATGGCCAAAAGATACCAAAGGGGTAAACAGAAGTCTTAAATCTAAAGAAAGACAATACAATGGCCAACAGATACCAAAGGGGTAAACAGAAGTCTTAAATCTAAAAAAAACAATACAATGGCCAAAAGATACCAAAGGGGTAAACAGAAGTTTTAAGTCTAAAGAAAGACAATACAATGGCCAAAAGATACCAAAGGGGTAAACAGAAGTCTTAAATCTAAAGAAGGACAATACAATGGTCAAAAGATACCAAAGGGGTAAACAGAAGTCTTAAATCTAAAGAAAAACAATACAATGGCCAAAAGATACCAAAGGGGTAAACAGAAGTTTTAACTCTAAAGAAAGACAATACAATGGCCAAAAGATACCAAAGGGGTAAACAGAAGTCTTAAATCTAAAGAAAGACAATACAATGGTCAAAAGATACCAAAGGGGTAAACAGAAGTCTTAAATCTAAAGAAAGACAATACAATGGCCAAAAGATACCAAAGGGGTAAACAGAAGTCTTAAATCTAAAGAAAGACAATACAATGGTCAAAAGATACCAAAGGGGTAAACATAAGTCTTAAATCTAAAGAAAGACAATACAATGGCCAAAAGATACCAAAGGGGTAAACAGAAGTCTTAAATCTAAAGAAAGACAATACAATGGCCAACAGATACCAAAGGGGTAAACAGAAGTCTTAAATCTAAAAAAAACAATACAATGGCCAAAAGATACCAAAGGGGTAAACAGAAGTTTTAAGTCTAAAGAAAGACAATACAATGGCCAAAAGATACCAAAGGGGTAAACAGAAGTCTTAAATCTAAAGAAGGACAATACAATGGTCAAAAGATACCAAAGGGGTAAACAGAAGTCTTAAATCTAAAGAAAAACAATACAATGGCCAAAAGATACCAAAGGGGTAAACAGAAGTTTTAACTCTAAAGAAAGACAATACAATGGCCAAAAGATACCAAAGGGGTAAACAGAAGTCTTAAATCTAAAGAAAGACAATACAATGGTCAAAAGATACCAAAGGGGTAAACAGAAGTCTTAAATCTAAAGAAAGACAATACATTGGCCAAAAGATACCAAAGGGGTAAACAGAAGTCTTAAATCTAAAGAAAGACAATACAATGGCCAAAAGATACCAAAGGGGTAAACAGAAGTGTTAACTCTAAAGAAAGACAATATAATGGTCAAAAGATACCAAAGGGGTAAACAGAAGTCTTAAATCTAAAGAAAGACAATACAATGGCCAAAAGATACCAAAGGGGTAAACAGAAGTCTTAAATCTACAGAAAGACAATACAATGGTCAAAAGATACCAAAGGGGTAAACAGAAGTTTTAACTCTAAAGAAAGACAATACAATGGTCAAAAGATACCAAAGGGGTAAACAGAAGTTTTAACTCTAAAGAAAGACAATACAATGGCCAAAAGATACCAAAGGGGTAAACAGAAATTTTAACTCTAAAGAAAAACAATACAATGGCCAAAAGATACCATAGGGATAAACAGAAGTCTTAAATCTAAAGAAAGACAATACAATGGTCAAAAGATACCAAAGGGGTAAACAGAAGTCTTAAATCTAAAGAAAGACAATACAATGGCCAAAAGATACCAAAGGGGTAAACAGAAGTTTTAACTCTAAAGAAAGACAATACAATGGCCAAAAGATACCAAAGGGGTAAACAGAAGATTTAACTCTAAAGAAAGACAATACAATGGCCAAAAGATACCAAAGGGGTAAACAGAAGTTTTAACTCTAAAGAAAGACAATACAATGGCCAAAAGATACCAAAGGGGTAAACAGAAGTTTTAACTCTAAAGAAAGACAATACAATGGCCAAAAGATACCAAAGGGGTAAACAGAAGTCTTAAATCTAAAGAAAGACAATACAATGGCCAACAGATACCAAAGGGGTAAACAGAAGTTTTAACTCTAAAGAAAGACAATACAATGGTCAAAAGATACCAAAGGGGTAAACAGAAGTTTTAACTCTAAAGAAAGACAATACAATGGCCAAAAGATACCAAAGGGGTAAACAGAAGTCTTAAATCTAAAGAAAGACAATACAATGGTCAAAAGATACCAAAGGGGTAAACAGAAGTCTTAAATCTAAAGAAAGACAATACAATGACCAAAAGATACCAAAGGGGTAAACAGAAGTCTTAAATCTAAAGAAAGACAATACAATGGCCAAAAGATACCAAAGGGGTAAACAGAAGTTTTAACTCTAAAGAAAGACAATACAATGGCCAAAAGATACCAAAGGGGTAAACAGAAGTCTTAAATCTAAAGAAAAACAATACAATGGCCAAAAGATACCAAAGGGGTAAACAGAAGTCTTAAATCTAAAGAAAAACAATACAATGGCCAAAAGATACCAAAGGGGTAAACAGAAGTTTTAACTCTAAAGAAAGACAATACAATGGCCAAAAGATACCAAAGGGGTAAACAGAAGTCTTAAATCTAAAGAAAGACAATACAATGGTCAAAAGATACCAAAGGGGTAAACAGAAGTCTTAAATCTAAAGAAAGACAATACATTGGCCAAAAGATACCAAAGGGGTAAACAGAAGTCTTAAATCTAAAGAAAGACAATACAATGGCCAAAAGATACCAAAGGGGTAAACAGAAGTGTTAACTCTAAAGAAAGACAATACAATGGTCAAAAGATACCAAAGGGGTAAACAGAAGTCTTAAATCTAAAGAAAGACAATACAATGGCCAAAAGATACCAAAGGGGTAAACAGAAGTCTTAAATCTACAGAAAGACAATACAATGGTCAAAAGATACCAAAGGGGTAAACAGAAGTTTTAACTCTAAAGAAAGACAATACAATGGTCAAAAGATACCAAAGGGGTAAACAGAAGTTTTAACTCTAAAGAAAGACAATACAATGGCCAAAAGATACCAAAGGGGTAAACAGAAATTTTAACTCTAAAGAAAAACAATACAATGGCCAAAAGATACCATAGGGATAAACAGAAGTCTTAAATCTAAAGAAAGACAATACAATGGTCAAAAGATACCAAAGGGGTAAACAGAAGTCTTAAATCTAAAGAAAGACAATACAATGGCCAAAAGATACCAAAGGGGTAAACGGAAGTTTTAACTCTAAAGAAAGACAATACAATGGCCAAAAGATACCAAAGGGGTAAACAGAAGATTTAACTCTAAAGAAAGACAATACAATGGCCAAAAGATACCAAAGGGGTAAACAGAAGTTTTAACTCTAAAGAAAGACAATACAATGGCCAAAAGATACCAAAGGGGTAAACAGAAGTTTTAACTCTAAAGAAAGACAATACAATGGCCAAAAGATACCAAAGGGGTAAACAGAAGTCTTAAATCTAAAGAAAGACAATACAATGGCCAACAGATACCAAAGGGGTAAACAGAAGTTTTAACTCTAAAGAAAGACAATACAATGGTCAAAAGATACCAAAGGGGTAAACAGAAGTTTTAACTCTAAAGAAAGACAATACAATGGCCAAAAGATACCAAAGGGGTAAACAGAAGTCTTAAATCTAAAGAAAGACAATACAATGGCCAAAAGATACCAAAGGGGTAAACAGAAGTCTTAAATCTAAAGAAAGACAATACAATGACCAAAAGATACCAAAGGGGTAAACAGAAGTCTTAAATCTAAAGAAAGACAATACAATGGCCAACAGACACCAAAGGGGTAAACAGAAGTCTTAAATCTAAAGAAAGACAATACAATGGCCAAAAGATACCAAAGGGGTAAACAGAAGTCTTAAATCTAAAGAAAGACAATACAATGGCCAAAAGATACCAAAGGGGTAAACAGAAGTCTTAAATCTAAAGAAAGACAATACAATGGCCAAAAGATACCAAAGGGGTAAACAGAAGTCTTAAATCTAAAGAAAGACAATACAATGGCCAAAAGATACCAAAGGGGTAAACAGAAGTCTTAAATCTACAGAAAGAAAATACAATGGTCAAAAGATACCAAAGGGGTAAACAGAAGTCTTAAATCTAAAGAAAGACAATACAATGGCCAAATGATACCAAAGGGATAAACAGAAGTCTTAAATCTAAAGAAAAACAATACAATGGCCAAAAGATACCAAAGGGGTAAACAGAAGTTTTAACTCTAAAGAAAGACAATACAATGGCCAAAAGATACCAAAGGGGTAAACAGAAGTCTTAAATATAAAGAAAGACAATACAATGGTCAAAAGATACCAAAGGGGTAAACAGAAGTCTTAAATCTAAAGAAAGACAATACAATGGCCAACAGACACCAAAGGGGTAAACAGAAGTCTTAAATCTAAAGAAAGACAATACAATGGCCAAAAGATACCAAAGGGATAAAGAGAAGTCTTAAATCTAAAGAAAAACAATATAATGGCCAAAAGATACCAAAGGGGTAAACAGAAGTCTTAAATCTAAAGAAAGACAATATAATGGTCAAAAGATACCAAAGGGGTAAACAGACGTTTTAACTCTAAAGAAAGAAAATACAATGGACAAAAGATACCAAAGGGGTAAACAGAAGTCTTAAATCTAAAGAAAGACAATACAATGGCCAAAAGATGCCAAAGGGGTAAACAGAAGAGTTAAATCTAAAGAAAGACAATACAATGACCAAAAGATACCAAAGGGGTAAACAGAAGTCATAAATCTAAAGAAAGACAATACAATGACCAAAAGATACCAAAGGGGTAAACAGAAGTCTTAAATCTAAAGAAAGACAATACAATGGTCAAAAGATACCAAAGGGGTAAACAGAAGTTTTAACTCTAAAGAAAGACAATACAATGGTCAAAAGATACCAAAGGGGTAAACAGAAGTCTTAAATCTAAAGAAAGACAATACAATGGTCAAAAGATACCAAAGGGGTAAACAGAAGTGTTAAATCTAAAGAAAGACAATACAGTGACCAAAAGATACCAAAGGGGTAAACAGAAGTCTTAAATCTAAAGAAAGAAAATGCAATGGTCAAAAGATACCAAAGGGGTAAACAGAAGTCTTAAATCTAAAGAAAGACAATACAATGGCCAAAAGATACCAAAGGGATAAACAGAAGTCTTAAATCTAAAAAAAGACAATACAATGGCCAAAAGATACCAAAGGGGTAAACAGAAGTCTTAAATCTAAAGAAAGACAATACAATGGCCAACAGACACCAAAGGGGTAAACAGAAGTCTTAAATCTAAAGAAAGACAATACAATGGCCAAAAGATACCAAAGTGGTAAACAGAAGTCTTAAATCTAAAGAAAGACAATACAATGGCCAAAAGATACCAAAGGGGTAAACAGAAGTGTTAACTCTAAAGAAAGACAATACAATGGTCAAAAGATACCAAAGGGGTAAACAGAAGTCTTAAATCTAAAGAAAGACAATACAATGGCCAAAAGATACCAAAGGGGTAAACAGAAGTCTTAAATCTACAGAAAGACAATACAATGGTCAAAAGATACCAAAGGGGTAAACAGAAGTTTTAACTCTAAAGAAAGACAATACAATGGTCAAAAGATACCAAAGGGGTAAACAGAAGTTTTAACTCTAAAGAAAGACAATACAATGGCCAAAAGATACCAAAGGGGTAAACAGAAATTTTAACTCTAAAGAAAAACAATACAATGGCCAAAAGATACCATAGGGATAAACAGAAGTCTTAAATCTAAAGAAAGACAATACAATGGTCAAAAGATACCAAAGGGGTAAACAGAAGTCTTAAATCTAAAGAAAGACAATACAATGGCCAAAAGATACCAAAGGGGTAAACGGAAGTTTTAACTCTAAAGAAAGACAATACAATGGCCAAAAGATACCAAAGGGGTAAACAGAAGATTTAACTCTAAAGAAAGACAATACAATGGCCAAAAGATACCAAAGGGGTAAACAGAAGTTTTAACTCTAAAGAAAGACAATACAATGGCCAAAAGATACCAAAGGGGTAAACAGAAGTTTTAACTCTAAAGAAAGACAATACAATGGCCAAAAGATACCAAAGGGGTAAACAGAAGTCTTAAATCTAAAGAAAGACAATACAATGGCCAACAGATACCAAAGGGGTAAACAGAAGTTTTAACTCTAAAGAAAGACAATACAATGGTCAAAAGATACCAAAGGGGTAAACAGAAGTTTTAACTCTAAAGAAAGACAATACAATGGCCAAAAGATACCAAAGGGGTAAACAGAAGTCTTAAATCTAAAGAAAGACAATACAATGGCCAAAAGATACCAAAGGGGTAAACAGAAGTCTTAAATCTAAAGAAAGACAATACAATGACCAAAAGATACCAAAGGGGTAAACAGAAGTCTTAAATCTAAAGAAAGACAATACAATGGCCAACAGACACCAAAGGGGTAAACAGAAGTCTTAAATCTAAAGAAAGACAATACAATGGCCAAAAGATACCAAAGGGGTAAACAGAAGTCTTAAATCTAAAGAAAGACAATACAATGGCCAAAAGATACCAAAGGGGTAAACAGAAGTCTTAAATCTAAAGAAAGACAATACAATGGCCAAAAGATACCAAAGGGGTAAACAGAAGTCTTAAATCTAAAGAAAGACAATACAATGGCCAAAAGATACCAAAGGGGTAAACAGAAGTCTTAAATCTACAGAAAGACAATACAATGGTCAAAAGATACCAAAGGGGTAAACAGAAGTCTTAAATCTAAAGAAAGACAATACAATGGCCAAATGATACCAAAGGGATAAACAGAAGTCTTAAATCTAAAGAAAAACAATACAATGGCCAAAAGATACCAAAGGGGTAAACAGAAGTTTTAACTCTAAAGAAAGACAATACAATGGCCAAAAGATACCAAAGGGGTAAACAGAAGTCTTAAATATAAAGAAAGACAATACAATGGTCAAAAGATACCAAAGGGGTAAACAGAAGTCTTAAATCTAAAGAAAGACAATACAATGGCCAACAGACACCAAAGGGGTAAACAGAAGTCTTAAATCTAAAGAAAGACAATACAATGGCCAAAAGATACCAAAGGGATAAAGAGAAGTCTTAAATCCAAAGAAAAACAATATAATGGCCAAAAGATACCAAAGGGGTAAACAGAAGTCTTAAATCTAAAGAAAGACAATATAATGGTCAAAAGATACCAAAGGGGTAAACAGACGTTTTAACTCTAAAGAAAGAAAATACAATGGACAAAAGATACCAAAGGGGTAAACAGAAGTCTTAAATCTAAAGAAAGACAATACAATGGCCAAAAGATGCCAAAGGGGTAAACAGAAGAGTTAAATCTAAAGAAAGACAATACAATGACCAAAAGATACCAAAGGGGTAAACAGAAGTCATAAATCTAAAGAAAGACAATACAATGACCAAAAGATACCAAAGGGGTAAACAGAAGTCTTAAATCTAAAGAAAGACAATACAATGGTCAAAAGATACCAAAGGGGTAAACAGAAGTTTTAACTCTAAAGAAAGACAATACAATGGTCAAAAGATACCAAAGGGGTAAACAGAAGTCTTAAATCTAAAGAAAGACAATACAATGGTCAAAAGATACCAAAGGGGTAAACAGAAGTGTTAAATCTAAAGAAAGACAATACAGTGACCAAAAGATACCAAAGGGGTAAACAGAAGTCTTAAATCTAAAGAAAGAAAATGCAATGGTCAAAAGATACCAAAGGGGTAAACAGAAGTCTTAAATCTAAAGAAAGACAATACAATGGCCAAAAGATACCAAAGGGATAAACAGAAGTCTTAAATCTAAAAAAAGACAATACAATGGCCAAAAGATACCAAAGGGGTAAACAGAAGTCTTAAATCTAAAGAAAGACAATACAATGGCCAACAGACACCAAAGGGGTAAACAGAAGTCTTAAATCTAAAGAAAGACAATACAATGGCCAAAAGATACCAAAGTGGTAAACAGAAGTCTTAAATCTAAAGAAAAACAATACAATGGTCAAAAGATACCAAAGGGATAAACAGAAGTCTTAACTCTAAAGAAAAACAATACAATGGTCAAAAGATACCAAAGGGATAAACAGAAGTCTTAACTCTAAAGAAAGACAATACAATGGCCAAAAGATACCGAAGGGGTAAACAGAAGTCTTAAATCTACAGAAAAACAATACAATGGCCAAAAGATACCAAAGGGATAAACAGAAGTCTTAAATCTAAAGAAAGACAATACAATGGCCAAAAGATACCAAAGGGTAAACAGAAGTCTTAAATCTAAAGAAAGACAATACAATGGTCAAAAGATACCAAAGGGGTAAACAGAAGTTTTAACGCTAAAGAAAGACAATACAATGGCCAAAAGATACCAAAGGGGTAAACAGAAGTCTTAAATCTAAAGAAAGACAATACAATGACCAAAAGATACCAAAGGGATAAACAGAAGTCTTAAATCTAAAGAAAGACAATACAATGGCCAACAGACACCAAAGGGGTTAACAGAAGTCTTAAATCTAAAGAAAGACAATACAATGGCCAAAAGATACCAAAGGGGTAAACAGAAGTCTTAATTCTAAAGAAAGACAATACAATGGCCAAAA
The DNA here is from genome assembly GCA_963680875.1 of Bathymodiolus brooksi. NCBI lineage: Eukaryota > Metazoa > Mollusca > Bivalvia > Mytilida > Modiolidae > Bathymodiolus > Bathymodiolus brooksi. Next base: position 82,363,697 of record OY804576.1, on the reverse strand, counting down.
GATACCAAAGGGGTAAACAGAAGTCTTAAATCTACAGAAAGACAATACAATGGTCAAAAGATATCAAAGGGGTAAACAGGAGTTTTAACTCTAAAGAAAGACAATACAATGGCCAAAAGATACCAAAGGGGTAAACAGAAGTCTTAAATCTAAAGAAAGACAATACAATGGCCAAATGATACCAAAGGGATAAACAGAAGTCTTAAATCTAAAGAAAAACAATACAATGGCCAAAAGATACCAAAGGGGTAAACAGAAGTTTTAACTCTAAAGAAAGACAATACAATGGCCAAAAGATACCAAAGGGGTAAACAGAAGTCTTAAATCTAAAGAAAGACAATACAATGGTCAAAAGATACCAAAGGGGTAAACAGAAGTCTTAAATCTAAAGAAAGACAATACAATGGCCAACAGACACCAAAGGCGTAAACAGAAGTCTTAAATCTAAAGAAAGACAATACAATGGCCAAAAGATACCAAAGGGATAAAGAGAAGTCTTAAATCTAAAGAAAAACAATATAATGGCCAAAAGATACCAAAGGGGTAAACAGAAGTCTTAAATCTAAAGAAAGACAATACAATGACCAAAAGATACCAAAGGGGTAAACAGAAGTCTTAAATCTAAAGAAAGACAATACAATGGCCAAAAGATACCAAAGGGGTAAACAGAAGTCTTAAATCTAAAGAAAGACAATACAATGGTCAAAAGATACCAAAGGGGTAAACAGAAGTCTTAAATCTAAAGAAAAACAATACAATGGCCAAAAGATACCAAAGGGGTAAACAGAAGTCTTAAATCTAAAGGAAGACAATACAATGGCCAAAAGATACAAAGGGGTAAACAGAGGTTTTAACTCTAAAGAAAGACAATACAATGGTCAAAAGATACCAAAGTGGTAAACAGAAGTCTTAAATCTAAAGAAAGACAATACAATGGTCAAAAGATACCAAAGGGGTAAACAGAAATCTTAAATCTAAAGAAAAACAATACAATGGCCAAAAGATACCAAAGGGGTAAACAGAAGTCTTAAATCTAAAGAAAGACAATACAATGGCCAAAAGATACCAAAGGGGTAAACAGAAGTCTTAAATCTAAAGAAAGACAATACAATGGCCAACAGACACCAAAGGGGTAAACAGAAGTGTTAAATCTAAAGAAAGACAATACAATGGTCAAAATATACCAAAGGGGTAAACAGAAGTCTTAAATCTAAAGAAAGACAATACAATGACCAAAAGATACCAAAGGGATAAACAGAAGTCTTAAATCTAAAGAAAGACAATACAATGGTCAAAAGATACCAAAGGGGTAAACAGACGTTTTAGCTCTAAAGAAAGACAATACAATGGTCAAAAGATACCAAAGGGGTAAACAGAAGTCTTAAATCTAAAGAAAGACAATACAATGGCCAAAAGATACCAAAGGGGTAAACAGAAGTCTTAAATCTAAAGAAAGACAATACAATGGCCAAAAGATACCAAAGGGGTAAACAGAAGTCTTAAATCTAAAGAAAGACAATACAATGACCAAAAGATACCAAAGGGATAAACAGAAGTCTTAAATCTAAAGAAAAACAATACAATGGCCAAAAGATACCAAAGGGGTAAACAGAAGTTTTAACTCTAAAGAAAGACAATACAATGGCCAAAAGATACCAAAGGGGTAAACAGAAGTCTTAAATCTAAAGAAAGACAATACAATGGTCAAAAGATACCAAAGGGGTAAACAGAAATCTTAAATCTAAAGAAAGACAATACAATGGCCAACAGACACCAAAGGGGTAAACAGAAGTTTTAACTCTAAAGAAAGACAATACAATGGCCAAAAGATACCAAAGGGGTAAACAGAAGTCTTAAATCTAAAGAAAGACAATACAATGGTCAAAAGATACCAAAGGGGTAAACAGAAATCTTAAATCTAAAGAAAGACAATACAATGGCCAACAGACACCAAAGGGGTAAACAGAAGTTTTAACTCTAAAGAAAGACAATACAATGGCCAAAAGATACCAAAGGGATAAAGAGAAGTCTTAAATCTAAAGAAAAACAATATAATGGCCAAAAGATACCAAAGGGGTAAACAGAAGTCTTAAATCTAAAGAAAGACAATATAATGGTCAAAAGATACCAAAGGGGTAAACAGACGTTTTAACTCTAAAGAAAGAAAATACAATGGACAAAAGATACCAAAGGGGTAAACAGAAGTCTTAAATCTAAAGAAAGACAATACAATGGCCAAAAGATGCCAAAGGGGTAAACAGAAGAGTTAAATCTAAAGAAAGACAATACAATGACCAAAAGATACCAAAGGGGTAAACAGAAGTTTTAAATCTAAAGAAAGACAATACAATGACCAAAAGATACCAAAGGGGTAAACAGAAGTCTAAAATCTAAAGAAAGACAATACAATGGTCAAAAGATACCAAAGGGGTAAACAGAAGTTTTAACTCTAAAGAAAGACAATACAATGGTCAAAAGATACCAAAGGGGTAAACAGAAGTCTTAAATCTAAAGAAAGACAATACAATGGTCAAAAGATACCAAAGGGGTAAACAGAAGTGTTAAATCTAAAGAAAGACAATACAGTGACCAAAAGATACCAAAGGGGTAAACAGAAGTCTTAAATCTAAAGAAAGAAAATGCAATGGTCAAAAGATACCAAAGGGGTAAACAGAAGTCTTAAATCTAAAGAAAGACAATACAATGGCCAAAAGATACCAAAGGGATAAACAGAAGTCTTAAATCTAAAAAAAGACAATACAATGGCCAAAAGATACCAAAGGGGTAAACAGAAGTCTTAAATCTAAAGAAAGCCAATACAATGGCCAACAGACACCAAAGGGGTAAACAGAAGTCTTAAATCTAAAGAAAGACAATACAATGGCCAAAAGATACCAAAGTGGTAAACAGAAGTCTTAAATCTAAAGAAAAACAATACAATGGTCAAAAGATACCAAAGGGATAAACAGAAGTCTTAAATCTAAAGAAAAACAATACAATGGCCAAAAGATACCAAAGGGGTAAACAGAAGTCTTAACTCGAAAGAAAAACAATACAATGGTCAAAAGATACCAAAGGGATAAACAGAAGTCTTAACTCTAAAGAAAGACAATACAATGGCCAAAAGATACCGAAGGGGTAAACAGAAGTCTTAAATCTACATAAAAACAATACAATGGCCAAAAGATACCAAAGGGATAAACAGAAGTCTTAAATCTAAAGAAAGACAATACAATGGCCAAAAGATACCAAAGGGTAAACAGAAGTCTTAAATCTAAAGAAAGACAATACAATGGTCAAAAGATACCAAAGGGGTAAACAGAAGTTTTAACGCTAAAGACAGACAATACAATGGCCAAAAGATACCAAAGGGGTAAACAGAAGTCTTAAATCTAAAGAAAGACAATACAATGACCAAAAGATACCAAAGGGGTAAACAGAAGTCTAAAATCTAAAGAAAGACAATACAATGGTCAAAAGATACCAAAGGGGTAAACAGAAGTTTTAACTCTAAAGAAAGACAATACAATGGTCAAAAGATACCAAAGGGGTAAACAGAAGTCTTAAATCTAAAGAAAGACAATACAATGGTCAAAAGATACCAAAGGGGTAAACAGAAGTCTTAAATCTAAAGAAAGACAATACAGTGACCAAAAGATACCAAAGGGGTAAACAGAAGTCTTAAATCTAAAGAAAGAAAATGCAATGGTCAAAAGATACCAAAGGGGTAAACAGAAGTCTTAAATCTAAAGAAAGACAATACAATGGCCAAAAGATACCAAAGGGATAAACAGAAGTCTTAAATCTAAAAAAAGACAATACAATGGCCAAAAGATACCAAAGGGGTAAACAGAAGTCTTAAATCTAAAGAAAGCCAATACAATGGCCAACAGACACCAAAGGGGTAAACAGAAGTCTTAAATCTAAAGAAAGACAATACAATGGCCAAAAGATACCAAAGTGGTAAACAGAAGTCTTAAATCTAAAGAAAAACAATACAATGGTCAAAAGATACCAAAGGGATAAACAGAAGTCTTAAATCTAAAGAAAAACAATACAATGGCCAAAAGATACCAAAGGGGTAAACAGAAGTCTTAACTCGAAAGAAAAACAATACAATGGTCAAAAGATACCAAAGGGATAAACAGAAGTCTTAACTCTAAAGAAAGACAATACAATGGCCAAAAGATACCGAAGGGGTAAACAGAAGTCTTAAATCTACAGAAAAACAATACAATGGCCAAAAGATACCAAAGGGATAAACAGAAGTCTTAAATCTAAAGAAAGACAATACAATGGCCAAAAGATACCAAAGGGTAAACAGAAGTCTTAAATCTAAAGAAAGACAATACAATGGTCAAAAGATACCAAAGGGGTAAACAGAAGTTTTAACGCTAAAGACAGACAATACAATGGCCAAAAGATACCAAAGGGGTAAACAGAAGTCTTAAATCTAAAGAAAGACAATACAATGACCAAAAGATACCAAAGGGATAAACAGAAGTCTTAAATCTAAAGAAAGACAATACAATGGCCAACAGACACCAAAGGGGTTAACAGAAGTCTTAAATCTAAAGAAAGACAATACAATGGCCAAAAGATACCAAAGGGGTAAACAGAAGTCTTAATTCTAAAGAAAGACAATACAATGGCCAAAAGATACCAAAGGGGTAAACAGAAGTCTTAAATCTACAGAAAGACAATACAATGGTCAAAAGATATCAAAGGGGTAAACAGGAGTTTTAACTCTAAAGAAAGACAATACAATGGCCAAAAGATACCAAAGGGGTAAACAGAAGTCTTAAATCTAAAGAAAGACAATACAATGGTCAAAAGATACCAAAGGGATAAACAGAAGTCTTAAATCTAAAGGAAAACAATACAATGGCCAAAAGATACCAAAGGGGTAAACAGAAGTTTTAACTCTAAAGAAAGACAATACAATGGTCAAAAGATACCAAAGGGGTAAACAGAAGTCTTAAATCTAAAGAAAGACAATACAATGGTCAAAAGATACCAAAGGGGTAAACAGAAGTGTTAAATCTAAAGAAAGACAATACAGTGACCAAAAGATACCAAAGGGGTAAACAGAAGTCTTAAATCTAAAGAAAGACAATACAATGGTCAAAAGATACCAAAGGGGTAAACAGAAGTCTTAAATCTAAAGAAAGAGAATGCAATGGTCAAAAGATACCAAAGGGGTAAACAGAAGTCTTAAATCTAAAGAAAGACAATACAATGGCCAAAAGATACCAAAGGGATAAACAGAAGTCTTAAATCTAAAAAAAGACAATACAATGGCCAAAAGATACCAAAGGGGTAAACAGAAGTCTTAAATCTAAAGGAAGACAATACAATGGCCAAAAGACACCAAAGGGGTAAACAGAAGTCTTAAATCTAAAGAAAGACAATACAATGGCCAAAAGATACCAAAGTGGTAAACAGAAGTCTTAAATCTAAAAAAAAACAATACAATGGTCAAAAGATACCAAAGGGATAAACAGAAGTCTTAAATCTAAAGAAAAACAATACAATGGTCAAAAGATACCAAAGGGATAAACAGAAGTCTTAACTCTAAAGAAAGACAATACAAAGGCCAAAAGATACCGAAGGGGTAAACAGAAGTCTTAAATCTAAAGAAAAACAATACAATGGCCAAAAGATACCAAAGGGGTAAACAGAAGTCTTAAATCTAAAGAAAGACAATACAATGGCCAAAAGATACCAAAGGGGTAAACAGAAGTCTTAAATCTAAAGAAAGACAATACAATGGTCAAAAGATACCAAAGGGGTAAACAGAAGTTTTAACGCTAAAGACAGACAATACAATGGCCAAAAGATACCAAAGGGGTAAACAGAAGTCTTAAATCTAAAGAAAGACAATACAATGACCAAAAGATACCAAAGGGATAAACAGAAGTCTTAAATCTAAAGAAAGACAATACAATGGCCAACAGACACCAAAGGGGTTAACAGAAGTCTTAAATCTAAAGAAAGACAATACAATGGCCAAAAGATACCAAAGGGGTAAACAGAAGTCTTAATTCTAAAGAAAGACAATACAATGGTCAAAAGATACCAAAGGGATAAACAGAAGTCTTAACTCTAAAGAAAGACAATACAAAGGCCAAAAGATACCGAAGGGGTAAACAGAAGTCTTAAATCTAAAGAAAGACAATACAATGGCCAACAGACACCAAAGGCGTAAACAGAAGTCTTAAATCTAAAGAAAGACAATACAATGGCCAAAAGATACCAAAGGGATAAAGAGAAGTCTTAAATCTAAAGAAAAACAATATAATGGCCAAAAGATACCAAAGGGGTAAACAGAAGTCTTAAATCTAAAGAAAGACAATACAATGGTCAAAAGATACCAAAGGGGTAAACAGAAGTTTTAACTCTAAAGAAAGACAATACAATGGACAAAAGATACCAAAGGGGTAAACAGAAGTCTTAAATCTAAAGAAAGACAATACAATGGCCAAAAGATGCCAAAGGGGTAAACAGAAGAGTTAAATCTAAAGAAAGACAATACAATGGTCAAAAGATACCAAAGGGGTAAACAGAAGTTTTAAATCTAAAGAAAGACAATACAATGACCAAAAGATACAAAAGGGGTAAACAGAAGTCTTAAATCTAAAGAAAGACAATACAATGGTCAAAAGATACCAAAGGGGTAAACAGAAGTTTTAACTCTAAAGAAAGACAATACAATGGTCAAAAGATACCAAAGGGGTAAACAGAAGTCTTAAATCTAAAGAAAGACAATACAATGGCCAAAAGATACCAAAGGGATAAACAGAAGTCTTAAATCTAAAGGAAAACAATACAATGGCCAAAAGATACCAAAGGGGTAAACAGAAGTTTTAACTCTAAAGAAAGACAATACAATGGTCAAAAGATACCAAAGGGGTAAACAGAAGTCTTAAATCTAAAGAAAGACAATACAATGGTCAAAAGATACCAAAGGGGTAAACAGAAGTGTTAAATCTAAAGAAAGACAATACAGTGACCAAAAGATACCAAAGGGGTAACCAGAAGTCTTAAATCTAAAGAAAGACAATACAATGGTCAAAAGATACCAAAGGGGTAAACAGAAGTCTTAAATCTAAAGAAAGAGAATGCAATGGTCAAAAGATACCAAAGGGGTAAACAGAAGTCTTAAATCTAAAGAAAGACAATACAATGGCCAAAAGATACCAAAGGGATAAACAGAAGTCTTAAATCTAAAAAAAGACAATACAATGGCCAAAAGATACCAAAGGGGTAAACAGAAGTCTTAAATCTAAAGAAAGACAATACAATGGCCAAAAGACACCAAAGGGGTAAACAGAAGTCTTAAATCTAAAGAAAGACAATACAATGGCCAAAAGATACCAAAGTGGTAAACAGAAGTCTTAAATCTAAAAAAAAACAATACAATGGTCAAAAGATACCAAAGGGATAAACAGAAGTCTTAAATCTAAAGAAAAACAATACAATGGTCAAAAGATACCAAAGGGATAAACAGAAGTCTTAACTCTAAAGAAAGACAATACAAAGGCCAAAAGATACCGAAGGGGTAAACAGAAGTCTTAAATCTAAAGAAAAACAATACAATGGCCAAAAGATACCAAAGGGGTAAACAGAAGTCTTAAATCTAAAGAAAGACAATACAATGGCCAAAAGATACCAAAGGGGTAAACAGAAGTCTTAAATCTAAAGAAAGACAATACAATGGTCAAAAGATACCAAAGGGGTAAACAGAAGTTTTAACGCTAAAGACAGACAATACAATGGCCAAAAGATACCAAAGGGGTAAACAGAAGTCTTAAATCTAAAGAAAGACAATACAATGACCAAAAGATACCAAAGGGATAAACAGAAGTCTTAAATCTAAAGAAAGACAATACAATGGCCAACAGACACCAAAGGGGTTAACAGAAGTCTTAAATCTAAAGAAAGACAATACAATGGCCAAAAGATACCAAAGGGGTAAACAGAAGTCTTAATTCTAAAGAAAGACAATACAATGGCCAAAAGATACCAAAGGGGTAAACAGAAGTCTTAAATCTACAGAAAGACAATACAATGGTCAAAAGATATCAAAGGGGTAAACAGGAGTTTTAACTCAAAAGAAAGACAATACAATGGTCAAAAGATACCAAAGGGGTGAACAGAAGTCTTAAATCTAAAGAAAGACAATACAATGGCCAAAAGATACCAAAGGGATAAACAGAAGTCTTAAATCTAAAGAAAAACAATACAATGGCCAAAAGATACCAAAGAGGTAAACAGAAGTTTTAACTCTAAAGAAAGACAATACAATGGCCAAAAGATACCAAAGGGGTAAACAGAAGTCTTAAATCTAAAGAAAGACAATACAATGGTCAAAAGATACCAAAGGGGTAAACAGAAGTCTAAAATCTAAAGAAAAACAAACAATGGCCAACAGACACCAAAGGGGTAAACAGAAGTCTTAAATCTAAAGAAAGACAATACAATGGCCAAAAGATACCAAAGGGGTAAACAGAAGTCTTAAATCTAAAGAAAAACAATACAATGGCCAAAAGATACCAAAGGGGTAAACAGAAGTCTTAAATCTAAAGAAAGACAATACAATGGCCAAAAGATACCAAAGGGGTAAACAGAAGTCTTAAATCAAAAGAAAAACAATACAATGGTCAAAAGATACCAAAGGGATAAACAGAAGTCTTAAATCTAAAGAAAGACAATACAATGGCCAAAAGATACCAAAGGGGTAAACAGAAGTCTTAACTCTAAAGAAAGACAATACAATGGCCAAAAGATACCAAAGGGGTAAACAGAAGTCTTAAATCTAAAGAAAAACAATACAATGGCCAAAAGATACCAAAGGGGTAAACAGAAGTCTTAAATCTAAAGAAAGACAATACAATGGCCAAAAGATACCAAAGGGGTAAACAGAAGTCTTAAATCTAAAGAAAGACAATACAATGACCAAATGATACCAAAGGGATAAACAGAAGTCTTAAATCTAAAGAAAGACAATACAATGTCCAACAGACACCAAAGGGGTTAACAGAAGTCTTAAATCTAAAGAAAGACAATACAATGGCCAAAAGATACCAAAGGGGTAAACAGAAGTCTTAATTCTAAAGAAAGACAATACAATGGCCAAAAGATACCAAAGGGGTAAACAGAAGTCTTAAATCTACAGAAAGACAATACAATGGTCAAAAGATATCAAAGGGGTAAACAGGAGTTTTAACTCTAAAGAAAGACAATACAATGGTCAAAAGATACCAAAGGGGTGAACAGAAGTCTTAAATCTAAAGAAAGACAATACAATGGCCAAAAGATACCAAAGGGATAAACAGAAGTCTTAAATCTAAAGAAAGACAATACAATGGCCAAAAGATACCAAAGGGATAAACAGAAGTCTTAAATCTAAAGAAAAACAATACAATGGCCAAAAGATACCAAAGGGGTAAACAGAAGTCTTAAATCTAAAGAAAGACAATACAATGGTCAAAAGATACCAAAGGGGTAAACAGAAGTCTTAAATCTAAAGAAAGACAATACAGTGACCAAAAGATACCAAAGGGGTAAACAGAAGTCTTAAATCTAAAGAAAGACAATACAATGGTCAAAAGATACCAAAGGGGTAAACAGAAGTCTTAAATCTAAAGAAAGACAATACAATGGCCAAAAGATACCAAAGGGGTAAACAGAAGTCTTAATTCTAAAGAAAGACAATACAATGGCCAAAAGATACCAAAGGGGTAAACAGAAGTCTTAAATCTACAGAAAGACAATACAATGGTCAAAAGATATCAAAGGGGTAAACAGGAGTTTTAACTCAAAAGAAAGACAATACAATGGTCAAAAGATACCAAAGGGGTGAACAGAAGTCTTAAATCTAAAGAAAGACAATACAATGGCCAAAAGATACCAAAGGGATAAACAGAAGTCTTAAATCTAAAGAAAAACAATACAATGGCCAAAAGATACCAAAGGGGTAAACAGAAGTTTTAACTCTAAAGAAAGACAATACAATGGCCAAAAGATACCAAAGGGGTAAACAGAAGTCTTAAATCTAAAGAAAGACAATACAATGGTCAAAAGATACCAAAGGGGTAAACAGAAGTCTAAAATCTAAAGAAAAACAAACAATGGCCAACAGACACCAAAGGGGTAAACAGAAGTCTTAAATCTAAAGAAAGACAATACAATGGCCAAAAGATACCAAAGGGGTAAACAGAAGTCTTAAATCTAAAGAAAAACAATACAATGGCCAAAAGATACCAAAGGGGTAAACAGAAGTCTTAAATCTAAAGAAAGACAATACAATGGCCAAAAGATACCAAAGGGGTAAACAGAAGTCTTAAATCAAAAGAAAAACAATACAATGGTCAAAAGATACCAAAGGGATAAACAGAAGTCTTAAATCTAAAGAAAGACAATACAATGGCCAAAAGATACCAAAGGGGTAAACAGAAGTCTTAACTCTAAAGAAAGACAATGCAATGGCCAAAAGATACCAAAGGGGTAAACAGAAGTCTTAAATCTAAAGAAAAACAATACAATGGCCAAAAGATACCAAAGGGGTAAACAGAAGTCTTAAATCTAAAGAAAGACAATACAATGGCCAAAAGATACCAAAGGGGTAAACAGAAGTCTTATATCTAAAGAAAGACAATACAATGACCAAAAGATACCAAAGGGATAAACAGAAGTTTTAACGCTAAAGACAGACAATACAATGGCCAAAAGATACCAAAGGGGTAAACAGAAGTCTTAAATCTAAAGAAAGACAATACAATGACCAAAAGATACCAAAGGGATAAACAGAAGTCTTAAATCTAAAGAAAGACAATACAATGTCCAACAGACACCAAAGGGGTTAACAGAAGTCTTAAATCTAAAGAAAGACAATACAATGGCCAAAAGATACCAAAGGGGTAAACAGAAGTCTTAATTCTAAAGAAAGACAATACAATGGCCAACAGATACCAAAGGGGTAAACAGAAGTCTTAAATCTACAGAAAGACAATACAATGGTCAAAAGATATCAAAGGGGTAAACAGGAGTTTTAACTCTAAAGAAAGACAATACAATGGTCAAAAGATACCAAAGGGGTGAACAGAAGTCTTAAATCTAAAGAAAGACAATACAATGGCCAAAAGATACCAAAGGGATAAACAGAAGTCTTAAATCTAAAGAAAGACAATACAATGGCCAAAAGATACCAAAGGGATAAACAGAAGTCTTAAATCTAAAGAAAAACAATACAATGGCCAAAAGATACCAAAGGGGTAAACAGAAGTCTTAAATCTAAAGAAAGACAATACAATGGTCAAAAGATACCAAAGGGGTAAACAGAAGTCTTAAATCTAAAGAAAGACAATACAGTGACCAAAAGATACCAAAGGGGTAAACAGAAGTCTTAAATCTAAAGAAAGACAATACAATGGCCAAAAGATACCAAAGGGGTAAACAGAAGTCTTAAATCAAAAGAAAAACAATACAATGGTCAAAAGATACCAAAGGGATAAACAGAAGTCTTAAATCTAAAGAAAGACAATACAATGGCCAAAAGATACCAAAGGGGTAAACAGAAGTCTTAACTCTAAAGAAAGACAATACAATGGCCAAAAGATACCAAAGGGGTAAACAGAAGTCTTAAATCTAAAGAAAAACAATACAATGGCCAAAAGATACCAAAGGGGTAAACAGAAGTCTTAAATCTAAAGAAAGACAATACAATGGCCAAAAGATACCAAAGGGGTAAACAGAAGTCTTATATCTAAAGAGAGACAATACAATGACCAAAAGATACCAAAGGGATAAACAGAAGTCTTAAATCTAAAGAAAGACAATACAATGGCCAAAAGATACCAAAGGGATAAACAGAAGTCTTAAATCTAAAGAAAAACAATACAATGGCCAAAAGATACCAAAGGGGTAAACAGAAGTCTTAAATCTAAAGAAAGACAATACAATGGTCAAAAGATACCAAAGGGGTAAACAGAAGTCTTAAATCTAAAGAAAGACAATACAGTGACCAAAAGATACCAAAGGGGTAAACAGAAGTCTTAAATCTAAAGAAATACAATACAATGGTCAAAAGATACCAAAGGGGTAAACAGAAGTCTTAAATCTAAAGAAAAACAATACAATGGCCAAAAGATACCAAAGGGGTAAACAGAAGTCTTAAATCTAAAGAAAGACAATACAATGGTCAAAAGATACCAAAGGGGTAAACAGAAGTCTTAAATCTAAAGAAAGACAATACAATGGCCAAAAGATACCAAAGGGATAAACAGAAGTCTTAAATCTAAAAAAAGACAATACAATGGCCAAAAGATACCAAAGGGGTAAACAGAAGTCTTAAATCTAAAGAAAGACAATACAATTGCCAAAAGACACCAAAGGGGTAAACAGAAGTCTTAAATCTAAAGAAAGACAATACAATGGCCAAAAGATACCAAAGTGGTAAACAGAAGTCTTAAATCTAAAAAAAAACAATACAATGGTCAAAAGATACCAAAGGGATAAACAGAAGTCTTAAATCTAAAGAAAAACAATACAATGGTCAAAAGATACCAAAGGGATAAACAGAAGTCTTAACTTTAAAGAAAGACAATACAAAGGCCAAAAGATACCGAAGGGGTAAACAGAAGTCTTAAATCTAAAGAAAAACAATACAATGGCCAAAAGATACCAAAGGGGTAAACAGAAGTCTTAAATCTAAAGAAAGACAATACAATGGCCAAAAGATACCAAAGGGGTAAACAGAAGTCTTAAATCTAAAGAAAGACAATACAATGGTCAAAAGATACCAAAGGGGTAAACAGAAGTTTTAACGCTAAAGACAGACAATACAATGGCCAAAAGATACCAAAGGGGTAAACAGAAGTCTTAAATCTAAAGAAAGACAATACAATGACCAAAAGATACCAAAGGGATAAACAGAAGTCTTAAATCTAAAGAAAGACAATACAATGGCCAAAAGATACCAAAGGGGTAAACAGAAGTCTTAAATCTAAAGAAAAACAATACAATGGCCAAAAGATACCAAAGGGGTAAACAGAAGTCTTAAATCTAAAGAAAGACAATACAATGGCCAAAAGATACCAAAGGGGTAAACAGAAGTCTTAAATCAAAAGAAAAACAATACAATGGTCAAAAGATACCAAAGGGATAAACAGAAGTCTTAAATCTAAAGAAAGACAATACAATGGCCAAAAGATACCAAAGGGGTAAACAGAAGTCTTAACTCTAAAGAAAGACAATACAATGGCCAAAAGATACCAAAGGGGTAAACAGAAGTCTTAAATCTAAAGAAAAACAATACAATGGCCAAAAGATACCAAAGGGGTAAACAGAAGTCTTAAATCTAAAGAAAGACAATACAATGGCCAAAAGATACCAAAGGGGTAAACAGAAGTCTTATATCTAAAGAAAGACAATACAATGACCAAAAGATACCAAAGGGATAAACAGAAGTCTTAAATCTAAAGAAAGACAATACAATGGCCAAAAGATACCAAAGGGATAAACAGAAGTCTTAAATCTAAAGAAAAACAATACAATGGCCAAAAGATACCAAAGGGGTAAACAGAAGTCTTAAATCTAAAGAAAGACAATACAATGGTCAAAAGATACCAAAGGGGTAAACAGAAGTCTTAAATCTAAAGAAAGACAATACAGTGACCAAAAGATACCAAAGGGGTAAACAGAAGTCTTAAATCTAAAGAAATACAATACAATGGTCAAAAGATACCAAAGGGGTAAACAGAAGTCTTAAATCTAAAGAAAAACAATACAATGGCCAAAAGATACCAAAGGGGTAAACAGAAGTCTTAAATCTAAAGAAAGACAATACAATGGTCAAAAGATACCAAAGGGGTAAACAGAAGTCTTAAATCTAAAGAAAGACAATACAATGGCCAAAAGATACCAAAGGGATAAACAGAAGTCTTAAATCTAAAGAAAAACAATACAATGGCCAAAAGATACCAAAGGGGTAAACAGAAGTTTTAACTCTAAAGAAAGACAATACAATGGCCAAAAGATACCAAAGGGGTAAACAGAAGTCTTCAATCTAAAGAAAGACAATACAATGGTCAAAAGATACCAAAGGGGTAAACAGAAGTGTTAAATCTAAAGAAAGACAATGCAATGGTTGAAAGATACCAAAGGGGTAAACAGAAGTCTTAAATCTAAAGAAAGACAATACAGTGACCAAATGATACCAAAGGGGTAAACAGAAGTCTTAAATCTAAAGAAAGACAATACAATGGTCAAAAGATACCAAAGGGGTAAACAGAAGTCTTAAATCTAAAGAAAAACAATACAATGGCCAAAAAATACCAAAGGGGTAAACAGAAGTCTTAATTCTAAAGAAAGACAATACAATGGTCAAAAGATACCAAAGGGGTAAACAGAAGTCTTAAATCTAAAGAAAGACAATACAATGGCCAAAAGATACCAAAGGGATAAACAGAAGTCTTAAATCTAAAGAAAGACAATACAATGGCCAAAAGATACCAAAGGGGTAAACAGAAGTCTTAAATCTAAAGAAAGACAATACAATGGCCAACAGACACCAAAGGGGTAAACAGAAGTCTTAAATCTAAAGAAAGACAATACAATGGCCAAAAGATACCAAAGGGGTAAACAGAAGTCTTAAATCTAAAGAAAAACAATACAATGGTCAAAAGATACCAAAGGGATAAACAGAAGTCTTAAATCTAAAGAAAAACAATACAATGGTCAAAAGATACCAAAGGGGTAAACAGAAGTCTTAACTCTAAAGAAAGACAATACAATGGCCAAAAGATACCAAAGGGGTAAGCAGAAGTCTTAAATCTAAAGAAAAACAATACAATGGCCAACAGATACCAAAGGGGTAAACAGAAGTCTTAAATCTAAAGAAAGACAATACAATGGCCAAAAGATACCAAAGGGGTAAACAGAAGTCTTAAATCTAAAGAAAGACAATACAATGGTCAAAAGATACCAAAGGGGTAAACAGAAGTTTTAACTCTAAAGACAGACAATACAATGGCCAAAAGATACCAAAGGGGTAAACAGAAGTCTTAAATCTAAAGAAAGACAATACAATGACCAAAAGATACCAAAGGGATAAACAGAAGTCTTAAATCTAAAGAAAGACAATACAATGGCCAAAAGATACCAAAGGGGTAAACAGAAGTCTTAAATCTAAAGAAAAACAATACAATGGCCAAAAGATACCAAAGGGGTAAACAGAAGTCTTAAATCTAAAGAAAGACAATACAATGGTCAAAAGATACCAAAGGGGTAAACAGAAGTCTTAAATCTACAGAAAGACAATACAATGGTCAAAAGATACCAAAGGGGTAAACAGAAGTTTTAACTCTAAAGAAAGACAATACAATGACCAAAAGATACCAAAGGGGTAAACAGAAGTCTTAAATCTAAAGAAAGACAATACAATGGTCAAAAGATACCAAAGGGGTAAACAGAAGTCTAAAATCTAAAGAAGGACAATACACTGGCCAACAGACACCAAAGGGGTAAACAGAAGTCTTAAATCTAAAGAAAGACAATACAATGGCCAACAGATACCAAAGGGATGAACAGAAGTCTTAAATCTAAAGAAAAACAATACAATGGCCAAAAGATAGCAAAGGGGTAAACAGAAGTGTTAAATCTAAAGAAAGACAATACAATTGCCAAAAGATACCAAAGGGGTAAACAGAAGTCTTAAATCTAAAGAAAAACAATACAATGGCCAAAAGATACCAAAGGGGTAAACAGAAGTCTTCAATCTAAAGAAAGACAATACAATGACCAAAAGATACCAAAGGGATAAACAGAAGTCTTAAATCTAAAGAAAGACAATACAATGGCCAAAAGATACCAAAGGGGTAAACAGAAGTCTTAAATCTAAAGAAAAACAATACAATGGCCAAAAGATACCAAAGGGGTAAACAGAAGTCTTAAATCTAAAGAAAGACAATACAATGGCCAAAAGATACCAAAGGGGTAAACAGAAGTCTTAAATCTAAAGAAAGACAATACAGTGGCCAACAGACACCAAAGGGGTTAACAGAAGTCTTAAATCTAAAGAAAGACAATACAATGGCCAAAAGATACCAAAGGGGTAAACAGAAGTCTTAAATCTAAAGAAAGACAATACAATGGCCAAAAGATACCAAAGGGGTAAACAGAAGTCTTAAATCTACAGAAAGACAATACAATGGTCAAAAGATACCAAAGGGGTAAACAGAAGTTTTAACTCTAAAGAAAGACAATACAATGGCCAAAAGATACCAAAGGGGTAAACAGAAGTCTTAAATCTAAAGAAAGACAATACAATGGTCAAAAGATACCAAAGGGGTAAACAGAAGTCTAAAATCTAAAGAAAGACAATACAATGGCCAACAGACACCAAAGGGGTAAACAGAAGTCTTAAATCTAAAGAAAGACAATACAATGGCCAAAAGATACCAAAGGGATAAACAGAAGTCTTAAATCTAAAGAAAAACAATACAATGGCCAAAAGATAGCAAAGGGGTAAACAGAAGTGTTAAATCTAAAGAAAGACAATACAATGGCCAAAAGATACCAAAGGGGTAAACAGAAGTCTTAAATCTAAAGAAAAACAATACAATGGCCAAAAGATACCAAAGAGGTAAACAGAAGTCTTAAATCTAAAGAAAGACAATACAATGGCCAACAGATACCAAAGGGGTAAACAGAAGTCTTATATCTAAAGAAAGACAATACAATGGCCAAAAGATACCAAAGGGGTAAACAGAAGTCTTAAATCAAAAGAAAGACAATACAATGGCCAAAAGATACCAAAGGGATAAACAGAAGTCTTAAATCTAAAGAAAGACAATACAATGGCCAACAGACACCAAAGGGGTAAACAGAAGTCTTAAATCTAAAGAAAGACAATACAATGGCCAAAAGATACCAAAGGGGTAAACAGAAGTCTTAAATCTAAAGAAAGACAATACAATGGCCAAAAGATACCAAAGTGGTAAACAGAAGTCTTAAATCTAAAGAAAGACAATACAATGGCCAAAAGATACCAAAGGGGTAAACAGAAGTCTTAAATCTAAAGAAAGACAATACAATGGCCAACAGACACCAAAGGGGTAAACAGAAGTCTTAAATCTAAAGAAAGACAATACAATGGCCAAAAGATACCAAAGGGGTAAACAGAAGTCTTAAATCTAAAAAAAAACAATACAATGGTCAAAAGATACCAAAGGGATAAACAGAAGTCTTAAATCTAAAGAAAGACAACACAATGGTCAAAAGATACCAAAGGGGTAAACAGAAGTCTTAAATCTAAAGAAAGACAATACAATGGTCAAAAGATACCAAAGGGGTAAACAGAAGTCTTAAATCTAAAGAAAGACAATACAATGGCCAAAAGATACCAAAGGGGTAAACAGAAGTCTTAATTCTAAAGAAAGACAATACAATGGTCAAAAGATACCAAAGGGATAAACAGAAGTCTTAAATCTAAAGAAAGACAATACAATGGCCAAAAGATACCAAAGGGGTAAACAGAAGTCTTAAATCTAAAGAAAGACAATACAATGGCCAACAGACACCAAAGGGGTAAACAGAAGTCTTAAATCTAAAGAAAGACAATACAATGGCCAAAAGATACCAAAGGGGTAAACAGAAGTCTTAAATCTAAAGAAAAACAATACAATGGTCAAAAGATACCAAAGGGATAAACAGAAGTCTTAAATCTAAAGAAAGACAACACAATGGTCAAAAGATACCAAAGGGGTAAACAGAAGTCTTAAATCTAAAGAAAGACAATACAATGGTCAAAAGATACCAAAGGGGTAAACAGAAGTCTTAACTCTAAAGAAAGACAATACAATGGCCAAAAGATACCAAAGGGGTAAACAGAAGTCTTAAATCTAAAGAAAGACAATACAATGGCCAAAAGATACCAAAGGGGTAAACAGAAGTCTTAAATCTAAAGAAAGACAATACAATGGCCAACAGACACCAAAGGGGTAAACAGAAGTCTTAAATCTAAAGAAAGACAATACAATGGCCAACAGACACCAAAGGGGTAAACAGAAGTCTTAAATCTAAAGAAAGACAATACAATGGCCAACAGACACCAAAGGGGTAAACAGAAGTCTTAAATCTAAAGAAAGACAATACAATGGCCAAAAGATACCAAAGGGGTAAACAGAAGTCTTAAATCTAAAGAAAAACAATACAATGGCCAAAAGATACCAAAGGGGTAAACAGAAGTGTTAAATCTAAAGAAAGACAATACAATGGTCAAAAGATACCAAAGGGGTAAACAGAAGTCTTAAATCTAAAGAAAGACAATACAGTGACCAAAAGATACCAAAGGGGTAAACAGAAGTCTTAAATCTAAAGAAAGACAATACAATGGTCAAAAGATACCAAAGGGGTAAACAGAAGTCTTAACTCTAAAGAAAGACAATACAATGGCCAAAAGATACCAAAGGGGTAAACAGAAGTCTTAAATCTAAAGAAAGACAATACAATGGCCAAAAGATACCAAAGGGGTAAACAGAAGTCTTAAATCTAAAGAAAGACAATACAATGGCCAACAGACACCAAAGGGGTAAACAGAAGTCTTAAATCTAAAGAAAGACAATACAATGGCCAACAGACACCAAAGGGGTAAACAGAAGTCTTAAATCTAAAGAAAGACAATACAATGGCCAACAGACACCAAAGGGGTAAACAGAAGTCTTAAATCTAAAGAAAGACAATACAATGGCCAAAAGATACCAAAGGGGTAAACAGAAGTCTTAAATCTAAAGAAAAACAATACAATGGCCAAAAGATACCAAAGGGGTAAACAGAAGTGTTAAATCTAAAGAAAGACAATACAATGGTCAAAAGATACCAAAGGGGTAAACAGAAGTCTTAAATCTAAAGAAAGACAATACAGTGACCAAAAGATACCAAAGGGGTAAACAGAAGTCTTAAATCTAAAGAAAGACAATACAATGGCCAACAGACACCAAAGGGTAAACAGAAGTCTTAAATCTAAAGAAAGACAATACAATGGCCAAAAGATACCAAAGGGGTAAACAGAAGTCTTAAATCTAAAGAAAAACAATACAATGGTCAAAAGATACCAAAGGGATAAACAGAAGTCTTAAATCTAAAGAAAGACAACACAATGGTCAAAAGATACCAAAGGGGTAAACAGAAGTCTTAAATCTAAAGAAAAACAATACAATGGTCAAAAGATACCAAAGGGGTAAACAGAAGTCTTAAATCTAAAGAAAAACAATACAATGGTCAAAAGATACCAAAGGGGTAAACAGAAGTCTTAACTCTAAAGAAAGACAATACAATGGCCAAAAGATACCAAAGGGGTAAACATAAGTCTTAAATCTAAAGAAAAACAATACAATGGCCAAAAGATACCAAAGGGGTAAACAGAAGTCTTAAATCTAAAGAAAGACAATACAATGGCCAACAGACACCAAAGGGGTAAACAGAAGTCTTAAATCTAAAGAAAGACAATACAATGGCCAACAGACACCAAAGGGGTAAACAGAAGTCTTAAATCTAAAGAAAGACAATACAATGGCCAACAGACACCAAAGGGGTAAACAGAAGTCTTAACTCTAAAGAAAGACAATACAATGGCCAAAAGATACCAAAGGGGTAAACAGAAGTCTTAAATCTAAAGAAAGACAATACAATGGCCAAAAGAAAAGATAACACAATGATCTACAACAGATTAGAGATTGCAGACAGATAAGGACAAGAATGTATATGTAGTCATGTGTCGAGCTGTCATAACTCACTCAGTCTGGTATGCCTTCATACATTAGTAAACACTGTATGCGAAGAAAAGTTTGAGGATACCAAAGAGGGAATCAGAAGCTGTAAATCAAAGAAGGAAAGACATTACAATGGCTAAAAGAAAAAGGACAAACAATGATCTACAAAACACTATACAGAAAACTACAAATAGAGCAACACGAACTGCATCTTTCAATTTTATATTTCTCCGCACTGAAGTGGGATGGATTACTCGTCGATCTGCTTTGTATTTGTAACATGTGTACACCACAACGTCCAAACTTAAAATGCTCAGATTCAAGTACCGTATACTGGAACATTTTTGTTTTTTTTCTCTCGCGAGGCATGAGTTTAATTTTGGTGTGTGTAATCTTGACGCTTTTTCAAATTGATATGCTTGATCTTGGCATCCTCAGAAACAGATGATGTTCTCATTTCGTTGATAACCCATTTATTGAAGAAACAAATTCTGATTTCTGTTGTACCACAAAGACCTCGATAAAGAAGGAATTTACCTTTACATATGTGTATGGTATGAAGCATAAAATGTGGAAATTATTGAAGAACAACGCGTTCTAGAATATTCCCCACACCCCCTCCCAAAATGTACACACCTTAAAAATGTTTCAATTGGGATAAAAAATAAACGTCACTGAATACAATAAATCACCTGTTAAATGATCGGAAATATACCTTTAGACCACTATTAACACACAAATATTCAGAATCAATCATATTTAGGAACAACATAGCATCAAGTACCGTCCCACATCCACACACACAAAATAGAAACATCATATTAAAATATCATTGTTCGTTAACAATAATATTTGCCCGCAAAAAAAAGCTTTAACGATTCGGGATCCGACGGAACATCTTCACTAAAAACCGGTATCACTTCAAGTGCGCATGTTCCCAGAATCTGAGCTTTTTAGTTTTTACATACGTAGTTTTGTTAATACAGAGTGTACCATTTCGCCGTCAAACCAACCAATAGTCAGGAAATAATCCCGCATCAACCACCCATTTTCGATAGGAGATGGTATATTTAAGTTGACTGATGTGTATATTTCCATATACATACTTACATTTGGCAATATGGTCGAGAAGAGAAGCTTGCCAGTTGCCGTGACACTGGTTACTCCAGGGTTGGTGGAAAAATCAGATGCGGATTAAGAAAAAATCAAAAGATCTGTTAGAGTATATACAATCAAAGTCCTCCTCCTTATGCAATAGCATGAAAACATTTGACTTCTCTACCCTTAACAGATAAAGCTTTTCTCCCTTCAAAACTAAATGACAAATTAAAAACAAATGGTTCAGCTTTCTTTCATAAAAGAACAAAAAAGAATGGCCAACGCACATACAAAAAAACTTGACTTAAATAATGAGAGATCTTATTTTAAAAAACACCCCGTAAAAAGTAATATAATGCTGACAACATCAAAATGCTCGAGGTTGTCTATGACAACATATCTGCTATATTTGGTGGATGTGCTTTTAACAGTCAGCATTCCTGTGGACTAACTCAGTGTTCCTTTTCTTGCCGACTTGTTTCTTTATTCCTACGAGGCATGCATCATGAAGGAGTTTCTCATGAAAACCAAAAGAAGCTAACCCGAACCTTTAATTTCACGTTCCGCTATATAGAGGATACCCTTTCACTATATGATTACACATTTTGTGATTCTGTTGATCGCATCTACCCCACATAGCTTGAAATAAAATCCAACAATTTCACTGCTGGACTTTTCATGTCTATTAATCGTCTGTTCTATGATTATTTCGACAGTGTTGCTGGATGCAGAAACCTCTGATCTGCTGGGATGTGTCTTCGATATTGAGTAACAACAACAATAAATTGTTGCACACCTTGCAAAATATGATGATTATATTCAAAGAAAATATGACATATTTCCTGTAGGCTGCAGATGTGTAAATCTAAATCATTGTCTTTTGTTCCTCTCAAGAAGTAAAATACCAACCAAACTCTATCTAATAACTCGTTCAGAACTGGGCTGTTCTACCATGCAGACCATGTCAAATATCATTTTTGAATTCCTAATACCTTTGATACAGGTTCAAATAAGCAATAACTTGTGTCAGATTTTCATCAGTAGGACTTTCCAATAGATCGTATAGACGTTTTCAGACATCGGTGATTACCTAGTTATCGTTCGTGGACGCTAGGTGGTGTTACTATCGTCCGCTAGTTACGATTAATCAGTATTCATAATTGGATTAGATAAACACGCTTCAGTTAATATTTTATGGGTTATTCCGGGATTTTGGCCGAATATTTCGAAATATGGATTATTGAATTGAACTTAAACGGTTATTGTTTAAATTGTTCAGAATCACAAAGTTCAGGACCAGGTCGGACAAATCTATGCGGTCATCAATATTATCAAAATTAAAGAATTAGCTAGTCAAATTTTGCCAGATGTGGGCTAACAGATCGATCTGTAGCTATTCAGATTTTAACCTTGCTTATGTGGCAGAATTTCAATACAAAACGGGGTACGCAACAAAAAAAAAAACGGTCGGTATGGAAACCCTCAACACACATTTTTTACTAACGGTATATATTTTGTACGAAAGAACTAAGTTCCCTTCGAATATTGTCTTCACTTCATTTGCCACAAAGTCGCATATTTTTATGATGTAGGGAGCACTTATGCAATTGACAAAAAAAATCAATCATTTGCACAATGATAGAGTAGCAAATATGTGGAGGAATAATGTTCCTTCCGTATGCGGTAGAGGATAACATAGAAAGGAAAAAAAACTGAGTTAAATGTTGTCTTAAATGAAAGTTTAAATACTATAAACAAAGGAAACGGGAACAAAGTGAGCAGTGTAGGAATTATTGTTTTTCATGTAGAAGCCGCATAAAATAATTAACAATTTACAAAGAGGTATCACATTTCTGTAGATAAATCTTGAAATAAATCTTGATTCTGTAAGAAGCAAAAATGAACGACATGATGTCCTGCAACAAAATTCGGCGATTTTTTTTTTCTTTTATTTTTTTTGTCATTATAATTCAGTTAAATATATTTTCATCATTTTTAACCCTTTGTGGGAAGGGTGTAGAGTTTAACTGTCATATTGTAAATCAAATACATTTAAGAATCAACCCAATACATAAATTAAATTTTTGTGTTTTAGTTTTTTTTTTTTTTTAGTGATGTCTTATGCAATACACAGTTAACTATCAGTTATAACGATAGTTATCTTTCTACAATATGAATTTAACACCTTTGTTGCAAAATGACACGACTGTCTATTCCCCCAAGTGCCAAACCCGGGAAGCATCGCTTCGCTGTTGACACGGTCGACCTTCAGCAGACTACAAGTCTAGAAAGCGCTACCACTTCCTTAACACGTCAATATTAAATTTTAATTAATCTTCAAAAACATATGAAATTAAAGAATAAATCAATATAAAACTGAAATCCTAGCAAAGAAATTTGAAAAAGAAGACAAATGGGGTGAAAAATGCCCGTCCGGTTCACGTATCTGAAACCTGGGAGCAAATAGTTTATATTAGGTTCCTCATGAAACTTTTTTTTTCAGATATTCAGATGTTTTAATTTGATAAAACTTAAATTCCTTTTCATCTTCACTACAGAAATTGACCGACAAAAAGTTTTAATTTGTTTTACAATTTAACAAACAAAAAATAATTAAAAATAAAACAGAATTGAAAAATGCACCTTAAGATGTCACATTCAAAGTTAAGTTCTTTCTTATAAGTTAGGCACACTTTTTATCATTATTACTTCACTTTAAATCGTATAGTAATAATTTCAAAAAGCGTATATTATAATTTATATATTTACTTTTTAATTTCATACAAAATATTAATTTGATTACCCCTTTTTTCTTATGCTTGAAAAGCAACAAAAAAACAAAAAAGGAAAAAAAGTGCATGCAGTTTTTTATCAAGTAGGATTTATACTGATTTTGTATGGGGAATATAACGATAATTAAAAAAAAAATACATACCAGGTAATATCAAGTAGGATTTATACTGATTTTGTATGGGGAATATAACGATAATTAAAAAAATATATACATACCAGGTAATTTATTTGTTATCATTATATCATTGTCATTATATCTCCGTTTACAAATCACTTCACAGCAGGTGTTATCATTGAATTTCAAGCCGAAATAACAGTATATTGTGACACCTGTACTAGAGAAACCATACATTAGCGTATCGATAAACCCCGAGAACATAAGATTTTGACACTTTACTAATGGCGGACACACTCGGAAGTCGATAATGGCCGCGCCCATGTTTTTAAGAATAAAAAGGTCTATATACAGATTTGCTTTCTTTGTCAAGATAATCTTCAGGTTTTAAAATATTTGTTTGCTAAACGTTTTAGTCCAAAAAATGTCGTTTTCTCCATTTTACTTGACGTAGGGGTCGAATTTTTGCTTGAGAAGATTTGAGAATCATAAAGTATATATATGTTGCATTCATTTTCAAGAAAGGTACTTGATGGTCCTTTATTATGATACCCTTTTTTTCATCATAACTTTTTTGTCAATTTTTTATTGCCACTTCGGTATTCTCTAACGTTTACTTTTCAATAAAGCATACAATCTCTGTAATTCCCTTTTTCGTACAGTGTCTATGTACAATGTCGATTTTCTACGTTATATTTGTTGTAATTATATTGGGTATAACATGCGGATAATAGGTAAGTCCCCTAAATTCCCTCCAGGGGGAGGGGTGGACTATAGTCCATTGTCCCGACCTTGTACTTGGGTTCAAGCGTGACCAGTCAACAGGGAACCAGAAAAAATCAACCGGAAGTAAGCGCTGTAAACTCAAAACAATATGGCGGGATACAATCGAAGTAAAGTAAAACATGCCGACTAAATCCCACGTGTGAATATTATGAATGAAGATATGCTACTATTTTCTTAAACCAGCCAAGCAATAACTGTCAACATGTGCGATATATGTAGTGATATGGTGTTCTTGTTGGAGAACTGTAAGTGTTTTTCTTTTTGTCTGTTGTCGAGTATTATTTTTGTTAAAATAAAATCACATTTCTACCGTTTCTCCTTTACAATGTACTCTCAAAACACGATGGATATGTAATACAAAATGAAGTATTAATGGGTGGTTCATGTCTCAATATTGCATGATCATGTTTATTATTTTTAATCCGAAATATGTCTATTTGACTTTTTGTTAAAGGGGCATTAGCTACGATTAAGATTTTGACCAACAAAATTATATGTTTTGGAAATTGGTAAATAGCTTTAAAATGATGAAATAAAGGTAAATATTTCACATTAAACAGCTTGTCGAACCACTTTTCGTCTTTTGAGAACGAAAATTACCATCGATTAATTATTTCCTTGCAAGCAAATAATTTGACCTCGCTTTCTCCGTATGCAACTGACCTTACTAGTGACAGGTAAAAACGAATAAATTGTATTTTGTCGCTTATTAACTGCAAACTTGCATGGTTCTTTGTCCGCAATTAACACCGACTAAAAGCAGATTCACAAAAAATTAGAAATATCTGCATTGTTGTACTAATTTAATGACAATTTGACAAACTCCGTAAACAATGTTGATAATTAATAAGATGGCGTCCATTTCTTGATCGATCTCAAAACACGAGCAGTTGCATTTTTTCCCCCCGATGCACGTATATTTCATAACATGTATAAGTTACAGAAACACGTTTTATTAAGGCATCAATCATATCTGATAGTTTTTATGAGTATTAACAAAAATTTACGATTATGGCAGATAATGCCCCTTTAAGATTTAGTATATATAAACACATGACGTATTACTATTGTGTTGATAAATTTCGATGTGTTTCTGCTTTGAGTTCCTGTGTTTAGTTGTCAACTTTTTAATTTGGTACATGTGGTTAAGAATGGTATCGGTTAAGGGCTTCAGGTTGTATATCAGCGGATTTCCTCTATCGGCCATGATTTTGAAGTTAAACTTGATTGCAGTAAAATTGGTGGTGCAGGAGGAAGCCCTTGTGGACTGACTGGTCATATCATGCTGTGCAGTGTGTTATTTTTGGTGTAATATATTAAGCAAAGTGTTTATTATTTAATATAGCAAATAAATATTGATATTTTTTATATAATGTTCATTGTTGAGTGGTATGTTGGTACACTACATTTTACGACAGCACTTTTTTAACAATAACCCTATCTATTCTATTTAGAATACAACCTGTAATATGTTTGTTAAAACTGTTTTCTGTTAGTGTTGTGAAGTTGTCATTTGGTATTTATTTACTGTTGAGAGTACAATGTAAAAATTTTAAAATAAATAGGACAGAGGACACCGCATGGTGAATATTGACTATATTTTAATGAGTGATCATTGCTAAATCTGTTTACTAGAGACTACGCTAGTAGTTGCATAGTATTTCATATAAAAATTTCACCCTTATGCATGTCGAGTTATTTTCAAACCATGTGCAGACATTGAAAATTATGAAAGAAAGAGGGGTGGTTTGTTTACATTCAGTGTATCCTCCTCCTGTAAAAATGTACTATGATATGCAGGGCTCACCACACTTGCTAAAAACAGGGAGACTTGACTTCTCCCTCAGAGACCATGAGGGAGAAGTGAAGGCATGACAGGGAGACTTCCAACAGCATCATAGAGACATGTTTTTGCAAAAATATGTTTTTTTTTTCACATTTTTTTTTATATTTGCATTTAAAGTGTGTCTTTGCTAATATCTTGTTAATATCCTTCATATTTAACAATAAATTCATGTTTTGTATTTGTTTTATTATTATTATTGATCTTATATCTGTTGATTTTAGATTTTATTCATTTTTGTCTTGAAATCTGTAAAGATAATATGAGACAGGTGCAACCTGAAATGCTCCCAAAGAACAATAATTTTAACCCTACTATCAGTACCGCACATTGATAGTAGGGTTGAAATTATTGATAACGAAAGGCTGGGAGCAAGTCCCTGTGCTCCAGCATATTATATTACCAGTTGTAAAGGTAGTTTTTACATCACACAGAACTTTCAATGACATACTTATGCTAGTTAATGTATTTTTAAGCTTGAAAATAACACTGCTGAAAACTTTGGATTTCTTGCAGCAGACATCACAATGAATGAGAATGTGCAGTGGCAAATGATTAAAGATTCGGTGTTATTCGCTTTGAGTTCGGGATTTTCTGTTTCATTTTTATTTGGAAAAAAAATCAACTTGTTCTGTATTTCTTCTTTTTTCTCGTTGCATCGATCACTTTATTTGCTACTCGCGTCAGGGCTCACCAAACCAGGTGTAGTGGGTGACTTTTTCGCCTTGGTTTCAATGAAATCGCCCAATTTCTGTCAAAAAGCGAAGTTTTAATCGCCCTGTCAAGTCAGTATTTTTCTCACCAATAATCATACTTTTTCTTCAATATTCACGTAAAAGAAGCTCCCATGTTCCTAAAACATGACCCATATAGGGTCTGATGTTCAATATTTTATTCCAAACTCGTTAATTGCATCCTTTTTAAGATCATTGTGCAGCACGTTCGCTTTGTGAAAGGTAAGGGGACATGCGGTAGTGGGGAAAGAAACGTTAAAATTTTGATCGATTTTCGGAAGTCTCCCAGATTTTCCCTCACTTCGCCCTTAAGTCAACTGAGAGAGAAGTCAAGTCGCCCTGTTTTTACTATGTGTGGTGAGCCCTGTCGCATATTGTTTATATTGGAGATAGTTTAGGTCACATGACCAATGATACACTAGTTGCAGATTATTTAAATAAATAAATGACAAGACTCCATAAAGCAAGCAAAGAAATTTCACATGCCTGGAAAAAGAAAGCCAAGTGCAATGAGTATTGAAATTTATTTTTGTACAATTTTTTTTATCAATTTTGCGTGTGTACATCTTGTAATTTGTCTTTTATTTTATTTCCGGTTGGCAGCCATGTTGTTGAACATTTTGAAGTGCATTAGTATGTAACCTATTCATACTTCTACCATTGGAATGACATCTAAATGTTCGTTTTCTTCCCCTGATTTTTTTGACAAATTAATTGTTTAGCTTTTAAAAAACTACAAATAACTCAAGTTTTGTTAAAATAATTAGAATACAACACAATTCAATGGCCAATTTGGTACAGGAAGCGTCAGTTTGTATATTTTTAGATTTAGGATTTAATTATACCCCCCCCCACAACAAAGTTGTAGGGGAGTATACTGGTTTCACCATGTCCGTCTGTAGACAAATCCTATGTCGTACGATAACTTGAGTTGTGTTTCTTAGAATCTTTTAAAATTTTATCAGCTGTTTACTGGTGAAGAGAGGAGGATCCCTTTCATTTTTGACGATTTTCTCTTTTGCCGTTCCAGAGTTATTGGACTTGATATGACGGAAAATAGGATTTTTACCCTATGTCGTATGATAACTTGAGTAGTGTTTCTCATAATGTTTTGAAATTTTATCAGCAGCTTACCGGTGAAGAGAGGAGGATCCCTTTCATTTTTGACGATTTACACTTTTGCCGTTCCAGAGTTATTGGACTTGATATGACGGAAAATAGGATTTTTACCCTATGTCGTATGATAACTTGAGTAGTGTTTCTCAGAATGTTTTGAAATTTTATCAGCAGCTTACCGATGAAGAGAGGAGAATCCCTTTCATTTTTGACGATTTTCACTTTTGTCGTTCCAGAGTTAGTGGGCTTGATGTGATGGAAAATAGGATTTTTACCCTATGTCTTATGATAACTTGAGTAGTGTTTCTCAGAATGTTTTGTAATTTTATCAGCAGCTTACCGGTGAAGAGAGGATGGTCCGTTTCATTTTTGGTCAGAACAATCAGTAATGTTTTGGTTATGGAAATAGGGTGGGGAGTGGGGGGTATATCTTAGTGAGCTGTGCTCACAGTAATGCTAATTTCGTCAGTACAAATTTACAGAAGTTTTCTGCGATTCTTTTCAACTTTTGTATCAACAAATTAAACCTTCTTTATTGCTTGAATAAAACCCTTTTCTCTCATTCTTATGTATTTTCACATTGATTACAATTGCTTTGTCAATCAGCTTTACCATAAAACGAAGATAATTTGCGAGGAAAGAGTGACTTGCAAAAAGAAACAAGGCGACTTTAATTTCGCTTTGTAGTCGAGGGAGAGTAACTTCAGCTGATATAGGGCGAGAATTTCGCCCACTTTGTCTGGTTTGGTGAGCCCTGATATGAAATATGTAATGATCAGCGTATACAATGAAGTTTAAGATTTTCTTTTTCTTTTCATAAGTATACCCTGTGTATATCAGAACGAGTCCATTGAACCCTTAGGTGCGCCAACACACCATACAGCTCCGTATATCAACCCTATTACTTTATCACGACATGATGAATATTTGTCTATTTTATTATTCTAATTATTTATTTCACATGAACATATTATGTAAAAAATGAAGATTTTTTCCTCAGAAACTACAGTGGAAACTTGGTTGAACCCACAAACCCAAACTACATTCATAATCATTGAATGGTCCCACCATCTCAAAAGAGGTGAGGCTGGTATTATTTAAAATAAAAATGAAATATGAATTTAAGGATTTTTTTCTTTTTAGACGAGGAGAGAAGTCAATCAAGTGGATACCAACTGAACAAGAACGAAATCTTCTCATTTGTAACATATGTTCATCTGTGGCCTCAGAGGTATGTGTTGTGTCTATTTTTTTTTGTACTGTAGATAGTCAAATGATTAAAGATTTAAAAGAATGATATTTAACAAAATGTTGTCGTAAAATAATTTGTTGTACATGTAATTTGCTTATTGATATATATATACAGACATATCGAAATATGCCGGACCGTCGGACCTGACAGGTAAAAATCAAGCCGGTCCGACGATGTTTTCGGCATATCTATCTGAAAGTCCAGTAAAAATTTGCTCTCTACTTTGGTCAGGAAACAATTTTCTCTTTGTCTTTAAAAGTCGATCTTTCTTGCAATAGCATGTTTATTTCTTTAAATAAGCGTTTTCTGTGAATAAGTAACTTTCCTGGAGCATTGCGTAATCCTAATCGAGTAACTTCCCTTAAAGAAATTTAATTCATCCCAAACATAGATCGGCATTCGAATAGATCAGTCTTTAAAATAAACCAAAACGATTATCATTTTAACTATTTGTATTTTGAAAATATATATTCGTAAGTTTCTTTAGGTTGATAAAGTTCATATTCTTTATTAAATATGTTCTTAAAACCTAATTTCTGGGTACATTGTCATTTGTAAAATAAAATCGGAACTTAATGATCCGACATGATTACATACGAAAGATTCATGATTTGAGTAATACAATACGGACGAACCAGAAACCGAAAGATAATTGCCAAAACACATTTGAGTCGGCTTCGCTTTCAGAGAATTAGTCGGCAAGGCAAACAAACAATACCTTATTTACTTATGACTACATTAAAAATAACATTCTATGAAAATATTAAAAGTGTTCTTGTATTGGTAAACCATCATTTTCTTATCTTAGGTAGAAAAAGGGGGGAGGGGTGAATTTAATGTCTGGACAATTTTTTTCACAACGAAACCTAACTTTTTTTCACAAAGACATTGATAATTATGAAAATGAATGTTATGATTTCCAGGATGAGCTTTTTAATTTTGAACAAATATTGAGAGTGTCACGAGATAACTGAATACCTAAAAATTTATTCTTGGAGTAAACATGTTAAACAAATAAATGAGTTTTTAATGGCGATGATGTGGAATATGTGGTGGCATTTTAGGTTTTTATTCAGTCAGACAAATTTTCTTTTGGTCAGACAGTTTTTCTAAATTGCCTGACCAAATGTCAGACAAGTTGTCTTGGATTTTCGATATGTCTGTATATATATATATATATATATTACGAATTTAGTTTGTTGCACATATTTTCATTGGTTCTTCAACCCTGAATGTCGGCATATATTCGGAAAACAGACGGGGTATATATTTCAGTCCCCAAAAACGATTAAAACATGGACGACAAAACATTACGCTTCACTGAATCAGTGGTATAATACGGAATAATAAATGTATTTTTACCAAATTAAATGCTGTTTTTATACTGAAAACAGCTGCATGAACAAAAAAATATTACAACAGTTAATTCCGTCACAAATACCTGATCGATTCAGCAAACTCCTATGTTCCACGGCTGTACCATAACAAATAAACAAAACGTTGAGCCTTGAAAACTTTCGACGTCATGGGGCCACACCAAGGTTTTATTTACATGTTGTTAATATTTAAATTATTGAAACTGTTTCGCAAACCCGTTGTTTTGTTATGTGATTTATTAATGTTATTAATGTTATACTTTAATGTTATAGTTTATAAAATTTACTACATATGAAACTGTATTGATTTAGAAATTTAGTACAGTATTTTACATGAAATATGACACGACACATATTTTGACGTCATTGAAGAATGTCGTCAAAGGTACGGAAACGGACATCTAGAGATACAAAAAATTAAAATAAAAGAGGAAAATTTATACAGTTGGATGTTGTATTTAAAAAAAACAATGGTTAAATCCGTAATATATCTGTTATTCAGCTATCAGACAGGGTATATAATGTGACATTCCCGGCTTACGATATATATTCCTTTCGGCTGCGCCTCAGGGAATATAGATCCTAAGCCGGGAATGTCACATTATATACCCTGTCTGATAGCTGAATAACATATAATATATGGATATTTAATAAAGCGACTTTCAGTTATATCCATGCAATTAGATTCATTGGTAATCGAAACCAAAAATACTGCAGAAATGCAATAACCCTGTATAAGTAACTGGCAGAGTTTATCACATAACTCACAAACTTGAAAAGATATATATATATATATATATGGAGCGGATGTAATCGAGTGGTCTAGAGCGCTGGGCATAAGGCTAAGCGATTGGTGCTGCAGTGTATCAATGGTGTGAGTTCAAATCCCTTCGAGGGAAGAACAAAAATTTGACAGCTCAAAAATCTAATTCTAACACTGTTTGGTTTAATTTTCAGACATATATATATATATATATGTGTGTGTGTATTTCTAATTTCACCTTCATTCTTAGACACAAATGAAATAATATTCATGTTTATTCAAGATCAAAGCCAATGGAAAATAAAAATAATAATAAATACTCGCTGATTTTAAATATCATATTTATTTTTCTTACAACATATCATATAAAAATAGTACAATACATACAGGGAACTATTACTGCTTCTCACATATTCTGATTATGATCAATAATTATTAATTATCAATTATCCAATGATCTATTTAGAAAACCCATCCGCTTTCCAACACTAACGGTCATGACATCCAGACATGACATAAATTGTATCTGATGGACAAAAATCAATATCTAATTATGAAATTATACAAATGTACATTTCATACTATCAATGGCCAGATTGAATGGAAACTTAGAAGGAAAGATGCATATATGTATCATGGGTGGTCTGGGGGATCATGTATAAAATTATTGTATATGACACAACAGCGGATACTAATGGGCGACTATCCAATTAAGGGCCCATATGTATATTATAACAATATTAATTAATTAAGCAAAACAATCAAAGCTAGATTTTGATATAAATTTTATTCTGCAATTGTGTGATTTTGAGTACTTACAACTTATTAGGGGGTTAAACAAAATTTCAAACACATATTAAAAAAATTTCAGACATGAAACTTGGTCATGTTGATGCTTGTAGACGGTACCCAATTTGTGGAATCTGTGAAATTTGCAACAGTTTTAATTTCATTCCACATTATTCAAGCATTGTACAATTGCACACACAGTAAGGATGTCCACCTCCTACATGTATTTTGAACAGATTTGACAAATTGTTATAAAGACATTTCCATGTGTGGTGTACATGGAACTTCGTCATTAGTCATTCAGATTGTAT
The DNA here is from genome assembly GCA_963680875.1 of Bathymodiolus brooksi. Taxonomy (NCBI): domain Eukaryota; kingdom Metazoa; phylum Mollusca; class Bivalvia; order Mytilida; family Modiolidae; genus Bathymodiolus; species Bathymodiolus brooksi. Next base: position 82,330,949 of record OY804576.1, on the reverse strand, counting down.
CGAGTACACCTTATCACGAGCAGGAATCAAACTCATAACTTTAGCTCTGACTATAGGTAGTCGGAGATCCTTGTAGGATAACATTTTGATGAATCCCAATCAAAAAGTCAGTGAGTCCTACTTGTGCATTTTTTGTGAAAAAAATGGTGAGTCCCAAACACGAATGACGAGTCTATGACTCGCCCAAACAAGTTGCAAGTATCTCGGGGTAGTTGTGAATCTTGACTAGATGTATTATATAATCATGGCCATGACTTTCAAGTTCTACCCCCTTCCCACTTTAAGAAAATAGACTATTGACTGTACTGTGTATTGGTTTTTGTTTTAATAGGCAATGCATGTGTTGTTTTAAAACACTGAAGAATTTTGAGAAGTTAAACAACATGGTACAAGTGATTCTAAGTGTGGCCATTAGAACAATTCAAACCTTACCTGACGGCTTGGAGAAAGACAAGAAAAAAGACGACAAAAAAGAAGGAAAAGATGATGAACAGGAAAAGGAAAAAATGCAAACCAACGAAGAAGAGGATATTGACGAGGAACCAGAAAAGTGGACAACAGAAGAGAAAGAAAAGCTATTGACATTTGTTACCAAAGTATTCTTAATGAACTTCCCGTCTTATATGGCCTACAAGCACATGGTTCATGCATCACTAGAGGTAACATTAACATAAGGTCTGTTCTACAGTACCATTGATCAGAAACAGACTGTCTTAAAATGGGTCTGGGCATGTCACCTTTCAGGTTAGTACATTGTTCATTAATATGTGTTTAAGTACCAATTAATATGTTGCTTACCTGAGAGGCCCACCGGGCATTGCCCAAATGCCTGTATGGCCAGTCCGTCTCTGCCAATAAGTACTTGGCCACAGTCTCAGACTTTGGCTAATTAATTATTGAACGTTTTTTTGTTTCTTTTTGCTACCTCATTGACATTAACATAGCTCGTTGCCAACTGTTTAAGGGTTAGGGTTATGGTGTTTAATGCCGCTCTTAGTAATATTTCAGTTATATCCTGGCGATCAGTTTTATTGGTGGAGGAAAGCATAGTATCCTGAGAAAATCACCTACCTGTCGCAAGTCACTGACAACCAACTGTTTAAGAAATGGTATTAAGTCATTTGTTTATTTCTATTATATTGATTTTGTTGACAGACCAGCACATGTCTTTACAGATCTTGAAAAATTGAGACAATAAATGGGGGAAGTTGTATGCCTCGTTTGAAAAAAAATTGAAATTTTCCTATTTAAATATCTATTAGAAATAATTGCCCACTTTTTGATAGAAAACAAATTATGAGTAACAGGTTAGATAGTGATACAGGCTCATGTGAGATTCTAGTTTTGTTTGTTTGTTGATGAATGTCAAGTAAGGAGCAATTCAACTATATTCACAGCAAGTACAAATTTTTCAAACCAAAAATCAACCAAAGTAGGTAAAAATGTATTGTGGATGATACTATAGAGACAGAGTCGTGTAAAACATTTCTATAAAGACTTGTATTGTGTAACTTTTTTACGCCTATTGAAGTGTGTGTTAAAGGGTCTACATTGATATATTTTGGTAAAAGAATATCTGTTTCCCCTAACCCTATATGTATATTTATTATACCTCATGAATATTAATAAGGATATACTCGCTTTCTATTGGTTACGCTTTGTCATGTGATTTTATTTTATTTTCCGCGGTATGACCACTAAATCTTCCAAAGAAATCATAATTTATCACGTGATCTTACCTGTAGATATTGACCGATTGAAAAAATTAAAATGGCGACCGATTAATCCCGTTTCGATTGAAATATGGAATAGTATACAATTATTGCACTTCATTGAATATATTCAACAATATTTCTGTTATGTCGTGGCGGTCAGTTATATTGGTGGAGGAAGTAACTGACAAACTTTATCACATATTGTTGTAGATCCCACTACATGTACCATACCATCATGACCACGACGCCCCCTCACCTGGATGTGTATAAAACACTTGAACATTGTCCAAGTTTATAATCTGAAGCATACATACCATCATTTTAGGAAATTGTACATGCACAGGTGACATTCATTACTACACCGAAAGTTTTGACATGATTAAAACACGATTATATATCCGGTGACGACCAAGAATTATTTCCGTACTCTATTAGAAGAGTAAAAATTAAAAGACAATCAGGGGCGTAGCTAGGTATAAAATGAAATGTAGGCACAACTTGCGGCGAGGGGTCTGGGGGTCGCTTAAGGCTCCCAGCAGGTCCAGGGCGTGGGGGATTCAGGCGGTCAAATAATTTTAAGCGTAAATAGATGTACAAATGGCGAAATCTGAACAATAAAAGACATGAAATATATTCTTATTTTATCATGGAAACAATACAAAAATCGAAGTTCATATTTTTGCTGAATATGAGAACTTTTGACTGAATGTTACGTATACCCTTAATGGAGTAGCTACACGTAAGCTACTAGTAAGTCCAAAGTATTTCATTAATACTTCAAAATCGGCAAAGAAAATTAGATCTGTAACTTGTCATTATACGCCTATAGCCAAATATCAAAGCAGTTAAAAATCTCGAGGTTGTAGAAAAAAGTCCCGATATATGATTACAGATGATGAACATGGATAAAGTTATATGCATCAGCTACTTTGTGGCAGGGTATAAAAAGAATAACGATGTTTTATTACACTGGCAACACAGAGAGAAATGTCCAGAAGTAATGAATACCTATAACAGATGTGCAAACTTAACTTTATGTAATACATGTATCATTATCATATACACATGTATAATAATATAATACAAAATTAAAAAGGAATATTTATTTCTAATTTATGTACCTGCTTGGAAATTTGAATATATGAGAGTCGTTCCACTTTGAAGACAGAAGTTTTCATTTTACTGTGTCATCCATTACGGTTAATTTGGCAATGTCAGGATATGGAGGTTCAATATTCTGTTGAGTATCGGCGGTTGAAACGAAAGGCTCCAAGTCCGATTTGGTTGCTCTTGTCTGACTTGATTCAGATTCAACTGGTATGCTATCAGTTTCCGATAAGCTAAGTGCTGGACTGTTTTCACTTGTATGTGCTAACTGTTCAGGATCATTTTCTGAAGATTCGCTTTTCTTTTTAAACATTTCATCCAAAGTTCTAACTTTAAGTTTAGGTTTAGAGACAGACATTTTTATACTGCAAGCCAATAGCCCAACAGGTCTTTTGACGGTCAATGACAAACTAGTAAATGTATCAATTCATTTCTAGATTCAGATGTTAAAAAGCCTGTGAAAAACAAATTGTGTTTTATTTTATATCAAGACAAAGCCTTTGAAGATAAAATGAACTGTCAATTTCAAAGAGTTAGTTAAAGTAATATGAAACGAGTTTTTGGTGAAATAAACATCTTCAAAAATATTCTTGATATGTTTACATTCCCTAAAAACTAAACCATTCGTGCATATGTTTGAGGAAGAAAATCGCGATCATCTGTGATTAAGAACAGAAAATCATTCCATCTCGTACGTGTTTTGTCAAGACAATGGCGGCTAATTAACTTTCGGATGCACCGTTCCGATGATTGCCGATCATAAAATTTCATCACCAACGTAAACAGGTGAGCACATGTATCATTGTGGTTTTGAAAGAAGTTAAATTTCTTGCCTTGCAAAGAAATTATTTCATGTATGTTTTACCTTAAAGATTATCAACTGCAATGAATTTCATTCTGACTTAATCAGTTTATTCGGAAAACTGGACAAAAACATTGAAATCGGTAATAATGAATGACACAGGGCCCCATTTGGGGAAATCGAAACAGAACCAAGAAATCTCAGTTTTTGTAAATAAAATAAATAATCTGGCCACCCAAAGTTGGAAAAAAATTCTGGCCTTTGCTTCATAGGGGAAAAAAAAAATCTGGCCTGAACTGAGTAAACAATGTTATAACCTGTCCTGCACTATGTGTCGAATGAATTTTCTGTCAAATATTCTAACCTGACTAATCTTGCCAGTCCCCCTCAGAATCAAATTATTTGCCTATATATTATTATGAGATAAAGAATGTGTGCTTTCTTTCACATTCTTGTCTCTTAGGCCAAATACATTTTAAATAGATTTGAAACAAAGTAGTATTCATTTTTAATATAAAAAAAAACTAATGTTTTAACATAATTACAAGTTGTGTATGCAGTGTCCCCTTACTGGGCCCCGCGAAATTTGCTGAATTATACCAAGGACGTATATAAGATTCTATATACGTCCTTGATTATACACATAATGCCGTTAAAAGACATTTACAGCGGTTTAGATCAATGATGGTGATATATATTTATTTTCCAGGTAAAGAGATCCTTGTTTAACGTTTCGCTAAGGGAAAATTATTTTTAATCGTGGATTGAATGGAAAATAATGGAATGTAAATCGAAACGAAAATGATGTTGCCTGTCAAGACTAACGGAGCATGCGCACAATCTCTACCGAATGAGTTCAAATCTGAGGTCAATAGCATATGATTTGCATTATTGTCCGGGTAGCAAGAATTATAGAAGACAGAAGAAAATGACGTTTTCTCCTGAATTATACATCGTAGCTCTCAAAAAGTGAATGGTTTACGTTCTTTATATATTTAATCTTTACATATATCAGAAATTCTTAGAAAACTGAAAATAATGATTTTGGCATTTCATATTACTTTAAGGTCACAGTACTCTTTGCAAATGTTTATCTTTCAACTTGTGGAAGCTTGTCATCAGTACAATAAACATAAAACAGACATAATTAAAATATGTAATGCGTTGTTTGTCATTTTTCATCAATAAAAAAATGTTGGGGAAAAAATTATGTGTTGGCACGTGCCTAAAGTGCCTTACGGTAGCTACGCCCCTGACAATGACAAAAGACAAGGTAACAGCCTTATCCAGTTTATTTCGGTATAATAAAACAATTGATTACTACATAAGAAGTCAATACCAGGATATGAGGACCTCTCGACTTGTCACTCTCTGTGACCTTGAGTGCCAAGTCTCGAGGTCCTCATATCCTGGTATTGACTTCTTAGGGAGTAATTAATTATAATTGTATAATACTGACCCTATTTTTTAGTGCTTAGCCTAAAGTTTTTATTACCATATTTTGACAAGCATTTTTGAAGTCAGATTCTTGTCCTGTATTTAGGATAAAAAAAAGTTTTGCTTATCTACCTACCCAATATTTTTCAAGAACCTTATAGCATAGCAAAAACAGGTATTTCTTTCTTCGGCCTTGTGAAGTAAATTTATTCAAAATGCATTTTATATACAAAAATAATGAAACAAATGGCATAAAATGATGTGTGAAAATGACACCTACAAAACTAAGCTGTTTATATAGTGGAGGTTTGTATTTAATTTGATCCGAATAAAAATTTAATCCAGGTGTCTTAGAGTCAAATTCCCTGGTGTTGTTTTGTGTGAAATATTAGTTTTGTGTGAAATATTATATGAGTCATGTTATTTCAATGTATATTCTGCCCTTGTAATTTTATTCATTTATTGTTTATTTTCTCTCACTACCAAAAAACAATTTGTACAGTTTGATTGTAGGAATGTGTTTTTCCAAATACAATTTGGTTATGTGTACAAATAGCTTGTAATCATTATATATCAGTGTTGTCAACATTTTCAAAATTTTTCAATACATGTACAAGTACATGAAAACCTGTTTTTGGAATCAGCTGAGATTAGCTTTAAAAAAGGTAAATTTCAGAGTATAATAAATGCTCAATTGATATGTGTGTTGTTTTCTTTGTTTCACTGTACTCAATCTACGGCTTTCAATATTTTTCAAATGTACCAGTACCAGTACTTCACTATTTACAGGCGGTACTTTTTCTTCATATTTGAACATTTTTCATGAATATTTTATGCAATGCTTTTTGAAATTAGGAGGTACCAATTACCACTTTTATACACATGTTTTGAAGGTGTTTATTAACTTTCAAGGCAAAAAAAAAACTTCACCAAAATCAACGACATTATACCTTTAATCAATAAGGGTGTGAAAGCGCTAATGGAATAGTATGTATGAAATGTATTTAAATATATTACATTTTGTACTTGAATTTATCATTGATGACCGTCTGCTCCAATATATATATTACTGAAGCCATTCCTCTGATTACACATCCAAAACTGTTAGATTAAAACCTTTCCTCTTTTAAATTACTTAAGAAATAATTCATGGCAGCTGTAGATTTGTGCTCATTTAACCATGGGTTGGGCATTTACATTTGATTATTTTTTCCCCGAGCGCTAGCAAGGGATAAAATACAAATATAAATGCCCAACCCATGGTTAAATGTACACAAATCTACGACTGCCATGAATTATTTCTTTTCTAATATGACAAATACGGTAATTTTTATGACCTAGGCGACCTTAGAATCCACCACGCAACGGCTGTTCCGTTTAGCCTCCTTCACATATGAATACGAATATTGGTTGTTTATGTCAGGTGCTAAAGGTAGATATTATATGTTATTCAGCTATCAGACAGGGTATATAATGTGATATTCCCGGCTTAGGATCTATATTCCCTGAGGCGCAGCCGAAGGGAATATACATCATAAGCCGGAAATGTCACATTATATACCCTGTCTGATAGCTGAGTAACAGATATATTACAGATTTAACCTTTTTTTTTTAAATACAACATCCAACTGTATTAAATAAATTTGCCTCTTTTATTTTCATTTTTCGTATCTCTAGATGTCCGTTTCCGTACCTTTGACGTCATTCTTCAATGACGTCAAAATATGTGTCACGTCATATTTCATGTATAGGGTGTCTCATGAAGGAAAATACTGTACTAAATTTCTAAATCAATACAGTTTCATATGTAGTAAATTTTATAAACTTTATAAATATAGCATTAATATATCACATAACAAAACAACGGGTTTGCGAAACAGCTTCAATTATTTAAGTGTTAACAACATGTAATTAAAACCTTGGTGTGGCCTCATGACGTCGAAAGTTTTCAAGGCTCAACGTTTTGTTTATTTGTTATGGTACAGCCGTGGAACACAGGAGTTTGCTGAATCGATCAGGTATTTGTGACGGAATTAACTGTTGTAATATTTTTTTGTTCATGCAGCCGTTTTGAGTATAAAAACAGCATTTAATTTGGTAAAAATACATTTATTATTCCGTATTATACCATTGATTCAGTGAAGCGTAATGTTTTGTCGTTTATGTTTTAATCCTTTTTGGAGACTGAAATATATGTTTTCCGAATATATGCTGACATTCAGGGTTGAAGAACCAATGACAATATGTGTAACAAACTAAATTCGTAATATATACCGACATATACTGGTTGACGATATATAGGCCGTCATATTAGAATGTATATTAACACTTTTAAAATTAAGATGTGTAGCATGTAAAACTTGTAAAAAAGCGCAATTTGAAGTTTTCATATAATTATATATATTTTTTACAGGAACTTTCACAACAGGAAACAAGTGCACTGAATAATTACTGTGAGATTTCTGTAAGTATTATATTGTTTTGTTTTCCCACTGACATAAAAACATGGAATTGGTCAAGTTTTTGATACTAAACAGTCATGCTATCACCTCTGTTAAGCAATCACCTGTATTTAAAGGTCACCTTTTCTTGTCTTGTCATAGAAAATTTTGTCTTAAAAGTAACCCCTTAATACAGGTTTGACAGACTGTATGCTGTATCTTTAAATTTTATTGTGAATTTAAAGTGTGTAAAACTGATGCTAAAAATGATTCAAGGTACATTTCTAGCTTACATGGGTGTGATAGGCCATATCAGCATTTGTTATATCTTTTTTATTGTGGTATTGTCATTATTTTATGTTCATTATATTGTCATCCATAAGCTTCTCACATTTCAATCTTTCTCACAAACCACTGGACCAAGTTTGTCAAAAATGGCATTGGGTGTTCCTCAACCTTTTGTATGATTTTTGTTCTATCTGAATTTTTTTTAACATGTCAGCAAGTGTCAATTATTGTTTTTCAAAAATATTCTCAGAAACCACATGTATGATGAAAATGTACATGGTTGGAATGTTTCTTTTCATGATCTTGTATAAAGTTTGTGTGTTTATTCAGTGTTCCAGCTAGGAATTGAAAATGGAGGGTTGCGACTTTGGAAAAAGGGCACTTCAGCACATCAAAAACTATGAAAAAGGGCAATATAGTTATTTTCAGTTACTTAAGTTAATATTAGAAATGTCTTTCAGCATTACATTTTCAGCTCTTTGCATTAATGCATCTACATGACTCATTGTTTATATATATTTTATTACATTGACATATGTACAGAAATGCACGTTAAAATCTGAAGATCAATAAAAAGACATGTGCTAAAAAAAATATTAGTGTTATGAACGTTCCAGATACAATTTTAACTAAAATAAAAGTCACACTGTATTTACAAGTCTTCTGTTTTTGTATTTAATAAAGGCATGTACACACTTTTCTCATACATGTATAATTTTGACAGTGTACAGATCACAGTTGTACTTAATGTTCAAAATTTTGGAAAGTGTCTCAGTTTTAATGTTAGCTCTGTGCCTGGTTTTGATTAAGGTAACTTGAGTCTGAGAGAAAAGTCTCTTAACTTCTGCAGTGCTCAAAGGCTGTATGACAGCAATGCTGTACAGTTTGGAGACAAGTGGATACATTGAAGAAAGATTCTTGTCTTTGTGATCTACTGACTGAAATAGTTCATTCAAGTGAGTTAAGGATCTGTTGTCAGAGGAGGACAAAATCTGTATAAATTCCTGCCACTGAATGAGCAGAGACTCAAGAGTCCATGTTAAAATATGTAGCTAATGCCTCCATTTCAGTATAACCATACATACACTCAATCAAATCAGTTCCTGTGAGATCAAGTACTGCTAACTGATCAATAATATCAATAATATCAGCATCCTCAAACCAAAAGGGATTTACTCATCAAATTGGCAAAAAATATTTTAGTTTGATTTGTATTAGTAATTTTCCACAACTTTATTAATTATGAATTATTCTCAAGTGACTGAAGTGTTTTTAGTAGGTCACTAGGTATTTCTACACAAGTGGATATATTTAAAGGTATGTGTGAGATTTTAATAATTTTTTTATAAATGTGTAAATGTTGGATCACTTGAACTTAGCGAAAACAAATTATGTAGAGTAATTATTGTGTTGGATCTAATTAGTATTGCAAGCATATTTCAGTAAAGACTGGTACAAATGGAAAACATAAAGTTTAATAAAAAAGTCTTTTTTTATTAATTGTACAGGTATATGATTATTTGAATGTTTAAATAATATGCAAAAGTGATTTTATTCATTGATTTTTTTTAATTTAAAGCAACTAGAAAAATTAAAACTATATTACTGAAATACGGAGATATGGCAGGGGAGGTAATAATTTTATTGACTTAATTTTTTTTTTATCAATTTAGACTCTTTTTGGAATATTTTGGTAGCCCTTAAAAGGGCTGTTTAGATGTTTAGATGAAATTGGTGTACATGTTTTGGCAATTTTTTACAATGACCTAAGGACATATTTCACTGATCAGGATTACCGAAGTCATAAACTGATCACTTGGTGAGGGCAGGAAATTGCTAATTAACAGACAACAGGTGATTGTTGTTAAAAGCATTACACCTGCCACGCTTTAACACCTGTACACATTTAATTAGAAATTAATTGGACAAGTTTTGAGTGGACAACACAAGCGTACACGTTTGGGATTCATGTACGGCATGAAAAGGGCAGAGGGGCGGAAGGGAAGGGTAGAAAGGGCAGAGGGGTGCAAAATTTCGGGGCGGAGCGCAACGCCCTCTATTTTGGTCTAGCTGGAACACTGTTTATTTGTAAATCAGAAATGCAATATGGCCACCACTATTAACATTTTAACATATTTGAAGATCAACAAATAATTCTTTTCAGAAACTAGAAACTTATTTGAACAGAAATTGTATATGAATAATCAAATTTTCATTTTTTTGTATCAATCTGAAATCCAAAATGACCACCATGACAGAACAAATTTAATATACGAGTTACTTTTAGAGCTTTTCTTGCATTGTATTTATGGTACAAATTAATTTAAAGCATAATATTTGCATGTGATTTACAGATTTTTAAAATTCGTCGGACCGAGCGGGCAGAAAATCACAAGGACCAGCAATACTGCCAAGAATGCCGGTCTGGGTGTCCGACAAAATTTTTTGTTTTTGTATTTTGTTTTGCATCGGAAATGCAACTGGTATGCCGGAACGATCACGGTCAACTCGGAATTAGATTCTGCTTCAAATGACTTTTACTTCTTAAACATGCAACTGTTTCCATGGTAATTCTATTAATCATTGTATTTTTATCCCCTCGCCAACGAAGTTGCGAAGGGATATAGTAACGCTACCGTCCGTCCTTCCTTCTGTCCATCCGTCCTTCCGTAACATCCTTGTGAACACTCTAGGATCAACATCCTTCAATGGATTTTGACCAAACTTGGTACATATTTAGTCCTTAAGAGAATCTGGAACCCTATTGATTTTCAAGGTCATAGGTCACAGGTCAAGATCACCGGGTCAAATTTTTACCACATAACATCCTTGTGAACACTCTAGAATCAACATCCTTCAATGGATTTTGACTAAACTTGGTACATACTTAGTCCTTAGGAGAGTCTGGAACCCTATTGATTTTCAAGGTCAAAGGTCAAGGGGTCAAATTTTTACCACATAACATCCTTGTGAACACTCTAGAATCAACATCCTTCAATGGATTTTGACCAAACTTGGTACATGCTTAGTCCTTATGAGAGTCTGGAACCCTATTGATTTTCAAGGTCAAAGGTCAATGTCACAGGGTCAAATTTTTACTGCATGACATCCTTGTGAACACTAGAATCAACATCCTTCAATGGATTTTGACCAAACTTGGTACATACATAGTCCTTAGGAGAGTCTGGAACCCTATTGATTTTCAAGGTCAAAGGTCAAGGGGTCAAATTTTTACCACACAACATCCTTGTGAACACTCTAGAATCAACATCCTTCAATGGATTTTTACCAAACTTGGTACATACTTAGTCCTTATGAGAGTCTGGAACCCTATTGATTTTCAAGGTCATAGGTCAAGGGGTCAAATTTTTACCACACAACATCCTTGTGAACACTAGAATCAACATCCTTCAATGGATTTTGACCAAACTTGGTACATACTTAGTCCTTATGAGAGTCTGGAACCCTATTGATTTTCAAGGTCAAAGGTCAATGTCACAGGGTCAAATTTTTACTGCATAACATCCTTGTGAACACTCTAGAATCAACATCCTTCAATGGATTTTGACCGAACTTGGTACATACATAGTCCTTAGGAGAGTCTGGAACCCTATTGATTTTCAAGGTCAAAGGTCAAGGGGTCAAATTTTTACCACATAACATCCTTGTGAACACTCTAGAATCAACATCCTTCAATGGATTTTGACCAAACTTGGTACATACTTAGACCTTAAGAGAAAATCTGGAACCGTATTGATTTTCAAGGTCAAAGGTGAAGGTCACAGGGTCTAATTTTTAGGCGAGGGGATATGCCACGCTTTGCGTTGCCCTTGTTATAGTTTAAACTGGCTGTGATGCATCAATGCGACCATTTCGTGTGTTTATATTTGAAAACATGGCGGGTCAGGTTTTTATTGTTCCCATCACCGATTCCGTTTAAATTTTAGAATTTTGTAAATTCCGGTCCTGCACAATTTCAGTAGGTCCTGCAGAAAATTATTGGGTGCAGGACCTATGTCCCACATATTGAACAAAAATTTCAAAAAGTCTGGATTTATTACTTATGTATTAGCATCGTGTTATCGGTTTTCGTACTATTATCGATTTTCAGATATAGCGATTAACAGTGTTACCCCTTCATTCATATGATGATTGGAATTTTCAAAGAATGGCTAGTTAAACATTTCTTTGTACATAAGATTGTTTTTAAAGCCATTCTTGTATTTGAATATACTCTCGATTGTCTGGAAACTTTTGCTGTCAGTAAAATGGTGTCATCTGTTTTCGTAAAAACAGGGCCGATATACAGGATGGAAACGAATATAAATATCCGGAAATGGCTAGTTTTAACATTTCATGGTTCTGGCCATCTACCAAATCATACAACATCTAAATAAAATAACAGAATGTTTGAAAATGACCACTTTCAAAATTGTGTTTACTTTTGATGTTTTTTTTAAGTGCTGAAACCACAATGCACTGCAAATTGACATGTATTTTATATAAGAAACAGGCACATTTCAGTCAGCTCTTTTGTTTACAAGTACGATCAGTGACCCCATGACAGTTACATGACAGGAAGAGCCAGTATCTGAGAGGCAGACGACATAGTTCAATTTTATATAGCCCTTCTGGACTTTTTTCCAGCTACTTTATAAATGAAGTAAATTTTTGGCATTACAAAAAGTATGGTTCAGTTGGTAGGTTCACTGTTTTTGGTACTTACGTCTTTAAAAGCAAACTTTAATATTTTTTACAGATGTCACGTTGTAGTCCTGTTTACGTCACATAAATAGAAACCGGAGGACACGTCAAAAGTAATGCGTGCGCTGTGGAAATCAAAATAAAATGGATGATACGAAAACACATACCATGACGATATAACTGTATTTACAACATTTGTAATAAGAAATACTTATATTGTACCAAGGAGAGAGCTTATATAGGAGCCTATTGTCTAATTTATAAATAAAATACAATGTATGTTTAAAACAAAACAATTTGTTTGTTTTAGGATCCTGATATTCCTATCTACCTGTTGAGAAATGTGTGTTACTTCATTGATAGTAATGGTGTAACTGGTCTGAAGCAATGTTTTGAGAAAGCCAATCCTGATTCTCTGTCATTTACCATAGCACATTTACTGATTACTCTTATAGCTAATGTAAGTAGATAATCTTCACACTGTGGATATACACCTTGGAAGAACCCTGTATTGCTGTAGTTTAAAAAAATCGAAAGCATATATTAGTGTACAGTTATTTGCAAAAACAGTAAAAACAAAAAATACCACACTGTTGGAACACTTCCAAAATCCAATTGAAAAATTGTTTTAAGGAGATGCACAATTGATACCTCTAACACATATACAGATGTACATGACTACTTACTTTCCTTACTTGGTACAGGCACTTCAATTACAAGTAGCAGAGTTAAAGTAGTGTTTTATTTGTGGTAAATTTTGCTACTTTAAAAAAAATGATTGGTTTCATGCTCATCACCAAAACATATACAAATTGAGTTCTCAAGTATGATTTTTCTTGATTAACTGCCATTATAATTTTGGTAAGACACACCTGGAAATAATGACTATATGTACAGTGAACAAACCCTAAACCAATATCGTATATAATTTTTTAGCTCACCTGGCCATAGGCCATGTGAGCTTTTGTCATGGGTAAGCGTCCGTCCGTCCGTTAGCTTTTCACATTTAAATCTTCTTCTCTGAAACCGCTGAACAGAAATCAGCCAAACTTGCCAGAAATGTTCACTGGATGGTCCTCTACTAGATTTGTGTTTTTGGTGCTGATTTGAAATCCAACATGGCTGCCAGGGTCCATAATGTGTTCTCATTGGCTGAAATTTTAAAAATCTTCTTGTCAGAAACCACTAAGTCAATTGAATTGTGACTTTGCAGGAATGATCATTGGGTGGTCCTGTACTAAATTTGTGAATCGTTTGCCGATCGGAAATTCAAGATGGCCGCCATGACTCGATTTAGTTTAACATTGGACCCTATGGGAATTTCACATTTTCATCTTTTTTTCTGAAACCACAAAACAGATTTGAACCAAACTTGGCAGAAATGTTCATTGGATGGTCATATACAAGATTTTTGTTTTTGGCGCTGATCGGAAATCCAACATGGCTGCCAGGGCCCATAATGTGTTCTGATTGGTCGAAATTTTAAAAATCTTCTTGTTAGAAACCACTAAGCCAAATGAATTGTGACTTTGCAGGAATGATCATTGGGTGGTCCTGTACTAAACTTGTGAATCGTTTGCCGATCGGAAATTCAAGATGGCCACCATGACTCGACTTAGTTTAACATTGGACCCTATGGGAATTTCACATTTCCATCTTTTTTTCTGAAACCACAAAACAGATTTGAATCAAACTTGGCAGAAATGTTCATTGGATGGTCATATACAAGATTTGTGTTTTTGGCACTGATCGGAAATCCAACATGGCTGCCAGGGCCCATAATGTGTTCTGATTGGTTGAAATTTTAAAAATCTTCTTGTTAGAAACCACTAAGCCAATTGAATTGTGACTTTGCAGGAATGATCATTGGGTGGTCCTGTACTAAACTTGTGAATCGTTTGCCGATCGGAAATTCAAGATGGCCACCATGACTCGACTTAGTTTAACATTGGACCCTATGGGAATTTCACATTTTCATCTTTTTTTCTGAAACCACAAAACAGATTTGAATCAAACTTGGCAGAAATGTTCATTGGATGGTCATATACAAGATTTGTGTTTTTGGCACTGATCGGAAATCCAACATGGCTTTCAGGGCCCATAATGTGTTCTGATTGGTCGAAATTTAAAAAATCTTCTTGTTAGAAACCACTAAGCCAATTGAATTGTGACTTTGCAGGAATGATCATTGGGTGGTCCTGTACTAAACTTGTGAATCGTTTGCCAATCGGAAATTCAAGATGGCCGCCATGACTCGACTTAGTTTAACATTGGACCCTATGGGAATTTCACATTTTCATCTTTTTTTCTGAAACCACAAAACAGATTTGAACCAAACTTGGCAGAAATGTTCATTGGATGGTCATATACAAGATTTGTGTTTTTGGTGCTGATCGGAAATCCAACATGGCTGCCAGGGCCTATAATGTGTTCTGATTGGTCGAAATTTAAAAAATCTTCTTGTTAGAAACCACTAAGCCAATTGAATTGTGGCTTTGCAGGAATGATCATTGGGTGGTCCTGTACTAAACTTGTGAATCGTTTGCTGATCGGAAATTCAAGATGGCCACCATGACTCGACTTAATTTTAGCATAGGACCCTATGGAAAAAATGTTTAAAAGTCTTCTCCTCTGAAACCAGTAAATCAGTTTAGAGCAAACATGGGATGAATGGTCCTTAGGTGGTCAACTTTCAAAATTATGTCCTGTGACCCCGACCTCCATCCAAGATGGCAACCATCAGCGAACATAGTTTTAACATAGGACCCTATGGGAAATATATTTAAAAATCTTCTTCTCTGAAACCAGTAAGCCAATTTAAAGCAAACATGGCATGGATGGTCCTTAAATGGTCAATTTTCAAAATTGTGTCCAGTGACCCTGACCTCCATCCAAGATGGCCACCTTCAGCAGACATACTGTAGTTTTAACATAGGACCCTATGGGAAAAAATGTTTTCAAATCTTCTCCTCTGAAACTAGTAAGCCAATATAGCAAACATGTCATCGATGGTCCTTAGGTGGTCAACTTTCAAAATTGTGTTCAGTGATCCCGATCTCGGTTCAAAATGGCCGCCGTCAGCAGACATAGTTTTAACATAGGACCCTATGGGAAAATTGTTTAAAAGTCTTCTCTTCTGAAACCAGTCAGCCAATTTAAAGCAAACATGGCATGGATGGTCCTTGGGTAGTATACTTTCAAAATTGTGTCCGGTGACCACGACCTCCATCCAAGATGGCTGCCATGAGCAGACATAGTTTTAACATAGAACCCTATGGCAGTATGGGATTTGAATAGTAACTTAGATGTATTCAGCATGCAGACATTCTTAAGAGGACTTATTTATGTCAGGTGAGCGATACAGGCTCACCTGAGCCTCTAGTTTTTATTGATATAAAAAGGAACATCTTATTACAAATCAACTTGCGACAGATCAGTGGTTTTCTCTGGGCACTCTGGTTTCCTCTGACAATAAAACTGACCGCCACAATATAGTTGAAATATTGTTGAAAGTGGCGTTGAACACCAAATCCCTAACAAATCAACTCTAGCCCAATTTAAGGGGAACTTTGTTAGTGTCTATATGAGTGCACTTGTAGTAAATGATTTATATATATATATATACATGGAATTAGTTTTACCTGTTTATTAAAAATTGAGTGTGCATGACACATTTCTGAAATGACCTTCATCAAGTACACTCATAGTTAAAAGATTGGAGAGCCAAATAATTTATATCTTAAGGAGCAAGTAAACCAAAGGTCATGAACAGGATAAACAATGCTGAACCATATAATATGCATGAAATAATGAATATTAAAAATAATGTAGACAAAGAAAAGAGTTTGTAAACTTTGGACTGCAAATCAATCCATAGAAAAGTGTTGAAAGTGGCATTAAACATCATAACCCTAATCCTAACCCCTGTATTTGCTTGCTATCAATATTTCTTCACAATTTTTTTTACGTTTTACAGCTGCGACTTTGGTTGAATATACCTACAGTAATGCAGTATGTTGTTCCATTGAGATCAACTGTTATAAGGTAAGGTCTTTATATTGTCACATCTATATTTTATACAGTTTTACTTATAGTATGAGTTGGACATGGCATGGCATTTTAGGGGTTGTCATGACCGTGATCTTATTGTATTTTGTGAATTTACATCTGCCTAAGTTATGAGTGTCTATCACAAGTTGTGAGTTTGAGTCCCACATATGTTGAGGTGAACTCCATACTATAAAGTTTGTCAGTGATGTGCGATGGGTCAGCAGTTTTCTTCTGGTACTATTAACAATGTACTGCTTCCTCCCCCCATAACCATTTGGGTTTTGCCTACTTGAAGAAATATCTTTTGAGGGTAGACAAGCATGTCCCACACTCATAGTATAAAATAGATGTTTTATTATACTGAATTTTCCTGTTCTTAACAATAACTGCATTACTTCAGTTTCCTTTTCACATGAAATTAAATAATAGTAAATATATATAATGCCTATAAAGTGTACAACATCATAAAATTTAATAATAATTACCCTAAAAATATACTAGCGTTGTGAGTTCGAATCCCGCTCAGGCGAGGTGTACTCAATGAAATATGTGATAAAGTTTGTCAGTGACTTGTGGCAGGTCAGTGGTTTTCTCCAGGTACTTTGATTTTCTCCATCAATAAAACTGACTGCCACAATATAACTGAAATATTGTTGAAAGTGGTATTAAATACCATAACCCTTACCCCACATAACAGATATGCTTCTTCAGTATCACGTTTTTCAGTAGACATTTTATTTCACCTAGCAGTTTCTGATTTTCAGTAGATATTTTATTAAAAATAAATATTTGTTCAGCTATCATTGCAATATATGTTGCTTTATATTTCAGGTACATGTGTAAGTTGTCAGACCAGGATTTAAGATTGGCTGGTAATCGAAACATGACAGATCTTATGTGGGCAGCTGTCAAGGAGCCATTGGAGACCCACTTTACATTTGACAAGGAAGGATTAGATCTAGCTTTTAAATACTTCACATGTTCAACATTGACCATACGATTGGCAGGAATAGCACAGATCAATGTAAGGTTCACTGTTAGCATTTCTAATATTTATGATGTTTTAATATTCACTAACATCATTGCTACAAATATTCTGTGATAATTTATCTCAGCAAATAAGTGACTTCCATTTCGGTTGACTTACAGTAAAATCTGGGAGACTTCTGAAAATCTACCACATGTACCCCTACCTTTTACAAAACAAACATGCTGTACAATGATCTTAAAAAAGGTGCAAACAACGAGTTTGAAATAAAAAAATAATCATCAATCCCTGTATGGTTCAAATTTCAGGACCATTTTATGTGAATATTGAAGAAAAAGTATGATTATTGATGAAAAATACCAACTTACGAAGACGGACAGGGTGACTAAAGCTTCACCTTTTGGCGGCAATAGGGCGATTTCAATGAAACCAGGACAACAAAAAAAGTTGCCTACTTCGCCTGGGTTTCTATAAAGAATGTTTTGTTCCAAAGAACCAGAAATGTGTGAATATTTATACTTTTAATTGATATGAAAGTTATTTTTTTAAACACAAAAAAAAATTAATAAATATAATGTTCTCTGGATATGACTTTTATAAATTTTGAATCCCCAAAAACACTGACATGCTGCAAGTAACTGACATTCTTGGTCATTTTTCCCTATGATCACAATCATGTAAGAAAATTAAGCCACAAGTAATTAAATTGCATGTAACTAAAGTATAATTTGAGTTTAATTGAAAAAAAATTTAAAATATATATCGTTTCTAGATTTCATGGATATGGGAATATTATTTGAATATGTATTTCTTAAAATGTATTAGTAAACTTTAAAAGCATTTTATATCAACAATAATTGTATATTTTAGAGTCAGATCAACCTGTATAATGAGAGCTGTAACAATGAGACATTACTGGATGCTGAAAGGTAATAACATAAAACCAACTCCAAGTATCAGTTACAAAGTTTGCTTAACAAAATATTAAGATATCAATGATTTTCTGTTTATCAAAGAAAGGCTCTGTAAAGTAATGACATTGCTGTATTTGTTAGTGTCTTTAAAGGCTGAAATATTTATTCTGATAATGTCAATATGGATATGAAATATTTTTAATTCTTTTCGTTAGGTAGCCCACTATGCTGTTGGTAAGTTTTTACCAATTCTCCCGTTTGTTACAAACACATTAAAATAATCACGCAGTTTGTTGGTCAATTCCAAATATTTATGACGGTTGTATGAAAGCACTGAGACAATTCACAATGTACTTAAATTTCTCTTCATAACATTGAAGTTGGAATTAACTAGGGGAACAATTGACTTTATCTTCCATTAATAAAAAAAAAAAATTCCACATAAATGTACATGACTTTTTGTAGTAAATGAAACCCCTGTTGTTTAGTTAGAGAATATATTACATGATTATATTTCAGGGTTAGTCACCAGTTAGCACAGTGGTTGATTGACAGTAAGATCATAGAACATATATTTGGACCTAATTTGCATGTAGAGGTTTGTATTTATTTATCTCTAAGTTTTAAACCAAAAAGGAATGAATTATTTACCAACAATTGAAAACATTTTTCTTGCCAAACTTTAAGTTTTATTCACACATTTGTCATCCTCATTAACTGGTCAAAAGTTTATGCAGCTAAGAAAAACCTGGGATTTTAGAGCCAAGAAAGGGTGCAAAATTGCACAAATGTTGATATTATATGACTGATTACGGTACCTGACTTATTCCGACACTAAACATAGTCACTACATTTTGTATGTCAATTTTAATGTCTTTACATTTAAGATTTAGAAATTTTTAAAAATACAGATTATAAACTGTAATTCTGATGCAACTTTTATGTAATACTTGTTTTCATTGGATGCTGTTTACTGTCAAATCCATTGTTAAATATGATAGACTCAGATCGACGTCCAGTCTCTAATCGACGTCCACTCCTCAAATCGGCGTCCACTAACGTCATTATCTCAAATCACGGTCCAATTTTAGGATATTCTCAAATCGACGTCCTTTCCAAACTCTCATATCTATAGGCCCGTTTACACGACCAAAGTTTGCCATCAAAAATAATTGTAACGACAGTTTTGTTTTTTTAATCTGTTTTTGTGTGTGTGTGGGTTTTTTTTAAGCATTTTCCCATTCTTTAATATTAAGGTTAGGGCTAGGGTTAGGGTTATGGTTAAGGTTAGGGCTAGGGGTAGGGTTAGGGTTAAGGTTAAGGTTAGGGTTAGGATTACGGTTAGAGTTAAGGTTAGGGTCCGCTAAAGTAGAAGTACTCCTAAACACAATAGGATTTTATCTACAGTAATTATAAAATACATAGGCATTTTTGTCATCAAGAACCCCTCATCTGGAATCTGGTCTTGTCCCTTCTCCATCATTGCTTGAAAAAAATTTCCTTGACGGGTGTGACGTCAATGATTGAAGTATACGTCATTGGACGTCGATTTGAGAAAGTGAAAATTTGCCATATATTTGAGAATTGGACGTCGACTAGAGACTGGACGTCGATCTGAGTCTTACAAATATATATCACATTATATTTCATTTGTCTATTTCTTTCAGTTAATTAAACAGAGTCAGATGATTTTGAATTTACTGGCAATGGAAAATAAAATAACAAATGAACACATTGATTGTATCTGGGCTGCAAGTCAGGTAAGTATTTTATATATATATATGTACTGGCAGTAGGGAAAGAAACAGTCACTGATATATGAAACAGTTGGATTGTGTTTAATCACTCATAAATCTGGTGTTTAATCGACTTTGAATCTGATGATTTATCGATTTAAATATTTTGGTTCACAGTTATCAAATAGGAAATTGTTGATCTTATAGAAACGTGAAGATGATTTCTTGAAATCCATTTCATACAAAAAAGAAGTGCTAAGAGGTCTGCCTTCTTTCATTCAATGAAAATGCAGACAAAACACAAAACTTCAAATTGGTATATTTTTTTTAGTGACATCCAACCAATAATGCCAATTAAATCATAATAGTTTAGAAAATTAATTCCCATTATTATTTGTTAGAATTAGATATTGTATAATGTTAAAGAAATAAAATAAAGCCCTAATTTGAAATAGTTAGGATATGTAACTATCAAAAAGTTGTAGTGTCTAACAAAGTATAATGTACAGGGACAAAGCTTAACATTTTTTCTCCAGGGGCCAGCTGGGCTCCCAAATTTTTTTTTTCCAGGGGCCCAGCTGAAAGTTTAGGGGCCCAACCAGTTTGTATGCCAATAAACGTTAACCTTATATGTAACATTGTTAATTATTTTTTTGAATAAGTAGTACTAAAAAAGGACATGATTATGACTAGGACAAATGGGACATTTCCTTGGTCATCTGTGACACAGATTGCATGCATTAATGTATTACACACTCCCTGTCTATTTACTTTTCAATAACTAATAGTTATAGAGGTTATATATAATACATGTACAGTCAAATCTGCCCAAGCAGTCACCTTTTTCTTGTCCTGTCATAGAAAATTTCATATGAATTCAACCTCTTTTAAGAGGTCAACTGTCTTAGTAGACCACTTTTTCTTTGTTCCAATGGTGACCTCTTAATACAAGTCTGACTGTATTTGAATTCTTTTACCAAGACATGTAAAATGGTAAAAAGAAATCTGAAGAAAAAAGCAAATACCATACATAACTGATCAGAGATTTTACTCCTTGTGACAATTAGGGGGATACATAGTATTCACACAGTATGTCTGTCTGAGAGAGAGAGAGAGAGATTGTTACTCAATGCCAGATGAGCAATTTTTCAGCTATATGATGACAAGTTATATTGCTTTGTAAATTGTTCTAGACCAACATGCCAAGTTGGATTGTAATAGTGGTGGCTCACTTAAACAAGTCTGCGGGTAGACTTGTCGCTCCACTCAGACACGTTTTCCTGAATCTGAGCCAACCAGTCTTTACTCTTACTCCTTTATGCTGCATGTTTAGCGTAGAACCAGTAAACACCAATTTTATAGTCTTTTCTTTAATCCGACCTGGGCTCGAACCCACGATCTACCACACTCTGTTTATGCAAGGTGTCAATACATTAAGGTAAGAATGAGTCCGTTTATTTTTATCATAATCCCTAAAATAAGTAGCTTTTTCCTTGGGCGTTTTGTGCTTTTGTGGAGGCTTAGCACCTTCTAAATATCTCCACTTATTGTCAGAAATACGAAAATATACATGACGGGAAGTATTGATTGATAACTGATAACAACCGAAATCATAAACGGAATGACTCCGTGATTTAGTTCGTCATTGACAAGAGCGCAAAGAAGTGTACATAAATAACATGTGGTATACCTGAAATCACAAAAAACAAAACCCTAACACGTATTTAGATCACTCTCAATGAAAAATGACGATCATTTTTTCTTTGACATCAACAGACGTACTGAAATTCATCGTGATTCCCCATCGGAAACTCAGAGTTGCAGATAAAAAAAAATTCCTGTCAGACATTGGGTCCTGCAAGTAAGAGAGTTTTGCCAGACCTACTTTTTTTTTAGAAATTTTTTAATATTTCACTATCAACACAGTATGATTAAAGGGACAATCTTAAAGCCTTGACACAGCTAACGACTACTACGACCAGAATCAGATTAAGGATATTGCCAAAGGGGGGTTAGTGACTGAGACCACATTCAATTTAGATAGCCCTGCAACATCGAATAATCAATACTTCATATTAGTAAGATTTTATTATTCCTCTAATGAGTATTATGAAACTACTGAACAGAATTTCATGAAACTTGGTAGGTAGTAAGGACACCATATGTAGTTGTGCATATTACCAGGAAATGTTGATCCCCTAAATTTTGTGGGAGTTATGCCCCTTTGAACTTAAAATTTCCCAAAATATACTTCTGAAGCAGCTTGTCAGCACAACTCCTCTGAAACTACTGAACAGAATTTCATGAAACTTGGTAGGTAGTAAGGACACCATATGTAGTTGTGCATATTACCAGGAAATGTTGATCCCCTAAATTTTGTGGAAGTTATTTGCAAACACTCTAGTGTAATATCCCTTACTGAAATTTATATATATATATATATATATGTACAAGAGTCTATCATAATGTCACTATTTCCCTGAAAAAGTTTTCATCACCAATCCATTGATTTTAGAAGAACAAAACTCCTTTAAAATCATTGGAACATGGGCTGAGCAATTTTCTGGAATGGGGAACTTTGCCATGACAATATGGAATAGTACCTGTAACCCTTACTTTAGCACTTTTGATCAAATTTTATTGTGTTTCATGGATTAAAAACAGGGTTTTTTTGTTATTCATTGAAGCTTAATTTTATTTGTTACCCAAATAGATTTTTTACCTATGACTACAGTTTGATATCAAGTTGTCATTTGTTTGTTCATTTTGTCCTTCCATTTTCGATTAAAGGACCGCCCCGGTCACCTCTCCTTTTCATATGCCGACCTTTTGGCTTTTTTATTCTCTGTAGATAAATCGATAGGTAGTGGGTGTTTTTTTCCAGATTTAGACCACTCCGTAAACTTAATTGGCCATGCAGCCATAACGGAAATGATCAAATTACAATTTACAACGATTACCGATAGGATATGAAATAAAATCCGGAATGGGAACTGGTTCCCGAAATTTAGCATAAACAGAAAGGAACAGAAATTTTTACCGATTTGTTTAAGACTTTTGACTTTATTAACGATAATCAAAGATCCTTCGCTTAGGGGTCTAAGAGGTAACCAGGACCGACAGAATTTGATTTTTGACAGCCCCAAGCAGTAAAAATGTTTGCCGGTCATTAGGTCTGACACAAAGACGTCATTTGCCGGACCCTCTAAAATTCTGCCCCCCTAGGTCCGACAGGGCCGACGGTTAGCTGCACCTCTGGAAACTTGGGGTGTCCGAGCCGGTTTTGGTAATTAAAATGAACTTACTGGTTTCTGAAAATTATCTCATTTCCCCACACTGATTTGACAATCAAGTTTTCGTTCGGGAACAGTTTTTATTGATATCAGGAAGAAATTGGGGTCTTGAGAAATAAAAAGTTTCAAAGAAATAGGGTTCCTGCAAAATATTTTAGTCGCCAGCTGGGCGAGCAGCAAAGTAAATTATATTCGCCCAGCCGAAAATTTGGGCGACTGGGCGACCGTTAAGTTTTTTCCCTGATGTATAAGAATATCAATTCAACAAGAGTCTGATAAGAAACAAAAGCATAGATAGATAAAAACAAAAATTCTGAAGGCATGTTCTGGAAGTGGAATTTTCTGGAAATACTTTTATTTTATAAGTTTATAAATTATATCTCTCATAGTTAACTCTTTTTTTTTTGGGGTGATTGTAATCAAGCATTTCAAACACTTGAATTAATTGAAGAACAATAATTTTGTCTGTCTCTCTTACCTCATTTCATGAAGTTGTTGTTGACCTGCTGGGAATTCGTCTTCTCTTTGGCTTCCTGTACATTGACAGATTTGTCCCCATACACATCAGATTATATATAGTTTAAATGAACTAGACACAGATAATAATATTGAAATAGGTAAAAATGAAGAGTTAATTTGAGAAATCTTGAATAAGTAGTTTTTGGAAATGTATATCCAATTATTCTAAAAGGGGTCCAGTTGCAAAATTTCACCTATGTGGAAGGTATACACAATTTTTATTTTTCATCTTATTTTTATGCAGTTAATTTCTTTGAATTGAATGTGACAAGGGCTTCAGGTAATGTTCCAAATGAGTTAAACTTGATTGCAAAAAAGATGGCGCAGGAGAAAGCCCCAGTCGATACAGTCACGCCACATATCCTGTATTAACTTCTATTGTTTGTTTTTATCCAGTTAAAACACTGCAGTAAACAAGTATATGATATACTGATTCCATTGATAAAGAATTTAGAACTTCAACCAGTACAGCATTTGTTAAAACTTGTGTCATCATTAGATCAAACAGCACATACAGAATCTGTAAGTATAACACATTATTTTATTACTTCCAAAAGATGCTGTAGTGAGTGAGTGATTGTTGTTTAATGCCAATTCAACAATTTTTCAGTTATATCATGGCAAGAACAAGTTAATTTTCAATGAGGTGATGATGAAATCCACTTTGTACTAGACCAATATGTTGAGTTAGATTTTTATAGTACTAGCTCACCGAAACAATAGTCTGTGGGTAGACATGTCGCTCCACTCGGATACATTATTCTGATTCCGAGCCAACCAGTCTTTGCTCTTTCTCCTTAAAGCTGCGTGGTTAGCAGAGAAGCTACAAATACCAATTTTATAGTCTTCGGTTTGACCCGACCAGGGCTCGAACCCACGATCTACCGCACTCAAGGCGAGCATGCTAACCATTACGCCACCAATGAGGTTTTCAAAGAGGAAACTGAAAGTGCTCTATATAAAAATTTGTTGTTTAGAAAGAGTATTTACATAGTTTCACCTGTTTGCTTTTAATAGTTTAAAAATTTTTTTTTAGTTGTATCATAAATGAAAAGATATATAAATATTATAATATTATAATTAAATATCCTGTGTACTGATTTAACAGATTATCAGATTCATCTATCTGCCATCAGAATATGCATGCTGATTTTTTTCTTCTTCATATAAATGTCTAATTAATGTCAAAACAAAATAACGAATGATTATGACATTATATTCATTATACTCAGATTGTGATATTTTGTTGTGAATATGTATGTATTGTTTGAAATTGTATTTCTTGTATTTGATTATTACTGTTTTGAGGGCCACAGGGAAGATCACAGGCACTGAAATTCTGGACCCCCTTTTTCCTCATTTGGTCCCTCCTGTGATTATGGTATGGATCTTTGTCTGGAAGTATATCTTTGAACCATTTATCTGACGTGTACTTCTTGTGCTTGTTCTTTGAAAGTTTTGCCAAAATAACAGTATTTTTGTCGAAGCTTATATTCTTTTTTATTCTTATTTAAACTCCCGCTTAATAGGCCTCTCGATACAAAATGGATTGGCCGTGCGTAGTGAAGAACAAGCTAAAAAAGTTCCGAAAATCTTTCAGACCAATGAAATAGCACGAAACAAAATATGCTCGGTTGACTTCCTGAATGGGCACGAGTGGAGGAAAGTTGGATGTGTCGTCGAGAATAAACTTGAATTTCGTCAATAAATATTTGTTGTTCGTATGTATAAACTAGATAGGAATGAAGGGAAATCATTTTTGAGACGAGGACAAGCGAAGGTCATTTTTAAAACTGGCGTGTTATTGTAAAATATCGAGTCGAAGCGAGGATTTCCTCTTCGTATTTTGACGATTGTTTCTTACCTTTATGTTTTTTTAAGTAAAACGGCAGCTGGACCTAGAAACAAAAGTTAGTAGAACGAGAGAATTGTAACACGAAATGTTGTAAAATATGGATAAATGGCTCAAAGATATACTTCCAGACAAAATCCATACCATAATCGTGGGAGGGACCAAATGAGGAAAAAGGGGTGTCCGGAATTCGAGTGCCTGTGGGAAGATTAGCTTATTGTTGCTAACTGTGTTACCCTCTTGAAATAAAGTCATTACTTACTTACTTACTAATGCTGACATAGGTTCAGGACATATACTGCATGTACAAGTGAATGCAATTTATACATTAGTACACCTTTTGATTAAGGACTTGTATTATTAAGATCCTTTTGTTTTTAACCCAATGAAGCAATGCTTTTAAAATTATAGATGTTGGCCCTAGTCTCTGATATCATTTCAATGTGCATGGAGTCCCTGTGCAGGTTGCCATTTTAGTAGTCGGTCATGGTACCCTTCTATATTTTTTTATATTTCTCAGACCCAACAGTGTATTGCCTTATTATAACAATCCCATTGCTATATTATATTTTATTTTTTTCAGACCCTTTACATAGCCTCTGCTCTCATTAAGTGTGTGTGGAGTACCTGTGATAGTCCCATTGCTAAGTACATTGCTATTCATCTATTTTATTTTATATTTACAGACCCTTTATGTAGCCTCTGCTCTCATTAAGTGTGTGTGGAGTACCTGTGCAGGTAGCCATTGTACTACAGCATTACAACAATCCCAGATTCCTTATACTGCCATGCAGCACGATGAAGATGGAGACACAAGTAAGACTTTTCTGTTGTAATAGAATGTTGTAATCTTTTTGGACAAGATTCTAAATATGTATTAGCTTAAATAAATGGAAACTTAAAAAACCTCATGGACAAAATGGTTTATTTTATATAAAAAATACTTGACTTTGTATAAAATGTGATCCTGATCGTTTGGTAGTTGGATTTACAACTACCTACGCAATCAGTGCCTATCACCATGAAATTTGTGAGTTCGAATCCCGCGTATTGCGAGGTGTAATCAATATAACTTTATATGATAAAGTTTGTCAGTGACTTGCGGCAGGTCGTTGGTTTTCTCCGGGTACTCCCTGTTTCCTCCACCAATAAAGCTGACCGCCACGATATAGCTGAAATATTGTTGAAAGTGGCATTAAACACCATAATCCATAACCCTTGACTATTTATTTTTGTACTTTACAGGTAAGGAGACTAAACATGAAGTGAGCAGTGAAGAAAGTATACAGGTATCAGATGAAGGAGAGAAACAAAAGGTAAGATAATAGGTTGGATTATAAATATAAATTTAACAGACTTGAACAAAATTAATATATATTGAAACTTATGTAAACAGGGCCTCCTTGAGTAATAGACAGGTGTTTGGTTTATACAAGTTAGATTAACAATGATTTCCTACATTAGGTAAAGTTTGATTTATATAGGATTTTGATTTAGACAGGTTTAACTGCATGCAATGTATATAGGTGGAGTGACAAGCCTATCAGCATGTACATTTGTACTCCAATTTAATTCCATGGATAACATGAAGTGAACTTTATTTCCATTCCTGACTACCTGTCTAAGCCGAACCCTGAATAAAACAAAATTCAATATAAATCAAGCTTTAAATGAAGTCACAATATAGGAAATCTTTGTTAATTTAACTTGTATAAGCAAACCACGTGACTATTCTGAACACAAAAGCTTGTCCCGGGATCTTTGTAGACAGGTTTCACTGTGTATGTTTGATTTACCACAGATAAATATACTGTGTCGTTGGTGCCTTTGATCAACTAGAACACAATAAGGTTTGACTATATATCAGATATGTGATACTGAAATAAAACAGAAAGATTTATAAACATTAGTAAACACATTAATCATTAATCATTTGTTTTACAAAGAGCATATAAACATCAATATACATAGTAAATGATAAAAAGCTTGTGTGAACAATTGTGTAATAGTTAACTAGCCTGTAGGAGTGACTTTCACATTTATAATTTTGATGAATCTGTGCATATGAAATCTGGTTAGTCTGTGGTGGGAGTGACCTTATATGAGAGGGAATATTTGATCAACAATCACAACAAAACAAACCATTCTTCTGTATGTAATTATTATATCAGCATACTATTGTAAAGTTGTAAAATTACATTGTGTATATGAATACATATGTGCTGCAAGCCTTAATCCTGAACATTATTTCTTTAAAGGCCATGCTTAAACTGGCACAGCATCGTCACAGACGTAGAGCCAGGCATCGGAAGCTAGGTACTAGTAATAGTAGCCGAATACCAAAACATGTATGCTGTCTTGGGGAATCAGAAGAGGAATGTGAAGCTCATAGTGGGGAAAGTGAAGAGGACCATGAATGTATGCACCACTCTCGACAAGTACCTCACGGTCATAGTGATGGTAGTGAAAGTGAAGTGGAGGCTAGTGAATCTAGTGAAGAAGAGGAACAAGATGAGGAGGAGGTACTTCCTGGACAATGTCATCAACATCGGTTACTTATTGCTCAACAGCGGGAGATATTAAGACGACATTATCAGGAAGGTCATGAGGTTGAGACCTCAGAGGAAGAGGAAGAGGAGGAAGACGAAGAATCAGAATATTTTGACTCGGAGGATGAGGAATTATTGAAAGAGGCGAGACTTGTTCATATGAGACATTCTTGCCACCAGGAAAGTGAGGAAAGTTCAGACTTTGACGAAGAAGCACAATTACAAGGCAAAATGACATACCAAATGGCCGAACATTTACTACGTAAACACCACTTACAACAGCAACAGAAACAGATGTTAGAATTGGCACAACAGGCACAGAAGAGACAACAGACCATTAAAATAGCTAAGACACCAGAGAAAAAAGGATCCCCAAGACCAAAGAAGGAGGCTACACCTAAAGATAAAGTAGAAAAAAAATCTGAAGAAGGTGAACAGGAAGAAAAAAATACTGAAAAAATGGAGGTTAAAGTATGTTTATTTCTTGCTAACTGCTATCTAGCTCATTTCATGTATTGTATCATCAGACCCATTTTCTTCTCTTTTCATCCATTATTATACTCTTCAAAAATATTTTTAAACATACAGTTACAAAATTGTTGCAAGGACATGAAACACTAATGCAAATCCTCCCCAACAGGAGTGACTGATTAATCTTTAAAGAATCTAAATAATTTACAATTTATCTGCAACAATTCTTTATTTTATTCAAAATCAATGATTCTTATCACTTGTTCCGTCGGACAAACAGAAGTTATTTGTCCAACTGATTATTGAGCTGGTACCGCAGAAGAGAGTAAGCGTTATTGTGGAGGCCTCGACACCCTCATGGGACATATCTAAACAACATTCTGCTGAATATTTTTGCTATTACTTTATATAATCGGACAAGTTATAACCAGTGATTGATACAGACTCAGGTGAGCATTGGTTTACCCTTTAATTGAAGGGGTCGTCATGGTTGTGATCGTATGGTAGTTGGATTTTCAACTATCTGTGCAAGCAGTGCCTATCACCACTAGTGTTGTGAGTTTGAACCCCGTTAATTGCGAGGTGTACTTGATACAACATTATGTGATGAGGTTTGTCAGTGACTTGCGACAAATTGATTTTTTTCACCCAGCACTAAGGTTTCCTCCACCAATAAACTGACCTTCACGATATAACTGAAATATTGTTGAAAGTGCCGTTAAACACTATAAACCTAATCCTATAAAGTTGTACCAAAGTGGCAAATACACAATGTATGTTAATGGAAAATTTTCCTTGTGCAGTTAATTTGTTATATTCAATATATTCATATATTCAACTTCTATATGCTATAATTTAAAACTGTTTGTTTATAAGGAAAGTGAAGGGGGTACAACCAAAGACCAACCGACCACTTCAGAAGATCATGAAGGAGAAAGCAGTGAATTAAATCCAGCAGTGGAGACTGAAGTATATGATGTGTCTGAGATTGTTGAGCAAATTCATTTGGAATGTACAAAGAAAAAGAGGCATCATGCTGAACCTGGGTAAGTTATCAAGTATTTTCAAGGTCAATGCCGTACTAACATTTTTTAGAAATTGAAAAGATTTTTAAACTACATGTTGTTGTTTTTTTTAGTAAAGCTGTCTTAAGAATTTTAAATTTTATGAATGTATTGAAATTTTTTATGAAATATTTATTATTATTTTTGTAGAGAGGCTGTCAAGGAAGGAACAACAAGTGGTGAGGATCATGATGGGAGCTGTCATAGTTCCAGAATTAGTACTAAATCAGAAAAGAATATGGCCGACTTTGAAGGAGAGGATTTTATCAGTGATGAAGAATTGGCCCAAATAAACGCTCGTTCACAGTATAGCTCACATCAGATGCAGCAGCATCTGTCTCACTTGGCCTCAATGTATCATACTCATTTACCTCATGGTAAGGTTTTATTTTACAAGAGATATAATTGTATTGTGAGTTTGTAAATGTATACATTTCGATGTTTCTGTGAAACCCTAATTTTGCTCATTGTAGATATGTTTCATGTGTATCTTCAACATGTAAATGAAAAATTTTGCAATTGTGAGTGAGTGATTGTTGTTTAACACCAACTCAGCAATTTTCAGGTATATCATGGCAAGAACAAGTTAATTTTCAATGAAATGATGATGAGGTCCACTTTGTATTAGACCAACACGCTTAAAGCTGGATTTTTATAGTTCTAGCTCACTGAAACAACAGTGCGTGGATAGACATGTTTCCTCACTTGGACACATTATCCTGGTTCCGAGCCAACCAGTTGTTGCTCTTTCTCCTTAATGATGCATGCAATAGCGGAGAAGCAACAGATACCAATTTTATTGTTGATTTGACCCGATCGGGGCTCGACCCCACGATCTACCACACCTGAAGCAAGCATGCAAACCATTACACCACCACATGTTCTCTTAAAAAAAAAATTAAAATTTTGTTTTAAAAAATAACAATGTTACTTAACTTAAAGATTTGTTTTTCTAGATATTGAAGTTAAGAAAGAATAATAACCTAGAAATCATTTAATTTTTATTAGGAACAGCCCATAATCGACCTCAGCCAAAAGAGACACCAAGAGATTATACAGAGTTTAACTTTGATGCTGTGTGTACAAAAGGAAACACTTTGTTATGGGATTTGGTTCAAGAGGATACTGCTGTAAGTTGCTATGGGATATTGTATGGATTTGGAAAGCCAAATAATTTATTTTGGGAGCAATAAAACCAAAGGGTCTAAACAGGATAGCAAAAATCGACTAAGGTCACCTATGCCTGAGGGAAGAGAACCTTAGTTTTATTACTATATACATAATATAATATGTATTTTAACATGATGCCTTGTATATCACCTACTTCTGGAATACTGGTATTTGTCATAATGCACATTGCCACTTTTCTTTCTCTACATGATTTTTCACTCCAATCCAGAGAGACAAACAAAACATAGATCATCAATTCAGATATGAAATGAAAACATACTGATCTACAGTATAATGAACAATATTCCATTACAAATGTCGTATAAGCCATTCAATGACTAGAAATAAAAATGATATATAGAATAACATCAAATGTGAAGGTCGAGACAGACATTATCACTAGTATCGCAGCAAGTCCGACAGTTACAAACCCACCTAATATTTTTGTGGACTAAGGTCGGTTCAGTGATCCAGACTTTATGAGCGGTACATGTCAAAGGAAAAATATCTAATTTGCAGATAAACCATTTTATTGATTAATTGATCCAGTCAGTTTGGTTTTCAATGTCAGTGAATAAATAACAGGTTCATCGATTTTCCTTGTATTGTCTCTTTGCAATGACCGTAGAACGTCATGTTATTGACCTGACTCATCAGTAAAACACACTTTTAGTGACATAAATGAAGTCTCCTGTCATCATTTCCGAGTAGAACAATGGCTGGCTGGCTGTTAAATCTCCATGGAAGTATTAAAAAGACATATGCTGATTTTTTTTTAATAATACACCAAACATGTTTTGCGAATTATCTTGGAATAAAGGTTTTATGCATGAAATAATTCATTTATAAACAAAGAGATAAGTAATTACTGAGAGGTCACGGTTTTCTTGTGGACTCTTTGGGGTGACTAAAGAGTATGATTGTTTTTGCAGTATTTATTACCAGAGGGCCTTGCCAGTGAAGCAGAGAAAGCTTTATGTACCCTTGTATGTTACTCTACTGATAGAAGGATCAAGATGAAGTTTATAGAAGCTTGTGTTGAAAACTTGGCTCACCATAGGTAAGGTTGATTTCATTTTGGTAAGATTATTATGATTTACAGAGGGGAAAAAAGGGGGGGACGGTCTTGGTCATGATCGTATGGTAGTTGGATTTACAGCTACCTATGCAATCGGTGCCTATCACACTAACGTTGTGCGTTCAAAGTCCGTTCAGACGAGGTGTACTCGATACAACATTATGTGATTAAGTTTGTCAGTGACTTGCGACAGGTCAGTGGTTTTTTCCGGGTACTCTGGTTTCCTCCACCAATAAAATTAAGCGCCACGATATAGCTGAAATATTGTTGAAAGTGACGTTAAGCACCATATACCAAACCAAACCATCAAAATAATGATTCTCTTTACCCCAAAAATAATCATGTTTTCTGAAAAATTAGATTACCAATATATGTACCGTATTTCTTCTATTTAAAGCCCCCCTTCTAATTAACGCCCCCCTCCCTTATTCTGGCCTATAGAACATTTTGACTTCTAATTAACGCCCCCATTTCATAAAATGTAAACTCCACTTATCGGTACCTAATCAACAACACAGCGTGTAAGAGTTCCCAAAATAGTTACAGCGTGTGAACAGTTTTACACATCACTAATCAGCAATAATTGTCCAGGTAAACAAACATGTTTTTTGTCAACATTAAAGAACTTGGCTGCCGCATGTTTTCCCTTTTCTTCGGCAAATTTAATTACTTTCAACTTAAAAGAAAAATTATATTTGTGTCTAGCTTTATTCTTAGATTCCGTTTTAAGTAGCAGTGGGTTTTAGTAAAGTTCTTAATTTTTTAACATCAGCAGCTTGTCCCATGTATGTGTACGTACTACATACACGGTAATTCTAATCCTATATTGAAAAACTTGTTGCCGGTTACAGTTGCAAATATTTTGCCACCTCTTTTAAGAAAAATTTAAATACTTTGCTGAGTTCGATGGGCACGTGTTCTTTATTTCCATCTTTCGAACGAGTTTCACAGCAAATTTGTCATTTGCATTATTTTCTTCTCTGTCACAATGAAGTTTCTCGCTAATCTCGTATGTCCAGATTGATTTATATACGTGATAACCTCGAATAGAACTTTCAAAATTAAACTCCATTTGCTACTCCATGCACGTTTCTAGATGGAATTTATAAATTAAGGTCAGACCAACCCAACACGCACCGATTAACCAATATCAGAGACATTTCATTAGGTAATGTATATATTGACATAGCACGTGTATATTTCTATAGTCTGTTTCATCAAATTAACCTCATCTAACGGCTATAAAAGTCGGAAATTCGTTTCTCTAATTGACGCCCCCTATTTTAAAAATGCATTCGCCCCCGGGGCGTCTATTAGAAGAAATACGGTACATGTAATGTATAACATACTGATTGAATTAATTTTTGTATTAGGAAAAAATGTTTTAATATATCCCATTTGTTTTTTGTAGATCTGTAGTGGTTTCCTTAAGACTGTTACCAAAGATTTTAAGTTCTTTCCAGCAGTACAGAAATGGAATAGATACACACCATGTTACCATGTAAATATTGTACATAAATCCCCACCATGTTGCCATATAAATATTGTACATAAGTCCCCATCTTATAAGGCCCTTCTTCTTCAATGCAAAGAGGCCTTTTAAGAGGAGTAGTTTCTCTTACGAAGGACAATTTAGTAGTATTTTACCATCTCATTACATCAGAAACCTTGACTGATAAGAGGGGCAAGCTTTGGTGTGAGGGGCCTTATAGGAGGGGGACTGCTGTATATACAATACTCAAGAAATTTAAATTTGATTTTAATACAACATGGTTCAACTGTATTAAACCTTTCTTTTAAAATATTAATACATGTAGCTCTATCAGAAAACAGTGGTAACTTTCATAGTTTACAAATTAGTAAGGGGCCGTCGTTGTCTTGATCTAATTGTTGAATTTACCTATGCAATCATTGCATATCACCACCAAAGTTGTGAGTTCGTACTCCGTTCATGGCGAGGTGTACTCAATGCAACATTTAACAAATAGTTCATGGCACTAAGGGACATATGGAAGTTTATGGACCGGGTTGTTGCCCACAAAATATTATATGGACCGAAGCGAAGCTGAGGTCCATATACTATTTTATGGGTGACAGACCGGTCCATAAACTGCCATTTGGCCCGATGTGCCATGAACTATTTGTTATATTATACTCAATACTTGCAAATCTGTCAGACGACATGTTTTTTTTGTTATTGTATATCTAAGGCCAAAAACGAGTTCGGACAAAATCCAGAACAAAACATTATATTGACCGGACCCGGTTATATACTGTTATATTGACCGGCTCTCTAACAAAGACAAATAGGGAAAATATAAACGTAAAGTGGGTTCCCACGTAAAGTATAATATTTATCAATTATGGACTTTTTACAAGGTCAATATGTTATATATGGACCTGTTAGGATTATATTGACCGAAGACGAAGTCTATGGACCTGTTAGGATTATATGTAATATTATGTGATAAAGTTTGTCAGTGACTTGCGACAGATCAGCAGTTTTCGCCGATATACTATGATTTCCTGCACCAATAAAACTGACTACCATGATATAGCTGAAATATTGTTGAAAGTGGTGTTAAACACCATAAACCAACCAACCAACTACAAATTAGTAGCAGAAAAAAAATTCACAACAAGTTTGAATTGTTTTAATGAAGGATATAGTTTTAAAAATAAAAATGTGTGACAGAAAAGGTGAATATACAAATTCCACATTCAAGGACATAATTTTATTAGCAAGTCCTGATTTTCTGTTTAATAAGAAGAAAAAAAAGGTATATAAGAAATATGTCTTGACTTGGAGATATTTCATTTAAAAAAAATTGTATTAATTTTATACTTCATTTTAGTAGTTAATTATTGATGTGTAAATTCATGTGTAATGTAAATTGAGCTGTATCCTTTCTATTAATTAATGTGTTTACCATTTGACTATAAATAATAAAACTTGATCATCATTTTCAGGTGGGCAGAGAAGGATTTAAACATGATGAGTCATTTCTTTATTGATCTTGTCCATTACACAGAGACACATGAAATGGCAAAGCCATTTGATTCATTGTAAGTTTATATTAAAAATTATATTGTTATTCATATTGTCGAAGAATTTTTTTATTCCATGTTATTTTTGGAAGTATAATATACCTGGTATGAAATATACAACCATAATATATTTTTTTAACAGCAATATGATATTTATATTCAAAATGCTTGTTACATTCTTACTTCAAAAGCCATATATATTATTGTAGTTTTTGATTTTGATATGAAATCAGTACAAATTTACAAAATTGCTTTTTATGGTATGAAAAAAAAAAAGATTATGTAGTAACTGTTATTTATAACAAACACTAATATTGATGAATGATATTTATAAGTAAAGAATACATAGAAATCTAATAGACCATTTGGACATTTCCACTTGATTCTAATATTATATGTCTTTTCATATTTTTATAGCAGCTATTTTTCCATTAATGCAATGTAGTGTGTAATATTAATTTTGTTTTGCATACAAGACTTCAATGAAAGGTAGAAGGAAGTAAAAATGTAATGTATATTTTATAAAAACGAAAAAGAAAAAAAAATAGGTCAGTGTTTCATTCTGTCAGCAAACTACTTTTTGTACCCACAAATACATGTATTCTAGGGGCTGTCATGGTCGTGATCGTATGGTAGTTGTATTTACATCTACCTATGCAATCAGTGCCTATTAACACTAAAGTTGTGAATTCGAATCCAACTCATGGTGAGGTGTACTTGTTACAACTTTATGTGATAAAGTTTGTGTGCCTTGCAGCATGTCAATGGTTTTTTGCTGGTACTCTGGTTCCCTCCACTAATAAACTGACTGCAACGATATAACTGAAATATTGTTGAAAGTGGCATTAAACACAATAACCTTAACCGCTACATGCATTCTGGAATAGACCTCTGATTGTTACAAATTATTTTAGGTACAGTCATAAAGAACAGATACAAGTACGACTATCCTTTCTAACTTGTGTTTTTTCTGCCATGGGTTCACCAGATGGATTTAGTATGTATTCTCTAAGACATTGTATAATAAGCTTTTAGATATATATGCATTATGTTCAAATGTGAAGAAAAAAAGTTAGTTAATATGTGAAAAATGTTAAGTAATGGACAAAAATCCATTCTTGAAGGTCATATTGATGATACTATTTACCTGTATGTCTATATGACTGCATTTTGAAATATATATTAAAACATTATTAGTATGATTTGTTAATGTTTATCGTGCTCATGTCAAGTGCTATAAATGGTGTGTTCAAGCCCCTATCAGGTCAAACCAAAGACTATAAAATTGGAATTTGGTGCTTCTCTGCTATTAAGCATGTAGTATTAAGTAGGAAGAGCAAAGACTGCTTGGCTCGGATTTTGGAATTGAGATAATGTGCCAGAGTGAAGCGACCGACATGTTTACTCATGAACTATTTTTTTCGTGAGCTAGCATTATAAAGATCCAACTAAACGTGTTGGTCTAGTACAAAGTGGACATCATCATTTAATTGAATGTAACTTGTTTTTGCTCTGACATAGCTGAACATTTTCTCATTTGGTTGTTAAACAACAATCACTCGCTATAATACATGTATAATGTCCAGACCAATGATAGTATGAGTAGATCAATAAACTGATTTTTAAAATATAAATGACAGATGTTTTATGTATATGAAATGTTTTTTTAAGGACTGAACTTAGAACAAGTAGATACATTATGGAGATGTGTAGCTTTAGATCCTGAGTGTTCAGATGAATGTTTAAGTTGGTTCCTTAATCAAGCTAAAAGTAAAGATCATCATGCAATGGGATTAGAAACATTTAAACATATTTTTTTGGAAAAGGTCAGTACTTTTAATTTTTATGGGGCCGTGATCGTATGGTAGTTGGATTTACAACTACCTGTGCAATCGGTGCTTATCACTTGTGAAATTGAATCCTGCTCATGGCGAGGTGTACTCGATACAACATTATGTGATAAAGTTTGTCAGTGACTTGCGACATATCCATGGTTTTCTCCTGGAACTCTGGTTTCCTCCACCAATAAAACTGACCACCACGATATAACTGAAATATTGTTGGAAGTGGTGTTAAACACCCTAACTCTAACCCTTTTAATTTTAAGCTGTCTTACTGTTAATCAAAATGTAATCCAGCAGATAATTGGAATGTGTAGTCAATTATAAGTTAAACAAATATCAAGAAATCAAACAGTAACTCATATCAGTATGCTAACAAACTTGTTTAAAAAGAAGTAGATTATCACAGATTCACTAACATTTAAACCCTCCCCAAAATATTGGTATCAAATGCAAAATGATTGCATGAATAAATTATGAATAGAAACAAAAAGAAGTCACACACAGGTACTAGAAAACATGGAAATCTAATTTAGTGTGCATGACACATTTCTGGATTCACTTTCATCAGGTATGCTCAAAGTCAAAATATTAGAAAACCAAATACAGTCAAGCCTGTCATAGGTGGTCACTCATGGGGAATGTCAAAAGTGACCTCTCAAGAGAGTTGACCTCTTAAAAGAGGTTCAGTAAAAACGGATCAAAGTTGTCATCAAATGGATTGCCAAGCACTTTCACATAATACATTTTGTACATACATTTATAGATGTAAATGAACATAAGTTATGTTGAATAATGTAGTTCAAAGTTTATTTTTTAAATGCATATGCATTAACGTTTACACATACATTTGTCTGTATGTAAATAAACAGTTTGATAAATCGTAATATTAACCCGATGTCGAGTATAAAATACCAATGAGGATCGATAAAAATCTGAAGCGTCCCCATGCATTTCAAGGAATTTTGAATAGCCAACCTTTGCATATATGAACATATTAAATACGAGAGCTAGGATTTTATGCAACAGAAATGAGAAAATAATAAATCAAAAGTTCGTTCTGCTGAAAGTAGCTTTGGACAAAAAGTTTGGTCAACATTTCTCATAGCACAGAGTCGAATTTCGTTCACTTTCCAATGGGCCATTGTTGTTTGTTATTGAACGAAATTAAAGTTTCTTTGAAAACCGTAATGTATTACTTTTCAACAAAATCACTTTCAAAATACTTAACGGCCACTTTTCCCACTTTGCATTTTTTAATAGCTTCATGTTTCTAATTTAACGTTAAAATACGGCTTTGAAACATCTGGTCTCCGACAAACTTTTTATCTATGTTTATTTAACATTTAAATTACCAACTCAATTAGTTGTATTTCCCTTCGGCGATTATTTATTATCTTAAAAGTATCACGTGATCGATCGTACACATTATGTCATGTGATAAGATGTCCAAAATGGCCGTTATTAGAAGACGATCTCACAATTCACGCATGAATTAGGTGACCGTTGAAAAGAGTTAAATTATATAGTAATATAAGTTGGGCGGGTCTCAAAATGACCGTTAGACAGAGGTGACCGGTAAGGCAGGTTAGACTGTAATTTAAAAGTTTTTGGGAGGAAGAAAACCAAAGGATCTAATCAAGATAGCCAAAATCGGCTAAGGTTACCTATCAGGCCTCGACATTAACGTTTGTCCGATTGTCCGGTACCAGTGAAAACTGACGTCGGACAAGTAGATCTGGTATTACGGTTGTCCGACGGGACAAGTGAAAAAATCAGATTCCCAAACGTGCCGGTACGACGGAAAAATCTATTTCCACTGGTATAAAATACTGGGTTTGTTGTATAAAAGAATCCTGTTTGATCTCCAATTTGTCCATTATTTATTTTGATTAAAACTAAAGTGAAACGCCAGATCAAAACTCTTTTATTGATATCATTTATCATGCTTAAAGTCACAATCTCAGAAATGCTTTAATGAACGGAAATATCAATATTTGAAATATAAGAACAAGAATCAATCCGGAACGAACACGTAAAAATTATCGGATATCAATTTGGTGCCAAAGTTAAACTTGTCTTTTGTGCAAAAAACGATAGCGGACTTGATTTAGGCTTTTGGAAAATATTGAAACCTTTGAAATGGACAAATATTACAAACTTTTTCCTGATCTGTTTGAAAAGATCCACTAAAATTTTTATTCTATGTGAATTTAAATAAAATACTTTGCTTTATTTATATCACAGGCACTTGTTTCTGTTAAAAAAATATATACCTAGATACTGGTAAATAGTGTATCTAGCAGGCCTCGACAATAACGTTTGTCCGATTGTCCGGGACAAGTGAAATGTGTTGGTCACTTGTCCGTCGGGACAAGTAAAACAAATAAGCCCATACAGAAATACCCTAAAGGATCACCGTAACTTTTCTTGCAAATGCGAGTTTGGTCAATAGTTTTACTTAATTTCATATTAAATAGTTCCAAAATATGCTTTTTTCATTGCCGATAACGTATATGCAAATTAGGTACATGCAAATTAGATACTGGTTATATTTCCTCGATACTATGCACGCATGGTAGATATAGGTTGACTATCCCTCTAGTCGATATTTGCATGATCTACTGACAACTTCTCACTCCCAAAAGTACATGTTACTAATACTAGTTCATAATAATTAGATTTTTCATATTAAATGAAGTCACGATTAGCATTATATGTGAGACTGCCATTTTTTTGTAGAGTTGTACACGTGATGATTTATTATTGCTGTTTTGTTTGTTGTTTTTTGTTTTTTTGTTTATTTCTTATTTATATCAAATATTTAAAATTGTTTACTTTAGAAAAACCCATTTTAATCTTTCCCTTTTATAAATAAACATCGTGTTTTTGAAAATTATTGAATTATGAAGTATTGGTTCCCAGCATATATTTCTGTCAACATTTGTTTTAATGTGCAGTAACAGATCAAGGTAAACACAGGTTGATTGTGTGATTAGGCTATTTATAGCTATCGGCAAGTGATTAAAGTTGAAAACGTTTTGTCAGTAAATTTCATTCTTCTGATCATAAAGTTTAATTGTAATTACGATAACAATTAAGAAAACAATAGCTGTTGAAAAATAGTAAAAAAGTTGATCATTTAATCAAGGATTTATATTAAATTCTTGATTTAATATAATTATTCTTTTGTTTCTCTCTAAATTTCACCCACAAAAGACGGAAATATTTAACGATAATTGAACACATTTTTTATTTCATTATATCCTTTTCTTGCCATAATTTAAGCTCTATTCATGCATTTGTCCTCCACACGAACGGGTTAAACGTTGATGCGGATAATATACCCAAACTAGGTGATTTCCTCTTTCGAGATTTTAGGAGCAAATATCATAACCTCTATATAAAGACTCCCTGTCTTATACGACCTTTTTCAGAATTCCCTTCAATGGTCGCTATAGACAAATTTGACTGTATATATATAGCAAATTGCTTAATGAGTAAATTCCGGAATACCTCAGTCCTGAGTGGTCACTGGATCTATATCAAATTTTGTTTAAAATACCAGGGTACTAATTATTTTATAGTCTTTTGATTCATATTTATGAAAAAAACAAAGTTCTGAGTACTTTTAGAACATTTTCAAGAATTTCATGAAAAGCCTAGGTCTTGTTTCTATCACATAACTAAAACTCTTTCATTATTTTGATCTTCGGGTCAAAATTTTTGGACAAGTGATGTCTTGATTCGGACAAGTCAATCTAGAAAGTTACTTGCCCAAAGGGACAAGTTTGAGAAAAAGTTATTGTAGAGGCCTGATCTAGGTATATTTTTTTTACCAGAAACAAGGATTTATATAACACAAATATGAGTTATTACAATTTGTGTGGTATTGGATCACAACACAGTAATATTTCAAAAGGAAAAGGGGGGGAGGAGGTACATATAAAAATCTCTGGTATGCAAGACTCCAATCAAGGTAGACAGAAATAAAAATGTGACATTGAATATATGTCCTTAGCAAATCAGTTCAGGCATCTTTAACTATTTACTAAATTTGGGCAGGGTAACGTCAGAGGGGTCGCGAAACAATGTTTCGATTAATCGCAATTGACTTCTCCCAGAAGTCTCCCCACTTCTCCCTGTGAGCTCTCTGAAAGAAAAGTCACTTCTCCCTCTAATTTGAAAGTAGTGGGAGCCCTGGATAATTATTCTCTAGTTTTTGTAATTTTTATTAATTTTTTCAGACAACTAAAAGATTGAGTCGGACAAGTACTTTTTTTAGTTAGTTGTCCGAATGGACAAGTTGAAAAATATGTTAATGTAGAGGCCTGCCTATGCCTTAGTAAAACTATAGTAAGGTATGCTTATAGTGTTCTTCTGTGATATTTAAGAGGTTAAAGGTTGATATGGACAAAAATAATTCAAATTATCTGTCGCATAAATTTCATGAAATGGAATATTTGTAATTAGGATACTAATGGCAATCATGTATACACATGTAGAAGTGTATATTCTATGCATGTTATATTGTTGTATTGGTGTACACCTAATTTTAACACTAAACAATTTACATTTTAGATGCACCAGTTAGAGCCTGAGAACATGAGTGTAACAGGACTGAATTTGTTCCAACAGTTATCTCACCTAACAAGAATAGCTAATGCTTCATTTGACACAACATTATCAGAAGATGAGGTACAGTTTGGGGGATTTATCATATGTTATAGAGATGATGAATTGAGCTTGAGATGTTTGAGCAATTTATTAATTATGGAATTTTTTTTAATGCCCCCGCCACTAGGCATTAAGGACATTCAGTTTTACCCAGGTCTGCAGAGATAGAATTTAATGGGAATTGATATCTAGACTGCAGGGCTAGACTGATTTGATATATTCTAGCCCTGAAGGAAAATGTCTAGACCTGTATTTGCGGTGAGGATCGCGAAGCGACCCAAATCTGCTAAGGGGGTTTGGGGGCATCCCCCCGCCATTGAAACTTTTTAATAATTACATGCAAAATCCTGCATTCTGAGTATGTTTTGAATGTATATGAGATGTGCAAATATTGTGTCAAAAAAGTGTATTTATATTTGGTTTCAAAGATTGAAAAATGTTAATAAAAGGCAAATATTTAAATAATTTGAAATTATCTGTGTCGTCTTTCCCAAATTTTTTACACCATTCACAGGACATCAGCTGACTTTCTCCATCAAAATGTAGCCATTTGTCCATTTGAAGCCAGTGAGGTTGAAATGTTCTCTTTCTTTTTGTGGCATCGTATGCCTTGTTACTTTCACGGGTGTCAACTTTTCTGTTTAGACTCCGGTTTTGAAACTCCCGGTAAGAATTTCCAGATATTTTTTTTATTGAAAAAGTAACCTTGAACTCGTGATCATAGTCATATAAGTTCTTACTCATAGCGGAGAAAAGAGTAGTTTTTATACGCCCGTCTTTAAGACGGGACGTATTATGGTATACCAATATCCGACTGTCCGTCCGTCCATTTCACATGTCGCGCTGTAAATTGAGAACCCCTCGACCAATTCACTTCAAACTTCGCATAGTTATTGGAATTGATAGTCTTATGGTCTGTATACTTTTTGGTGAAATTTCAATTTTTCATTCCAGAGTTATGGGACTTTATTCATCAAATTGTAGACGATTTTTCGTATGTCGCGTTGTAAATTGAGAACTCCTTGGCCAATTCACTTCAAACTTCGCACAGTTATTGGAATTGATAGTCTTACGGTCTGTATACTTTTTGGTGAAATTTCGATTTTTCATTCCAGAGTTATGGGACTTTATTCATCAAATTGTAGGCGATTTTTCGTATGTCGCACTGTTGTAAATTGAGAACTCCTTCACCAATTCACTTCAAACTTCGTATTGTTATTGGAATTGATAGTCTTTACTGATTTCTCAAAAAATGTTGTTTTCAATTGTATAAATATTGTATAAATGTTCCAATTCATGTTTATGGTGCAGCTGTTGGTGAAATTAAAATTTTTCATTCAAGAGTTATGGGAAAGAAAGCCTTTACAAATATAGTATGAATGTTGATGACGGGCGTATCATGTGCTCTTGGCGCAGCTGTTTATTTTCAAGTGCCGACATGACCAATGATTTTACATAAGATAGAAAACGATGTCCATGCAGAACACAATTTCCGGAAATTGATAGTTGTAAATCACCTAGACACACGGTCTATGATAAAACAACTTGGCCTAGACCGAGTGCAATTCTTCTAGCCTCGGGCCATCGGATTCCGCTCAATAGGTTGCCTTTAAGCAAATCATTTGAAATTTATACGCAAGATCAGGGACCATAAAAAAGAGACCCAAGTTTGATTTTGGATTTTACTACTTTTTTCGTTCTGGAGTTATGCCCCTTTTTAGCCTTAGCTGGAGCAGGGGTATCTATGTTCTATGGTTGCATTCTTCCTTTTTTTTTTCATTTAGACTAAGATAAATTGTACACATATTTATACAGTATTTAGAATTTAGGTTGGGTACGGTTATCAGTGTTCAATGCTCCTTTCACCAATATTTTAATTTTATTGTACGGTCAACAATTACATTTTTGTTGACCATTTAAACTTTCTTTTTTTAATAAGAATCGGATAAAAATTATATAACATGATTTCAAATGTTAACTCATTTTCTGTCAATCAACAAAAGGTGTCAGATACAAAAAAAATGATATGAATCTACAATAATTAAATGAATGCCAGTTTAAAAATTACTTTTCAATGATAATTTTTGTAGGTTTGTGGTATTGATCAGTTATGGTGTATAGCATTACGTGCCAACAACACTGATGTCAGTATAACAGCCATACAGATACTTAACTGTTACTATATAAACTTTGGTAATGGTCATCTAGAGAAGGAGGAAGAGTTCATTAAAAGATGTATGGACAGTTTGATACAAACACTTACTGATATAGAAAAGGTAGGAATTTATTGATATTGTTATATGATGAGAGGGGCCGTCGTGGTTCTGATCGTATGGTAGTTGTAAATTATGGTAGTTGGATTTACAACTACTAGTGCAATCAATGGCTATCACCACTAAACATTATGTGATAGTTTGTCAGTGACTTGCGACAGGTCGGTGGTTTCTCCGCATACTCCAGTTTCCTCCACCAATAAAACTGACTGCCACGATATAACTGATATATTGTTGATGAAAGTGTTTAAACACCATAAACCCAAACCTATTATACGGTGAAAATATATATTTTTTTTAAAAATATTTGAATTTAGAAGGATGTCTAATTGTATTTCCTCAAGAGAAGAAAAAGATAGGTGAAGAAATCAGTTTGTGTCAACACTGTATTTTGGCAATTCACAGAAATTATCAATGAATGTTCAATATTGGATCATTTGATCATCTCATAACCCCAGGAATATATTGATTTATTATATGTGCCTTTGTTTTAAATATGAAACAAAATCTTAAATGTATGTTTAATACTGTAATCGATTATATTAAAACATTAGGAATGGTTCTGCTTTACAATGGAATTGAAGCATAAACACATTTTTATAATATTCTATGCACACTAATACGTATATTGTATTAAAATTGGTTTTTTTCAAATAATTTTACACAAGATAAATTCTAGAAAGTAAAAACAAAACCATATAATGTATTGGTAACAACTTTGGTTTTGGTCATTGTTATCTACAGGGTCCAGATACTAATCTGCTAGTAATACAGAGAGGTTTGGTTTTATTAAAGAACCATTTAGAAGCCTTCCGTAAGCGTTATGCATATCACCTACGTAACTGGCAAATAGATGGTCGAGGTATACAGAGTCATCAAAGAAATATCCAGG
The DNA here is from genome assembly GCA_963680875.1 of Bathymodiolus brooksi. Taxonomy (NCBI): domain Eukaryota; kingdom Metazoa; phylum Mollusca; class Bivalvia; order Mytilida; family Modiolidae; genus Bathymodiolus; species Bathymodiolus brooksi. Next base: position 82,286,040 of record OY804576.1, on the reverse strand, counting down.
AAAAAACCTCGGCAAATTTCCGTGTAATTTTACAACCAGCAGGAATGGCAGAAAAGGTAAATTTTATTTATAGCTATTTGTATTCTGCAGAAAGTGTTGGGGTTTTACTTACCATAGTTTGTCTCTTTTTTTTTGAAAAAAAAATTGGATGTTTGCTTTAAAATGCTGAAGACTCTTTTGAATATGATTAGATTAGTTTAGGGAAATGCACATGAATGACAGACTTTCATTTTTTTGTATCATGTTAGCATTTCCTGCTTGACTTTTAATTTTGACATGATAACTTTTACAATATTTTTAAAGTAAGTTGAAATCCAGATTTTGACATCATGAATAACTTTTTCGGTATTTTTGAAATAAGCTTTAAACCAGTTTTATTTTGTGCAATGATTTAAATAACCGAAGTCCTCATTTCTTTAGACTCAGTTAGAAATGTCACTAACTGATCTCGTAGCAGAGCTAAGGGCAGAAGTTGCTAGATGGTGGGAGGGTCTTCACAAACAACAGATGCAGAGACACCAGACTGAAGGAGGGAAAGGGAGTTCACTGTTGTCTCCTATTCTTGGAGCTATGCTGGGGGATGGTCCTATTCGTATGATAACATTAGGACAAGAACTAACTGTAGATATGGATGAGAAAACTCTTGGTGAAATGCAGTTTAAAGATATGCAGGTACTGACATAATGTACTCGTAATGATTTGTCTATATTATGTATTTTAGTTTATGTTTTTAGAAATTTCTATGCTATCTGGGAATTATAAGTGATTTTTGGCAGAAGAATTTTGTTTGATAATTTGCATAATTGTATTATGTTTTTTGCCAAAGAGTATAAATATATTAATCTAATATGTATCACAATAAATTGATGAGGGATTAAAAACTACCCAGTTTGACTCAGTATAGATCAGATTTATATTCAAAATAAAATTTGAAAAATAATGATGCACATGCAGATGATAAACCAAGTAAATCTGTGTGTTTGGCTTGCGACGATAAAAATAGTAACACAAATATCTTTGAGACATATTTTCCTATTGTAAATTTGGCTTTTACATTTGTAAATCGGTATAAAAAAAATGTTAGTTCATGTATTTTATGCTGTTTTTATTTCTTTCCAGTTGGTGTTTGTATCAGTGGGTGCTAGTAGACCTCCTAGAAAGATGGATGGTAGTCTACCCTCCTCCTGTCTACCCTCACCAGTATCAGAGAAACTACCAGTTACTTTACTCATTAGAGAACCACACTTTAAAAAATTGTTTATGTTATTGGAGGAACTCAGTAAACTGGATTTCAACTTCTCAAAAATGGTAAATATGTATATTAATGTATTGAGTTATGTACCTTTGTTGTCATGAAAATTTTATCATCTTGAATCTATAATTCTACAAATAATTTTATATGATGTGATAGAAAATAACTGTATTGATATGTCAATTATTATGCTCATTTAGCTTAATCATTTTAATTAATGGAATGTTAACCACATCAGCGGTGTGATGCTTGCCTCCAGTGTGGTAGGTCGTAGGTTCAAACCCGGTCAGGTCAAACCGAAGAATATGAAATTGGAATTTCCTGCCTTTCTCCGAAGAACACAGCATTAAGGAGTAAGTGCAATGACTGATTGGTTCAGGATAATGTGTTCAAGTGGAGCAACATATCTACTTGACTGTTGTTTCAGTGAGTTAGCACTATAAAATGCAAACTAAGTGTGTTGATCTAGTACAAAGCAGACATAATCATCATCTCACTGATTGTAATTTATTTGCCATGATATAGCTAAAAATTTACTCACTTGGCGTTAGACAATGATCGATCACTTTCTTTAATAGAATGTAAACATTTTGACTTCTACCTAGGTAATTATAATATGTTAATTAATATGTATGCTCATTATTCTTTATGTAAACATTTTGACTTCTACCTAGGTAATTATAATATGTTAATTAATATGTATGCTCATTATTCTTTATGTAAACATTTTGACTTCTACCTAGGTAATTATAATATGTTAATTAATATATATGCTCATTATTCTTTATGTAAACATTTTGACTTCTACCTAGGTAATTATAATATGTTAATTAATATGTATGCTCATTATTCTTTATGCATTGTAATTTTATGCAAATCTTTTTTAATATCTTCAAAACAAATTTTTTGCATATTATATTATATGTTCCTACTGTCTTTTGAAAGTAATTGTTATATTAAAAGTATGTAATGTGGGAGAAATATTTATAAACGTGTAAATTATCATTCAAAAGGAAAGTCAAGAAAGACGAGGATTACAGACAACAGCTCGGATTCTCTCCAGGAAAGTATGGGAACTATTGATGTTACTTCCTACCAACCAAAGTATGCTGGAGGGATTTAAAGGAATAGTATCTGAAGATGTAAGTCAGTATACAGCAGGAGTAAGTTATAACAGTAGAAAATGATACATTATTATGTGTTAGGGCTGTTCCAGAATTAAATGTGTGGGGGTTGGGAGACACATATTTTTCACCCCCACCACGCACAAAAAAAAATTGGGAAAGACCCCCATCACCAATAAAAACCACCACCCATAAAATTCAATTTCAAAAATCGTATTTTTTGAATCGCGTTTTTGGTTTATAGTATATATCCACTTGTCATTTGCTTGTTGTCAATTACATCTGTGAAGGCTTTTATCGTGTATTTTGAAGGGGAGGTAATTCGATTTCCGTTTCCGGTGACAGGAGAGATAATGCAATTACAAAAAAAAAGACGTGACACGTTTCGGATTTCTTGACGGTTGTCAGCATTCTCGGCAGCGTAAAAGTGGCAGTAATTGTCTTAAAACCGAGGAAGAATCACACAAATTAATTGTGTAGGTTTTAATTTACCAACCAGGCATGAAATTTTTATTTTGATGTCCCCTACTACCCACAAAATTTTATTTATCAAAAAACCAACCACCCATGTAAAAAAAAATGAAGCTGCTGCCCAACCCTCCCACATATTTAATTCTGGAACAACCCTTACATAATTCATAGATACCTGTAACTTAGGAATTTTTTTTTTTTTCAGGGTTTTTTACCCTGATGGTGCTTAATGCCACTTTAACAATATTTCAGTTATATCATGGCTGTCAGTTTTCACATTTGAAATTAAAAAAATAAATTTTAATAATATTTTACATGTAATATGTAAGGCTTGAATCTTAAATATAGAATTTTAGTATGTCTAAGGGAAACAAATTAATAAAAGTTCTTTAAAGCTTGTTTTCAGATCCCATTTAAATGTATTATGTCATGTTGAAATTGATCTTATTGTAAAATATTATTTATTAATTAATAATGTATTTAAACTAATATGTCAACATACAAATGTATATCGTGAATTTTTTTATTATTTTTTTGGTGTTAATTTTTTAGGATTATTTCAAAATAAGATGTTCATTAACAATTGACCTCATGATTTATATATCTTGTACATTATTTAGAATTTGGACACATAATTTGATGATGCAGTACACAAAAAATTGGCACATGTAATCAGTGAATATTGATGATTTTGATCGATATGTGAAGCTGGAAAATTTTCAAATAAATACATAGTGCATAGTATACAAATTTTTTTTTTAACAAGTTATAAATTTCATTTTTTTACAGCTGATGATGATGCATGCAATAATTTTCACTTTTTGTTTTTAGTGTGATGAGCAGACGGCATCATGGAATACATTGCTGGATTCTGGAGGTCCACATAAATTGATGTACTCTTTACAGATAGTAGAAACGTTATCAAGACCTGTTAGGAATCGTAAAAGATCATTTGTAAGTTTACTCTTTACTAGGAACCTTATAGAATAAATAACTACAATTCATATTGAAAACATTGTCTTTTTGAATGTGTGTACGATACAACATTATGTGATAAAGTTTGTCAGTGATAGGTCGGTGGTTTTCTCCGGGTACTTCGGTTTCCTCCACCAATAAAACTGACCGTCATGGTATAACTGAAATATTGTTGAAAGTGGCATTAAAAACCATCACCCTAACCCCAACCCGAAAGTGTGTATATGTAGTTTGGGTAATTTTTTAGATAATTTTAAGGTGTAGTTGTTATCACTGCATAATACATGTATATATAATTTTTCACAACATCTGATATCTGAAATGCCAAGTCACTGTTTAAATAAAAATTATTTGTCTTCAAACTTAAAATACCTGTTTATATTTGAAACACCTGTTATAGATGAGGTCAGGTGGTGGAGACTCATTAATGAGTACAGACTCGGAAATGGATGTTACAGAAAACCCTGAAGAAATCTGGAGTCAAAAGGTTTGTACTTGTATATAAAGTAAAATTTGTCTAAACCAAACCCTTAATAAAACAATGGTGTATAAAAAAAAGTTGATCTCAATGAAGTTCGGTTTAGACTGCTTTCACAGTATATTATATGGATATGAAGAGGAACAACTTTTTTTGAATGGCAAACATCTCAATAAGTAAATTAAGATTTCTCATGTGATCATGGGTCATTCAGTGTAAACTAGTGTCTTCAAACAATTGCTCTTACATCAAATCAATTGAGAAAAGATTATTACATGTTCATGTATCTTGGATTTGATAAGAAAAAAAAATAAAAGAGTTTAGAAGATACCACATCGGTGGTGTAATGGTTAGCGTGCTCGCCTCCAGTGCGGTAGATCATGGGTTGGAGCCCAGATTGTTTCAAGCCAAAGACTATGACATTGGTATTTGTTGGTTTTCCACTAAGCACGCAGCATTAAGGAGCAAGATCACAGACTGGTTCGCTCTGAATCAGTATAATGTTCCGAGTGGGGCGACATGTCTATCCGTGGATTGTTGTTTCAGTGGTCTAGTACAAAGTGGACCTCATCATCATCTCATTGAAGACTAACTTGTTCTCGCCATGATATTGCTGAAAAATTGCTGTGTTGGCGTTAAACAACAATCACTCACTCGTAAAAAATAGAACAGTCATTACGTACAGCTGTTGTATTGTCATAAAAACCAAAATTCTTATGTGCTTGCAATGATTTCTTTATTAATAAGTCCTCCTCCAAATGTTCTGTTTGATTTAAAGATTATATTTTTTCTCTCTTTAATTTTCAGTTCATAACTAAAGGAGGATTAAAACATCTGTTAAATGTGTTTAAATCAGGAAGTTTACAAGCCAATGAAGATGAAGAGTGGAGTCAGGTATTTGTAATAAATATACATACATTTGTATTTGGAAACATTTTTGATTTAAGGCAAACTATCTTGATTTTGAAAAGAAAGTTAAGACAGTTCCACCAATATCATCAAAACGAACAACCACTTCTTATCTCAAACCATTGAACACAAAAAAGACAATCATGTATGATGTTGGAGATCCAGGTCCTTTCTTGATTGTTGGTTTTAGTATAATTAATAGTGATTTGGCATTTGAATACTCCCAACTAGGAAAAGTTTTAATTAATTAGTATAAGTTGTATTAAAATATCTGTGGTAAGGTAATCTTTATTTCACATTAGATACATGCACATGGAATATTTATAAAATAATTGTCCTCTTTGATTTAACGCAACATGTTCTATTAATAATTGTTTTTGAACAGACACTATCTAATAATGTACATAATTGTACAATTGTTTGTTTTACAGGGGGTGACATGGACGTGATCGTTTGGTAGTCGGATTTATAACTTCCTATGCAATCCATGCCTATTGCCACTAGCGTTGTGCATTCAAATCCTGCTCAGACGAGGTGTACTTGATACAACATTATGTGATAAAGTTTGTCCGTGGCTTGCTGTGGTTTTCTAAGAGTACTCCAGTTTCCTCCACCAATAAAACTGACCGCCACGATATAACTGAAATATTGTTGAAAGTGGTGTTAGATACCATAACCCCTAACCCTTTGTTTTACAGTGGAATCAGGAATGTCTAGCATATTTGTTGAGATTGATCAGTCAGTTCTCTGTGGATTCCTCAGATGCTGAGGCTGGTCACGATGATGTGTTTGAAGCATATGAGAGTCCAAGAAGAAAAATGAAACGAAAAGGAGGAAATGAAAAGATTACCATACCAAGGTTAAATAAGGTGTGTAGACCTGTTATAAAAGTTTTCTATAATGTTTTTTTTATATTCTGGACAATAGATTAAGGTGTACATGAATATGTGAGAAAATACCATATTTTAATTGGAAAAAAATAAAAGAACACCAGTTTCATGGCTGTTCTTCATCCAACAGTTACAGTGGCAGCCTAAATGAATTATGAAAGAAAATGAGAATCATAGACAGTATAGTAGTCCTTCTCTTATTATATCAAAAAGTTAAGTATGGTGTACTGTAAAAGTGATATGATAATTACAGAACAAAAGTAGGTTCTTGGTATGTTGAAATGACTTGTTTTTTTCTTCTTTTTCAGTCAACTTTAGCCATGTTGAACATAGACACAGTACTCAGTATACTGATGCAAATTTTATATGATGCTGCTGTGCCAAGGTAAACACTTTACTGTGCCATGTTGAAGTTGTAAGAAATAATTGTCTGACATTGTATTGGGGAATTCAAGTATAAAAATTGTTTAATTTATGTGCATGTAGATCTAGTTCTGGTAAAATTATCTCGCCTTTTAGTTTTGAATAGTATATATAAAGTCGAACCTTGTTGTGTCATGTCAAACCTTCTTGTGTCAAGTTTAACCATGTCAAGTAAAATGGTGTCGAAGTCAAACCTTGTGTCAAAAAGAAAGATGATTATACTAATGAATATTCAAATTTTCTGGAATAAATTAAGCTAAAAACTACAAAGAATGGACCAAATTTTGGCTTTAAGATATTCAAGGAAATGGCTTGTTTGAGCTATTGAGGTTCCCATGTAGTTCTTTCCTAGAAATAAAAAAAAATGAATCTATTATGCAATTTCTTTCTGATAATATTTTTTATGAATTTGAAATATAAATATGAATTTTACTGCTTTTAGTATGTTGAGGAATACTTTTATGTCCTAGGTTTAATATTTTTCAAGGAAGTCACATACAGTTTAAAAATGGAATCTTTCTCGGTAAGAAAGATTATTTTGTATCGTCCATCATAAGTTATCATGTGAACCAATTGTATATTTTCTAAATTCTAGGGAATCTGGACCAATTCACACAGGAACATGGGGAAGAGCAGAAGGTATGTAAATTATGACAAGAAAGTTTTTAAACAGTGATGGTCAACAATTTCACCAATATCAACAAAGCAAACAACTACTTCACAACTTTAAAAATTGGACACAATAAAGACCACAGCATCTGGCATTGTAAATCCAGATCCGAGATTGAAACAGGCACACCAATGTGGCAGGGTTAAACCAGTTCAGGGGATCCCAATACCTACTTGATGTGCTTATTTCTGTTTAAGCTACAGGATTGTGAATGCATTTTACAACTTTTAATATTAATTTTCATGACCACCTACATTTGTGTATCAGTCCCAAAGCAGGATCTAATTTGCCATCAGGGTCTCACTCTCCTTGTCTTGTTTGTGTACCATTACTTTTTAAGATGATAAAAGTTTCTGTATACATTTGTATATTCAATTTTACAATATTTTTGTGTATTCAACTGCATAGGTGATGTAATGGTGAGCATGCTTGCTTTGAGAGTAGAGATCATGGATTCAAACCAACGACTATGAAATTAGATTGATTGATTGATGTTTAACGTCCAGCGAGCAATTTTTCAGCTATATTCAGGACGAGAAAAAAAAATTAAATGCCACGGGACTCGAAAACAAGGAAAGGTGATGGGTATGGACGGATAATTTAGCCAGTGCAACGGGTCTCCTATGGACCACTCATAATGAGCTGTTACACTGCGTTCTTTAACGTGCGAATAGGGTGGCAATCTCTCAACATGGGACCTCGGTTTTATTTACGTCTCATCCGAAAGACAGGTTAGTTGTTAATTTATACATCCCGCACAACCGACGGATGCCCCTTCAAGCCAAAGAAGCTCTCGGTCCCATTTCTATACCCTGGGGTTCCTGCGGGGTTGGCCCCTTTTAGAAGACTAGTGCCTCTAGGACGGAGAAACCTGGTGCCTATTCTACCGCCAGCACACCCTCTAGGAGGGGGGCTATAAAATTAGTATTTGCAGCTTCTCCTCAAAGCACACAGCATTAAGGAGTAAAAGGTTGCCCCTCGATCAATTTTGTAATGATTTCATATATTTTGTAATTGGTTCATTATTCCCCATCCATGTCAGTTTTTATCGATGTTTCTTTTAATATTACCATATGCTTAATTATATTTTATTTTTCAGTGGTACATTATTCTCTGTCCTTCCTGGTATCCTGGACTTATTCCTGTGATGACGTGAGACAGGCTTTGTATTCCTCTCCAAAATTTGTAACTTGGTTAAAACGTTTGACATTGGAAGCTCCAGAGGTATGTTTTAATGATGTTTTTTGTTTTGTTTTGTTATTTCTACGAGAATAAGAATAGAATAAGAATAGTTATTCTTGTCAATCAGGACGCCAATGTATTTATCAGGTACAATAACTAATTGCCTGTTTTTAATTTTTTTTGCCCAAAATGAAAGTAAAATATTTATTTTATCGTATTGATTAAAGAATCAGAATGATAAATAAGAATGACATTTTATTAAAGTATGGTAACCAATGAATGCATTAGAAAGATCACGTAATATAAATATGCCCCATTGTTAAGGAATAAAAATATCTCATTTACCCACTGTTGTTTATAGTAATCTGATGAGTTATTTTCATTTTATTTTCTCACTTTTTATCGTTTTATTTTCAGCCTTTTGTGAGACGTGAGGCTTGCATGGGATTATATAGACTATGTCTAGGTAGAACAACAGATGGAAAGTCTGGTTATCCCTTACTGATCCCCATGATCACCAATCTGCTCTCTTTCCTGGACAATGCATTAGCTTTGAAACCACAGAAGTCATACACTGATGTAAGTGTTAAGTGCTTTAATCAAATTGGTTAGAACAAATTGATATTTTGGTGAAAGATAATAGTAAAAAAAAATGTTCATGTATAATGTGTGGACAAAGAGCAAATTATATGAAAAAAATCTTGTTCATTGTCTAGTAAAAGTAAGTATCAAAATATTGTTTGCTATTGCTATGATATGGTTGAAAATTGTTCACTTAAGTGATATAAGTAATATTCACTTAATATATATATTATAACAGGCAGATGGATTTAAGGAGAAAGAGCCACATGGTCCAGGATGTAGAGATTATTTTTGGTTGGTCTGTAGATTTGTAGACAGTATATCAAAGGAAGATGCTAAACCAGAATCTGTAAGTTGTTCTACTTATACTTGTTGTGAATACCAATCCCACAGGTTACAATTTTAAATTAATCTCCAGTAAATAAATACTTGTATGTTCAGTTGATATCGTATACAGTAGTCACCCTCTCATAAGTCTATCCTTTCTGCAATGTAGAAATGGCCTCATAAGAGGGGTGGACTCTCTTGAGGGGAACAATTTTGTAGTATTTTACTATCTCAGTGCATCTGATAAGAGGGTTAGACTTAGGTGCTAGTGGCCTTATAAGAGGGGGACTACTATATTGTTTAATTTGTATTTGTAGAAATGGCTTTTGAGCAAATTTTAATATCTTCTTACTGATTTTTTGGAGTTAGGAAACAAAAATCTTAATCCTGATGGACAAGACATCACCAGTCACACAAATCAATATAAGTATCTAAAGAATAAACGATTGAATCTTCAAAACTTAAATAATTGTCATGTTAACTGACCTGGCCTAAGGCCATGTGAACTTTAGACATCATGTGCTGTCTGTCATCATTGCCTGTTATTAGTTGTTAACACTTAATATTTTCTCTGATATCTCTGAACCACCAGAGGGGTTATACCAGACAACCCTATCCTCTATTTAAGAGGGTCACAATTTAGGTCAAATCCTGTCTGGATGAGCAGTTAAAGGCTTCATGGAAGAAGACTCTGATGTAAAAACAATTATTTATGTCTTGTGTATTTGTTACAGGAAAGTGGAATAGATTTGAATGATCTTGCCAAGAAAGCCACCACGTTAACACTGAATAGATCATACTATGAAACCAGACAAGGATTTGAAGAAGATGATGGATTGATTGGCATGCTAAACCTTTGTACTTCAATTCTGAAACATAAACCAGCATTTAAAACTTCCCCAGAGGGACAGGTTAGTTGAATATGTGTACATTTATTATCAAGCAGAAAACCAGCATTTAAAACTTCCCCAGAGGGACAGGTAAGCTAAATCTGTGTACATAAATTCTCAACCATAATCCAACATTTAATCTCAACTGCATTGAATTTCTTAACGGTGTTTCAGACTGCTAGTTTTATGACTAAATGAATCTAGAGAACTCCACTAACGTGCCATGAGTGACTAACAAATGTGATCATTGATCAGATGTTTTCCAATAGGAGCTAATTGCATATAGTTATGATTAATTTTATTTACCATACAATCGTAGCCATAGTCGTTTCAGTTCTTAAGCATTATTGTATTAAAAAAAAAACATTTAAATTCAAATTTTAAAAATGAAATAGTTGAAACCTAATAGAAATACTTTCCTTTTTCAGAGTTTTCTGAATGAAGTTTTCCAATTCCTGTTTGCCTTGCCAAGTCCAAAGAAGCGATTCCTACCCAAGTCAAAAAGTCAGACGTCTCGAGGAGCAGCCTATGACTTATTGGTAGAGTTTGTGAAGGGTAGTGTAGAAAACTTCAGATTACTACACGGAAAAATGATGCAGCAACATTCTAAAGGTATCTTAATTGTTAATAGTCAGAAGAAGGAAAAAAACGTTCAAGAAACAGCAAGTTCCAAAATCTTTTTGCTGTAATATAAAATATTATATGTTCAACAAATGAGAAAATGCCATATATTACAGACTATATTTTGATACTTGTTTTTGGTCTCTTTTACTATAATAAATTAGTAAGAAAGGATGTGGATGTAAATGAACATGAGAGACTTTCCAACATTAGACAAAAGTTAAAGTATTATTGCTGATCTTTATGGTAAGGTCTTCAATAATGAGCATAACTCATATCCTAAGATGAGTGTGAAACAGCCCCTTGGCCTGCAGTTGAGCCTTAGTGTAAAAACACAATGAGACCTATATCTCCATAGTCCATTAAATATTTGAAGTGGAATTAATCAGAATTTTAAACGAACATGCTATTCAAAAATACATTTTTGTTTGAATTTTACATAATATTAAGCCATAACAAATTTCTTTGTGATATGGTGGTAAGTGCAGACAGTAAATATATTTTTTTCTGATGAATTAAGTCTATGTAGTTCTTATCTTATTTTATTATTTGTTATAATTATGTATGTATATAAATGTCTTTGTTATGCTTTTAGATTCTCATTCTCAATATCCGTGGGATTACTGGCCACATGAAGACGGCAGGTCTAAGTGTGGATATGTTGGGCTGACAAACCTTGGTGCTACGTGTTATATGGCTACATGTATGCAACATCTCTACATGATACCACAGGCTAGACAGTCTGTACTACAAGCAAAGGTCAGTATTTAGGACAAACCTCAAATCATGTCTTGAAATTAGGGATCTTTATATCATGTGATACAAATAAACTATTTTTTACCTGTTAAGCTGATGAGAATCTGGTGTTTTTTGCTTTGTTTTGTCTATATTTTTATGACAGTATTTGTAAAATTACTTCACCTGTTTCTTGTTGATAAGCCTACATCTGTGACATAAAATTGTAAACACGAGATAACATAAAACTGATAAAGATGTCCAGATGTGGTGTTTATCTACAGATGTAAAGAGTACAGTACAACTACAGGCTAACAACCATTTCACACTCATTTTGGAATGAATTATGTTCATTGTTAAAACTGTAATGTATCTCTTTACATTTACCATATCTCAGACAGTTAAATAATAGTGGATACTTTTCATTCATCCAGATCGTATGGTAGTTGGATTTATAACTACATATGCAATCAGTGCCTATCACCACTAACATTGTGAGTTCGAACCCCGCTCAGGTGAGGTGTACTTGATACAACACTATGTCAGTGACTTGCGGCAGGTCTGTGGTTTTCTCCAGGTACTCTAGTTTCCTCCACCAATACAACTGACAGCGACAATATGACTGAAATATTGTTGAAAGTGGCTTAAGACACCATAAACCAAACCAAACTATTTCAGTTGAAATATCAAGTTTCTATATTGCATGAGTATAATTATGTAAGTGTTTCTCTCTAGTCATTTTGAAAATGTAATGCTTATCAAAATTTCTTACAAAATATCATAATGTGCATTATATAAAATAAAAAGAATTGATATTTATTTTGACAGTGTTCAAAACAGAATAGGTATGAAGAGACATTAGTTGAACTACAGAAAATGTTTGCATATCTTCAGGTTAGTTTTATTTATGTATACAGGATGTCAATAATGTCATAAATCATTAGTCACGATGTAAATTCTTCCAAGCCAATCTGTTAGATTACTTTCTATATCATTAAAATTTCAACTTAAAAATGGTAAATAAAATTACCATTCTGCAAATAAAAAAATACATGTACTTTATTATTATTATGTCTCCTTCCTTCTGCATAGCTGAAAAATTGCCCACTGGACGTTAAACACCAATCAATCAATCAATCCTTCTGCGTAAGACGTATTGTTTTTGTCCTGTCTATCCTTCCGTCTGTCACAAAAGTTTGTACTCACAACTCCTATATATGCACTTCAGTATGTAAATACAGAAAAAGACATTTTTGTTGAAATGTTTTTTTAAGCATACTTAAATATTTCAGTTCTATTTTGATTACAATACTCAGAAGTAATTGGATGTAACCAAAATTTGTTTAAATTAAAATCAACAGTTTTAAGTCATATTGCTGTCAATATTGGCAATTGTCAATTGGCCCCTATTAATATATAGCTGACATCTCAGATTATATTTAATTTTAATTATGAAAAGAAAGTTTAAATGTGATGGTCAACAATTCCACCAACATCAACTAAACGAACAGTCACCTCTCACCTCAAATCATTAAACACAATAAAAAACATGACTTGTGATGTTGGAAATATAGGTCTTGGCTTTGGACAGGCACATAAGTGTGGCAGGGTTAAACTTATTAATGTGATCCTAACCCTCCCCCTCTTGGTTTGGTTGTGAAAATTTTAAAATTATATTATGGTTTATGTTTCATGATTTAGGAGAGTGAAAGAAAGGCCTATAACCCAAGAAGTTTCTGTAAGACATACACCATGGATAAGCAGCCATTAAACACAGGAGAACAGAAGGATATGACAGAATTCTTTACAGATCTCATCAGCAAGCTTGAAGAAATGTCACCTGAAATGGTATTAAATCTTCTTATGTTTAAACTGTTTTTTTTTTAGATTCTTTATTTTTGTTTGCTTATTGAAGAATCAGAAATATGCAACTTGATTATTATGTATTTTATTGTTTGTTATACATGCAACTGCATCAGTGGTGTAATGGTTAACATACTCGCCCCCGGTGTGATAGATCGTGGGTTCGAGCCTCTGTCGGAAATTGATATTTGCTGCTTCTCTGCTGAGCATGCAGTATTAAGGAGTAAGAGCGAAGACTGGTTGGCTCGGAATCTGGATAATGTTTCAGAGTGGGGCGACATGTGAACTGGTGACGTGTGTCAATGAGCTAGCACTACCAAAAACCAACTAATACAATGCAGATATCATAATCATCTCATTGAAATGGAACTTGTGCTCTCCCTGAAGAAAATGCTCACATGGCGTTAAACAACAATCACTCACTCTCGTCAAAAAGAAATGCTGAAGATCTTAAACATTAATCACAAATGCATTTTTGTTTATAAACATCATTATTTCCTTTATTTACAGAGAAAGTTGGTGAAGAGTTTATTTGGTGGAGTTTTGACAAATAATGTAGTTTCCTTGGTATGATGATAACTAATATAAGATTAACAATCATTTATATTTAATAGAACACTATATAATATTGAAGGACCAAATAACAGCCAGGATACCAAAGTTTTTCTCTGTATATTGAAATATGACACTGAAATGTCAAAATACCATAACTAGATCCAATATTGTTTGGTTCTTTGATATATATATATACATACAATATACACAAGAAATTCAAAATAAAAGTATAAAAATCAGAATGTTTGTAAGATAGACAAATAATATGAAAATAAATCTTGAAAAAAATTATAATAGTGGAAAGCTGCTGAAAATCAGAACAATTTTTAATCTTAATCCTTGGCTTTGATTTATGTCCAAGAATTATTTGTTGATTTTTGTGTAAGTTTCTTCCTTGTTTTTCCATTGTCATTCTGCTATGTTGTTTTTGTATCTAGATTCTTCCTTTACTTGTAAATCACTTCTTACTTTGGGTATTCTCTGTCTTTTCTATGTATTATACTGTGTATAGATAAATAAGTCTTAATAATAATATTTTGTACAGGATTGTCCCCATGTTAGCCGAACCTTAGAAGAGTTTTACACTGTAAGATGTCAAGTAACTGATATGAAAAATCTAAATGTAAGTGTTGACAATTTTGAAAGAGAAAAAAAATGTTTATACTGGTATGCTTCAAAAATACTTTCTTACAATCTTAAAATTAATTGCTGAATTTTATATTATATTGTGTAGCCATTTAAAATGATTAGGGTTATGGTGTTTAATGCCACTTTCAACAATATTTCAGCTATATCATGGTAGTCAGTTTTATTGGTGGAGGAAACTGTAGTACTTAGACAAAATCATCGACCTGCTGCAAGCCACTGACAAACTTTATCACATAATGTTGTATCAAGTACACTTTTAAAAGGTGAAAATGATAACACAGAATCATTGATATAAGAGGTACTCTAGGGATATTTTATAAACTGGTCATTTAATTAACTATTATTATTGCCTGATTAAAAAAGGGATGGCTGGTTTTGTGTTTGTATATTATTGAAAGTTTGCCATAAAAACAAGTAGTGTGTATTTGGAGGAACCTGTTTAGATATTTTTTTATGTAATACAAAGCCACATCAGGGATGTAATGATCAGAGCACCTCTAGTTTAACTCTCAGTTGGGTCTAAGACTATAAACTCTCAGCTGGGTCTAAGACTATAAACTCTTAGTTGGGTCTAAGACTATAAACTCTCAGTTGGGTCTAAGACTATAAACTCTCAGTTGGGTCTAAGACTATAAACTCTCAGCTGGGTCGAAGACTATAAACTCTCAGTTGGGTCTAAGACTATAAATTCTCAGTTGGGTCTAAGACTATAAACTCTCAGTTGGGTCTAAGACTATAAACTCTCAGTTGGGTCTAAGACTATAAACTCTCAGTTGGGTCTAAGACTATAAACTCTCAGTTGGGTCTAAGACTATAAACTCTCAGCTGGGTCTAAGACTATAAACTCTCAGTTGGGTCTAAGACTATAAACTCTCAGTTGGGTCTAAGACTATAAACTCTCAGTTGGGTCTAAGACTATAAATTCTCAGTTGGGTCTAAGACTATAAACTCTCAGTTGGGTCTAAGACTATAAACTCTCAGTTGGGTCTAAGACTATAAACTCTCAGCTGGGTCTAAGACTATAAACTCTCAGTTGGGTCTAAGACTATAAATTCTCAGTTGGGTCTAAGACTATAAACTCTCAGTTGGGTCTAAGACTATAAACTCTCAGTTGGGTCTAAGACTATAAATTCTCAGTTGGGTCTAAGACTATAAATTCTCAGTTGGGTCTAAGACTATAAACTCTCAATTGGGTCTAAGACTATAAACTCTCAGTTGGTCTAAGACTATAAATTCTCAGTTGGGTCTAAGACTATAAATTCTCAGTTGGGTCTAAGACTATAAACTTTCAGTTGGGTCTAAGACTATAAACTCTCAGCTGGGTCTAAGACTATAAACTCTCAGTTGGGTCTAAGACTATAAATTCTCAGTTGGGTCTAAGACTATAAATTCTCAGTTGGGTCTAAGACTATAAATTCTCAGTTGGGTCTAAGACTATAAACTGTCAGTTGGGTCTAAGACTATAACTTCTCAGTTGGGTCTAAGACTATAAACTCTCAGTTGGGTCTAAGACTATAAACTCTCAGTTGGGTCTAAGACTATAAATTCTCAGTTGGGTCTAAGACTATAAATTCTCAGTTGGGTCTAAGACTATAAATTTGGTATTTGCTGCTTCTCAGCTCTTTATGTAATACTTTATTTTGATTGATACTACAGTAAAACCTGTCTAAACTGAACCCTGAATAAAACAGAAACCTGTATAAACTGAACTTTAGATAAAGTTCCAATTTACAAAATCTTTGTTAAAATAACATTTATAAACCGGATACTCATCTATTCCAAACACAAATGTTGGTCCCAAAGAGGTTCAGTTTAGACAGGTTTCACTGTATATTAAATGAACATTTAAAAGAGCAGAGACACTATTTTATAGGAATCTCTTGATGAAGTAACAGTTAAAGATATGTTGGAAGGAGACAATATGTATACTTGTTCTAAATGTCAGAAGAAAGTTAGAGCTGAAAAAAGGCAAGTTCATTTTAATATTGTTGCATACCTTTGATTTATTTTTGCTGTTAAAATAAATGACATTAAATGATCAGCTCTGATGCTTACCATCGATGACAGAGGCAGTAAAAGGGAAAATGAGGTCATTTTTAAAGTTGCTAACAAAATGCAATGTTTATGTCCATATACTATTGTTTAACATTCCTTTAGATAATTTAATTGTTCATTTTAGCAATCTGTAATTAATAAATTGTGACGAATTATTGACCTCCAATAAGATATTGGAAAACATTTTATCACAATATTAGTGATGAGATAAAAACCCTTTTGTTTTAACTGCTGGGAAAATAATTTTGATTTAAAGTAGCATTTTGACCATATTTTTGTTTTGTTTTTATTTCAGAGCTTGTTTTAAGAGATTACCAAGGATTTTATGTTTTAACACCATGAGATACACATTTAATATGGTAACCATGCTGAAAGAGAAAGTGAATACCCATTTTTCCTTCCCTCTTCGTCTAGATATGTCACAGTATATGGAGAAAAATCTGATGGGACCAGACAAACTAAAAGGTAATAATGAATTGGGAGAAAAGTTCTCCTTCCAAAGATCACTTGAGCTTTTCCTATCACTTTTTTTTTGCATTAATATCTTTTTCACATTGTCTACTTCTTGACAACTGCTTAACCAAATGGAGCGAATCATGGCAAGAAATACCCTTATGGTGATGATTATGAGACTGGTACATAAGGAGGGGTTAGCATGGGGCATAAGAGGGTAAAAGTAAGTGGATCATATTATATTGTTTTCTAAAGAATCCAAGATCAAAATTGAATAATATCATTCATGAACATTGAAGCATATATTGTGATGTATATGAAAGTTTTAATACCAGCTGTTGATGCAGAAGAATTTTAATACTAGTATCATCTTCTTAAGAACTAGCTATGGCAATATAGTTGTAATTGATTTGATTGAGAATACTAGTATCATCTTCTTAAGAACTAGCTATGGCAATATAGTTGTATTTGATTTGATTGAGAATACTAGTATCATCTTCTTAAGAACTAGCTATGGCAATATAGTTGTATTTGATTTGATTGAGTGAGTGGTTGTTGTTTAACGACAAGTGAACATTTTTTCAGCTATATCATGGCAAGAACAAGTTACATTCGAGGAAATGATAATGATGTCAGCTTTGTACTAGACCAACATGCTTAGTTGGATTTTCATAATGCTAGCTCACTGAAACAACAGTGTGCGTGTGGGACATGTCAATCCACTATGACGCATTTTCCTGATTCAGAGCCATTCAGTCTTTCTTCCTTTTCGTTAATGCAGCGTGCTTAGCAGAGACGCAACAAATACCAATTTTAAAGTCTTTGATTTGACCAGACCGTGGATTGAACCCACGACCCACCACACTCGAGGCGAGCATGCTAACCATTACACCACTATTGTGGTTGTTTATTTTTATAGATGATGATGGTGATGACAAGATGCAGATACTTGGAGAGTATGAAGACAATGATAGATATGAGTATGAATTGATAGGGGTAACAGTTCACACTGGTACTGCTGATGGAGGACACTATTATAGCTTCATCAGAGACAGATTACATAAGGCAGAGAATGGACAAGATAAATGGTGTGTAGTTGTTTTCATTTCTCTATTCCATTTTCTTGATGACAGAAATATGCATAATAAGGACAGTTTGTCTTTCTAAAATGTCAAAAACAATTTGTGAAAATTCAGGTATTTTTGTATTTTTCTTCCTGGTTCATATTTTGTCCTGTATACTACTACAGTGTAACCTGTGTGTAATCTGACACAGGAAAATGTTTCGGATTGTACAGGATGTCGGAATACTCACGATTTGTTTTAGTTAACAGAAATACTTTGGGACCAGATAATTTTTGTCGAATGTCACAAGATGTCGGAAAACTCGGGTGTCGGATTGCACAAGTTCCACTGTACTTGGATATTTTCTGATGTTGATTTTCACACTTTTTGTCAAGTTCTTTTTGACAGATAAATAAAGATTTTAGGTCAGATTTATCTGTCCAGGTAAGAAAGTTCCATTTTGATTTTGAAATCCTCTCATACTGTCTTTTATAGTATATTAAGAAATAAGGGTAATAACAAAATTACCAAACTCCGAACAATCTTCCAAAGGGAAAGTCAAAACTCATAAGTATATAAACAGACAAAATCAGTCAACAACCGGAAAACTGTGAAAACCGTAATGACCCTGACTTGGTACAGGCATTTCTAAAGAAATGGTGGGTTGAATCATAGATTATTCAATTTGCAGTTTTATATATATAAATTATATATATGTAGTTTATTTGATAGATATTGAGCACTTTTTTTTTTATGAGAAACCTATTTTAAGAAGAAGAAAAAAATTAGGAATTTATTACAAATTTCTTAGATGTGAAGTCTTAAACTCATGATTTCCCTGAATAACAAAATTTGGATTTGCTATTTATTATTTAATTGTTATTATTTATTATTTAGTAATAATCATTTATTATTTATTGATTATTATTGATTATTTAGTAATTATTATTTATTATTTAGTTGTTATTATTTATTTGTTGTTATTTATTATTTATTGGCTATTATTTATTATTTAGAGGTTATTATTGTAGGTATTTATTTAATGATGCAGAAGTCAAGTCTTTTGATCCTAGTCAGATAGCACAAGAATGTTTTGGTGGAGAAATGACGGTAAGAACTTTCATTTTTTGTTTCCATTAATGTTGAAATAACGAAAAAATAAGTCACAACAGCGTTGTTAAACAATTCAGCCAAGATGAGCTAAAAACAAAAAAACAAACAACATCCTCTCACCTCAAATCATTGAACACACAAAATAAAAAACCATGACATGTCGAAATTTGTTACTTGACAATATTTTATTTGTAGATGGTTAATGAATTGTCTATTAGTCATTGCATGTATATCCATCAGTAAATGAATGACAGTTGTCTATATCAGATATATTTCACAGCCCAGTCTAAGAACAATACATGTACAGATATGTGTAGGTGATGAATAGAAAATTTTGAAGACATGTTCATCCTGATAATTCTTCATAGTCATATGCCATATGTGTATTACATCAACAGTTTTGAAAGGTGTTTTTTATATGAATTTATGAATTTACCATTGACAAATATTATTTTTGTCTTTCAGAGTAAAACATATGACTCAGTTACAGACAAGTTTATGGATTTCTCTTTTGAAAAGGTAGGTTTTTATCCTGTAACTTCAAAATGTCATACATGTATATATTTTGCATAGAAGTATTAGTTGGTAGCCCTCTAAGAAATTGAATTTTTCTATGTAAGCTTCTCAGATATATTGCTCTATGTTGGAACAAGTGGGGAGGGCTGACTAATTTTGAAAAGAAAAACTTGTAACCACATCTGCTCTGAAATGTGATTTGTAGTTTCCTTAGGAGTCCAACTAACATATTGATATAATTGAGTATATTTCAACGATTTAGAAATTGTCTATAGATAAATCAAGCATTTTTATGTTCAACATGATGTCTGCTTAAAGATTCTCAATTCGCACCAACCTGCCCAACAAGTTCCCCATGTGTTGGATAAGGTGCGCCCTCTTGAAAAGAGTGTCAGATTATAATAGACACAGCCTGTTTATGGACCATAGCGGGTGATGTATTTGGAAAGTGCAATGCTCCTTGCACATTAAAGACCTATTTTTAAATTGCGAAAGAAGAAAAAACTGCTAAAAAAGGCTATTTTCTCCTCCCTACTCAAACTCTCTATACTTTTCCAGTAGCAGTCCAGAGTCGTTGCTCCAATTGTCCCATTTCTCCATTATTTCTGTAAATTCTAAATTTCAATGAATTAGAATATGCATGAAATATTTATGATATAAAAGGACTTCATTTTTTTTTCATTTCTTTAGACAAACAGTGCATACATGTTGTTTTATGAGAGATGTGCACCAAGACCAGAGGATGCAGAAAAGAAGCAGGAACCAATGGAAACACTTGTTGATCAACCAAAATTCAACTTTGAACTGACAAAGGAACTGGAGGAGGTTAGTCTATTTGTTTTAAATAATCTTCCAAAGACTGAAATTATTTGGCTTTCTAATCTTAACCTTGAACGTATCTGATGAGAGATATTCCAGAAACGTGTCGTGCACATTTAAGTTAAATAAAAATGTTTTTTTTTTTACTTCCATACACTAATTGGTGTCTTTTTTTTTTATCCCTCTTTACCCAAGAATTATATTTTAAAAAACATGCTTTGTCCAACCGTTTTGTTTAAATGTACTTTCAAACAGCTGCTGTGCATTTTACCTCTATGTGAAGTGACTTGTCATCATGTTTTTTGTTGTTGTTGAAAAGTTACAAATTTTTGAGATAAGAATTTCAGAAATCTGTAAAACGAAATTAGCAAGATTGAAACTTAAAAATGATTGAGAGTTATATATCATATATGTATGTGGCTCTGCAAAAGGTTGATGGAATCTCTTGGAAGATAATAAAAGCAAAATTCTTTGCTTGTTTAAAAATAACAAAATAGAAAAATATTTTTATCTATATCATACATGTATTTGTTATATATATTTTTTCAGTGGATATGGCAAGATAATACTCAGTTTTTACAAGACAAGAATATTTTGGATCACACATACTTTGGGTAAGGCCTTTGTAATTGTATAACAGAAATATTGTCTTTAATAAGAATGTATTGCCTCAGAATTATTGAAATGAATTAGACAAGGAGTGTTTGTCAAATGCTATGTTTTCCACAATTAACAATAAACCACATTGGTGGTGTAATGGGTG
Source organism: Bathymodiolus brooksi (assembly GCA_963680875.1). NCBI lineage: Eukaryota > Metazoa > Mollusca > Bivalvia > Mytilida > Modiolidae > Bathymodiolus > Bathymodiolus brooksi. The sequence continues at coordinate 82,264,662 of OY804576.1, read as the reverse complement.
CTCGCCTCGACTGCTGTAGGAAGAAAAGTTTGAAGATACCAAAGGAGTAATCAGTAGCCATAAATCACAGACAACACAATGGCTAAAAGAAAAAGGACAAATGAAAAAACAATGATCGACATAACACTACATAGAAAACTAAAGATTGAGCAAACACAAACCCCACTAAAATATGGGGGTGAACTCACGTGCTCCATGTTCCTGCTTCACTAGTGGCACCCTTCATGTTACTCTTATTTGCAACATTTTAATTTCATTCAGTCAAAACTGAACTTTAAATAAAGTCCCAATGTAGGAAAACTTTGTTAATTTAACCTGAATAAAGTGAACACCTGTCTATTCTGAACAAAAAAGTTAATTCCAAGGAGGTTTAAGTTAGAGAGGAGGTTTAAGTTAGAGAGGAGGTTTAAGTTAGAGAGGAGGTTTAAGTTAGAGAGGAGGTTTTAGTTAGAAGAGGTTTAAGTTAGAGGAGGTTTTAGTTAGAGAGGAGGTTTAAGTTAGAGAGGAGGTTTTAGTTAGAGAGGAGGTTTAAGTTAGAGAGGAGGTTTAAGTTTAGAGAGGTTTCACTGTGATATATTTCATTTTCAATAATTTCGTAATCTATATTTCTTATTTTGTAGTTTTATGTGGCAGACGTGTGGATATATCCCTACAACTCTACCAAAAGATCCAGAGAACTTGGTAGCTCTCAATTCTGCCCAACTAAGTACATCATTTGTACTAGAAACACTTATCCATGCTAAAGAAAAGGTATAAATTATTCATTTGATGCCAGTTTTTACTTTATACTACAGACCACTCAAAGGGTTAATGTTGTTGAAATAAGTTGGAATAGAAGTCATGTAAATACACTGTTCATGGAATATATGAAATGGGTGAAGTCGTAATTGGTTGAAAAAAAAACATTGAAAGACTTAACCTTATGGTCATAAAAAATTTTTGAGTGTGAGCTTTGTCTCAGAACATTGCATGTTTTATATAAAGTTTTCTTATTGGACGATTTTGGAGTATGAGTACAAACTTGTACTTAAAAGTTTTATGACCGTGAGTCTACGAGTTTAAGGTATCTCACCAAAGATGATTTCTAAAAACTGTTTTGTATTTATTTGTATATGTTAAGATGAACAATTTCTCAAATTAGTTGATATTATTGTATATGTTGCTAACAGTGGTTTTTTTTCTTGATCTTTTATGATGGAATATAAACTACAACTTGTAAATATTTTACCTTTAACATTGCTCTTAAGGCTGTTCCATTAAAAATACAGAACTACATCTACGGTGTAATGGTTAGCATGCTTGCCTTGGGTGCAGTAGACTATAAAATTGGTATTTGTTGCTTCTCCATTAAGACTTAAAGAGTAAGAATACAGTTAAACCTGTCTTAACAGAACCTTATTGGGACCAGCTTTTGTGTTCGCAATAGACAGGTGTTTTGGTTTATACAGGTTAACTTAACAAAGATTTCCTACATTAGGACTTGATTTAATGTTCTGCATAAACAGGATTCCACTTTATACAGGCTTCAGTTTAGACAGGTTTCACTGTATGTATAATACATGTAGTTATCATAAGATTCCTTTGATTGAATACAAATACACACCAGAAGATTATACTTACATAATATTTAATTTCAGCCAACCATGCTACAGTGGATAGAACTATTAACAAAACAATTCAACTCCTGTCCTGGAGCATGCGAGGTAAATTTGTATCAATATCTCTTTAAAAAAGCAACATTCGTCATTTCCGCATGTTTATACTTTATTCAGGTCAACATGTTTTGCCGCCTACTGTGGCGTCATCAGAACAAATTGCACCAGAAATACTTTACTGAAGTACACAAATTGTTGTTGCAGAGTGTTTATGATGTTGTGTTTGACAAAGTGAAAGTAAATTATGTTGTCAATATATGTGGCAATAGTTGTTTCATAGATAATTCTTGTACCAGGTGAATTCTATATACAATTCAACTCTTATCAAGGGGTGCCTGTGGTGAATTCTATGTACAATTCAACTCTTATCAAGGGGTGCCTGTGGTGAATTCTATATACAATTCAACTCTTATCAAGGGGTGCCTGTGGTGAATTCTATATACAATTCAACTCTTATCAAGGGGTGCCTGTGGTGAATTCTATATACAATTCAACTCTTATCAAGGGGTGTCTGTGGTGAATTCTATATACAATTCAACTCTTATCAAGGGGTGCCTGTGGTGAATTCTATATACAATTCAACTCTTATCAAGGGGTGCCTGCAGTGAATTCTATATACAATTCAACTCTTATCAAGGGGTGCCTGTGGTGAATTCTATATACAATTCAACTCTTATCAAGGGGTGCCTGCGGTGAATTCTATATACAATTCAACTCTTATCAAGGGGTGCCTGTGGTGAATTCTATATACAATTCAACTCTTATCAAGGGGTGCCTGTGGTGAATTCTATATACAATTCAACTCTTATCAAGGGGTGCCTGTGGTGAATTCTATTAACAATTCTGTTTTGTCAATGACTATGTGATGTGAATTCTATAGATAATTTAACTCTTATAATGGGTCATGTGAGGTGAATTCTATAAATAATAATACACATCATTAATTTATACTCACTTGCTTGTATGATAGACAATGATTGCATATTAGGCTAATATAAATTCAACTACCATATGACTTATTCTGGAAATGTGAGCTAAAATCTATGAATAATTCCTATTTCTTCCTGGGAGACATGCATGGTAGAATATAATTAATGCAGGTATAGCATTCTGCAGTATATGAAGAGAACAAGCTATGCCAATGTTCGTATAATGCATATTTTTGTATACATGTACTACTTTGGCAACACAAATGTATTTGTTTATAATTAGGGAATATCTACAAGAAGGGATTAATTTGATTAATAATATTTTCAGGCCAATAAAACAAGTTAAATAATAATATGAAATGTATTCCAATTACATGGATATGCTTGACAGGTTGTATTTGCAATATTGACTGAGCGATATTTCATCTTTAATAATTTATTTTGATACAATTTTTAGTGGTTCCTTGATCATATGGCAGAGAGTGACTGGTGGCCACAACAGATTCTCATTAAGTGTCCAAACCAGATGGTTAGACAGGTTAGTTATTGTTTTGATCATTTAAATTTGATGTTTCCTTTCAGAAACAAATAATTATATACATAGTTACTGCTCTTTTTTTTTTGGAACAAATGTCTTTGATATCTACAAGTAGATTGATAAAAAGAAATATATGGTGCAGTAAACCTTGTCTAAACTGAACCTTCTTTGAACCAACTTTTGTGTTCGAAAAAGACAGTTGTTTGGTTTATGCAGGTTAAGTTAACAAAGATTTCCTACAATAGGACTTTATTTCAAGTTCAGTTTAAACAGGATTCCATTTTATTCACGGTTCAACTTAGACAATTTTCACTGTATATAACTTCCTTAGGGGTAATACCAGCATATTTATAAAATATTGGCTGTCTTTGTAAGTTTTCTTTAAGTGAGGGGGGCGGGGTTGACCCAGAGAAACATTTTAAAACGCAGTTGTGATGTGGTAAGTAGAATAGCAATTCTGATAAAAATATCACTATAACCTTATCTTGTTTGTGACTTAACCCAGTGTATAGTTTAAAGTTGGGGGGGGGGGGGGGGGGGATATTCTGTTGTGTACTTATATTTCTACAAAAGCCTCATGATTATTGTTCTTATTTAGATGTTCCAGAGACTACTGATCCATGTAATAACACAGTTGAGATCATCACATGAAGATTTATATCTTATTCCAGTCATTGAAGGGTATATATATTTAAAAACAGACACAATGCAATGCATGATTCTATGGGATGTTCTTAGACCCATGTGAAAAAAAATTGTTTTCTATGTGGATTTTGCCTTGCATTTCAAGACTTGACATTAACTTTTTTAACGGCTTGCCCATTCGGACTAGTAGCCCAAAGTTTTAGTTGTCCGAAAGAAGGAAATACTTATCGAATTTTTTTACTGATAAATCAAAATTGGTCAATAAAAATATCCTATGCTATGATTGAATAGGTCTATCAACTATGTCTTTTATGAAATCTGTCGTTTAATGTTTTTAACAAAAGTTATAAAAGAACAATTTGCTACCTGTGAATTTTAAAACATTTTGAAAATTTTAATGTTTTTATTTATTATGTTCACTTGTCCCATCAGACAAGTAACAAATAACGTTCACTAGCCTGAACCAAACTTTTACATTTCTCTGGCTATCAGACTACCACTAATGTCAAACCTTGCATTTATGTAAAATGGAAACTATATAATAAACAGGATATAAATATTGTTGAATTATTTGTGGCTTAAATGTAACAGTTTTCTACATTTAGCTGTCTGTAAGTGTAATAATTATACTGGTTGAATCTGTAAACAGGGAGCATTACTTGTATAAGAATGAAATAATTAAAAACAGTTCTAATATGGTTCATGTACAAAAATGTGTTTTGAAAAATTCACACTTACTAAAGGAAGATAGAAAAAATATGAGATTTGATTCATCCTTTACATGAATATGAAAATACATGTACTAGAGAAATGCATGCACAATAATGATATCATCCTCTGAAGAACGACTTAACGTTAAAAAGGATTCTCCTGAAAATATCATGTTTGGAAAAAATATATATCTCAAGCTTTAAGACTGATGTAGGAAACACATTGTTTTCTGTAGGAATAAAGAATAATCTGACATTCATGTTTATTTTCTAGGGAAGATGGAGAGATTGACACATCAGAGTTAGGAAGCAAGTCATGTGTCACAAGATTTATCAAAAAGATGCTATCTATTGTAAGTTTAATTAAGATTGACTCTTGAAGAAGTGACATAGAAATAGGGAAAAAACAAACATTAGGGAGACTTCAAGTCAATGTATAATTTTTATTAGAAACTTATTTTATTTAGTGCAGAAGATTAAACTGAATGGCCTTTATTAGTAAGAAAGAATATGAACAGGAGAGACTATCAACTTTACACTTAGACACAAATTTAAGTGAAGGGAGATAACTTTTATTGCTGTTCTGCATTTCACAGTCACCGTAATTATAGATCGCAATCCAATTTCTATGGTTCTGTTATTTTATTGATAAAAATGTATGCCCTAATGATTCTAGGATAAATTACTAGAGCTAATTTTCCCTATGCACAATTTTAATTAATTCAAATTTGAAAACTTCATTATGATTGTAGCATAAATAGTTTTAAAAGTATGTATGTAATTTGTCACATGATTAATTTCATAAAATTTGTCACATGACTAGGTCCATATAATTTGTCACATGACTAATTCCATACAGTTTGTCACATGACTACTTTCCTATATGTCACATGACTACTTTCCTATATGATATATCACATGACTACTTTCCTCTATAGTTGGAGCATGGTGTACGACCACATAGTAAATACTTGACAGAATATTTCGCCTTCCTTCATGAGTTTGCTAAGATGGGAGATGGAGAGTGTATATTCCTGATACATATCAATGCCATATCTACAATGATAAACTTCTATCTGGGACAGAAAGCTCAAGAAAACTATGTAAGTATACTTTAAGCATGTGATATTTATACCCTTGTTAAACTGCCAGCAGAATGTGATATTTATACCCTTGTTAAACTGCCAGCAGAAGCTCATCGTTAGTGTAATGGATAACGTGCTCACATGGAGTGCTGGCCTGGTCAAGCCATATACTATAAATTAGTACTTGCTACTAAAGCCGCTAAGGACACAGCCTTACGGAGTAAGATATATAAATGTGTTCCAGTGGAGCGACATGTCTACCTCTGTACAGATGTTTCAGTGAGCTGTCACTATGATGATCTAGCTAAGCTGACATTATCATCTCATCGAATATAACTTGTTCTCGCCATGATATAGCAGAAAAATTGTTCATTTTGCATTGAACAACAATCACTCACTCACTAAACTGCCTGCTAGGCTGAATATATGATTTTTATTTTCAACACAAATTATTGTCAACACAAACTTTGAAGTAGGCTTTAAGGAACATCATCTGTGAACAATTCATCATACTGTTTTAAATTAAACCTGCCTATTAGCAAGGGGACAAATATTAACAGATAATGTGCCTGACCACATTTAAAACTTTCATGAATACTGAGCATTTTTCAGATACTGTGAATTCATTTTCTTTTGTTTGTTTGTTTGTTTTTTTTAAAGTTTATTATTACCAGTATATATTTTTTGTCAAGGGAAATTTTCACTGTTTGCTTTCAATTTCAAATATTCGCTTCATGAATTCAGTAGTTTGGTGAATTTTTTTTTTTATTAATTCACAGAATTTGTTAATTATAGATGAAAGTGAAATATATTTGTGTAAACACAATTATCCTTTGTCTGTTTAATACAAAAAAGAAAATGTCATACAGTACAATAGATTAGGTGCCCAAGCTATAGATATGTTAACTGCATCGATGGTGTATTGATTGGCATGCTCGTCTCGTTTGTGGTAGATCATGAGTTCAAACCCTGGTCTGATCAAACAAAAAACTGTAAAATGGGTATTTGTTACTTCTCTGCCTAGCACATGATATTAAGGGGTAAGAACAAAGATTGATTGGCTCAGAATCAGGATATTTGTCTACCTGTAGACTGTTGTTTCAGTGAGCTATTAATATGAATAAAAAAAAACTAAGCGTGTTGATCGAGTTCAAAGATGACATTATCATCATCTCATCAAATGTAGCTTGTTTTTGCTATGATACGGCTGAAAAATTGTCCACTTGGTGCTAAACAAATAGAAAATAGAAAAAAGTGAAGGACCATTATAGCCTTTCTTCTAACAGTCACAATGGCAGCTCTGACAATCAATAATTTGTTTGTTTATTTTACAGGTTGAAATCCCATCAGATGATGAAGATGATGAAGTAATCACTATTACAGATGATACGTACAAGCCTATTTCTCTGGAGAAAATGATAACATTGATAGCATCTTTAGTAGAGAAATCACGAGGGGAAGATAAACAGCTACATATCAGTGACAAAGATTATAACGCTATCATCGGTGGAAAGGTTAGTATACAGGGTTATTTACATATTCCATCAATGGTTAGTAAGAAAGGATATGGATAATAAAATGAAAAATAAAAAAATACCACACTGCCAGAATATTTCCAAAATCCAATAGAAAAGTAGTAAAATTGACACCCCTAGCACATTATAGACATGATCACTCACTTCAATAAAAAGTGATCGGGCTAGACAACTAGTTTTGTGGGCCCTCTTAGTGAACATGAGAGATTTTCCAAGTTTTCGCAGATTAAAGGAAAACAATGCTTTTATTGCTGTTTTATATTTCACAGTTACAGTATTGTGGGTCTTCAATAATGAGCATAACTCATACCCAAAAATGAGTGTGAAACGGTCCTTAACAATCCCGAGATTGTTCTAACATAGCTGTAAGAACATTCATAATGTCACAATGTTTTGGTTAAACTCTTTGTCTGCATTCCTGTTTCATAAAAATCTTCTTTTTTAAACGTTAAAATAAGTTCCTGTAAACTTGAAAGCTTTTGTGAAAAAAAGAAAAAAAGGGATGAGAAATTTTAAATAGTAATATTCTTCCTAATATTATATGTACTCTGTAAATCAAGGTAAGCTGTGGTGTAGGCATTATGTACATATTGATATACATATGTAAGTAGGCAAATTCCTTTGTGGACTTTGAAAAAAAGATGGTAGGAATTCTTAATTGTTTATTGTTAAAAAGTTGTATGAAACAATTATTAATCTGTTCCAATTTATCCCAAAGTAAAAAGGGAAGTCACACACACACACACACACACACATATATATATAATGGTGTGGGTTCAAATCCCGTCGAGGGAAGAACAAAAATTTGACAGCTCTAAAATCTAATTCTAACACTGTTTGGTTTAATTTTCAGACGTATATAATATTTAGTATTAACCTAGTATCCTTTAAAGTAACTTTGAGATCCAGTGGGACAGATATATTGTATGGTTGTCACTTGCTTCTAGACGTTTGTATAATATACTTTATTTCCTGTGACTGTATAATGAATAATTCCTCATTATCCTATCCAATATATTAAAAATTGCTGAGTTAGATTGCTGTCAAATTATAATATTAAGTATATATGTACCATCTACACACGCTTATACACATGTCTTACGCCTATCCCTAGATTTGCCTTACGAGACAAGGTAACACTACGACTATTGAAGCTCCTTTTTTAGGGAGTGGATGTAGTCGAGTGGTCTAGGGCGCTGGACGTAAGGCTAAGCGAATGGTGCTGCAGTGTAACAATGGTGTGGGTTCAAATCCCGTCGAGGGAAGAACAAAAATTTGACAGCTCTAAAATCTAATTCTAACACTGTTTGGTTTAATTTTCAGACGTATATATATATATACGTCTGAAAATTAGAAAAGTTAGAATTAGATTTTAGAGCTGTCAAATTTTTGTTCTTCCCTCGACGGGATTTGAACCCACACCATTGATACACTGCAGCACCATTCACTTAGCCTTATGTCCAGCGCCCTTGACCACATCCACTCCCTCCCTATATCAGTGTTTATCTAAATCCCATAAATACACTCAATGATTCAGCCAGCAGCCTTCTTCAAAGTGAAAAATTACAATACAATCAAATTCCTACTTTTATATCAAGTCACTTTAAAAACGTTATTAAATGAACAAAATGTTTAAAAACATAATGGTAATTTAATGAACAATGATGTAGCAAAGAACATTTATTTTGTCTGGTTAATTTTTTACGTAATTTATTGTATTTTTTTTTACAGGCATTCCAGTTTTTATTCAACCAGATAAGAGATGCTATAAACTTAAGACAGTCTTGTAATTTGATATTCAGTCTGAGTCGATGGAATGAACAGTTAGCAGTCGCTGTAAGTATTGATATAAACAAAACAGGGTTAAAATAATCTGTTTAAATTTATATTTAATTCGGTTTTTTTTAAATAATTTTGACTGTTTTAGATTAGGTAATTGGTGTTTATCACCACTTTCAACATTTTTTCAGCGGTATAGTGACTACCAGACTTAATGGGAGTAGCATATTTTGAAATCATTGGGTTTCTAAAGGTTTCAGTGGTTTTTGATAGTCTAACACACAAATATTACTATCTCAGTAGGGCTACTAGAATTGAATCTTACGATAGATAACATGCAAAAATCATCCTTTGTGTTTGATTTACTATTTAAAAAAGTATTTCCCTTCCTTTCTTAAACGTTGGCATGGAAAACAGCACATGCTTATTTATAAACAATGTATACTAAATCACCAATTTTCGATGGCCAATGTAAATAAAACATGAAGCTCATTTCCCAGTGAGTATGGCATCAATATTTACATTATCAATGATAATGCAGAAGATGAAACAAAAGTGTGTTTTCTTAATGCTAAAGTTTGTTTTTAAGGTAAAGCAAGAATGAAATTATGAAAAAAAATGTTTTTCAACCTAAAACAATAAACATTGTGTTTTCTTACTGTTAAATATGACTTTTTAAGCTCAGATTTCTAGAGATCGTTTTACATTATTATATGCCCGTCTCGAGACAGGCCGTATTATGTGATTGGGTATGGCGGGCGGGTGGGCGTCCACACAGGTTTCTGCACAATAACTTTAGTTCTGTATATCGGATCTTTACCAAACTTGGTCACATGATTCCCCTGTAGAAGGGGAAGAACCCTATATATTTTGGGGTCATTAGGTCAAAGGTCAAGGTCACTGTTACTATAAATATAATTTTTGACAACAGGGTCGTTTCCGCACGATAACTTTAGTTCTGTATATTGGATCTTTAACAAACTTGTCCACATGATTTCCCTGTGGAAGGGGAAGAAGCAATTTATTTTGGGGTCATTAGGTCAAAGGTCAAGGTCACTGTTACTATAAATATAATTTTTGACAACAGGGCCATTTCCACATGATAACTTTAGTTCTGTATATTGGATCTTTACCAAACTTGACCACATGATTCCCCTGTGGAAGGGGGAGATGCCTATATATTTTGGGGTCATTAGGTCAAAGGTCAAGGTCACTGTTACTATAAATATAATTTTTGACAACAGGGTCGTTTCTGCACGATAACTTTAGTTCTGTATATTGGATCTTTAACAAACTTGGCCACATGATTCCCCTGTGAAAGGGGAAGAACCCTATTTATTTTGGGGTTATTACCATTATACCGTTTGATAATTTATATAGACGGGCGTATTTTGTGATGCACACATTTCTTGTTTTAAGCATCATAACATAACTTCTGACATATGAACCGATCAAAATAGCATGAGATTTAATAACGTGAAGCAAACTGTGGAAAATGGTTCAAATTACAATATTATAAATTAATTAATGGGGAGTTTTCAGTATGTTTACAACCAATTAGTTTATTTCTTATATACCTTCATCATCTCATGTTTTATTTCAGATTGTAACCATGGTATTTAATGCAATAAAGAAATTGAGTATAGAACATTCCCAGCCTTTTTTCAAGTTGATGTCTATGTTGGTAGAGTTTGGTGGTGGACCTCCAGGGTTACCTACCTTTACTCAATATTGTCTACAGAGATTCTGGGATGTAAGTTGAATATTATATATTTCCTAATAATAAATATGTTCATTTGCCATATTTTCTTACCTTTTACATTGTCTAGTAGGGTGCAAATTTTGGTGGTTTGCTAAAAATGCCAAAATAAGGCCAAATGATAAAATGAAATGGAAATACAGTGTCTAAACTGAATTTTGAATAAACTGGAATCTTGTATAAACCGGATTTTAAAGTAAATCTCCCTGTGGGAATCATTTTGCTAATTTAACCTGTATAAACTATAATACCTGACTATTTCAGTTTAGACAGGTTCACTGTATTATCATAATTTAATAAATAAACAAGATATTAACTTTAGAACTTTCTTTAGTTTTACAGATACCTGAAATAACCTGCTTTACAGTGTTTATTATGCTAATGATAAATGGCTTTTTAATGTTAAGTGTAAGGCATTGATATACCTTAACAAAAAAGCATACATGCCTAATTTAAGGTTTTTATGTATGCCTTTTAGTATAATTTTATCAGTGCAATAAAATTTACAATTCTTCATGAAAAAATAAGAACATTTAAGTATCATAATCCTTATATTGCTGTAAAATAAGGGGAACATGTTTGAATAGTTCTTCTTGTATATTGCATTTAAAATAGTTGACGTGGAGATTTTATTTCTGGCCTCATAGTCATAAAACGTTTCGTACTCCAACTCCAAAATCATCCAATCAGAATGCTATATTTATTGGATATGACATTCTGATTGGATGTTTTTTTATAGAGTATAAGTACAAAACTCATACTGGAAAGTTTTATGACCATGAGATCAATGCTAATTTATGAAATAGAGTTAGGGTTAGGTATGGTGTTTAATGCCACTTTCAGTAATATTTCAGTTATATCGTGGCAATCAGTTTTATTTATGGAGGAAACTGGAGTACTCTGAGAAAACCACTGACCTGCCGCAAGTCGCTGACAAACTTTATCAGATAATGTTGTATCAAGTACACCTCACCTGAGTAGGATTCAAACTCACAATGTTAGTGGTGACAGGCACTGATTGCATAGTAAATTATAAATCCAACTACCATACGACCACGACGGCCCCATTTATGAATTAGAAATCTGTTCTGGCGTGTGTTGACTTATTGAAGTTATAATACACTTTGTATTCTTTATTAACTAAAAATCTAAAGAAATGCTATCATTTTTATACAGCTAACAAAGAGTTGTCCTCAACCATGTTTAGAGTGGATGTCTTCTCAGGTTACCAGGAATAAACTAGCTAGTCATTGGATTCTAAGTCAGAGAGAAAGCTGGGTCGAACCTTATCTTATAGCAAATAATAATGCTAGAGTTAGGAATGGTAAGTTTATCATAAGAAAGTCTGAGAACTTGACAAAATGTGCAATGCTGTCAACAAGAATAGATAACTCATGAATAATAATCCTTTCATCGTATTGCTGTGCATAAAACATAATCAGACTTTTGATTGAATGAACAGTTAACATTGTTAGTACATATGTATAGGTTTATGACATGATTATGTAAAAATGATGATGGGGAGAGTTTAATTTAGAAGAAATTTTCGTGCTTTATGGGAAAAAAATCTATTTTCTGAATAATAATTGTCCTGTCATTAATGTACCTGTATATATATATATATATCTGAAAATATAAACCAAAATTAAACCAAACAGTGTTAGAATTAGATTTTAGAGCTATATTTTGTCATTCTTTACGTTTTATGCCTTTTTAGACAAAATAGAAATTGAAAAACAACTAGAAATAAAAATAGAATAAGAATTATTAAACTGGAGAATATTAATTATTTTACATGTATATAATATTATATTTTTAGCTGCTGCAATGCTATTGATCTCACTAGTCCCCAGTAATCATTTTAGACAGACTTTCCGAGCTACCAGAAGTATTGTTAGTCCTCATAAAGAATCATCTGTAAGTATAGACCTTAGTCCCTAATAATAATTAAAACAGACTTTTGTACTCATTAGAATTGTTAGCAATTATAGACCTAAGTCTCCAGTAGACAGACCTTCAAAGGTACTAAAAGTATTGTTAGATATCAAAAAGTGTGTATTAGTTAACAACTGCACCAAGTTATAAAATGTGAGTATTTTTTATGTCCTGGTCACATTTTGTCAGTTGTGTGCTGAAGTTTTTGTGTCAATAGTATGTTTGAAACCCTAGACTAGTGGAAAACTAATTAAAATAAGAAATTTGTTGAAACTTTTTTCATTTTTTAAAATATTTTTGTTTGTTTTCTTTGTTTTATCTGACAATCCTCTAACATTTAGTATAGGATAACATCAAAGGTCACAATTCAAGCAACCAATGTGTTAAAGAATAGAACAAATATTTATACATGACCCAGATACTGAATGTCATTAGATGATAATAAATCACAATTTAAAAAAAGGTATATTACAAACACATACATGTGATAGAGTTGCTATGCCTACAACTGGAGATTTGTAAATTTTTGGCTGGAGATTTGGTCTCATAACTGGAGATTTTTTATCGACGTATTTGATGCGTGTTTTTATTGTTTATTGATGTTTTCCTTTTGTTTGTTTCAGTATTGAACCAACTGCATCCCATTTCAATATATATTGTTTACATTTCTATCTTAGTAGTGTTTCATATGATGAATGAAGGATAAAAACTGTATTTATAATTTATTCATAATCATAAGGTTATAACAAAGGAATAACAATGAAGACAGAATGTTCTGAACAATAAAGTCATAGAGCACTAAAATTAAAAAGTCACTTTGCTGCTGGTGCGTTGGGTGATAGCATACGTTTAGGCATTTTTGTGGTTTATCAATTCCATCCTGGAACTTAGTCCTTAAATAATACTTTGATCGGCTTTGGTCCCAAACAAGCCATAACAACTCAATCCGAGATGAATTCATTGCACGTTTGATCGAAATAAGAAGTTTTCCTCGGCATCAAAGGTTGTCCGACTCCTGTTTGCACAACGGTTTATAATTATTTTTATTTGCCGCTATCACACTTCTAATCATCTAAGCGTGTGCCACAAATCCACTTCCTTATTCCCAATTAACTTGTCAATCAGTGGATAATTGTTCACCATGACCCAATTTACCTGTAAAGGTGTCAAACAGATCAATAACCGGATATCATTAAATATGACATTCACCTTTACCATTCGTATCTCTCAGCGTTTTTCGTCAGCGCGGGAGTTCCAAATGGGGAATTTCCAGAAATATTGATCGCAAAATGTAGGTCAAGATTTTATTGTACTTGATTTTTTTCACGGGCGAAAGATTTTGAAAGTTGACGGAAGGGACCCTCAAAATCGGGAGAAAAATGCTCCCGCCGGAAGGTTCACATGTATGCAAACATGTAAATTTGATTTATAAGATCAACATTAAAGTATTAATTTAACAAGAAAGGACTTGAATGTAAGTAAACATTAAAGAATATGTGTCTAAAATAAAAATGTAGATATTTAATTAGTGTGCGTGTCTGGAATTACCTTCGTCCGGTAAGAAGCACTCCTAGTCAAAACATTGGATGCAAGTAAACCAAAGGGCCTAAACAGGATAGCTAAAATCTGGTAAGGTTACCTGTGCTAGGGCGAGACTGACCTTAGTTGTAATAAATTACATTACATGTATGAAGGAACTATAAATTGCAAATATAAAAATATCTATTAAACCATGACAGTGCCAAAGTTAAGGTATAAATATTGTTGTTGTTGATCTGTCATGGTAAGATCTACGAGGAGGGGTATAAATCATATCAAAAAGTAAGTGCAAGACAGCAGCTAGCCCTAACAGTTATGATTCTAAGTAAAAAAAATAGTAATTCAATTTCTTTTGCACACCATATAGTATATACATTATTTTGTTGTCATTTCAGATGTCTTCAGAAGCTGTGATAATTTTACATCAGGTAAGACACATTCTCTATTTGATAAATATGACCTTATCTTTATAATAGATCCGTGGGTTTAAGACCCAGTCGGGTCTAACTAAAGACTATGAAATTGGTATTTGTTGCTTCTCTACTAAACCCACAGCATTAAGGAGTAAGCACAAAGATTGGTTGGCTCGGCATCAGGATAATGTTTCTGAGAGGAGTGATGTGTCTACGTGTGGACTGTTGTTTCAGTGAGCTAGCACTATAAAAATCCAACTAGATGCGTGTTGATTTAGTACAAAGCACTTCGAAATTACAAATGTAACTTGTTCTCACCATGATATATCTGAAAAATTGCTCATTTGGCATTGAACAACAATTACTCACTTACACACCTGAAATAGATATGGATTGTTTATACTTTTAACAATGTAATTTGTTCATTTTCAGATTTATGAACATTTGTTAAGTTTGTTATCGAGAGCAAAGTTATATGTTGGTAAGTTTTAGAAAGCAAATCTAATTAGGTATCAGATGCATTTTGTTCCCTTGTTTTAGACTTTGACATAAAATGATTAGTAAGGCATGATCTTTGTATAAATTTGAACTGTCCTGTCAAAAAAGAAAAACAAAAATTTTCAGTTTGATAGTAATGTCTTTCTCCCCCTTCTGTTGAGACACATTATTTTCGTCCTTTTTGTCCGCCTGTCTGTCCCTAACAAATGTGTTTGTATGTGCAACTCGTGCATTTTCAATGGAAATTCCTTAAAACTGCATACACAGTTTGATCTGACAGTTTTTGAAGGAGTTGTTGCCCTTTTTGTCATAGAATATGTCATCAACAAGTTTGTTTGTGCAACTCCTACATTTTAAATGGGAATTTCTCAAAACTTTGTATTGTTACTTATTATTAAGAGATGAAGATAACCATGTAGAACCTGTTAGTAAACCAGATATTTTGCTGTCATCCCATACTGTCTTAATTTCGTATTTGTATGTATAGTGAAACCTTTGCTAACATGAACCCTCATTAAAATGGAATCCTGTATAAACCAAACTTTATATAATGAAGTTCCTGTGTAGGAAACATTTGTTAATCTAACCTGCATAAATCGAACACTTGTCAATTCCGAATGTAAAGACTGTCCAATGAGGTTTTGTTTAGACAGGTTTCACGGTACTTTGTGGAACATCAAAGTAAACCAATTATTTTACTGTAATGTCATGCTTTCTTGTTTTTTATTTGCAGATCCTCAGTCTCACGGAACATCCAAATTAACCAGCTATTTTGCTGTCATGTCATACTGTCTAATTTCCAGGACAGAAAAATTAATGGTAAACATTTTTGCCTGTTTATTTTCTTGTATATTTTGTAAATGCAAAAACAATATGAAATTTATATTATTGCAATTAAATCATTTTCGTCTAAATTTTTCAAAAATCTTCTTCTCTGAAACCACTGAACCAATTTGAACCAATCTTTGCCACAATCATTCTCAGGGTGTCTAGTTTAAGAATTGTTTCTGATGTGCCTGCCGACTAGCCAACATGGCTGCCGTTACTAAAAGTAGAACATATGAGCAAAATCAACCAAAAAATTCAATTAAAAAATTCTGAAAAATTCTGAAAAGGGCCATTTTTCAGACTTAAGGAAAATGATACATTTGTGAATACCTTGTGAATTATGGTTGATAACTTTAGCCACCATCAAACATGGCCACCACCGTTACTGAAAATAGAACATTTGACAATACAATGCAAAAATTATTTTAAAAAATCCTGTGCCAATGGCTACCAAACTTTAGGAAAATAATACAGATGTGATCCTCTTTAAGTATTATGGTTAATGATTCAAACTTCCATCAACATGGCCATCTCTGTTACTAAAAATAGAAAGTTTGACAAAAAAAATCAATAAAAAAATTCTGAAAAATTCTGTAAAGTGCCAATTGCTAGCAAACTTTGAGTTTGATTGATCCCTTTTTACATTTGATGATCTAGCTTGCTCAATATTTAAAATGGCCATCAGCATTGAAGGTTGATTTATATTGGATGTAATGGGAAAATGATATTAAAATCTTCTGATGTTCATTGTGATATGAAGATTCAATTTTGTACCAGTGAAGGTCCTGTGGTCTATTGGATTCAAGTCATGGGAGATCAAAATTTAATATATGCTACGATAGGCAATGCAATCTTCTTTACCAGTGAGCAATACAGGCTCATGTGAGCCTCTATTTATCTCTTACTTTTATGTTTCAGGAATTACTGTTTTAAATGCCTAAATGCCATTTAAGACTGGTTATTTAAAGGCCAAAATATTCCCTTACAATTCTCAGTTTTCCTTATAGTTTTCTGAAAAACCATCATTCCGAAGACAGGACTCTTCAATGTTCTGATGTTTGTTTTCTTTATTTAAGCTAAAATATTATGTAAATTTATCATGGGTAATGATTTATTTCTGTTTTAGAGTGTTGCTATATTTTTTCATCTTCTGTAGAATGCTATGCTGTAGTGGTTTAAAATAATTAACTATATAAACTAACTAAGATATAATTTCATGTGGTGCTCAGTTTTATTCTTCAGTTAAATAGATTTCCCTGTAGATTATGAGGCTCCATAAAATTCTTGGGTCCTCTGACTACCTCCACCTCTTATGATGATTATCACCAATAGCTGAAAAATTTGTGAAAATTGTATATTCTTATAAGCTTACTTTTATTTAATTTCAGTTTGGTCGGTGTTTCCAAGATTTATGGAATCTGTTCCAACCAAAGCTATGTGAACCTCAAATATCAATGCACCATAACAAACAGGTATGGTAGCTACATGTAACTCTGTTTTTAATACTTACTGTATCTGAACCAACAGTTAAATACATTGTACATTATAAGTCTCTTTTTCATCTGAACCAACAGTTAAATACATTGTAAGTCTCTTCTTCATCAGAACCAACTGTTAAATACATTGTAAGTCTCTTTTTCATCTGAACCAACAGTTAAATACATTGTAAGTCTCTTTTTCATCTGAACCAAGTGTTAAATACATTGTAAGTCTCTTTTTCATCTGAACCAACTGTTAAATACATTGTAAGTCTCTTTTTCATCTGAACCAACAGTTAAATACATTATAAATCTCTTTTTCATCTGAACCAACAGTTAAATACATTGTAAGTCTCTTTTTCATCTGAACCAACTGTTAAATACATTGTAAGTCTCTTTTTCATCTGAACCAACTGTTAAATACATTGTAAGTCTCTTTTTCATCTGAACCAACAGTTAAATACATTGTAAGTCTCTCTTTCATCTGAACCAACAGTTAAATACATTGTAAGTCTCTTTTTCATGATGATAGATTTGTCTAGTACAGAAATTTGTCTACGCATAATTATTATTTGAACCTTTATCAACAACCATATTCATATTTATTTTTGAACCGCATCGGTGGTGTAATGGTTAGCATGCTTGCCTTGAGTGCGGTAGATCGTGGGTTTGAGCCCGAATCGGGTCAAACCAAAGACTATAAAATTGGTTTTTGTTGCCTCTCCGCTATTAAGCATGCAGCATAAAGGAGAAAGAGCAAAGACTGGTTGGCTCGGAATCAAGATAATGTGTATGATTGGAGCTACATGTCTATCCGCGGATTGTTGTTTCAGTGAGCTAGCACTATAAAAATCCAACTAAGCGTGTTGATCTAGTACAAAGCAGACCTCATCATCATTTCATTGAAAATTAACTTGTTCTCACCATGATATAGCTGAAAAATTGCTGAGTTGGCATTAAACAACAATCATTCACTAACTTATTTATTTTTGTCTTTGTTGTATATTTTTTTGGTGCCATTTTTGGTTTAAACCTGTTTATTATTGGTTTATTTTAGGCTTTGATGTATTTCTGGTACCAGGCTTGTATAGACTGTCCAGAGAATATCAAACATATTATAACCAACCCTCATGTTTGTAAACAGATAGCATATAATTACATATTGTAAGTATAGAAACAGATTGTAAACAAAAATGTCAAACAAGACTAAGTGGAAACAAATATCAAACAAACATTAAAAATGTCAATACAACACAGACAATACAATGACCTAACAAAGAAACAATTATCCACAAATTGTTACACAGAAAACTAAAGAATGAGCAACATGAACCCCACAAAAAACCTGTGGTGAACTCAGGTGTTCCAGAAGGATAAGCAGCTCCTGCTTCACTAGTGGGCCATGTTACTTTTGTTAAAAATCTGGATATAATTTATGAAAGAGGAAAGAACGAGATTGTGCTTACGGTAAGCAGAATATATCTGTAACACAGCTATTCCTTAGCGGTTACCCAAGTCATGATGGTGTGACCGTAAAGCGTTAAATATAATGAACCTCAACTTAACCACTAGGAACATTTGGAACAGTAGCTTCATTAATAGCAGCAAACCTCTATCAAGGAAATCCTGATAGAAGCCTCAAACTCTAGAATACTGTATCAACTGAGACTGTCCAAAATTGACATTAATATCTTTATTTTGTTACATTATATGTGTAATTCAGTAGGCACCCTGTTGATCATAGTTTGCTTTCTATTAATAGATTATTCTGTCAAAATTTTAAGAATTTACTGATGTTGCCAACATTCTATTCCATATTTTACAATGTTAATAAAAATTTATTTTGCGAAATTTTCATAACTTAAAATCATTTACCTTGCATTTTAATATTTTCCTCTAAAATATTGTATTTTGTATTATTTTCCAGAGCCGATCATGATGATCAAGATGTTTTAATGTTTAACAGAATTATGTTACCATCATACTATGGATTGTTACGGATGTGTTGTATACAGTCAAGGTCGTTTACACGACAACTAGCTTCACATCAGAATATAAACTGGGCTTTCACAAATATTGCACCTTATCCTACTAAATATGCTGCTGTAAGTACAGTGAAAAAAAACTTTTGAAAATTGTTGAAACTGTCATCTTCTTTGGGTTACTTTCATCACTTTGAGTCTGTTGTTGTGATGGTACTTTAACATCTTCTTTGCATGTTTTATCTAAGTTTATCATATATTTTGTACTTATTACTGAGATTATATAGATGTTAAACTGAAACCTGTATCGCATGCCGGAGTACCAGGAAAATAGTTTGTCATGAATTCTCCAGATGAAATATATGAAAGTGAACAATACATGTCAAAATCTGTATTACATGCTGCATCAACTCTCGACCTATATCAGCCCTCGAGACTACGGCCCTCTGACTGATATTGGTTACTCGGATTGATACAGTATGTGATACAGATTTTGCCATGTATTATTCACTGTTTTATCAAGGTGATGACAGTATAACATCTCATAGTTACACATAGAAATTTACGATGATTTGTCATAACGGGCTTGTTGCTTAATAAAGGGTGTTATCATGTGTAAAGATCATAGGGAAAATTTATAGATCATCAATTTATACAAATGACAAAATATATTTCAGGGTCAATTTTTAAAACTTTCACCTTTGCTATTCAAAGTGATAACATAAATAGTGGTGAAACAGTGAATTGAACTTATATAATTGCAGTACACTCTCATTTTACTGCAGCTTTTGGACCAATCTATATTTTGGCTTTCAACGAAGGTGACAATTGAACAAGGAACAAATTTACATATAAACTACATGATTTTTGGAAAGTTGATGGCTTTAAGAGAAGGTGGGGGACTAAAGAAGCATATAACGAGGGTATACTTTTATTCCATTTTGTGAGTAATATTCTATGATCACTTGTTTATTTAGTGAAAGTCATGTCGTCAGTGTAAATTGTATATTTCATTTTAACAGGCTGTAGATGAACTATTTAAAATGATGAAATTAATGGCGACTAAATATCCAGATAGTACTGAAGATGAAATACGATCCATTAACGCTTTCAAAAGAAACTCGTTACAGATGTTCTTAAATATGTTGGATGCAAGATCTGGATGGCAAACTCTTATCAGGTAAAGAATATTTTTTTCTGTAAATCAATCAAAAATAATATTGAACATTTAAGGTAATTGATTTATAACACTGTCAGCAAGCTTATGGCAACATATTGTGAAAGAACTCCAGGTGATATCTTAAGGTTCCATTAGTGTTTTAAATTTATGAATTAATCAAAATACAAAATTCCATAAATTTTAGGTTTTCACAGTATTGAGATGTTCAAAATTAATATTGGAAACCTATTTCAGAGATGCAAGCCACACCTATTTTGGCTGAGTTTCTCCGAATTTTATGGCTTTCACTTAAAAAAAACCCAACAGGAATATTGTCGATTCTGAAATATTCCTGAAAAAACAAACATTTTCTCAGTCATTTATCAGGTCGGTATCCGGAGAAACACATGCAATATGCGCTTTTGTAACATAGACATCAGCATGTCAGATGTGGCAAAAGAGATCTTGTTAAGCATGTAAAGACCATGAAAGAAAATGCATTTGATTTGGCAAATAAAACTACTTTCAAAGTCAAAAAATAGGAAACACTGTGACATTAGTAAATTATTTTTTCAATATAAAAGCAGAGGTATTTTGGAAACTGATACAAAAATTGAAAGCATCTTTTCCACCGAGATAATGATGTAAAATGTGCAAGGAAGCCTTGACATGAAATTATATCTTTGATGTGTAACAAACAACTTCAAAGTGAAGGATTTGCCTTTTCGGTTTCCAAATTTTCTTGAAAGGGGGAGGGGGGGATACCCCAACCATCCTTAGAAGGTCACAACGTATTCCCGTACCAATTTTTCTAGATACCTCTCTGTTTCGTTGATTGAGGTTGTAATCTCTGTTATTTTAGGAGTGGTCCTAAATTATTTTATGATGATTTATGTAATGGTGTTATTTTGTTTTAAGTAGTCATTATTTTAATTTAGATTTTCTTTTTGTTGTTGAGTTGAATTAATAGTTGGGGAATACATGCATGTTGATTTTGTGGAAAGAAAATGCTTAGTTATTTTGGACCCATTGATTAAGTTATCTCCCTTTCATTCATTTGTTCACATGATTATAACTTTTTAGCATTATGAAGATTTTGGTTGACAGTACTGATGACAGATTGTTCCTTATATACCAAGGAGGACTACAAATGATGTCAGATGTAAGCTTTGAATTATCTATACTTACAAACTCCTGTCATTTACAAGGTTGGCTTTGATACTCTAGCTAGAAATTTAAAATAATTTTTATGCATTTCTCTAAAAACAATGATTACATAGAATCTTGTCTTGAGAGATCACCCTCTTCTGCAAACAAGATATTGTCTTGAAAGATGTAATACTAAAAAAAACAGGTTTGTTTTATAGAAATATTGAAGATTTATAACATTTAAAAGGGTACCACAAAAGGGATTGATTTCTCACTAAGAAAGTTATTTCAGTACAGATTTCACTGTACTATTTATATTGGTACATTGTGTATACTGATCTTGTCAACTGGTTTACTGGAGATATATTTCTTAAAGTTATATTTAGCATATACATATAAGTTAACTTCATTTTTTGTTAATACCTAAAAACAAAATGGTTTGGTTAGGGAAAAATTGAAGAGAAATACTATGTAGGGAAGATGGAATTTTTCTTTTATTTAGTCTTGTTTTCTGCACAGATATATAGTGATGAAATTAAAAAAATAAATGTATGAATATAAATTAATCTTTGGGTATTCTCCCAGTCTGATACATGTCCATAGCAGAGTTTAGCTATCCTGTTTAGGCCCTTTGGTTTTATTGCTCCTAAAACTTTAAATTATTTAGCTTTCCAAGCTGTCGATTTTGAGCGTACCTGATGAATGTTATTCCAGGAACGTGTTGTGCACACTAAATTTGATATCTACGTTTTTATTTAAATTATTAGTGTGTATATTTTTAATACATACATATGCTTTGATGTTCAATTTCAGGCATTTAACAATCTACATGTAATGTACCATGAAGCCACAGCATGTCATGTGACAGGAGACATTGTTGATTTGTTGACTATTATATTGCCTGTCTTGAAGGTCATCAGACATTTTCATGAGAAAAAAGGTAAATTTTCATGTAGTAATTTCATTAATTTGCATATTGCCATTTCCTTGCATTTCATTGGACGAAACAGTAAAATTTTATAATTTTACACATTAATAATTCCAAACTGATAAGGTGTATTCATATGCCTTTGTATCACATTTTACAATTCTGGTTGGTTTTTTTTATAAAATGAGAAAATATATGTTATGAAATCAACAAAGCAAGATATTTCATTGAATCAATTTAAAAATTCCAGAAAAAAGCAATATAATTCAGTGTTTAATACATATGCTCCACCTTTTTCAGTATAATTTAGAAGTTGGATCGAAAACAAGGTGAGCAATTACAAACTTCTGTGAGCACCTATTTATAGATACCTGAAATTTAATTGTGAATATGTCCTCTGAAATCAGCACTTATACTGTTACCGTTTCATAGTCGCTCTACATGAGTCAGGTACCAGAAAAGCTATATTTTGGTAGTGACCGTATATAATAATGCAATTTGACTGCTAGGAGAACCAGTGCAGGATAAAAGTAATTAAATTTCATGATTAAAATAGAAATAGGTCATAAATATTTTGATTGAAACACATTTCATTTTTTACTGATATAGGTTCAGGCTCAGATATTTCAACAGTATTACAAAACTGGAAAGACAGAATGGAATTTGTCAAAAAACTGCTGACATTATTGAACTCTTTCACACCTCCAGAAATTAGGCAGATATCAATAGGTAAGAAATAGAGGATCTTATCGAACTCTTTCACACCTCCAGAAATTAGGTTGACATCATAGGTATAGGGTAAGGGTAACAGTGCTTAATGCTACTTTCAACAATATTTCAGTTATATTGTGTTGGTGGAGGAAACCAGAGTGCCCAGAGAAAACCACCGACCTGTTGCAAGTCACTGACAAACTTTATCACATTATGTTGTATCTGGTACAGCTCGCCATGAGCAGGATTAAAACTCACAACTTTAGTGGTGATAGACACTGATTTCACAGGTAGTTGTAAATCCAATTACCATACAATCATGACCATGACAGCCCCTCCATAGGTATAAGACACTGATTGAGTTTGTAATTGCTTGATGTGAGGAATGCTTTCAATATGTCAGTCTATCATGCAAAGTCACAACAAACAGTAGATTTTTCCAATATTTCTGACTTCTTATGGTAATTTGGGATTTAGATGGTTTGTTGAATCATCAACTATAAAGTATATTAATTTGATATATATTTTGTATTTCAGAGGTTCTTCGTGAAATGGTTATAACTTTCCAAAGTGAATGTGTTCATACAATGGTGCCAATCCTTACACAGTCTCATGTATCCTTTCAGGAGAGTAATTTACCAGGTAAGTAGAAGATACATATTTTTATGCCTCAAGCTACGAATAGTAAGTGTTTAAAGTTTATGAGCAAAAGATCATGATATATTGTTAGCATAGTGAAAACATTAATTTGCTTTCAGATTTTCGGTGGTAAGATCAATACTAAAGCTAAGGTTGAAAACCAGTCAGTTTTGAAAATTTGGACAATTTTGTTTTACTGCACGAGACTTTGAAAATGTAAATGATCATAAATTGAAAACCTTGCATCTTGAACAAGGAAGACCCTACCGTAACTGAAACGTAGAACAGCATTGAAAGTGATGTTCCTTTACTTTAGTTTGTATATTAGATGGTCCGTTCTTACTAAATGACAGGTTTTTACTGTTTTCTGCATGCTGTATATTTAACTCCTCAGTTTACAACATGAACCATTAGCTCACACCTTTCTATATTTTCAGTAGAGTAACAGGCTTGGTAACAATACTACATTAATATTTTTGACAAATTCCTGCATATTTTTTTTATGAGGTTAATAATTTACGTAAACAAATTATTTTTCATACTTTTATAAGTTAGTTTTATTTGGATTTTTTAACACTAGCTAGTTATGTGACTGGAACGATATAACTGAAATATTGTTGAAAGTGGCTTAAACACCATAACCCTAACCCTAACCCTAAATCACCATTAAAGTTGTGAGTTTTATTCCTGCCCATGGCAAGGTGTACTCGATACTATTTTTTGTAGTGAGGCGTATTCAAATTCCACACGTGAAATTCAATACCAAGATATAACTGAAATATTGTTAAAATTGGTTTTGAACCACTCATAAACCAATACATGTAGCTAGTGTCATTTTTATTTCTAGTTCCAACACCAGGACCATACTTCCCTAGAAGAGGACAGAAACCTATTGGATCCAAGTCCAATATTCGTCCACCAAGACCTCAGTTTAGTATGATGCTTCATTCTAGTCAAGTAGAGGCAACAAAGGTAAAGATATGTTGTTTTAGTGGTCATTTTATCAGTGTTAGGTATCAATATAGTACCTGGTACCATCTATAACTCTCAACTGAATTATTAATGTACAATATTGGTATAAAAGAGATTCTTTTGTATAGTGAATGAAATGTTGTATATCAGTACTTAAAAAACCTTTCCAAAAAAATAATTTAAATATCGAAATGTTATGTCTCCAAAGAAACTAGCTAATAAATTAACTATTGCAATAGCATTGTTCTATAAACAATATCAAATGTGTGTTGATGTTTTATTCTATAAACTATTATCACAGCTTTAAATTTCATTCTTCTTTGCCTAACTAACTGCATCGGTGGTGTAATAATAAGTATGTTCTCCTCGAATTTTGTCTTTGCTACCACGCAGCATTAAGGAGTAAAGACTGGTTGGCTTGGAATCTAGGTCATTATTCAGAGTGCAGCAAGATGTCTACCCACATACTGTTGTTTCATGGAGTTAGCACTAAAATTCAATGTGTGTTGGTCTAGCACAAAGTGGGACATTATCATCTTATTGAAATGTAACTTGTTTTCGTCATGATATGGCTGAAAAATTGCTCTTTTGGAGTTGAACAACAATAACTCACTCACTCTTTGCTTAACTAAATTTAAATAGAATTCAAATAACAAATAACAAATTGTTTTTGTGTTTGACCTTTTGTCCTTTATCTTTTGGCCAATATATTGTTTGTCCTTTATCTTTTGGCCAATATATTGTTTGTCCTTCTTTGATTTGTGGTTTCTGATTACCCCTGTAGTAGGTATCTTCAAACTTTTCTTATCGTCCCTAATGTTGAAATGAATATAACATGAATTATATTTATTGATTATTTGCAGGGTGTTGATGAGAATTATGATGGTATTCTGTCAGAATTCTTCACTCCATATCATGCCTTGGTAGATCTCGTGTGTAGGGTAGCAGTTAATCAACAGATATTAAATGAGCACATTATTAACCTAAGTGAGTATCAGAAAGCCATTTTTATATGTGATGGAGAAGAAGAATCGTTTTGATTCTTGGTGTTTACACCAGTTTATTAGTATTTAATGGTCACTTTTCATCTGTAATTATCTTCTGAGATGTTCTCAATACATAATTGTACCAATTAAACTGTCAAATTAATGAGTAATGAACTAATTAACTGTCAATCATTATAAAAGCACCAGAGCATTACAAGATGACAATTTTTTTTCCAATAAAATGACTTCTGGTAACAGTATTACAAGCATAATTGCAGACTGGAACTAAAAATGATATGTCTTATCTGGTCATTTTTTTGTTGTTCCAAGGGTACAAGTTTGATAGTTCTATGAAATATGAAAAACTAAATTCAACTGTAACAAAAGGAAAATAATAATGTTGATCATATTGACACTCATTTGTGCCCTGTCCAAAGGACAAGTTGTGTATTTGATTGTCCAATTCAGTAAGTGAATCCACCCCACCCCCCTTTTTACTGTAGTAAGGCCAAAGTACAAATTTAATTGTATCGACCCTACACATTATTAGAGAAGGTTAAAGATAATTATTGTATACTGTAATTTATCCTTTGATTTCTATGATCAGGTGCTGTAGTTGCAGTGGAAGGTGTTCCTTTACACTCAGCATTCTTTGCCAAGTTATGGTATGAAATTTATCATTCGGAGGTAAGTTATAGTAATATTATTGTCTTAGACAATGGGGGGCCATTGTGGTCGTGATCGTAATGTAGTTGGATTTACAACTACCTATGCAATCAGTGCCTATCACCATTAATGGTGTGAGTTGGAATCCCGCTCAGATGAGGTGTACTCAATACAACATTATATGATAAAGTTTGTTAGTAACTTGCAGCAGGTCGGTGGTTTTCTCTGGGTACTCCGGTTTTCCTCCTCTAATAAAACTGATCGCCACGGTGTAACTGAAATATTTTTTGAAAGTGGTGTTAAGCACCCTAACCCTAAGCCTCGTAGAAATTGAAATACCAACATAGATATCTAATTAACAATGTAGTGGGCATAACGTTCATCAGGTACGCTCAGTCAATAGATTAGAAAGCCACATAATTTAAAAGCCTGTGAGAACAAGTAAGCCACAAAGTATGAAGATATTTAATGTGTACACTTTAGATTCAAATGTTAATCAATTATTCAGAATCATCAGGTATTATCACATGTTTATTTACATTGTATAGTGCAATGAAAACAGGACCATACAAGCTTGATTTGACAATAGAGAATAACCCAATAATACATATACAAGTTTAAATGTGTTATTTGATATAACGATCATATAATTGTCATGTCTTTCTATTTTTAGGTTGATAGGAACTGTATAAAGATATTGTGTAGTAGCAGTTACTTTATAGAATATGTAGATTCAGTATTACTTGATGAAAGATTGTCACTAAATAATCATAACATATATCAGTTCTTCTGTAATTTCTTCCCTAAGGTTTGTAACATTAGCTTCTAATAATCAGTTTTTCAGGGGCAGTCGTCGTCGTGATCGTATGGTAGTTGGATTTACAACTACCTGTGCAATCAGTGCCTATCGCCACTAAAGTTGTGAGTTCGAACCCTGTTCATGGCGAGAAAAAACATGTGATAAAGTTTGTCAGTGACTTATGACAGGTGGTGGTTTTCTGCAGGTACTCCGGTTTCCTCCATTAATAAAACTGACCGCCACGTTATAGCTGAAATATTGTTGCAAGTGATGTTAAATACCATATTCCTAACCCAAAAGGTTTTTACACCCACACAACACAATAGTTGGTGGCATATTGTTTTATCTGTCCATTTGCTCCTAAACAGAGATTATTGTTTTGCAGATGCAAATTAACAAAATTTGTAAACAGAAATGTCGTAAAATAAGGTCATACAATGCAGGCATTCCATATTATTTTTCTTTAAATGTTAAAATTAGCATATCATAAGAGAAATAATTTGTGGTATTCATGATTATACTACCGTCAAACCTGTTTAAACAAAATCCTGAATAAAGGAAAATTCTGTTAAAACCGAATTTTATATGAAAGTCCCTATGTAGAAAACATTTGTTAATTTAACCTGTATAAACTGAACAACTACCTGTCTATTCTGAACATAAAAACTGATCCTAAAGGAGGATTGATATGGATAGGTTTCACTGTACCATACAAAATATTGATTGCATTTAAATAATATCCTTTCTGTATCCTTTGGGGTTAAAAAATTTAACACACAATGTTGTGTCCTAGAGAAAAGATACAATAAATCATGGCTTCAAAAAATATTTCTAAAGTGATGTTTCATAATGCTAAAAAAAACATTCAGATAAATGGGGGACTAGTAAATAATGCTTCATATAAAATTTATTTTTTGCATATTAATAATATCAATATAACTTTTCAGGTGTATCAACAAGTGCTGAATGATCAAGGGAGATCACTCTTGGATAGCTTAGTTGCCTCAGTGACGGCTGAAAAGTCTGCCATAGAAAATGTCAGATACCAACATGACTTACTAAGCATATGTGAAAGAATAAATGGGGTTTGTAATCTTAAAGAAATTTTATTCAGTTATTTTCAGTACTGAACAGTTAGAGCATGAAATGAAATGAAATGAAAACTGTGTCGGTGGTGTAATGGTTAGCGTGTGCGGTACATCGTGGGTTCAAGCCCAGATCGGGTCAAACCTAAGACTATTAAATTGGTATTTGTTGCTTCTCCGCTAATACCTGCAGAAGTTAGCTGAGCGTTAAGTCTCAATAACTAACTAACTAACTCTCCGCAGAAGTAAGGAGAAAGAGCAAAGACGGGTTGACTCGGAATCGGGATAATGTGTCCGAGTGGAGCAACATGTCTACCCGCGGACTGTTGTTTTCAGTGAGCTAGCACTATAAAAATCCAACTAAGCATGTTGGTCTAGTACAAATCAGACCTCATCATCATCTCATTGAAAATTAACATGTTCTCACCATGATATAGCTGAGGTGGCATTAAACACCAATCACTCACTCAGAAATGAAAAATAAAAGATAAATAAAGTGAACAAATAATATTACACATGTAAGTTGTCACAGATTTCAACAACTACAATTTAATGATGTATTTGATTTTGATATGTTATAGATTCTAGCCTTAATTTTATAATATATTTTAAATAAAAGTAAATACCATGGAATAATAATAAAAATAATAACTACCATGTAATATAAAAATATGTATATTTTGTTTTCACAGGATTTAAGAGCCATGTTACTGATTTTCTCTGTGCAACCTCCCAAGAAAATGAATCCTTTATTGGTGGACAGTTTACATTATATTCTGAGTATATGTAGGGAGAATCAACAACAGAGAGCTGAGGCTGCTAGGATACAGAATAGAAAGAGATCAGGATCTGACAGCCAAGAGGAGATAACTGAGTCGGCAGGTTAGAAAAATACTGGACTGAATTTTCTTTTAATGTATATGTTGCATATTTTTTTTATTGATTAAATAAATTTTCTTGAAATATTTTAGTGTAAATTTTATACACATGTATATGTCTATAAGTATTTTTTATATATATTTGTGCTAAGTACGCAGCATTAAGT
Source organism: Bathymodiolus brooksi (assembly GCA_963680875.1). Taxonomy (NCBI): domain Eukaryota; kingdom Metazoa; phylum Mollusca; class Bivalvia; order Mytilida; family Modiolidae; genus Bathymodiolus; species Bathymodiolus brooksi. The sequence goes on along the minus strand of OY804576.1, from coordinate 82,235,215 downwards.
AGAAAGAGCAAAGACTGGTTGGCTCGGAATCAGGATAATGTGTAAGAGTGGGGTGACATGTCTATCTGCAGACTGTTGTTTCAGTGAACTATCACTATAAAGATCTAATTAAGTGTGTTGATCTAGAACAAAGCAGGCATCATTCTCATTTCATTAAAGGTCACTTGTTCTTGCCATGATATAGCTGAAAAATTGCTGAGTTGGCACTAAGCAACAATCACTATATATTTGTGTATTCTTCTTATAAAAACTACGAACATATGTTGGTGTCTCATAAATTGCCAGCATATGTAGATTGGTTTACATAAACATAATTTCGCATATTAAAAATACATGTCTTGTCCAGTATAAAAAATATTTTGTAATGCAATTTAATTTTTGTAGTTGTAACACCGTCTAAGAAGAGAAGAGTGTCGGGCAAAGATGGATCTGAAGAAACTGAAGATAGAGACTCGGATAGTGATGTAGAAATTATTCCTGATGACACGCCCCCTAAAAAGGAGGAAGTAAAATCCTCCCCAACAAAAGAGGAGGAGGAAATGGTATCAAAAGATGCAACAACCTCCTCATCAGAAATGAAAGAAACCTCCGAATCAGAGGTCAAAATTGAGGACATTACTGAAAATGAATCTGACAAGTCACAACAACAACCTAGTACATCAAATGACGACCAAAACTCTGATACAAGGGAACCATCATTATCGGACCAGGATGGTGAAATTCAGAGACAAAATAGTACAGAGAGTAGACAAAGTAGTGAAGACATCCCAAGACAGAAAGAACGACCAACCATGGTAGACTTAGTGGCCAAACAAATAGATGCAATATTTTCTATCATAGAAAAACATTGATGTTCTTTATCTAGCTAATGGTGCTGACTATTTTACAATCAAAATTCATTGTTTAATGAAGTGTTGGTGCATTTATAAAATTTGTTCTTGAAATTCACTATTTCAGAAACTAGTGCATTGTGGGATTTATGTGTGTCATTAACATGAATTTGACCAATGAAAGTAACATAATTTAAAAAATTTGGTGTATTGTGAAAACAAATTTCTTATAATGCATTGCTTTTTGAAATAGTGCATTGTGGGACTTATGTCATTAACATGCTTTTGACCAATGGAAATAACAAAATTTTTAAATTGTTGGTGTATTGTGAAAGCAAATTTCTCACAATGTGTTACTTTTTGAAATAGTGAATTGATTATTCTGGAATAGTTAAATATGGGGTCTTTTTATCATAAGACGAAAGGAAATTAAGATCAGTTTCAAGAAAATCTTGTCAAATGTGAACAGGTTTGAAATTTGATGAAGATTGACTGTATGTTTATATGCTTTTGAACATGGTGCTATTGTAACGCTTCATGTGTTCTGTCTTTCATTTTTATGGATGTTTTAATTTTAGAATTTATTCAACATCATAGTAATACCAGTTATTTGAAGATTGTGGAAGTAAAAAAAGACATGATTTTGATTTTCAGTTTCAAATACAGTATTCTCCCCTTGTAAAAGGCCATTCCCACCTCTTATCGGGCCAGCTTTCAGATGTACTGAGAGAGTTCAATACTACTACATTGTGCCGCCTCCTCCTTGGAATTTTCAGGTCGTACATGTTGTAAAAGGCAATACAATTATTAATACTTGATTTGATCATAATACTCGGTGACTTCATAATGATCCTATTCTTCCCAAAAATCAGTTCCTGAACGTTTTGGCTCATTTTTGTTTTACTCGGACAATCTTCAGCTTGTGAATTAATTCATATTTTGGAAAACATATAAAAAGTATTGCTAAAATGAGCACAGTTATTTAAAATAGTCTGAAAATAGTAATAATATTTGCTGTCTTCGCAGAAGTAATTTTAGTAAAAAGTTAATCCATACGTATACATGTACTTATGTGTGGTATATACTGTATTCTATTCAAAATCATCCAAAAAAAAGTGTGTCAGGGAAAGGGAGAATGTAAAAAAAGGAAGTTTTTTTTCTCCAAAATATTGAGGAGGGGAAATGTGTTGGTAGCCTTGCAGTGTAAAAACTAATTTGTAAGAATAAAAAAGTGCTAACAATGTAATTAGGAGATTGAATATGACGGTTAATGACCATTGCCTTGATGTTTAAAAATTTATTCTTATGTTGACAATTGAGAAGGTTTGACCATAGTAATTTGAAACACTTCACTTTTTCAAACCACTTGAAATTAGGTTCTATTGCAAAAAAATGATAATATATGTATACATGTATGAAGTATCAAAAGCAACTATTTCTATATATTTTTTCATTTGTTTTTGATTTTGTTTTTTAAAAAATGTTTAAAGGTTATTATTAGCATTTATATATTTACCGTGTTGTGATCTCAAGTTGTGAACACTGCCGATATTTCCAATAGTTGTATACAATAGACAATCATGTACTTTTACCATGAACATAGTATGGAAGTTAATGTATCGTGTTCACATAGCATACGTATGGAATGAATGGTAACATATTTGGTCCAACAAATCATGTGAACCAAATTAATTATTTAAATTTAAAACATATTTAAAAAAAATTTAATACTACATTTCATTTAATATTTCTTCATGCAATGTGTTGTCAAAAGGAAATGAACTTTATGAGAGATGAGATGACTCAAATTTTTTTTTGTAGATCAATGCGAAACTTGCCAAACATTTTGTATACCACATTTTGCACCGATACTTATTTAACAAAGCTGTAGTAAGCGTTATATTGTGACTGAAAAATAATTCATGAGTAACCGAACGGTGGAGTAATTCGGGAATGTGCATTAGTGAATTATTATTGTTTTGTTACAAGTAATTTATTTTTGATACTCAGAATGCAAGTGTAGTTTTATGCTTTTTTTATGCTAACAAATAAAAAGAAATTCTTCTGAAAATCTAGACTTGTTTAAACATAAATTGTATGAATGAACAAGTGCACGATACAAGTTCAAATCTTTTAAAAAAAAAAATATTTTGACAATTACACAGTTCATCGGAATCCTGTTCATCTCACAGTTTGCATGCATTCGATGAAAACTTTAAAATGAAAAAAAGAACTAATAGTTTGTCAATTGTATGAAAACTCCCATTAAGAAAGCTATCTCATACTAAAATTTTAAACTCGAGTTGTTTGTCTTGTAAATTTCCTTAGATTTATTCTAAGGAGTTCACTTCAACATTGTAATCTTGGGCTTTGTTTATTTTCTTTGGATAATTCGCATAGTTTTCTATTAATAAGAATAGATACTAAATTAACTTGAAAAAAGCTAAATTTTTGCTTTCAATATTTGACTCTTTTCACAATTCACGAAAATAAAGTGTAAATTGAACTTTAATAAATACTTTTGAATCTGATAATGTGAAAGTTTGCATAGATCTAAATATACTTGTTTGTTACTGTTATGAGTCTTCTTTTCTAGTTATTAATTAATAATTAAATTTGGAAACCATTCTTGGATATTTTTTTAGGAAACCACATCATAAATCATAAGAAAGTTTGTCCATTAATAGTGAGGGATGTTTTTTCAAATTTCTTGTTCAATTTTTTTTTACAACATTCAGTACAGACCAAATTATTTGTTGAAATGGAAAAATACTCAGTGGTACTTAACCATATGATCATAAAACTTTCAAGTATGATTTTCATACTAGTACTACAAAATTGTCCAATCAGAACAAATGATTTATTTGATACAGTATTCTGGTTGGCTGTTTTTATCGAATACAAGTACAAACTTGTGCTCAAAAGATTTATGACCATAAATGGCCTGACCTAAACAAGAATTACACTGAATATAACACAAGGAAGTTTGAGAATGTATACCTATATCATATTGTTAGTCTTATCTTGTATATTTTGTTGATTTGTGAGTTTGGTGTAAATAATATATAGTTGTTGATGTGTTTTTTTATTGTTTCTTTGTAAGGATCAAATCTTTGGAGAGTTTTACTGTGATATGCTTGCTTCATGTCACTTATTTCTTTGTTAAGCTTAAGCTAATGTTAGAACTTATTAGGTTATATATATGTATTTGACAAGTTATATATCAACATTCTAGCTAAAAAAAAATGAACCCCTGTTTTAAGGTGTTAATAAGATTTCTAATTTTAGAAAATAATACAAAATATATGTATTTGGCACAAGTTATATATCAGCATTCTGGCTTTTAACCCCTGTTTTAAGGTGTTAAAAAAGAACAATGTTTTTTATGCATAAAATCTATAAACAAGGTACATGTATATGAAATTAATAATCAGTTGCATAAGTCATAAGCATGGCTGATTTTAATTGATTTGATTGAATCAGGGTATAGAACCTTAAATGTTGTTGTGATTGTATGGCAATTGGATTTACAACTACCTGTGCAATCAGTGCTTATGACCACTAAAGTTGTGAGTTCAAACGTCGTTCATGGCGAGGTGTACTCGATACAACATTATTTGATAAAGTTTGTCAGTGACTTGCGACCAGTCGGTGGTTTCCTCCACCTTAACTGACCACCATGATATAATTGAAATATTGTTCAAAGTGGCGTTAAACAATATAAAAACTAAACTACGGGTGTATATATTAAACACTATAAATGACCTACTTCTACATCATAGATACCAACAGTAAAAGATTGATTGATTTTTGGTGTTTAACGCCACTTTCAGCAATATTTCAGCTATATCATGGCAACCAGTTTTTGTGGTGGAAGAATCCGGAGAGAACCACCGACCATGGGCAAGCAACTGGTAAACTTTATCACTTGCAGATGCGAGTCGAGTGCACCCTTTTTTGTAATTTACAAAGCGAACCCACGCCGTATTGGTGATAGGCTTGTACGAGTTGTTAGGTAATCCAACTACCTAACTCATTGAGCCACCCGGGCCCTCCAACAGTAGAAGAAGTAGTCTATACATCGCTCTACCACCAGTAACCATTTGACCTTATTAGGCTGACAACCACTTATATTGATGATTTGTAAAAAAAATTCCCTATGATCTTTACACAGGATAATATCTATTATCAAGCAACAAACATGATACAAACATATCGTTGATTTCTATGTGTAATAATGTTACATCATATTGACGTCGCTGACCTCATCTTGCCCATATTATCGTTGATTTCTATGTATAATAATGTTACATCATATTGACGTCACTGACCTCATCTTAGACCATATTATCGTTGATTTCTATGTGTAATAATGTTACATCATATTGACGTCACTGACCTCATCTTGACCATATTATCGTTGATTTCTATGTGTAATAATGTTACATCATATTGACGTCACTGACCTCATCTTGACCATATTATCGTTGATTTCTATGTGTAATAATGTTACATCATATTGACGTCGCTGACCTCATCTTGACCATATTATCGTTGATTTCTGTGTAATAATGTTACATCATATTGACGTCGCTGACCTCATCTTGACCATATTATCGTTGATTTCTATGTGTAATAATGTTACATCATATTGACGTCACTGACCTCATCTTGACAAATCCTCAATAAACATACTATCGTTTATATGTTTTGCTCGAAATATTGCTCTGAGAAATCCATTCTCGCAAAATAAATCAACAATAGTATATATTTATTAATTACTGGGTTTTTTTAAACAAATGTTATATGTAATAACAAATAATCAGAATTTTTTTTTCTTACTTGAATTTGTGTATATTATTTACCTTATTTGTTCCTTACACAGAAATGATGTTTTATGTGCTTTTAGTAAATTTCCAAAATACATTTGAATGTGTTATCATTATTTAAAGCCTGTTTTTTTTTTTTTACTTTTTACAAAACAACAAAGTACCATATCTTTCTGACGTTTTTCTGCATGTAATATCACTGTCGTCAAAGAGCTCCGGTCGGAATTGTTCTGTCATCTTCTGGTACAAGTCAATTAGGCATGTTTGACATACAGGCGACGACAAAAAGTAAGTATTATGATCATATAGTATTATTATATCTTGAATCCAGAAGATGTCGTTATCGGTGGATTATTTTTGTTTGTTTTTACCTATATGTTTCTGTGGTTAACTTAATAGATTGCTCAGATATAAATAAAATGATGGACATAAACAATGAAAAATGCTAATAATGAGATTGAAATCATCAAATAAAGCTATAAAAAGTAGTCTATATGTTTAATTAAAGTACACAAACCCTTTGTAATGCTTATATACATGATAGTTTGCACTGGCGTGCCACCATGAATAGTTTTAGACTTACTACAGTAAAAAACACAATGCTTATTTACGTACATTCGTTCCGGCTCTGTCTGTTTGGGTCCCAAAAATTGTTTTTCAGTAGAACCGGTTTTGTCTATGTAAAAAATTGAAAGAATAGCGAAAACAGCTCAATATCACAATTATGTTTCCTTTTTGTAATTTATTTAAGGTTCATTATAACACTTGTAAAGGGTATGTTCGAGTTGCAAATTGATAAAAAGAAAAAAAAAAGGTCTTTAATGAATAAAAGTTGTGAAAAAAAAACAACAGCACATAGTCAAAATATTTTACATGTGAATGTTTTGTATAACATTTTTAATAAATACAAAACGGTTTGTGCAGAATTGGCATTCGCCAAGTCACCTTCCACAGAATGGTCATGATTTTGTATAGAACTTGTAATTCTTTTTCTTTATTTGCTATGCAGTTGGATTATTGCAATATTCAAAGAGTGTTTGAACAAAAGTAGGAACTCTTCACTTGTTTATATAGATATCAAGTAACTCTTTTTGTTTTCAAATAATATATTGAAGGACAATAAGAAATTTTGATTAAAAAAATAATAAAAATAAAATAAAAATAGGGAACCGCATCGGTAGCGTAATGGTTAGCGTGCTCGCCTTGAGTGCCATAGATTGTGGGTACGAAATGCGGTCTTGTCGAACAAAAGAATATAAAATTGGTATTTGCTGCTTCTCCGCTAAGAACGCAGCATTAAGGAGAAAGAGCAAAGACTGGTTGACTCGGAATCAGAATAATGTGTCAGAGTGGAGCGACATATCTACCCAATGACTTGTTAGCTCACCTTGCCAAAGGCAATGTGATCTTTTACCATCACTTGGCGCCTTTCGTTCGTCGTCTGTCGTCCATTAACTATTCGCATTTTAATCTTCTCTGAAACGCCTCAACCAAATAAAGTGAAATTTATTAGGAAGCATCTATGGAAGGTCCTCTGTAACGAATACTCATTTCGTCCCGATCCGTTAACAAACATGGTTGCCACAAGCGATTCTTGTTTCTGATTGGCAGATTTAAAAAAAATATCTTCTCTAAAACTTCTTAGCCAAATGAACCGAAACTTGGTATGAAGCAACTATGGAAGGTCTTCTATAAAGATTGCTCATTTCATCCCGATCCGTTAACAAACATGGTCTCCACAGACAATTCTTGTTTCTAATTGGCCGATTTTATAAAATCTTCTCCTCTCAAACTGCATAGCCAAATGAACCGAAACTTGGTAGGAAGCAACTATGGAAGGTCTTCTATAAAGATTTCACATTTCATCCCGATCCGTTGACAAACATGGTCGCCACACAATTCTTGTTTCTCATTGGCCGATTTCTGTCAATCTTCTTCTCTGAAACTGCTTAGCCAAATGAGCCGAACTTTGGTGGGAAGCACCTATAGAAGGTTCTGTCTGTATTACGTTTCCTCAAAGCAGAATGAAAGGTGAACGACATAGGCTCAGACCACTGAGCCTCTATTTTCAGTGAGCAAAGCACGAACATTTGTCGTATTACAACTTGTAACGAACGTTGCATTAATCGAGTACACCTAACATTTTCTTTGTATACAAACTGCCAAAATCGTCCATGCGGAAAGGAATTCAATACTACAGCCATTGTTAATTTGCTTATCTGTAATGTTAATGTACACATTATACTGTGAAGAAACTTAAATATCGTATCCATGAAGCTATTTCCACAGTGACTTACTTCGTTATCAACGAGTATAAAATTAAAATATTGCGTTATAAAAAGAATCTCCCACTACTGAATTGATGCGCATGGACAGCTACTTAAAGTGAGTGTAGCGTATTGAGCACCAACCGTGATGTCAGTGCCACAAAAAGCATAAAAAAAATCCAGTGTTCGCGACAGTAGCAATTTAACATAGAAGTAACGATTTTTTTTATTGTACAAAGTAGCTGAAATTAGTAGCCATGGCAAATATTCATACTATGGATCAGTATTTATCGCCTTTGAGATATTTCCTAATCATAACTATTGTTAAATTGCAATATAATGCTCTAACAATAAGATCAGTGGTATTTACATACTGACAAACCCGATTATTTATAAATGACCCAACCGGTTTGTATACATGTTTACATTTTGACCAAGCCGGATTTCAAAAACATCTGTTGACATCATGTTTTAGGGTATAACTAGTTACTAATTTACTTTTCATCAACAAAATAGTATTTTTAAGTAAAATCAATCATTCATCAATATGTTTTTCTTTTTGGGCAACATTTAATTCATTCGTAAATGCAAGATATAGCGATATTTCAGTTGATTGTAATGATTTTGAAGCTGGATTCCATATAACTTATAGAAAAATCTAATTGTACACTGCAAAAATAAATGATATTTGGACAAAAAATGAAATTAATAATAACAATCATAAAACATCATAATTCAAAACATTATATACACAGTATATTTATAAATACTTATGATAATTATCTGTGTCTGCTTTAAAAATACCGCTTTAAAATATCCCGGATGTTGACCAAACATTTTCGATCAGAGCTCTTTGACGACAGTGAATATAGAGCTGTTGAAGAAAAATAGGTTGACCTTATTTTAAATATTGGTACATTATTTCTAAAGGTCAGAGATAAATTAACGGTAATGGTTAGCATGCTCGCCTCGAGTGCGGAGACCGTGGGTTCGAGCCCCAGTCAGGTCAAAGCAAAGACAATAAAATTGGTATTTGTTGCTTCTCCGCTAAGCACTCAACATTAAGGAGAAAAAGCAGAATGGTTGGCTTGGAATCAGAATAATGTGTCAGAGTGGAGCGACATGTCTACCCCATGGACTGTTAAAAATCTATAAAAATCCAACTCAGCGTGTTGGTCTAGTACAAAGTGGACCTCATCATCATCTCATTGAAAATTAGGTTGTTCTCGCCATAATATTGCTAAACTAGAGGCTCCCAGGAGCCTGTAATCGCTCACCTGGTTTTCAATTTGACATCTAAAGTTGAAATAGAAAATGGGGGGGTTACACATAATTTTGAAAGTGGGCCACCCAAAGATCATTTCAACTCAAATTTCTGAGCAAAAGATTTTGATGTGATTTTTATCTCATAATATTCCTAAATGGAATAAACTGGCTGAAAAAATCTCACAGAAAAACCCAGAATATCTGTTCAACTATTCATTGCCATGTAGCTGCAGTTAAAATTTGAGTTCATTTTGATTTATAATAAAGCAGAAAATGACAACTATTGAAATTTCTATTTTTAGTAACAGCAGCCATTTTGAATGCAGGGCGAGGCTGTCGGACACACTATTGAAAGGGGACAGCCCAAGGACCAACCCAGCCAAATTTGCTTTAATTTGGTTCAGCGGTTTCAGGGGAGAAGATTGATCGTTTATCAAAATATGCCTAATTTCTATAATCAGTATTAATCGGTTGAAAAAAATAATCTACTCATTGTCATGTAGCTGCAGTTAACATTTGAGCTCATTTTGGTTTATAATAAAGCAGCAATGGACAATTGAAGAAATTTCTATTTTTAGTAACAGCAGCCATCTTGAATGGAGGGCGGGGGTGTCGGACACAATTTTGAAAGGGACCCACCCAAGGACCATCCCTGCCAGGTTTGGTTTAATTTGTTTCAGAGGAGAAGATTTAAATGTGATCTTTTATCAAAATATGCCTAATTTGCATAATCGGTATAAATCGGCTGAAAGAAACATTTCACAGAAAAACCTGGAATAATGTTAAACTACTCCTTGCCATGTAGCTGCAGTTAAAATTTTAGCTCATTTTGACTTATACTAAAGCAGCAATGGACAATTGAAATGTCATCCCCCCCTTTTTTTTTTTTTTTTAGCTTGGTGGCCATCTTGGTTGGAAGTCGGGTTCACCAGACACAATTTTGGAAGTGGACCATTCCACCAAATTTGGTTCAAATTGGCCCAGTGGCTTCAGAGGAGTTAATTAAAATGTGAAAAGTTAACGGACGGACGACGGACGCTCAGTGGCAGACTTGCCTACCCCTTTTTGTTAAAAATCGTAAGATGCTTGAAAAAAAATAGTAAGTTGAGATAAAAAATGGTAAGGCTCTTTTTTTTTGTCACAAAATGCAATTTTAAGCACAGAAACTACACATATTGTGAATGGCACATGATGTAACCACATAATGCTAACATTTTAGGTGTCAAACCCACAGGTGCTCGTGGCACGGAGCACCCCCCTTTTTCTAACTTTCTGTTTACAAATTTATTTTCAATAAAATTTATTTATTTCTTAATTATTTCATCTCTTTTTCCTTATTTTAACTTGTTCGTTTCAATATTCATACAATCTTATGTTAACATCAAATTGCATGTCAGATGTGTCGACCCTAAAAAGATACTAATAATCCACAAGGCAGGTTTAATAATCGTACCCCTGCTCGCTTCGAGTACATTTATTGCACCTTATTCCATTATGTCATTCAAACTAGGACATGTATCTATTCCTAAAAGACGCATCTTTTTGCCCCTGTTTTTGTTTTGTGCATACGATAGCTCAGTTCTCCAGAATTTTAAGATTTTCACACATTTATTGCCAAATTTTTGGTATAAGGACCCACGGCTGACAGAAGTGACGTACCACTGCATTAACTTCAACGATAGGGTCAGAAACATTCCAAACATTTAAATAATAAATTTTTGGAACTTTTCTGACCCTATCGTTGAAGTTAATGCAGTGGTACGTCACTTCTGTCATCCGTGGGTCCTTATACGAAAAATTTGGCAATAAATGTGTGAAAATCTTAAAATTCTGGAGAACTGAGCTATCGTATGCACAAAACAAAAACAGGGGCAAACAGATGCGTCTTTTAGGAATGGATACATGTCCTAGTTTGAATGACATAATGGAAATAAGGTGCAATAAATGTACTCGAAGCGAGCAGGGGTACGATTTTTAAACCTGCCGAGTTGCATGCCTTGTGGATTATTAGTATCTATATAATAGGGTCGACACATGCAATTTGATGTTAACATAAGATTGTATGAATATTGACACGAACAAGTTAAAATAAGGAAAAAGAGATGAAATAATAAAGAAATAAAGAAATTTTATTGAAAATAAATTTGTAAACAGAAAGTGGGGGTGGTCCGTGCCACGAGTGCCTATGGTCAAACCAATAATTCACCAATCGGAGCTTAGAATATATACAAAAGTAGTCCCTTTTAAAAAAAATTAGTTCCTTTCGCTTTGTTGTATTGACAAACACTGAATGGAATGGAATAATTAAAATTGATAATTGAAGTTAAATATATAAGGATTATTTTGTAATTGAAGTTAAATATACAGTATAAGGATTATTTTGAGCCCAAATTTAGTTGTATTTTAATACCCCTATGGAGGATTTGATGCATGACCTATAAATATTGAATTTCCCGGGGATGACCGAGCTATTTTTAGAGTAGGTGTTTTCCATAGCCTGGCATTTCACTGCAAGACTTTAAACATCCCCTGATATTTTCACAGAACGTAGAGGAATCATGTACGTTTCAGAAAATATATGGTCTTAGAAAGGTTAAACTTGAGATCAAATAGCCAGGCAGGCTCGAAAAAACACAAATTTAGTAGAAAATGTTAAAGAAATTAATTATAGGTTTCACACCTTAAAATCGATTTTGGGTTTATTATCAAAATTTTTACGTTGAGCCGTACGCCAAAATCGTAAGGGTAGGCAAGTCTGCAGTGGTGACAATAGCTCACATGACCCTTTGGGTCAGGTGAGCTAAACATTGCTGAATTGGCATTAAACAATCACTCACTAAGATAAATTGGGAGATTAGTGATAAAAGGGTATCAAAAAGGTAAGCATCTCTCAGTTAAGCCATGATTAGAAGGATACTAGTCTTCAGGTTTGTAAAATTTTAAACTACCAATACATTTTATAATGTTTTTAATGCTTTTAAATCATATAACTATAAAAAAAAAAAAAAAAAAAAAAATGTACACACCGATAGTCCATTTGGTTGCTAAAAATAAGAAAAAAGAAACATTTAGTCAGCCATTCATTTTTTTTAAATTTAATTATAAAAGGTTTTACTTGAGAAAAAAACCACTTATCTTTTAGTACTTTTGATAACCTATCATATATGGTAGTCACAGTTCATGTAAACCAACTTCAATATATGTAAACCTCCATATGGATGAATATATTCTATTACTCCATCATTTTATAGTGGAAGAAAATTATCAATATGATAAATGATCAGAATCTTTGCATAATTTTACCAAATTCAGTAAAAACATGGTCACCTTTGGCACAAAGAAAAAGTGATCTTTTAATACAGGTAACCTCTTAAAAGAGGTTCAATTCATATGAAATTGTCTATGACAGGACAGGAAAAGGGTGACCTTTTAATACAGGTGACTGCTTAATAGAGGTAAATGCTTGGCTGTATATATATTCCATAAAAAACAAGTGACATTTTTTCATAGCTGCTATATGGACTACAGGTACACACATTTGGTATTGTTCTTATAACAAACATTTATTTCACATCAGTTCTAAATTTGACTTTTTCATTGGTGTAGACATGGTAACGTGTAATGCATTAATCTACGTTAAAGAAATCCACCACTGCACCAGTCATTAACATGATTATGCCCACAGGCATTATCATGTTAATGACGACTCAATGTCCCTTCTTTAAAATGCAACAGAGATTGTGCAGTTATCAAACTACTTCATTTGCTCTCCATCGTTAATATACAACATGTACATGAGCAAAATTATTTAGAAAGTCTTATTTCCTTCAATGAAATAAAAATAATAGTTAGCAATGTTTCAGTCATTACTATTGTCTCTTGGGCAGTCAATAAATCATGATAATGCCATATACATAAGTTACTATAATATAAGTAAATGATTGTGTTCAGGATTTAATCTGACATCAATGTAAAATAACATGTTGAAAAGGCGACTAATATTTATTTATAGACAACGGAAGCAAAATGATGACAATGTAAATTTATGACTCTCAGATAATATACTGTAGCCAATAATTATCTTGAAAAATTCCACGCACCAGTGTAAATTTCCTTGAGTTGTCAATATCAATGGATATTAAAATATTTATCATGATATATGTACTCTGGAAAATAAAAATAAAGTATCTGATGGAAAAATGAGACAAAAGGCTAACTGATACAAGGATGAATAATTGAATATCAAGGTTCAAAATGCTAACTGACACAAGGATGAATATCAAGGTTCAAAATGCTAACTGACACAAGGATGAATATCAAGGCTAAGAATAATGTAATGTTCAATTCATTGTTTTCAATCATAATGGGATATAATGTTTGTATATAAATATGTTCCTAATATTTAGACTGCATCAAACTGATTGCTTTATATATATATACCAAGGGATACTCTTGGTCATTTCATCTAATAATATAACCACATCAACTATATAGAACCACTGCCAAAATACAATCGTTCTAACACAGAAATCGCTGAATAATAACATTAGCTTGAACATGTCAAATAATAATTACCGGTATCTCCTATCTGTGTTTTAACATAGAAACAAGATATAAAATGTCAAATACATGTAAAATAGGCCATGCAAATACCCTGGTAATTTTTATCCTGAATTGGAGCAGGATAGAAAATTAAACGAGGTTGAAAAATCAATCAGAGCGATTATCTTTAATTGAATACAAAACTGATGTGGCCTTTTTGATAACTAAAACACATACAATCAAACCTGTATTAAGAGGTCATCTTTGGGACAAAGAAAAAGTGGTCTTCTAAGACAGGTGGGCTCTTAAAAGAAGTTCAATTCATACAAAATGTTCTGTGACAGGACAAGAAAAAGGTGACCTTTTAACACAGGTGACTGCTTAATAGAGGTGAGCATATGGCAGATTTAACTGTATCTGTATGACTGTTATTTCTTTTAATAAATAAATGCACATTTATAAAACAAATGTGCAAATAATAATAATTTATATCTCGTCCAAGATCTTTAAAGTCCTTCAATACATATGATTATATGTTCAAATACTATATCTTTATAACAAAAATGCTGTTTCAATTTAAAGATTCAATATATCAAACAAATAGTTTTTGCTCAACAACAGGTTTACCAATACCTAAGAGCACATTCTAAATTCATGTAGCACTTTATTTATCCTTTGTACCATAAATTTGTAGGAACACATTATTAAGAAATGGTCATGTTTTAAATATCGTAGGTTCATACATTTCATCCTGAGTGAAAGACTGTAGATTGTTGTCTTATGATGTTGACTACAGACTATTATACTTCTGCTTTCGTCAAAATATATTTGATCCGAATCCAAACACTTGTTTTATTCTATTCCAATAGTTTATATTCCAGCCGTCTCGTGTCCGTTCAAATTCACTATCTGGTATACCTGTTTGTGTAAGTTTTAATTCTGTAACACCTTCTTTTTCTATAAATTCTAATGTCACTTCAGAATAATGAGCATCAGGCCAAGATTTCACTCGCCATCTCTGAACAATTTTCTTTCCTGGAACCTACAAAATGACAATAAAATATGTTAGATCTAGTCCTTTTTTTTCATTTTTTTCCCCGGGTGCCATGGTCGTGACCATATGGTAGTTGGGTTTACAACTAACTATGCAATCAGTGTTTTATCACCACTAAAGTTGTGAGTTTGAATCCTGCTCATGGTGAAGTGTACTTGATACAACATAATGTGATAAAGTGTGTCGGTGACTTGCGGCATGTTTATCCGTATTATTGCAGGCTTGGTGTGTTCAACTGTTCAGATGCATCCCAGATTACTATAACTATAGTCCCTCCACCTGTATACATTATTCTCAATTTTGACTTTCATCAATCCTTGTTCTACCCCTAAATATTGTGTACTTGGGAAATCAACAAGCTACAATACCTGTCTATTTACCAATCTTCCTTTGTTCCAACAATCATGTTCGGAATAGACAGGTGTATGGTTTATACAGGTAGAATTTACCAAATTTCCTACGTTGCAACTTTATTTGAAGTGCAATTTATACAGAATTCTGTTTTATTCAGGGTTCAGTTTAGACAGGAGTCGCTGTATTTCTTAGCATGCTATAGAAGAACTAAAATAATATAAAAGTGACTATTCAATCATAAATCTTACCAATTCCACAAATTCTCCTGCCACATTGCCATGCATCAATGAAAATCTTCCACCTTTTTCTACTTCCATTTCAGCTGGTACCCCAGTAAAAGCTTGAACCATCTGAAAACATCAGAATTATTTTTTCTGTAATTATTCTCCAGACGACACTTTTCGATATATAATAAACAAGGAAACATGTATCAGCTGTGATTTACATTATCATGAGAAAATCCCTCACTTCATTCAACGTTTCATGATACATGTAACAGGCTTGATGAAATTCAATACTGATGAATGCCCTGTGACCAAACAATTTAATAATTTATAACTTTTTTCAGTTTTATGAAATTTATTATAACTTAACATACTTATATTTTCTTTCTTTTTTTGCTATTAAACTACATGCCAGGCAAAATTTGTTTAAATACAAAAAAGGGAAATCAAGAAATGACAACATTTGTATATTGTCCTTTTGGCCATTGTGTTGTCTTCAATTTACGGATTTTGATTACCCCTTTGGTATCTTCAAACTCTTCTTGTAAGGCAGCAATTCCAGAAATTAATAAAGACGATTAAATTTGATGAAACATATACACTTACATTTCTGTCTGTTAGAGATCTGTACAGGTCCTCAGCTGAACATAGGAATTCTTGTTTATCAGTAAATTTCTTCGTATTAATTTTAACCCCTACATTATCATTTTTTGGTGATATCACCATTTTATTCATTTCTTCTCTTGCTTTATTCTGAAAGAAAATTTGTTACTGGTATTATTATAATTTTTTTTTGACGTGATCTAAAAAAGAAGCTAGCTATCATGAGACTTTATCTACTTGTAACATGACTGTATTCTTTTCCTTTGATCTTTTTATGGTTTATATACCAGAATGTAAGCAACAGCTAAGAACTATGAAATAATACACACAGATATGAGATATTGCACATTTTAAATCTTGGTTGTAGTTTCATTACCCTCAGAGAGCTGTGCAATAATCAATAACTTAGATGTGATAGTGCATGGCTTCATGTTGCAAATTATATATACCATGGTTTTCCGGGTTAAACAATCCAACGCTTTGCGTTCGATTGTTTCACCGTTTTAACTCAGAAAACCATGGAATAGAAAATATTCAAATATATTACTTTTCGTTTATAGCATGTTTTAAAGATATCTTACTGCAAAACATTCTATCATGATATCCTCGATTGTTTATATCAAATATGATGTGATATCATTTAAGATAACTAGAATTGATTTTGACATTGTGATTTGTTGACTTCTGGTGGTTTTAGTATCCAAGGAATGGTGGTGACATTGACATTCAATTGGTTCCTGATTTAATTTACGATTTTCAGAACATTTTACTTGCAGGGTTCACGAAATTGCATATCGGTTTGGTGGTCCTAGTGAAAAAAATGACACTCCTCCATAATTTTTTATTGCAAAATACCAATCTTGTGTCAGTCCTTACCAAAATCTGCCCAAATTTGGCTGGTCATGTCTGACAGGACAGACGATATTCGTGAACTCTGTACTTGCTTTAACTGCCATTAAATTGGAAATGTCAATTACTTAATTGCAATACTCTGGGCATTTGTCTATAAGGAACAAACAACTGTAAACATGAAGATTAGTGGATTTTGATAAGAAATGCAGTTCCCATACTGCCTTCCATTTAAAAAAAAATTCTGTGCAACATGATTTTTCAAATGTGCTTCCAAAGGCATTTTTGTACATCTGCCCCAAAACATTATGTCATTTCCTATCTCATTGTGAATGGAATAGAGAATATCAAAGTGTCATTTTATAATAATTAAACTGTAGTATGAAAACTCTTCACAAGCATAGAAAGAGGCAAAAGATGACTCAAAATTCAACTTGTAAAAAAAGCTTTTCTTAGAATAAAGCACAAGATCTTATTTCTTCACTTCTATTGAAATTATTATTGAATTTTAGTCTATGTAATTATCAAGTGTGTAAATCTTAGAAAATAATAAACAAGTACTTACTGTTGACTGATGCTGTTTTTTAACATCTGGTTTTCCATTCTTTGTTGGCAATATTATCCCTTTACCATACTCTTAAAAAATGATGAAAATATTGATAGATTTTTAATGTTGAGGGGGTTATGGTGTTTAATTCCACTTTCAACAATAATTCAGCTATATTGTGGCAGTCAGTTTTATTGGTGGAGGAAACCGGAGAAAACCACAGATTTGTCTCAAGTCACTGACAAACTTTATAACATAATGTTGTATGAAGTACACCTCACCATGAGCAGGATTCGAACTCACAACATTAGTGGTAATAGACATTGATTGCATAGGCAGTTATGAATCCAACTACTGTACGATCATGACCATGACAGGCCCTTTTAATGCCTAAAGTCATGTGATCATATATAAGTAGTATAATGGGAGTTTTGAAGGTAGAGACCAACATTATCATTGGTAAAGACGCAAGTCTGATTAGGATACTAGTGATAAGTATGCAGACATTCAAAACTGATACTATTGTTTTTATTAGTAATGCCATCAGATTGTAAGGATCAGAGTCAGTTTGTTGATACTGACACCGTCTCTTGGTGAGATCCCTCAGGAGTTATAAAATATTACTGGTGAGATCCCTCAGGAGTTATAAAATATTACTAGTAACTGAACTGATGTCAAATGTATTGAATGAATAAAATGGTGTCTTTTCAACACAATTGATTTCCATTTTAAATAACAATTTTTAGATATGCATGAATAAAACGACACTTTTTAATTTGTGAAAAAGAAAATATTCTTCAAATTTTAGCTTCAAACCTCAATTCATTTGTAGTTCAGTTTTTTGTTGTATGAATATAGTATCTTATTAAATTCTCTGTTTATTAACAATCAAAAATTTATTTGAACGAGTAACATTGAATCTTTCATGGAAACAAAATTATGAAAAGAAAGTTTAAAGTGATGGTCTACAATTACACCAATATCAACAAAATGAACAATTACCTCTCACCTCGAATTAATGAACACAAAAATCCTCCGCCATATGCCAATGGAAATTTAGGTGATGGCATAGGACAGGTACAAAAATGTGGTGCAGTTTAACATATTATTATTGAGATCATGACCCTCCTATCTTGAATATGTTTTCAACATCTGTTTGGGGATAAAACCTTTTTTTCAAATTTGAATTGAAAACTTTGGACATTATTTTTATATTGACTTGCATATATGAAAGATTGTCTGTTTAATTTCATTGACCACCCTTTAACTTAATTATTTTTCTATTTAATCTTCCAATCTTTTTTTTCCCCGGTTGGGTCAAACCAAAGACTATAAAATCGGTATTTGTTGCTTCTCCGCTAAGCATGCAGCATTAAGGTTAGGAGCTAAGAGCAAAGACGGGTTGGCTCAGAATCAGAATAATGTGTCCGAGTGTAGCGACATGCCTGTTGTCTTAGTGAGTTAGCACTATAAAAATCTAACTCAGCATGGTGATCTAGAACAAAGCGGACATCATCATCATTTCAGTGAAAATAACATGATATGGCTGAAAAATTACTCATTTGGCATTAAACAATAAAAACTCACTCACTTACTCCATTTACCAAGAAAGCTTGCTCAACTCTTTTCTTTTGCCTTTCAATCAACAACTTTTAATACATATGATATAATTCTGTATATGTATATCAACTGAACAATTTCAGCCCAGTTCACTATACTCAATGTGATACTGTACCTTCTTTTAAATCATTTATATATTTTGCAAGTTTGTCTTGAATTTCTTTAGTTCCTTGTTTCCGTAAAAACTCTTTCACTTTGTAGCTTTCATCTGTTTGACTATTGCATGTAAACTCAATCTAAAAAAAAAATGTTTCTCAATAAATAAGAATGTGGATTGATTGATATTATGCATAAAAGCAAACTCTAGAAATAATTCAGCCACCACTATAACATAATGTGAGCTTATAAATATTAGAAAATTTTAATCTATGTTGAAAGACATTATGTTGATAAGAATTTGGATTATATATTCTGTAACAGATAATACACATTTATGGATAGTAGATGTTAAGTGATATCAATAGCTTACATGAAGCTTCTGTCTAGGTGAACTAAAAAAGCTAATGGCATAGAAATGATAACAAAGACAAAAGTAGACAGAAAATTAGATTGAAGCAAGTGTTGCAAGGCCTGCATAAATCACTTTTATGTAATGTAGTATTAATATGAAGGTCTGTGCTAAAAATGTTAAGAATTCATGGTGTTTAATGCCACTTTCAACAATATTTCTTATTTCTTATCTCAGAGATCCTTGTAGGATAAGATTTTGAGGAGTCACAACAAATAATCACAAGTCCCACAAGTGTATTCTTTGTTATTTTTTATGTAAAAAATGGTGAGTTGCAAACACAAATGATGATTCCAGGGCTCACCAAGAAGAGTTACAAGTTCTCTGTTATCTATTTATACTTCAAATTTAAAGTTTCATAAAAATGACTTTCTATCTTGAAAGGCTCCTTTCCAATACGTCTCCTTGATAGGGCACTATATATTTATAAGGATGTCTCCTAGATACAAATACACACAAAACTAATGAAACCTTTGTAATAAAACGAAATCATGTACAAACCAAACTTTTAATAAAGTCCCTATGTAGGAAATTGTTGATAATTTAACCTGTATAAACTGAACACAAAAGTTGGTCCAGATGAGGTTCTGTTTAGACAGTTCTCACTGTAGTTGAATCCCGCTGATGGCGAGGCGTACTCGATACAACATTATGTGATAAAGTTTGTGAATTGTGGCAGGTCTGTGGTTTTCTCCAGGTACTCCGGTTTCCTCCACCAATAAAACTGAAATATTATTGAAAGTGGTGTTAAACACCATAACCCTACCCGAATCAGTGCTTATCTCTATAAAAGTTGCGAGTTTGATTCCCACTCTTGACTAGGTGTACTCAATACAACTTTTAAGTTTGTCTGTGACTTGTGGCTTGGGTATTCTGGTTTTGTCTACCAATAAAACTGACCATGACAAAATAACAAAGTATATCGGTTGTTGAAATTGGTGATAAACACCTACAGATGTAACCATAAAATTTTATCTTTAGTTAAATATGCTAACATTTCAAAAGAATTGTTTCAGTGATGTCAACAGCTAAAACATAGAAATGTTTTATAATGAAAGAACAATATAGTCTGTAATTTAAATGAAAAATTCTTACATCAATTTCATCAGGATCATTTTCTTCACTCAGATTTGGAATGTTGAATTTCCCTTTGTGTTTCTTATCACCTGACTTCAATTTTCCTGAAAAAGAAATTTAATTTATTGAAAAATTAATCAGCTGTACAGGCATATTTGAAAAAAAAAAGAGAAATTACTGTAAAATTTAACAAGATATAACAAATATCATATCTTATGTTCTTATAGGTAATATAAAATAAACAATATGTCTCTCAGGCCCACCTTGCCTTTTCTATTTTGAAGAGTCCAACTTGTTCATACATTTGAAAATTATATCTTTGTATTCATAAAAAATATGTTATTGCCATGTTGTCTTGAAGAGAATAATGTGTTCTCCTATAACAGTGTTTGCCAAAAACGTTTTTAACCATTAAACATCTGGGCCAGTGACTTGCTAAAGTTACTAGACCGAATCAGTGCACACTAGACCGAAGATATTTTTACTTCCCAGCCCCAGTTTTGTCCTTAAAACTGTTTTTCGCAGTATGTACAATACATCATTTGTTCATGTTCGTCGTAGCGTAGCCAAGGGCGATCGGTGGTCCAGTGGAGCTTAAAAGACCGTGATCTTTTCTGTTCATATTGTTTTTTAGCCTGTGACACCTCCTCTGGTGTTCTGGAGGACTTTTTCAACTTCTTCCCCGGAATAGCACCGTCTTGCCACTTCAAGTCCATGTTGATTTATCGAAACAATAAACAACTAAAAACCAACAAGTCACAATATCTAGAGTTGATGAAAACTTTTTTTTCTTGTCTGACATTGGGTCAGACAGGAACTGGGGTTCTGTCTGACCCATGGTCTTTGTGTCTGTCCCACCATTTTTTTGTAATATTGTATATAACCTGTCACATTTTGTTTTTTATACAGAACTGAATGTAAGATTACCTATAGTCATGATCATTAAACAACTCAATTAAATGTTTTTCTGTATAAAATTTTTTATCTAAAAAGATAAGGCAGATATAGCCAACAATCCGTATCTAATGGTCCGATCACGTTCCGAATATTATACATCAATGTCAGTTTCTAGTTTACCTACATTTCTAATTTCAGTTAAGAATATGAATCTGTTGTCATCTTCAATATATAAGCATCTCAAAACATATTTAATTAAACACAAACAATCTTTGATACTTGGGGAGTGTGGAAGTCAACTTATTTCTGTGCTCAGTAATATATTTCAGTTTTAATGTTCCTACTAAAAGGATGTTTACATTTACGTACAGGAGTTTCGATTACAAATAGGAGCGTGTCGGTCTGACAATAAATAAACAAATTTCAAGTCTCTGTCTGACATTTTAATAAAAACTGAATTTAATGCCATTGGCAGTGGAAACTGGGAGTGAATAAATTTCAATCGCCAACCACAAAGTAATATTTTCGTGACATTGGGACAGACACGGTTCATAAATTAATTGGACCGACCGTCAGGTCCGACGATTTTTGCCAACTCTGAGAGCACTATCCGTAACGATTCATACTGGGGAAAGTGGTAAAAAATATTGATTTTCTTTATTTTTACTCATAAAAAGTAAAAATTATATCTTGTTAAAAGATTATTTTCAAGTTTGAACATTTAACGATCAACAAATACCTTTGCAACACGACGACTCGTTGTACTTTTTTGCCTGTCAAAATGCAATGGGATTTAGATGCATCTTAAGACTGGTTGCCGAAATTAAAATGCCTAAGTACCCACGAATCACTATATTTGAAGGTACCAGTTATTAGGTTAAGGTCATTTTTATGAGTAAAGAAGTCGCGACTATTTTTGGACGAAAATAAAAGAAAATTATCACATTAATGATTGAAAATTTTCGTCAAGTCACTCCAAAAAGGTATTTAGCTACACTTGGCTACTTTCAAATTCACTAGACCAATCGGGCCACCAGCAACACCATACAACTAGACCGATAGAATCTTTACTAGACACGGGCTTCGAACTACCGCTTAACGTCGAACACTGTAAGGAGTTACAAAAAATGTTTGAATATCTTGCACGAGTCGGGTAGAGTCTGCTTAATCTCCAGTGGAACAGTTCATTCACAATTGAAAGATATTCAAATGAAAAAGTAAATATTTCACTCTCCATGATCAGTGTGTGGACCAAGTATGTCGAGGCTTGGTTGTGTGGTAATGGAAAAACTGACTTATTCAATTATACTTTACGGAAATTCATAACAAAGTCAGTAGACAATGGTAATGAGATTAAGGTCAGGTGAGTCTGACACATGTCTGGCTGACATGTACCCTCCAATATCAATTTGTGGACCAAGTATGGTGGGCCTAGATTGTATGGTTATGGAGAAACTTGACAATTGTCAACACCATCATCACTGCCAGAAAAGCAATACCTATGACTTGCCTTCAAGGACTTTCATTGCAGGGTAGAAAAAAACAATCGCACATATAGCTTTGACTAAAATGAACAACACAATTTCGTAGAAATTATAATATAAAAATGGACAGCATTAATGCAGGGTCAATAAATGCTTGTTGTTAAAGATTTTATGTAGATGAAGTCAACATAAGAATACAAATTTCAAACAGTGATGGTCAACAATTCCATCAACAAAACGAACAATCATCTCTAAACCTCAATTCATTGAACATAAAAAAGACCATAACAAATGATGCTGGAAATTCAGCCCCTGGCTTGGGACAGGTACAAAAATGTTACGGGTTTAAGCTGTATTTAAGCAACACAATAACATTTCACCTGAACTTTATCACATACCTGACCATTCTCCCTTCAGGACCCATTCATAAAAGAAAATCAATTTAGCTTTTCTATTATTAGCTGTGGCTTCTCCCTCAATACTTGTTAACTCTGTAAGTTCACCAAAGTCTGTAAAAACAGTTAGCATGGTTATACAATTTATAAACACAGTAAAACACTTAAACAAAAAATTTAAAACAATTTTCAAAAAGATGATTTTTTCCTTTTCATTATAATTATAAAAACAACTAAAATCTATAGAGCTCTTACTTAATCTATAATGGTAATTATACATTCCATTCTTCCAAAAAAGATCAGATTTTTAACATTTATTAATGGCTAACCTGACAAACATTGACCAGTGATCAACTTCCTACCAAAAAGATGATCCAAGCTCAATACATAATTACATTCATATTAAATAATTATATTATTGACATACACTCATTGTTTTCTATGACCATTCCTACAAGTAATTCCTTTAACTTGTCTTTTGACCATGCTGTCGCATTCTTTTCTACCCTGAAAACAACAAAAACAATCTATAAGGTAGGAAAATATAATTGTATTTGATAACAGATGGTTTGATAAAGGGTTAAGAGCTAAACATTATGATACCTGTAAATAGCTTTAACATTTTTCAACTGTAATGTGCAAACTCAGACATAATCTTCACTTTGTTGAAGGCAGTCAGTATTTGGTAGAATTAGTACAGCTGTGTAGATTACACTCATCAGCATTATTTCAAAAATTGTTTTTGAAGTTTTGCTTAGACGCTTTTAATTTGATAAATTAGACATGAAAAATATCTTTTTATGGTTATAAATTGAAAAATTCCTTTTATGTGGAATTGCTGTGACTGTGAGAAAACGAAAATTTAGCCATTTCATGGTATCATGAAAGTTCTCCTACAGACACAATTTTGCTTACATTAAGATATATTTTGGTATCAACATATGTACCAAATTTCATTCTTCTACGACATTCAAAACATGGTTGGTTTATAGGTGTGTGACTAATTAGCCTATATCGAGAAATATATATCATCTGATAGACAAGATGTTACTCTACACCCTTGTAAAAACTTGAATCCACAGACCAGCAAAAACCCTTAGCCTTACATGCTGGCCGTAACTACATTGAGGCAAATGAGGCAAACATACCGAAATTGACGACTTTTTTTTATACAAAGATTTTATTTTAAAAATCTAAATCTCTATTCCAATAGAAACGATATCCACTGAATGAATTCGTTTAATGTCTATGTCACGTAAAAATAAAGGGTGAAGATGGGTTCGCTGAAAAGAAAGTCAGGAGATGGTAAGGCCATGGAAAATTGATTGTTATTTTTTTTCATTTCTTTAATACATGTAGAATAATACATGTACGCTCCTAATAATCATACTTGTTCTGTTATTCCTCTTTGGAGGGTAAATAACTCAATTTTATTCTTGTATCCATGGAAAGAAGGAGAAACTATGTGTCACTCACCTTTCATTCTGTTTTGAGGAAACTTAATACAGAACCACCCATAGGTGCTTCCCACCAAGTTTTGGTCATTTGGATAAGCAGTTACAGATAAGAAGACATTTAGAAGTCGACGAATCAGAAACAAGAATGGCCTGTGGTGGCCATGTTTATTAACGGATCAGAACTAAATGAGCAATCTTTATAGATGACCTTCCAAGGATGTTTCCTACCAAGTTTCGATTCATTTGGCAAAGTGGTTTCAGAGAAGAAGATTTTTTTAGAAATCAACCAATCAGAAACAAGGATTGCCTTTGGTGGCCATGTTTGTTAACGGATCGGAACTAAATGAGCAAACTTTATAAAGGACCTTCCAAGGATGGTTCCTACCATGTTTCGATCCATTTGGCCAAGTGGTTTCAGAGGAGACGATTTTTTAGAAATCAACCAATCAGAAACAAGAATTGCCTGTGGTGGCCATGTTTGTTAACGGATTGGAACTAAATGAGCAAACTTTATAAAGGACCTTCCAATGATTATTCCTACCAAATTTCGATTCATTTGGCCAAGCGGTTACAGAGGAGAAGATTTTTTAGAAATCAACTAATCAGAAACAAGAATTGTCTGTGGTGGCCATGTTTGATAATGGATCGGGACGAAATAAGCAATCTTTAAAGAGGACCTGCCATAGATGCTTCCTACTAAGTTTCGATTCATTTGGCCCAGTGGTTTCAGAGGAGATTTTTTAGAAATCAACCAATCAGAAACAAGAATTGTCTGTGGTGGCCATGTTTGTCAATGGATCGGAACTAAATGAGCAATCTTTTTATAGAGGACCTTCCAAGGATGCGTCTTACCAAGTTTTGATTCATTTGGCCAAGCGGTTTCAGAGGAGAAGATTTTTTTCGAAATTAACCAATCAGAAACATGAATTCCCTGTGGCGGCTATGTTTGTTAACGGATCGGGACGAAATGAGCAATCTTTATAGAGGACATGATATAGATGCTTCCTACCAAGTTTCGGTTCATTTGGCCAAGCGGTTTCAGAGGAGAAGATTTTAAAAAATCGGCCAATCAGAAACAAGAATTGCCTATGGTGGCCATGTTTGTTAATGGATCGTGACAAAATGAGCCATCTTTAGAGAGGACCTTCCATAGATGCTTCCTACCAAGTTTCACTTCATTTGGCTGAGGAGTTTCAGAGGAGAAGATTAAAATGTGAAAAGTTAACGGATGCCAAGTGCTGGCAAAAGCTCACATTGCCTTTGGAAAGGTGAGCTAAAAAAATAAAATTTTCTAATTCGTGTTGAATCAAGTGACATGGCTGGCTTCAAAAATATTTTTTTCTACTAAAAATGCCAATAAAATTAATTGACCAGGCAGGGTTAGGGGAAACCAACAATCTTTTTTCTTTGGCCTAAGCATAACTTTAAAGTTACAAAACTTTAGAGGAATCTCGGCATCTTATATGTTGTTTGGTCCATAGAAATCTCTTTGATTGAAATTCAGCTTGGCCTATATTTTTTTCGGGAATTTCTGGGATTTCTCGAGTTTTGTGTAATGCAAACACCTACCGGTCTATTCATGAAGGATTATTCTTCAACTCTAGCCCTGCACTGGACTTAAAATATCCCTTGAGACTCCCCTATATCCATTTTTATTTCTCTTCGCTCCATTTACAATATAAAATTAATGGCATCATTCATAAATATTTCAACCAATCAGATTGACTCTTATATTTTAGTGGTAGGAGAGGCGAATGCCAGACAACTCAGCCCGCAGACAACTCGGACCGTAGTCCAAAACTACTGGGACCGTATGTTAAGACAACTCGGACCGTATTGAGAATAAGTTGTCTTAACAAACGGCCCGAGTAGTCTTGGACTATGGTCCGACTAGTCCTTTACTACGGTATAGACGACATAGTTCAATTTTATATGAGTGATATATTTATTCTTTCATGCTTTTTTTTTTATATTTATACAGTATATGTATTTAATTTCGAAAATGTAGTTATTTCACATGTATAATATGTGTGTGAATGTGTTATAGTCCTATTTGCACCGGTCCTTGGTTTCCTCTGCATTTGTACAACTACCGTACAGTACTTGTCCATGTGCTTAGGACACGGGGAGGACTTGACCACTACACTACATGTAAATTAACCATTGATGTCTGATGTGGCCAACAATGTCATAGTCGACGGCACTTAATTATTAGTATAAGTATTTAGTATATTTTATGGGCAGTTTTGTTCATTGCAACGTATAATATTTATATTTTTATTTTTTAATGTTATTGTTTATGAATCACTGTAATGACTTTGCCCCTTGTGGGCCCTCTATTGGACAATTAAATTCTTATTCTTATAGCCCTTCTGGATTTTTTCCAGCTACTATATAAATGAAGTAAATTTTTAGCATTACAAAAAGTATGGTACTTACGTCTTTAAAAGCAAACTTTAACATGTTTTACGGATGTCACGTTGTAGTCCTGTTTACGTTCCATAAATAGAAACCGGAGGACACGTCAAAAATAATGCATGCGCTGTGGAAGTCAAAATAAAATGGATGATACGAAAACACATACCGTGACGATATAACTGACACAAACTCAAACTGTATTGTTTAATGAGTGACAATAAAAATAAAATTTTGAATGTGAAAAAAATTGAATTTATATCTCTGTGTAGAGTCAAAAATATGCTCGCTGGACAAACTTTTTTGTGTGGTATTAGACCAAAGCACAGTAATATTTCAAAAGAGGGGGGGGGGGGGGGGGGGGGATTACAATTTGTGTGGTATTGAGATAAAAATAGTGGCAATGTTATGTTTTATCAGTTGGTTGTTTGCAGAGTATGTTCCCATGGGCGGCATCCTAGGAGGTTTTCAATCTCCATTAGTAACCAATAAGACAAGGTAACTGATTATAAGATTAAGCTCATTATATTCTTGTTTATTCATAATTTAAAAAAAAAATCTGTTCTGCAAGTGACTAATGGTCTCAAAATCCTGGCTAAAAAATCCCTGTGTACCTGTGTCATGTGTGTATGAATAAGGCCAGAAAAAAAATATATCTCTGTTCAAGGTTTCCCTACAGTACCATCCCTATTTTTTCGGCCTACCCTAGCACATTTTATTGGTATTTTTTGTAATACGCCGCTAAGTCATCACATTTTGGTTAAGCACTGTTAAAGTCAAGAAATCAAAATAATTTTGAAAAATAAAATGGTTTTACCTACCTACAGGTACCTACCCTATTTTTTCTATGTGCAGGGACAGAAATTAACTTTTTTCCCAGTAGCCAACTGGGCTACTGACTTCTAATTTCTAGGGGCCCAGTTAAATTTTTAAGGGCCCAGTTTTATTTTTCAGTCAATGAAAAAGAAAAATCAAAACATTCGGACATAAGAATAATTATTCATTTTAAACACCCATTTAATCAGGTAATACAGGCTTTTTAAATACGTGTAGCAGTATGAATTTTTATTTTCGTCTGTCTTCCTCTTTTGTGGAGGTTTTATGCCACTGATAAACTCCCACATTTTCTAAACAGGAATTAACTACCTACTTATAACTTAAACTCTTAAAGAGGAATGGGCATGCAAAAAAGGTTTCCAGATATTTTGAATTAATTTGTGTGATAGATCCAGCAATAATTAAATTTAATCACTAGGTCTTGTCCTGATCTGATCTAAAAAAAAATCCTAATTTTGTTAGGAATGCATTTTTTGTTATGTCAAACTTGTCTATAATGACGTTTGATGGCAAATTAGTAAGCAGTCTTTATGTGACTGTGAGCTAAATTATGTCAGTCGGCATACATATATAGTGCACAGTATCCAGTGGATGTAACGAATACAGCATATGTAAATATCTGTATTTACTTATTCCTTTTACTGTATGCTGTATATTATTATATGTGTGCATACAGATATTGTATTTTATATTGGTTTTTTTATTTGTAAACAAGTAAAATGTAGCAGATAATTTTTATTTCAAAGGTTTATAAATTTGAAATATATTCTATAGTATGGTATAAAATTAACTGTATAAAAGTATCCAATTCACATCTATTCTTTTGGAAAATTTTAGCATATCAATTAAAAATAGATATACACTAAAATGTACAATTGCAATAAACAAGTTATTCACCTTAGTTTGGATTACAAGTATCAATCAATTTTCATGTAAATATTTTTTTCAATTAAATGTTTTTCTGTACAAGATAAGGCAGATATGGCCACCAATCCGTATCTCACTGTCCGATCCCGTTCCGAATATTTTACATCAATTTCAACATCCGGTTTACCTACATTTTTAATTTCAGTTAAGAACATGAATCTGTTGTCATCTTCAATATATAAGCATCTCAAAACAAATTTAATTAAATACGAACAATCTTTAATACTTTGGGAGTGTGGAAGTCAACTTATTTCTGTGCTCAGTAATATATTTCAGTTTTAAGGCTCCATGTATTACAGGTGCTCGTTCCTACTAAAAGGATGTTTACAGTACGTATCGGAAGAAGAAGGAGACGTTCTATTTAATAAAAATAGGAATGTGCCGGTCTGACAGAATAAATAAACAAATTTCAAGTCTCTGTCTGACATTTTAATAAAACTGAAACGGAATTTAATGCCGTTCTAGAAACTCTGTTGGCAGTGGAAACTTGGAGTGATGAATAAATTTCATTCGCCAACTGGACGACCGCAAAGTAATATTTGATCGCCCAGCTGAAATTTTACTCGCCGTGGGGGACCGTTAATTTCCATCCCTGTATGTGCCCTTTTTGGTAAATTCGACGTGCAAAGTGCCCTTTTATAAAAAAAAATATCATGCCCCTTTTCAGTCCTAGATAAAACACTAACTTTGTAAGTTGTCGAAATCCATTATTTAACTCACCAAGTCAAATACACTCTATTTTACTTGTTCCTCGGTAAAAGCAGTAAGAATAATAATAAATACTAATATATATAGTATTAAACAACAATTTAAGCAATGATAATAAAGTTATCTTTGGTTTTCTGTAGAATCAGCTGCTGCACGAATTCCTTACAAGTTGATTCGGCCTTATGACAGATATGGCCTTAGTTGATGCGGCCTTACGCAAATCCGGCCTTATATCAAATGGATGTTCCGGCCTTATCATATATTTATGCGGTCTACGGCAAATTCGGCCTTATATCAAATGGAAAAGAATAATCAAAAAATAAAAGTTGTATTTAAATTTAAAATATTATTTAAATATTCATGGATATGATGAATAAAATATTGGAACTTGTAGTGTTTTCACAAGATTTACTCGTAACTCAATATGAAAAGCCATAATAAATCGTTATTATTTTAACAATTTTTTAATTAGTAATTTTTGGTAATAATGATGGAAATCATTTCCATTGAAGTTGATGATTAGAAAAACAATTCAGGTTGATATACAGTACAGAAAGGGACATACCGTGATCAATCACCGTGATAGTGGTCATGTCTAGGAGAGTGATGGGGATTAAAAATTTTAATTCATGTCAGTGATCAGGGGGAAATAAAACACCAGGTGTTAATCTTGTAATCAAGTGTGTTGTTTTACAGGTAAACTAGTCAGATAAGATGTACAGGTGAAATTACTGTCTCAGATTCCCCTCAGAATTAAAAATTTTTTTTTTTATTTCTTTCCTCAAAACGTAAAACATCCTTGAACGTAATCCCGGGAATGATATCTCGAGATCGAGAAAATAGCACGAGAACGGAGAGTTCATTTAAATTGATGAATAAAATGTAAATAATAAATGATTATTCAACTTCAATTCAGTGAAATCATGGGTTGTGCAAATTTGTTTCAAAGATTTTTAACCTTGGCTGTGTATTGCGTATCTACACCTAGTATTTTATTGACACGCGTACACGTGACCTGGCTTGTGCACAAATGAAGTTTCATACACACGTGCGTGATTTGTTACGTTTTAAAGCGTATTTCCAGTTCAATATTACATTTTAGTTCACTAATATTTTTTATACGTTCAGTAATTTTTTTTATTTTAAATCTTGGTAGAAAACCCAGTTAAAACCCTTTTCGTTGTAGAAATACGTACTAAATAATTTTTATACGGTCATTGAAGAATTTGATTAAAAATTAACGAAACAAATATTTATAAACAGATCGTTCAAAGAAGTACTACATGTCCAAAAGTCACTAAATTTACGGATATATTTTGGAAATTAGCGGCTAATCTGCAGAAAGTTTAGAAACGTGAAAGGAAATAAGGAATTAACCTTTATCATGATTTTACTCCTACAAATGTTTGACATTACACAGTATCTGACCAAAATCAAATGTCACCAGTTTATTTATTTATTCAAATCTTAATTGGCTTTCAACCCAATAGATTTGTGACAAAATACAGCCAAAAAAAACCCAAAGTTTATGGAATAAATTAAAAGCATGCTCTTCGTTTTCCGCTTTTTGTTCATTTTGTAGCCATTAGGCTATGTAAATTTGGATTGTTATAGGTTTTTGTTTGCAATTTTAAAGAAAATTATTTTCATCTATAACGGAATTACACAAGCCAAGTGTGTAAAACAGTTTACTTGAATTGTTAATTTTTTTCAATATACGAGAGGTAATAAAAGTCCAAAACACAAAATAAACCAATAATCAATTTGAAGTCTGCTCTTTACCAACTAACCACTACAAAACCTGTGCTTGCAAAGTCCGTGCTTCAAAACCCTGCGCCTGCGGTTTAACTTATAAACAAAAAATACATTTATGAAGTAGCCCGTATTTACGGATAATTCAATACATACTGAATTCGACCCAACAGAAGAAAAAAAATGAGAAATTAAAATTAAACAAGATAAAGTTCAGTTGCGGTTTCAACAAAATTCTTAATATAGAACTTGCGGTCATAAAGTAGAACTTTCTAAAACAAACGAAAACGATAACAAGACAGACATTATTTGGCAATGAAATGCAACAAACAGTCAAATATTAACAGCAAGAGGATACAAAATTAATTGTCAAAAATCCATCCTTCAGTAGCAATAATTACGGCATACGATATTAAAAGTCAACAGGTAGAACAGGTAAGCTAATCTCTTAATTGGCGGTAAAATATCAATCGGCGCACATGTGACCGAGAGCCATAAAATTTAATCCCCACCACCTTGTTTTATGGTCCTTTTTAGGTCTATCACAGTGGGTTTATGTCCGTGATGATATGTCTAAAGGATTAAAAATTATGTCTCTCGGAGTGATCAATCACGGTATGTCCCTTTCTGTACTGTACCAAGCTGTCAACAAGCGAAATTCCTTAAGATGTTCTCTTGCAATTAATTATCATTTGTTTAATAGTTGTATAATTGCACTGGCATTATGATTATAAGGGTTACCAAAAAGTAAAAGGAAGCCATACTATAAATTACTCAAAAAGTACTCCAATTCTTTTGATGAAACCGATGTAACGATCTTCATCCTGTTAATACGAAATAATATACATATATATATATCGTATGAAAGGTTTCCGTCAATATATATACAATATACGTACATTGTCGGTAAATATAAAATTTATTTGTACGAGCTTTAGAAACAGGCAGAATAGCGAGCCAATTGGCGAGCTTTTCAGGCCTGTTTCGCAGCGAGTACAAATGAATTTTATATTTAACCACAATGTACGTATATTGTGTTTATCCTGCAATGTCAAAAAAGTCGGAAAACTTGTCAGATTTAAGCAAAAAGGACAGAAACAAGCGTCATTCCTCGCCTTTCATAAATGTTGTCAAGGGTGTCTTCTTCGTGGTCTGCGCTACATTAGTACCAGTTTCATACTTGTCTGCGCCCTCCGCTGTACATAGCTACAGGGTACCAGGAAAGTTTATTCGTAGGCTGAAAAGTTTATTCGTCTACTACGAATAATGCAAAAATTTATTCGTATAGCATATTTGTACAGCAAATGTACTGATTGCAGGATAAAAATACGATATACTATGTTATATAAGCAATCCCGCCTCAACGATAAGCTGCCTTCGGAACTCCTCGTAACAGATAAATAAGTAAACAACGACTACCTGCCAGGGACAAAAAAAAACATGCTATATGGCACCTGATAGACAATTTAATTAATTAATTATTTACTCAAATCATCACAATGTGTCGTTTTATCGTATATATATCCATATATACACATCATTCTTAACTGAGGCCGCATTAACCAAGGCTGCATTTGTTTAAGGCCGGATCATCTCGAAAGCCACAAATTTCACGTTTGTGATGAATCGCAGTCGGAAATGGAATGAGGTTTATGGATGAATTGTTGGGATATATGATATTTTATGCAATCACCTTATGTTTTATTATGTTTATATGCCCCTTCATGGGCCCTTTAATTTGGACCAATAAAGTCTTATCTTATCTTATCTTATTCGGTGTTGAGGGAGTATCTCAATGTTATTTTTATTGTGGTTTTCTACTACTGTGTGTGAAGGTCTCAGAATGTATACCATAGGATACCATAGGAACTACAGTGGACGCTGGCTTGTTGCCACTATGTCCGCCTCTAAATCCACATCATTGATGCGCGACTTTATAGTGGTAAGCTATTTATTGCTATAAAATAAGGGAGAACGGACCAGGATTCGGCCGACAGTTCTGTAGCCGGCTTTAACAAGATCGTATGTTGTCCTTACCAATGCCAGTTGTTTACATTTGTTCCATCAGGCCTATCTTCAACAATCCAGCGTGGATCTCCTTCTCCCCACTTAGCCATTGCTGTATATCAAACTGTAGTGTTTAACACACGTTCTTGTTTCTGGAATAAACAACGGAAGTTGAATTAAATGCCCTCTATGAACAGAATTTTCCAGAAGAACTGGTTACATGCCAATTAAAAGGCAGGGAGAAAAGCAAACTGGTCACCAAGTAATGGGAGATAACCAAAAAGTAAAAAAATCTCGCTACTTATTCTACATTCTACAATAACTCTATTGTTTACTTCCGCCAAAGAAAGCATGGATGGTTTTCAGTTGTTCAAAAGACTTGGACTTGGTGCTAAATTTGATTTAACAAGATTTTCTGGTGATGCTGAGAAGTTAAAGGCATGTAATATGATCTATTCTATATTGTATTGTATGAGAGTTTTAATTTATACATGTGCAACCCTAAATTACAAGAGTTATATAGTGTCGTAGGGCACTTACAAAGACAAAGACAAAGACTATATATGTATTTAATAGTCCATGTCTTTCATGCAAATGATCTATCTAATCACACACCGGCTGTTTTACTGAAAGTGGAAGGAGAGACATCAGATTACCTGTAATGTTTGGTGTGACGTAAGGATGGGACCAAGTCTGTTTCAGTTTTATTTCAACATCGGTATAACATCAACTGTCCATTTATTTGCAGATGATATGATTGCCTACCTGACAATAAAATCTAACTGAGATTGTACCACACTTCAAAATGATCTTGATAAACTCATTATATGGGAACAAAATGGATAGCTTTCGAGACGATTCGGCCATATACCAGTTCGTCCATATACCGATTCGTCCATAGACCAGTTCGGCCATACTTTTTATAATGAGATATATACTTAATAGCATCATTGTTTTGTAGTATTCTTAGTAGTTTTCATGGTTGAAGAAAAAGGTTTTGTCACCGATATTTAAAGGAAAAGGCCAGTCAGTTGAACAATTGTTATAATTTAATACATTGTAACTTTTTATTTGTAAATAACTAATTATTAAACAAAAAACACCTTTATTAACATTAATATGCCCAATTAAAAATATGAATATTTGGAATTGCCTGTCGTAGTGTAAGCGGCCATGACACCTCTTCATGTGACGTCACACAGTCCGTTCCTATTATTTGAATAAATAATCTATCTGACTCTTCCCAACATCGTGCCCTTTTGGTTATGTTTTAATATCAGATCAACTGCAATACAATGTTTACAATTGTATATCGTCCTAATTTTTAATATTCACATCCCATGTTACATTTTCATGAAACAAATGAGTTTATTTGTGTAGTTGGGGGGGGGGGGGGGGTAGCTACATATAATTTCATGTTTCACGTGAATGTCCGTAGGTTAAATAACTGTCAGATTTAACTTATTTTATGCATACACATGCTTTTTTCTTTTTTGTCGCCAATGCTATCGTACTTTCCCGTTTTTTTCGTGGTCACTGGTCGATGTGTTGACAAGGATAGTCCTGACCGGTAATTACAAAAAAAAAAATTCTCACACTTTCCCTTTTCATGCTTTAGTGTGATAAAACGCTTGACATGAAGCCATACTGATATTGTAAATATCAAAAGATAAATATACAACGTTATTTTACGATTGGCATAATTTTTAATGATAAAATTGCACCTGATCAATGTGGATATATTATACCATACCGATTGTACGACGTTGGTCACGGGCAGGATAAATCCGAGAATGGATTATGCCTTTTGTCTCCTCCACATTGAAGAGTTTTGAAAAATGGTGATCCCCATTATTTGGTGCTACAGGCAACTTCAATCACCAAATTCTACCTTACGGTATACTATTTTTAACATTCATTAGCACAAATGTCTTATTTACTGTCATTTAAATTTTCACGCTAACTTGTTAAGACCATGGCCTTTTCCTTTAAACAATCACAAAATGCAGGAGACAGTCAGATCAAAGAATAAATAATTGGTAATTACATTGTATCATGAAGTAATGAACATAATTACATTTTATTGTCTTACAATTAACAAGTCGATCTACAATATCTAGTTTCTATTTATCATTAATCATAAAATGTTTAAAAAAAATAATATTCCAAAATTTCATGATTAATATCAAAAAATTTATTATTGTAAATAAAATAAAACTTAAATTTTGAGCTTAGAACTTGTCAAATACCGTATTAAATATTCCATGGCCGAATCGACTTTAATTCTATGGCCGAACTGGTAGTATGGCCGAATCGAACTGCACCCAATGGATAATGGCCTTCCACCCTGAAAAATGTAACATGCTATTCATCACACGTGTAACAGGAACGCTCCGCGACCTAAGGTTATAGGAACCATAGTAGATTCATAACCGCCTCTGCTAACTGCGTTAGTGGAGATCTCCTTTAGCTCAGTTGGTAGAGCGGTGGCTTACAATGCGAGAGGTCCCGGGATCAAATCCCATCGGGGACATTGCATTTTTCAGAGGTAAAACATGCTCTACTGTTACATTGGCGCCCAACTGAATAACCCACGATGGTCAGAAGAGGAAAACTTGTCGGGTTGAATGTTGGTATATGAGATATCGTCATCAAGGTATGATGATTCTTGAGGTGGGGGAAGTGTAACGGGAACGCTCCCCGACCTAAGGTTATAAGAACCGTAGTAGGTTCATAACCACCTCTGCTAACTGCGTTAGTGGAGATCTCCTTTAGCTCAGTTGGTAGAGCGGTGGCTTACAATGCGAGAGGTTCCGGGATCGAAATAAAACAAATAAAATAAAACACCAGAAAATATACATACACCCTACATTGACACCAAATTGAACATACTGATAAAGCCAAATATCTGGGTGTCACAATACAGTCAGACCTTAAATGGGATAGCTATATAAACAATATTACAGCAATGGCAAACAAGACACTTGGGTTCCTCTTTAGAAATATTAACATCAGTTCCACCACAGTCAAAGAACAGACTCAGGAATACAAATCCCTAGTTCGACCATCACTTGAATATGCCTGTTCTGTATGGCACCCATATATCAAAGAAAACATAACCCAACATAGGGCTACTTGGTATGTTACTAACAGCTTTCATAACACCTCTAGAACAGGTACAACGTAGGGATACCTGGTATGTTACTAACAGCTTTCATTCATAACACCTCTAGAACAGGTACAACGTAGGGCTACTTGGTATGTTACTAACCGCTTTCATAACACCTCTAGAACAGGTACAACGTAGGGCTACTTGGTATGTTACTAACCACTTTCATAACACCTCTAGAACAGATACAACGTAGGGCTACTTGGTATGTTACTAACCACTTTCATAACACCTCTAGAACAAGTACAACGTAGGGCTACTTGGTATGTTACTAACCGCTTTCATAACACCTCTAGAACAGATACAATGTAGGGCTACTTGGTATGTTACTAACCGCTTTCATAACACCTCTAGAACAGATACAACGTAGGGCTACTTGGTATGTTACTAACCGCTTTCATAACACCTCTAGAACAGATACAACGTAGGGCTACTTGGTATGTTACTAACCGCTTTCATAACACCTCTAGAACAGGTACAACGTAGGGCTACTTGGTATGTTACTAACCGCTTTCATAACACCTCTAGAACAGGTACAACGTAGGGATACCTGGTATGTTACTAACAGCTTTCATAACACCTCTAGAACAAGTACAACGTAGGGCTACTTGGTATGTTACTAACCACTTTCATAACACCTCTAGAACAGATACAACGTAGGGCTACTTGGTATGTTACTAACCACTTTCATAACACCTCTAGAACAGATACAACGTAGGGCTACTTGGTATGTTACTAACCGCTTTCATAACACCTCTAGAACAGGTACAGCGTAGGGCTACTTGGTATGTTACTAACCGCTTTCATAACACCTCTAGAACAGATACAACGTAGGGCTACTTGGTATGTTACTAACCACTTTCATAACACCTCTAGAACAGATACAACGTAGGGCTACTTGGTATGTTACTAACTGCTTTCATAACACTTCTAGAACAGATACAACGTAGGGCTACTTGGTATGTTACTAACCGCTTTCATAACACCTCTAGAACAAGTACAACGTAGGGCTACTTGGTATGTTACTAACCGCTTTCATAACACCTCTAGAACAGGTACAACGTAGGGCTACTTGGTATGTTACTAACCGCTTTCATAACGCCTCTAGCATTAGTAACATACCATGATGGAACATTTTAATTGGTGAAGCCTAGTAAACCAAAGAACAGATGCATGCCTAGTCTAGTCATGTTATATAAGTTATTGGAGATATCTGTCTATTAACCATAGAAATTCATTTTAATACTCATGATGCCATGTCAACTATTTTCTTCTTACAGATTATCTCCAAACCTAATGAGCATCATAATATTAAAGAGACCAGTGGAAAAAGAACTGATGATCTTAAAAGGAAAAATAGTTTAGAAAACAATAAGTCTCCAGTGAAAAAAGTCAAATGTAGGTACGATAAAATGAAAGTTGAACACCCGATTCAAAGTTTACACTAATGATGATTTTGAAGTCCTCTACAAAAATGTGTCATTTCATTTTGATTGGTCAAATAAACATGGCACCCATGAGAATTTTTTTGTTGTTGACTGAAACTTTAAAAATCTTTTCTTCTGAAACTACAAGTCCAAATAATTTGTTAATTG
The DNA here is from genome assembly GCA_963680875.1 of Bathymodiolus brooksi. Classification (NCBI taxonomy): domain Eukaryota; kingdom Metazoa; phylum Mollusca; class Bivalvia; order Mytilida; family Modiolidae; genus Bathymodiolus; species Bathymodiolus brooksi. Next base: position 82,197,002 of record OY804576.1, on the reverse strand, counting down.
AAACAAAATAAATAATGTTTGTGAAGTCCACTGCAAAGATTTCTCATTTCATCTATATCGGTCAAAAAAAACTTGGCCACCATTTTCAATTAGTGTGTCTGATTGACTGAAATTGTAAAAAAAAAGTCATCTCTGAAACTACTTGTACATGTCAAAATTTGTTTAAGCTTAATACAAAATATGTATATGAGAATTTCATATCATCTTTATTAGGCAAAAACATGGCCACCATGGGTGGTTTTTTAATTTTTATTGGCTAAGAAGTCTAAATGATTTGTTCCAGAGTACATTTGATGTAAATGAAATCCTTTACAACAAATTCTCATTTAATCTTGTTCTGGTAAAAAATATGATGGCTATGGACAATTCTTGTCTCTGAAACTAGAAACTTGCTTGAGCCTAATCAGTACATGAGAACCAGATGATCATTCAGGCTCATGTGAATCTCTAGTTTTTTATTGAACTTATAATTTTATGATCTAAAATCAGATCAATTTTAACCTCACCCTGCCAAATTAATCTAAATATAGAAATTTATTTGAATGACCTAAACTTCTACATTTTGCACTGGAATAAACTGAATTATGAATTGTAGCTACATTATGAATTATTTGATAAACTTTCTTGGTTTTTCTGTGAAATTGTAATTTTACTATATTTTGATAATTGTGCAGATTAGACCAAACATCAAATATCTTTTTTTCTGAAATAACTAGAGCTTGGCAAAATAAACTAATCTTAGTTGAGATGGTCATTAGGTTTCCCCTTTCAGAAATATCTGACAGCCCTTCCTTCATGTTGCCCTATCCTATATATTAGTAGATTCTGAGTCTTCAGAAGATGATGATGATGAAAACAGTTCAGAATCTGAAGCGGAGACAGAACTTAAGATACTGGATAATATCACATCAAAAGGTGGATTAACATATCAAAGACAGGAGAAGAAAAAGAAACTAAAGACAAAGGAGAAAATAGCAGCCTTGCATCAGGAAGAGGTAAATATTTATTAGATACACAATAGAATAACTGTAGTTTTGAAAGTCAAGACAGACATTATCACTAGTATTGCAATGAGTCAGAACTGTATTCAAAGGTCACATTTTCTTGTCCTGTCATAGAAAACTTCATATGAATTGTACTTCTTTTAAGTGGTCACCTGCCTTATAAGGCCATTTTTTCTTTGTCCCAAAGATGACCTCTTAATACAGGTTTGACTGTACTTTCAATTAGTGAGAAAGGATATGTTTGTTAATGAAAATGAGACACTATCCAAGTTTACACTTGCTGTTCTACAATACACAGTCACAGTAAAGTGTTCAATTATGAGCATAACTCATATCCTAAACTGAGTGTGAAATGACCTCTAGTCTGCAGTTGAGCAGTACTCTTTACTTCTGTCGATTAACACTACATCTGGGTATCTTTGTCATTCTTTATATACCAGTAACTGTTTGTGGACTAGTCTTGAATTTGTATGTGTTATATTTTGCTAGTAATTAAACAGTTGTATTGACAGGTAAACAGACTTCGTAATCAGCATAAAATCAATGTTTATGGAACAGATTTACCAGAACCATTGAAGTATTTTGATGAACTTAAAACGAACTACAAGTTGAAGTCTGTAATACTTGACAACATTGCAGATATTGGTTATACAGAACCTACTCCCATACAGAGGCAAGCCATACCAGCTATGTTACATGTAAGTTTTTGGCTATACAGAACCTACACCCATTAAAAGTCACACAATACCATCTATGCTAAATGTAAGAAATTTTGGATATCCAGAACCTACTCCTTGCATACAATATTGTAGATATCAGCAATATAGAAATAATCCAAGTTTAATTAAAAGTTCAAATATTTGAAAACACCAATGAGAGAAAATTCTTAGATTAAGACAGATTACACTTACAATGTAACATTGTGGGATATTGGAATTCAAATTTTTTGGAGGTTTTAATTTTTTGAAATATGATCAAATTTCTTGAAGGAAAAGAGGTTTTTATTCTCAAACAATTAATTGAAACATATTTCAACATTTGCAATTTCTTATGGAAAACATACTATTTTACAGAGACGAGAAGTTATGGCATGTGCCCCTACTGGATCTGGTAAAACAGCAGCCTTTATTATACCAATACTACATCATTTAAAACAACACAGTACTAAAGGATTTAGAGCTTTAGTACTGGCTCCATCCAGAGAATTAGCCAAACAGGTACATAGTGAAATATATCAGCTGAGTGAAAAACTTTAGCAGTGGAAAAAGTATTGAAAATCATCACTTCATGACGACACCCAAATTTTCTCGATAATTTTTAATATCTGAAATGTGTTGGTTTTTCGTCTAACCGGACCATATGAGCTTTTGCAAGATTTTTGGGGTCTATCATATGTATGTTATTTGCTTTATACATTTTAATCTTCTATAGAATTACTTTGAATATGTATGTGATCATATGGTAGTTGGATTTACAACTACATATGCAATCAGTGCCTATCACCAGTGAAGTTGTGAGTTCGAACCATGTTCATGGCGAGGTGTACTCGATACAACATTATGTGATAAAGTTTGTCAGTGACTTTAAAGTGGCGTTAAACCCCTAACCCTTGAATTTTTAATAAACTGGTTTTGAATAGTCATGTGAACAACTAAATTGTGCTGAAATTAAAATACAGCTTTGTAGTAATGAGTTGATTAATATATTTCAAATATTCAAGAAATTTGTAATTTTGAAGATTTTTGCAAAATATGAAAATCAGGCTTTTGTTTTTAACAAAAATTGACTCGAAAATATTCTTTGAAACCACTGGACTAATATAAATTAAACCAATTTTGACTTGGATAGTCCTAAAGTGGTCCCTTAACCCATGAAAATTTGTATCTACAAATTTAAATGAATTTACAGTATTTCCAAATCCTTTCTTTTTGTAAATATTGTGCATAGTTATTGTCTATCATTAAAACAAAACAAAATTATCTCTACAAAGTACATAATCAAAATATAATTCTATTTAGTTATAAATTTAGATTGTTGTTCTTAATTTTCAGATTTACAGAGACTTCCAAAGACTGTCTGAAGGAACTGGTCTTAAATTACATTATATCGAGAAAGTGAATTCTGAAAATGAAACTGTGAACAAATTTGGTAATAGTTATAAGAGTTTTGTTCTTTTTTGAAAGGGGGGGGGGGGGGGAATGGTCTGTAATCACAATTTGAAATTCAGCAATATTTCAAGTTATATCATAGCAGCAGTCAGTTTTATGGATGGCGGAAACCGGAGTACATTGAATAAATCGCAGACCGTCTAAATCACAAAATAATTTTAAATAGCACACATTGAAGTCTAACTTAATTTTTTCACCTGCAGTTTCAAAACAAAACTCTTACAGGTGTATAGACATTTTCAGTATGAAGCAAATCACGACAATAATAGTGAATCTTTGTAATCCTGTAAGGGACCGACCATTTAACTTGCAGGGGGGGTTATGGTTTTTTGTTTCATTCAGAATTTTTTTTCAGGCAACATAAGAGTTTTTTTTTCCAGAATTTAACATTAGGTTATATATATGACAAAAACTCTGAATCAGATTATTATTTTTTTCCTCCACCGAAATCAGAATATTTTTTTCAGCAACATTGGGAATTAGAATATTTTTTTAGAAAAAAAACATAACCCCCCCCCCCCCGGAAGTTAAATGGTGCATCCCTAAAGCACATTGTTCATCATTATTAATTAAAATAACTATACTTCTAGACATTTCAGCCAGGACTTCTTCTATTTAATTTATTTTCACTAGAAAGTTTGACCACGATGTGGAATATGTGAAAATAATGTAAGCGGGAGGCAAATTTCGTGATTTTGTTCCAAATTGGTGGAATTGTTTTTAGTGGTATTTAATTTTCACAATCCCGATTTTTAACCAAAATCAAATTTTAGCCGATTGACAGTTAAATTAGAATAACATTATCTGAACTGTTTGACCAACAATTCAAAATAGGAAATGTTTTTAAATAAATTGAGCAAGAGCTTTTTGTACACGATCAGCAGTATTTTAGAATTATATACATGTTCATTAATAGAAAATTGTGTAAGGGCATTTAATATGATTTTAGCATATATGTATTATTACAACACATTTACAAAAATTAAACACAAATAAGTCTCATTAACAGACTCCGAAATAAAATGTGATCAATTAATTAACACAAAAAATTGTCAATTTACAGGTAATTAAAAATCAGTGAATGGAAATGCTAATATTAAATAAAAAAGGTGTGTTTACACAGCAACGACTATTCATGGTAATTAGTGTTTTAAAGATAGAAGGGCAATTAATTACATGTAAAATAATTTACCTGTTTCATTGTATTTGTCACCAAATGCATTATTTAAACAAATGAAGATATTTATGTAGTAAAGAGCAGAAATTTACGCTGGTTCTTTTTTTCACTGATCGATGACTATCGCTAATAAAGCGAAAATTAGGTACCTGCGAAAAAAACCACTTATATGGTAGTTTAAAGAATTGATCATCAGACCTTATGGTCTTAAAACTTTGGAGAACAATTTTTTGTACTCATACTCCAATATTATCCAATCAGGGCACTGAATATGTTGAATACAGTACTGCGATTGGCTGTTTTTCGAGTACAAATACAAAAATAGTTTTATAACCATAAGGCTAGACTAATTTAATTGAGATTCAAAAGGTTTCATGTCAAAGAAATTGTATTATTTTTTTTTCAATACTGAAATTCGTAAGAAAAGCTATCATAATCAGATTATTTTGGTACAACTTCTCTCTCTCTGAATCATTTTTTTAGTTTCTTTATTGTCTTATTCTGCTTGTTAATATAACCCAGATTCCAAGTGATGGAATTACAATATTAAAGTAACATATAAATATAATTTCATTTACAAAGAACATAATTTTAACTTTCTCAATAAAATAGATTTTGTACCAGATTTTTTTTATTCATACCAATACTACAACAATACATCCTGTATAAATATATATTATAAAGAAGAGATCGAACGACCATGAAATAATCATGCATCCGTTATTTTACGTTCTACAATAAAAGTGACTGAATCAGTTTGATTATACATAGAATATTGTTTTTATGTTGTTTTTTTTTAGATATTCTAGTGTCAACTCCAAACAGATTGATATATCAGTTAAAACAACAGCCATCTACAATTAGTCTGAGCAAGTATGTATACAAATGTCAGTCAGATAAAGATAGATATGCATGTATACACAAAATTAGATCCTTAGACTATCATGCTACAGTGAAACCTATATAAAGAGAATCCTGAATAAAAAGGAATTCTATATAACCTTAAATAATAAAGTCTCAATGTAGATCTACAATTAGTCTGAGCATGTATGTATACAAATGTCAGTAAAATAAAGATAGGTATAAACACACAAGATTAGATCTCTAAACTATCATGTTACAGTTAAACCTGTATATAAACCAAATCCTGAATAAACTAGAATCCTGTGCAAGCCAAAATTTAAATAATAAAGTCCTAGTGTAGGAAATCTTTGTTAATTCAACTAAACACCTATCTATTCCAAACACAAAAGTTGATCTCTAGGAGGTTTAGATAGGTTTCACTGTATTATATAACACTGTTCTTTAGGGGGTACCATACACTACAGGGAGATAACTCTTTAAAATCAGTTGAACGTTTTGATCATATGATGTTTGTATGCAGATTTCAAGCATCTCGGTGATCAAAACCACAGAGAGAAAGCTGCTATGTGGCTAGTGAATTCATTGCTCTGAGTCTGTTGGTTGGAATTTGTTAAAATTTTAATGTTTATTACAGTGGATATATTCAAACACACTGCCAAAAAAAATAAGAAAATTAAACAAGCAGATCAAATTTTACCTGAAGTGTATGGTACCACCTTAACACATCTAAAGATTGTTACATCAATGTCTCAGTGTATGTTAATATGGTCAAGATGTGATCTATAAATGGATGAAGCTTGAGGTCTAGAAAACAAATATTGAAGGGATTGGCTAGCATGCTAGTTTTGATTTATTGCAAACATACTGACTGAATATTTTTTTAGCCTTTGTATGGCCCATACTAATGGCATCGTTTTGAGGCTTGTGTCAGGATACTGAAGAAGCATATCTGTGATGCAAAGTATTTGTATTTGTATATGAGTCCTGTACAAACTGAGCTTTAAATAAAGTCTCAATGAAGGAAATCTTTGTCAAAATTACATGTATAAACCGAACACCTTTCTATTCTGAAAACAAAAAGTGTTCCAAAGAAGGTTCAGTTTATATAAATTTTTGAGCAGACAGATAACTAAATTTCCAGCAATAATTCCACACAGATACTCTAGAAAATTCTAAAAACAGTTGACTTATAATTCTAGAGTAGAATGGTTGGTAGTTGATGAATCAGATAAACTGTTTGAAGAAGGAAAAACTGGATTCAGGGATCAGGTATGAAACAATGTACATTAAGGTAAAGTAAAAGATATCCAAGAAAAAATTTAAGTAGCGTTGTTGTTTTTTGTACCAACGAAAAAAACATTTTCTAAAAATATTTCAAAAATACAAATTATAAGAAGATTATTAGTTGTTTAAGAGAAGAAGACAAATGTGTAAAAAGTAAATGATGGGCAATAATATGGGCACAGATAGTGCTCTGTGCAGAAATTGTTGTTCACACTCCTTTCCATGAAAATCACCTTTGTCCAGAGTGCTTATGTCAATTCATTACACAAGCATGTAGACAATCATAATCATTTATAGTGATTTGATCATTAAAATCAACAATTGTTACATAGCAATTGAATTTTTGAATATTTTTTATTTTATTTCTTTTTTTTTGTGGGGGGAGCTAGCAACTGGACCTTTCTGGAATCGGAGGAATAATGGCAATGTCATCAATGGAACAATGGATTTTTTTAAAGATATTTGACTTATGTTTAATGAAGACTCTGTAACCTATGTATTATTTGGTGCAGATGTAGGGGGGATTTGTCATGCATTCATGTGCTCTCAGTTATTTTATTTATAAACTCTTCAGACAGTGCCCTAAAGCTATTACTTGTTTTTTTTTTATATTACCTATTATTACACATTCTTAATGAAGAGTTCCTCATTATTTTGTTTCTGAAGTCTGTAATATATATTTTTATAGTTAGCTGTAATCTACAAAGCTTGTGACTCTAAGAATGTTCGTAGAGCTATGTTCAGTGCCACGTTTGCTTACGATGTTGAAGAATGGTGCAGATTGAATCTAGATAATGTCATACAGATCTATGTAGGAGCAAGGTATTTTTGCTTTGTTATTCATATCTGATTCATTAGTTTTCTAGGAGCCTTCGTAATCGTATGGTAGTTGGATTTATAACTACCTATGCAATCAATGCCTATCACCACTAACGTTAAGAGTTCGCATCCCCTTCAGGCGAGGTCTACTCGATACAACATTATGTGATAAAGGTTTCCTCCACCAATAAAACGGACTGCCACGATATAACTGATATATTGTTGAAAGTGGTGTTAAACATCATAAACCATAAACCTGATTCATCAGTTTTCATGAAATTCTTATGGTTACCTAGTAAATATTGTCTCTATTTTTATTTTATTCTGTTTTTTAAACTTTATACAGTGAAAATATTTATGTATCATTAAGGTATACTTTATTATCCCCTCGCCAACGAAGTTGCGAAGGGATATAGTAACGCTACCATCTGTCCTTCCGTTCGTCCTTCTGTAACATCCTTGTGAACACTAGAATCAACATCCTTCAATGGATTTTGACCAAACTTGGTACATACTTAGTACTTAAGAGAATCTGGAACCCTATTGATTTTCAAGGCCAAAGGTCAAGGTCACGGTCTAATTTTTACCCTGTAACATCCTTGTGAACACTAGAATCAACATCCTTCAATGGATTTTGACCAAACTTGGTACGTACTTAGTCCTTAAGAGAATCTGAAACCCTATTGATTTTCAAGGTCAAAGGTCAAGGTCACCGGGTAATTTTTTTACCGCATAACATCCTTGTGAACACTCTAGAATCAACATTCTTCAATGAATTTTGACCAAACTTGGTACCTACTTAGTCCTTACATGAGTCTGGAACCCTATTGATTTTCAAGGTCATAGGTCAAAGGTCAAGGTCACAGGGTCTAAATTTTACCCTGTAACATCCTTGTGAACACTCTAGAATCAACATCCTTCAATGGATTTTGACCAAACTTGGTACATACTTTGTCCTTAAGAGAATCTGGAACCCTATTGATTTTCAAGGTCAAAGGTCAAATTTTTAGGCGAGACGCCACTAGGGGTGTAACGATACACTTTTTCCACAAGTGATACGTATCGCGATATTTGATATGTATTACGATACGTTTTATAGGAAACTAACTATTCCTTGAAGTCCATGCTGGTCGACATGGGCGCTGCCATGGTTTTTTTTTATATGAGGTTGCTTACGTACTAGCGGAAATTATAAATATTTGATTAATTAATTTTAAAAGTGTAAATTAATCGATTCACTTTTCTCAAAATATTAATTAAATGATCACCAAAAGAAGAAAATGGAAGTTCAACACTACTTTTTTTCAAAAAATGAGCATCATATCGTTTGTATCGTAAGCGGCCTCCACGTATCGTGAAAATAATTGCGATTTCGGTACATACGGTGAATCGTTTCCCCCTTAGATGCCACGCTTTGCGTTGCCCTTGTTCCAAATTTATCAATTCATTTTCAGTCATAATTGAATATGAAGAAGAAGAAAAACCGGACACTTTCTATTAAGAAGATTGGTTTAAATGACTTGAAGTTAACAACCAATGAATATATTTATTGGTAACTTAAATTACTTTTAAATGCCTTCAATCAAGATATGAAATTGAGTTGATTAATTAGCTAATTAATATGTCAGTTATAAATGTATGATCCTATTTGTAGAAATTCAGCTACTCAAACCATAGAACAACAGTTACAGTTTGTTGGTACAGAATATGGGAAATTGTTTGCTATCAGAGAAATAATTCGCAAAGTAAGTCTATGCAGGCCAGAGAGAATACAATTTAAGAGGTTGGCAGTAAACTTTTTAGTTTGTTTATTTGTTTATGGTGTTTAATGCCACCTTCAACAATTTTTCAGTTATATCGTGGCGGTCAGTTTTATTGGTGGAGGAAAACCACTGACCCGTGACTAGCTGCGGAACCGTAGCCCTTATGGTCCGCAAATATCAGAAAATTGGCCAAGGACCATAAGGGCTACGGTTCCGCAGCTAACCCGTGACAAGTCACTGAAGGGGGTTAGAACTCACAACTTTAGTGGTGATAGGAACTGACAGGTAGTTGTAGAATACAGTTTAAGAAGTGGGCTGTAGACTTTTTACCATAAGATTTGACTTAATCTCACCTTGTTGATTAGCAGGTTTTATATTATGGTATTTAAAGATAGTGATCTATTATCATTTGATTGATTGATTGGTGTTTAATACCAACTTTAGCAGTATTTCAGCTCTATCGTGGCTTGAAAAGTTTTAATTAATAACTTAGACACCTACCCTTAGAAATAAAACATTCTTGTCTATAAAACAACTAGGTTATTATGTACAAATAAAACATTCTTGTCTATAAAACAACTAGGTTATTATGTACAAATAAAACATTCTTGTCTATAAAACAACTAGGTTATTATGTACAAATAAAACATTCTTGTCTATAAAACAACTAGGTTATTATGTACAAATAAAACATTCTTGTCTATAAAACAACTAGGTTATTATGTACAAATAAAACATTCTTGTCTATAAAACAACTAGGTTATTATGTACAAATAAAACATTCTTGTCTATAAAACAACTAGGTTATTATGTACAAATAAAACATTCTTGTCTATAAAACAACTAGGTTATTATGTACAAATAAAACATTCTTGCCTATAAAACAACTAGGTTATTATGTACAAATAAAACATTCTTGTCTATAAAACAACTAGGTTATTATGTACAAATAAAACATTCTTGCCTATAAAACAACTAGGTTATTATGTACAAATAAAACATTCTTGTCTATAAAACAACTAGGTTATTATGTACAAATAAAACATTCTTGTCTATAAAACAACTAGGTTATTATGTACAAATAAAACATTCTTGTCTATAAAACAACTAGGTTATTATGTACAAATAAAACATTCTTGCCTATAAAACAACTAGGTTATTATGTACAAATAAAACATTCTTGTCTATAAAACAACTAGGTTATTATGTACAAATAAAACATTCTTGTCTATAAAACAACTAGGTTATTATGTACAAATAAAACATTCTTGCCTATAAAACAACTAGGTTATTATGTACAAATAAAACATTCTTGTCTATAAAACAACTAGGTTATTATGTACAAATAAAACATTCTTGTCTATAAAACAACTAGGTTATTATGTACAAATAAAACATTCTTGCCTATAAAACAACTAGGTTATTATGTACAAATAAAACATTCTTGTCTATAAAACAACTAGGTTATTATGTACAAATAAAACATTCTTGCCTATAAAACAACTAGGTTATTATGTACAAATAAAACATTCTTGTCTATAAAACAACTAGGTTATTATGTACAAATAAAACATTCTTGTCTATAAAACAACTAGGTTATTATGTACAAATAAAAGAAACATTAAAAGGATAAAACCATATATTTAGAACATATATTTTCAAACAATATTTTTGTTTATAAATTAACATTTTGAGAACACCAGTCAAAATGATATAAATTTTTCAGGGAATACAGCCCCCTATTTTAGTGTTTGTTCAGTCTAAAGACAGAGCTCAGGAGTTGTTCAACGAGTTAATATATGATGGTATGAATGTTGATGTAATACATTCAGAGAGAGCACAGACACAGGTAAGATACATGGTTGTATAGATATATGATGGTATGAATGTTGATGTAATACATTCAGAGAGAGCACAGACACAGGTAAGATACATGTTTGTATAGATATATGATGGTATGAATGTTGATGTAATACATTCAGAGAGAGCACAGACACAGGTAAGATACATGGTTGTATAGATATATGATGGTATGAATGTTGATGTAATACATTCAGAGAGAGCACAGACACAGGTAAGATACATGTTTGTATAGATACATGATGGTATGAATGTTGATGTAATACATTCAGAGAGAGCACAGACACAGGTTAAACACATGTTTGTGAAATATTCTATATACAGTAGAACTTGTGCAATCTGACACCTGAGTGTTCCAACATCCTGTGACATCTGACCAAAATTGATGGTCCCAAAGTATTTCTGTTCACTAAAATAAAACCTGAGGATTCCGATATCCTGTACATTCCGATACATTTTCCTGGTCCCTTGGTGTGTCGGATTAGACAGGTTCCACTGTATGTTTTGTTTGTTGTCCATATAATATACCAGGACTCGTGGTCATAAAACTTTACATTTTTCTGACTCGTACTCCAAAATCATCCAATCAGAAAATTATATATTGGATAGGATGTTGTGTCACTTCTAATGGGGTTGCTTCAGTTTTCCCATGTCATGATATTTCGCTAAAGGGGAGCATGTGTGAGGTGTAATTTTAATCAGATTCCTATCTCAGTGCATCTGAAATTTGGCCTGATAAGATTGATGGTCATTGATGGGAGGGGAGGGGCTTGTATGAGAGAGGATTACTGTATTTACATATATATTCTTTTGACAGAAAACTCACAGTAATAAATAATGAGAAAATTTGAATGAAAAAAAAGACACAATTTTGCTTAAAAAATTTGCATTACCGATCTAGGAAATAAAAATTAATGAGCTTTACCAATTTGTTTGGCTAATGATAATTGTGAAGTGTTCATATTTGTCAATAATATGTATTATACTTAGGGGGCGATGGTGGTTGTGATCGTATGGTAGTTGGATTTACAACTACCTGTGCAATCAGTGCTTATCACCACTGACGTGAGTTCGAACCCCATTCATGGCGAGGTGTCCTTGATACAACATTATGTGGTCAAGTTTGTCAGTGGCTTTCTCTAGGTACTCCAGTTTAATTCCTCCACCAATAAAACTGACTGCCACGATATAGCTGAAATATTGTTGAAAGTGGTGTTAAACACCATAAGCCTAAACCAAATCTGTATTGTATTTGTCTTGCTGTACTTTCAGAGGGATGAAGTTGTTTCTAATTTCCGTTGTGGTAAAGTGTGGATCTTAATTTGTACAGAATTAATGGGAAGAGGAATTGATTTCAAGGGAGTTAATCTTGTCATAAACTATGATTTTCCTAACAGTGCAATTAATTACATTCATAGAATAGGTAAGTTAACTAAGAACATAAAGTTTTTAAACATAAAATCCAGGAGCTTCTGGGGGCTGCTTTGCTGCCACCAACACACCAGCTAATATTTCCTCTTCTCTTCTCTTCCTCCAATCACATCCCTGATATGATGAATGTGTTCTGATTTTATGAACAGTTAATGAATAATGGTAGGTAAATTGTCAGGCAATATCAGGATCAGATTTTGTTTGTAATTTTGTAAAATCTCAGCCTTACTTTTGGTCAACATTACATAAAGCATTAGCTTGACTTCTTTTGAGAAAGAAAAATATGTCTGAATGATACTGTTTGTGTTTATTATAGGATCACAAAGATTTTGATGAAATTAAAATGAATGTTTTTCATATATTTCCCCTCACTCCCACTAACAGGTATTATAGGCCAACTTTGTGACCACTATCCTTGTTTGTTCAGTGGCGACATTAAGCGATGGTGGGGACAGGGGACAAAACTCTCTGTGCGATTCTATTATTTTGTGTAGCAGTAATTTCCCCCCCTCTGTATTAATAAATACAATCCTTTGGTATATCGTCAAACTTTTCTTGACATCAAATCAAGACTTTGAGATTCTTGAAAGATCTGTATGTATGTGTGCTCATACATGTGGAAAGACATCAGTTTACATACTAGTACATTATGTATACTTATATTGATTTAGGTAGGACAGGAAGAGCTGGTAGACCTGGTAAAGCCATCACATTTTTTACAGAAGAAGACAGTGTTAATTTAAGAAGGTTTGTCTAATAGTGGATTCTCAAAAGTTTTAATTAGAACTGATGGATATAAATGAATTTATATCAGGTCAAGTCCAACAGGACAAAAGGTTAGGTCAAGTTCACCAGGACAACATATTAGGTCATGTTCAGTAGGACAAAAGGTCAGCTCAAGTTCACTAGGACAAAAGGTTATGTCATGTTCAGCTTGACAAAATGTGATGTCAAGTTCACCAGGACAAAATGTTAGGTCAAGTTCAGTAGGACAAAAGGTCAGTTCAAGTTCATTAGGACAAAAGGTCAGGTCAAGTTCAGCTTGACAAAATGTGATGTCAAGTTCACCAGGACAAAATGTTAGGTCAAGTTCAATAAGACAAAAGGTCAGATCAAGTTCACCAGGATTAAAGTTAAGGCCAGGTACCCGGTCAAAAGGTCATATCAAATTTACCAGGTGAACATAGTGTAAGAAAATAAAGTTTGAACAGTGATGGTCAACAATTCCACCAATATTAACAAAACGATCAATCGCATCTCGCCTTCACTCACTGAACACAAAATAAAAAGAGACCACAACATACGATGCTAAAAAATCTAGATTCAGGCATGGAATAGGCACAAAAATATATAGCAAATAGTTCATGGCACTGAGGGTCATATGGCAGTATATGGACCGGTCGTCACCAAAAAAATATTATATGGACCGAAGCTTCTGAGGTCCATATAATATTTTTTGGGTGACGGACCGGTCCATATACTGCCATATGACCCGAAGTGACATGAACTATTTGCTATATTATACTTTTTATTTAAAATAATGCAAGTACCTGGCTGGTCCATATACGAAAATAGTGACCGGCTGCACTAACAAAGACAAATATATTTATAAAATATTTAATATTTACAGTATAGCTAACATCATGGTAGAAGCAGGATGTCCTGTACCACAATATATGCTGCAGATGAAGAAACCTTCAAAGTAAGTACATGTATTAATTAACATTAATTAACTAATTAATATTCTGAGATATGCTTTTAGCAGAATTACTCCTCTGTCTGATAGCTTTCATATTTGGTAGAATAATTGGTCATGATGTGTAGTTGATTATATTATACCGCCATTTTGATTCAATGATTTTTCTAAGAGTTATGGGACTTTAGCATTTTCATGCATTTTCAATATAGTTATACATTGTGAAAGCACTTCATCTGAGGTTGTTAGTCTGATAGCTTTCATATTTGGTAGGATACTTGGTCATGTTGTGTAGTTGATCATATTTACCCGCTATTTTGATTTGACAATTTTTGTAGGAGTTATTGTATCTTATAGTTTTTATGCATTTTCAATAAATACTTTATGAATGCAACTCCTCAATGGTTGTTGGTCCAATAGCTATCATATATGATGTGATGATCGGTCAAGATATGTAGTGGACCACATTATATAGCAGTACATAGTGTCCATTTGTTGAATTATGGTATAGTTTCTTATAGTGTTAATAAACTGTTAACTTAAAGGCAGCTGCCCTGCTAAGTTTGAAATATGTAGGTGTTGCGCATGTTGTCATTATAACATTCTCTTGTTTTTTGTTTTTTTTTCTACTGCAGTTTAAATAGATATATTGATTGATGTTTAATGCCAACTTTAGCAGTATTTCAACTATATCATAACATCAGTTTAAATAGAAAGAGAATGTTAAATTTGTTAATTTTAATTTTTAGGAAAAAAAGAAGAAAGTTAGCAAAACGAGTGCCAAAGAGAGAACACATTTCTACAGCTATTAAATCAGATATTGAAAGAGCAAAGAGAAGAAGGTAAATATATATATATATATATATACATTTTGTATATTGAATTTTATGTTTAATTGTGTAACTAGACAATCCCAGTCATGTTTGGATTTATTTGAATTAAGGTTAGGGTTGTGGTGTTTAATGCCACTTTCAACAGTATTTCAGTTATATTGTGGAGGTCAGTTTTATTGGTGGAGGAAACTGGAGTACCAGGAGATAATCACCGAACTGCCGCAAGTCACTAACAAACTTTATTATACCCCCGCTCCCCGGAGGGGGGGGAGGGTATACTGTTTTACCTCTGTCGGTCTGTCTGTCCGTCCGTCCAAGATATTTTTCGTCACATTTTTCTCAGCAGCTATCGATGGCAGAAATCTGATATTTGGTTACAAGCTTCATATAGGTATACCATATTGTGGGTAGCGTTTTTGGACCCGTCAGATTCCTACTTCCTGTTTGCCGACACTGTTGATTTTTATTCACATTGAACATATATGCTCATTTTTCATTGCATTTTTCTCAGCAACTATTGATGACACAAATCTGATATTTGGTCACAAGCTTCATATCGGTATCCCATATCGTGGGAAGCGTTTTTGGACCCATCAGATTCCTACTTCCTGTTTGCCGACTTTGTTGATTTTTATTCACATTGAACATATATGCACATTTTTCATTGCATTTTTTTCTCAGCAAATATTGATGGCAGAAATCTGATATTTGGTCACAAGCTTCATATAGGTACCCCATTTTGTGGGAAGTGTTTTTTGACCCGTCAGATTGCTACTTCCTGTTTGCCGACTTAGTTGGCTTTTATACACATTTAACATATATGCACATTTTTCCTCTCATTTTTCTCAGCAAATATTGATGACAGGAATCTGATATTTGGTCACAAGCTTCATATAGGTATGCCATATTGTGGGAAGCGTTTTTGGACCCGTCAGATACCTACTTCCTGTTTGCCGACTTAGTTGGCTTTTATACACATTTAACATATATGCACATTTTTCGTCGCATTTTTCTCAGCAAATATTGATGACAGGAATCTGATATTTGGTCACAAGCTTCATATGGGTACCCCATATTGTGGGAAGCGTTTTTGGATCCATCAGATTCCTACTTCCTGTTTGCCGACTTTGTTGATTTTTATACATATTGAACATATATGCTAATTTTTCGTCACATTTTTCTCAGCAACTATTGATGGCAGAAATCTGATATTTCGCCATAATCTTCATATTGGTACACAATATTGTGGGAAGTGTTTTTAGACCCGTCAGATTCCTACTTCCGGTTTGCCGACTTAGTTGGTTTTTATACACATTGAACATATATGCACATTTTTCGTCACATTTTTCTCAGCAACTACTGAAGGCAGAAATCTGATATTTGGTCACAAGCTTCATATAGGTACCCATTTTTGGACCCATCAGATTCCTACTTCCTGTTTGCCGACTTGGTTGGTTTTTATACACATTGAACATATATGCGGGGGTATCATAAGTGAGCATTTCATCTTTTTTTATTCTGGACCTCCTTTTTGAGTGGAACCTCCCTCCCTTTTAGAATTGTCTGGATCTGCGCTTGAGTAGATTGGTTGAAACGTATAGTCTTTTAGCAATCTATTAGACTATAAATGTCAGTCTGCTTTGCTATTGCAAAAGTAGCTTCATGATCAGTAGCTGTGAAAAAGTTAAAATGCTTTACCTAGACTTTATCAGATACATGGTTTCATATGTCTCTGACCTTATTATGGATTGACTTGAGCGTATCTTTTCTACGATATCACATCCGATTTTCAATCAGGCTTCACGTGACCATCCAAAATACATTGGAACATAGGTGGCGGAACAGGAAGACCAGGACAAGAGGGGGAAATAACTTTCTCCAATTCTTGTGGGGAGGCAAAAATATATGGTTTTGACCTTCCAGTAGTGAATTTTCCATTTCTTGATAGTAATATACCCGCATCATCGGTGTATGGTGTCTACATTCAAAGTTGATCCGCTACGCTAGAGTTTCTGTCCAATACAGTGACTTCCTAGAGAAAGGACAACTGCTGTCAGAAAAGCTACTCTGGGATAAGTCAAACCTAGGTTAGAGTCATCATTCCGTAGATCTATTATATAAATCAACTGTGCACAACTCTTTTGTCAGTTACTGTCTTTTGAACATGACTTGGAATTCTGCGTTTATAGCCCCAAATCAAAAAAATATCACAAGAAAATTTATAATAACTTTCAAACTATTTCCGAATATTATGAAAGTTGCTAATTGTCGAAATTATATCCTAAAACTCGGACTTAGCATTTTCCAAGTTAAGGTCTTGAAAACATCATATCTGCATGTATCTGTGCATTGGGAAATCCTACTGAATAACTTGCATTGCCAACAGCGAAAGCAGGTTATCCCTAGCAAAATAAGCATATAATTCTTTAACACCTTAGCCGCTACTGCGTCCGTTTTCTGATGATCGACTATTCAATTTTATTTTCTTTCAATATCTACTAGAACAAGATATGATTATAATCTAACGATTATGAAGTCTCCCAAACTGGCCACTGACACTATCTACCCACATATCAAATTTTGATGATATCGGACAATGTTGAATTTTTACCTCCCATTTTATGCCGTGTTTTGGCAGTCTTTTTGAAAATGGCAGACATCTTGAAAATTTTGAAAATGCAGAATTGCTCCTCTAATGGTGACCTATCACTATGTCAAATTTTATGTCTATCATTATCCAGTTGGAAGTTATCAACATTAATGTACGAAATTTCAAGTTTCCCATAGGATTCTATAGTAACCCCCACCCCCTTTGAACCCCCAAAAATATGGCTTTGACCCCCTTTACCACAAAAACTTTAGGTTCAACTAGAAACATATATCTATAACTCCACCAAGTTTCATGAAATTCTGTCCTGTAGTTCCTGAGATCTGCCGTGGACAAGTTCATGGTGCACGGAAAGAAAGGAGAATAATAACAATAAGAATAATAATAATAATAATAAGAAACGGAGCAAAAACAATAAGCCTCCAAACGTTGTTTGGGAGACTTAATTAGTTGACATACTGATTAGCTTAACAGAATTGAAAAAAAAGTTACCTAATTGCGGATCTGTATAAACATGCATAGGTCGTAATATCACTTCCGTAACTTTCAAAGCAGTGCCTGGCAGGTTTCTTTATTTCTTTTCACTTAAGAGCCACAACATTTTCATCTATATACTGCTATACTAGTTCGAATTTAAAACAAGTTATTGCCGATCACAAACTGCGATGGGAAAATAATTTATAGAGGTATAATTCCTCTTGCAGATGATCTATTATATGTCTGCTAACTTCTTTTCGTTTCGTTTCGTTGTATTTCGTTTCATTTCATTTCATTTCATTTTCGTTTCTCAGTTTAGTAGTACCCCATAGTTTGTCATGTCAAGATGAAAGGGAAAACAGTCTTAATAAAGCTTACCCTTATAGAAACCAAGCCCAAGTACAATACAAATGTATATAAACCTAGCTTGAATGAATGAAATTGGTAAGAGAATGTGACACAAGGTTTATAAGGAGAACAAAACATTGGGAAGTTGTCATAGGCCCCCCCTTTTGGTCAAACAATGAGAAAGAACTCTGTCCCAACTACATATTTCCCATATAGAATAACAACAATATTACATACAATAAATATTCGCGATCACGATACCTGAAACAAGAATATTGTTCATTCAATCACATCACAGGAGCGACAGTTACTCAAGGCACCGGAATATGGCACGGTATCAACAACAAGAACAAAGTGAAAATGTGCCAGAGTAACAAGAATAAATAAAAGTGTCATATATGCTTAACATACAAACAATATTATCTCCTATGCCTTACACCCTATTCGTTACAATACTATAGATGCTTTATCAGGGGCAAAATACTTTTCTACAGTCGATTTAAAATAGGATATTATCAGATTCCGGTGGCCAAAGAGGATAGGCCAAAAACAGCATTTTCCTTCCCAGGGGGAGGTTTATGGCGATTTAAGAGAATGCCAATGAGGTTGTCTAATAGTGCCCCTGTATTTGAAAGGTTAATGGAGCAGGTTTTGACAGGTTTAACCTGGAAGACTTGTTTAGTGTACCTAGACGATATAATAATATTCTCCAATTCCTTTGAGAAACATATGCAAAACTTGAGAGAAGTTTTTCAACGGCTTAAGGAAGCTAATTTAAAGCTCAGCCCAAAGAAGTGTAACTTTTTAAAGAAAGAAGTAAAATTTTTAGGACATATAGTCAGTGAAAGTGGAGTTTCCACTGACCCAAGTAAAATTCAGGCAGTTAGAGATTGGCCAATTCCTAAAAGTATTAAGGAGGTCAGAAGCTTTTTAGGTTTAACTTCCTATTATAGGAAATTTATTCTGAAATATGCAGATAAATCTAAACCTTTACATAAAATCACGGAGAAAAGCCAAAAATGTGTCTGGACACAAGACTGTCAGTATTCTTTTGAGGAGTTAAAAAAGGCTTTAACTCGAGCACCAATTTTAGCCTATCCTACTAGGGAAGGTTTCTTTATTTTAGATACCGATGCAAGTAATGTCGGGATGGGAGCAGTATTGTTCCAAGTACAAGATGGATTAGAAAAAGTTGTTTGCTATTTTAGTAAAACTTTCAGTAGATCAGAAAGAAGCTATTGTGTGACAAGACGAGAGTTACTAGGAGTAGTAGCCTCTATAAAGCATTTCCACCATTATTTATATGGTAAGCACTTCAAAGTGAGAAGTGACCATGGTGCATTAAGCTGGTTATTGAATTTTAAGAATCCTGAAGGTCAATTGGCCAGATGGTTTGAGGTCCTAGCATCTTATGATTTTAGGATTGAACACAGGGCTGGAAGGTCTCATAATAATGCAGACGCCCTGAGTAGACGCCCGTGTTATAATTATAGCACAGAATGTGCTCATTGTACTCGAGCTGAGAAAAAAATTTTGAGAGTGGTTCAGAACAGTTCTTATTGGATAATAAAGAAATAAGTATTTCAAAGGTTGAAAACTGGAATGACAAAAATACTGTAGGAGAATCTTTCAGGAATGTTCAAGATGACAGTTCAAGTCAGAAATCAGCTTTCAAACATATTGAAAATCTTTTTGATCCAAACCTTTGTGTAAAACAATGCATGACAAGTGATTCTTGCCGTAAAGTTCAAGAAGGTTATGAAGTAAATGTTGATCACAAGGAAACGTTAAGAACAAAAATTGAAAATCAGATTTTAACAGATAATGAAATTAAACATTCTGTAATAACCTCTCATCATTCTGAAATGATCAGAGTTTGTACTCGATCTAGAGATTATAGCTCTAGACAGAATGAAACATTTGATAAAGATAATCCTGAGAAAGAGATTGATACAGATAATTTAAGAGAATTACAGTTACAGGATGATACTATTAATATCGTTTTATTATGTGGAAAGAAGGAGAAATGAGACCTGCATGGTCATATATATCTCATACGAGTCCTGAACTAAAATTTTACTGGTCCAGATTAGATTCCTTGATTATAGTTAATGGAATTTTATGCAGAAAATGGGAAAGTGATAATGGAAATCATTTTGATTTACATATTGTTCTTCCATCTAAGTTAAGAACAATTGTTTTGAATCAACTTCATAACACAGTGACTGGAGGTCACCTTGGTATTTGAAAAAACTTTGTCTAAAGTTAAAAAGAGATATTTTTGGTATAAAATGAGGCAATATGTTCAATATTGGTGTAATAAATGTGATATTTGTGCTTCAAAGAAATCACCATACAAGAAGCCAAGGGCCTCAATGAAACAGTATATTGTGGGAAAGAATGGCAATAGATATTTTGGGTCCATTGCCACGAAGTGAAGATGGTAATCGTTATCTCATGGTAGTTGAAGATTACTTCACTAAATGGACTGAAGCTATACCGATACCTAATGCTGAAGCTACTACCATTGCAAGAAAATTTGTAGAAAGAATTATAGACCAAGGGTCTAATTTTGAATCTAAAGTGGTTAAAGAAATGTGCCATATTTTGGGCATACATAAGACTCGTACTACACCATTTCGACCTAAGTCGGATGGTATGGTTGAAAAATCAAACTCAACCATTGAAACAATGCTATTAGTCCAGTCAATAGACCTGTAGACCCAAAACAAATTGCAACAGAAATTATAAATACGCCATCATTTTCACTTTAACCCATAGAGTAACCAATAAAAAATCGCCATGAAAATTTTATGTATTAAAGACAGAAATTAAGATAAAAAATGAGTACTTTTTACTTCTATCGTTTTGTCACTACGGATCCTCCATAGCCGAATCAGAGATTTTCCGGAAAATACAACTCAGACGGAAAACAATGAAAATAGGAATTAATATCCATATCTAGGTAAGCGTAATAATAATATAATATATTTCTATGAAGTTACTACAACAAGTATGTTCAATTTTACCAAAACACCCATGAAAAGTGAACAAACAGGTCAATATCTATGACATTCAAATAGAGCAGACATAATTCCCATAATGCACCATTCTCAACCCAAAAAGAGCTTTGTAAAGCCTTTTTAAATTACTTTCTGCTAAATGTTGTGTAAAAATGTGTTATTATATATTAGACAGAGATATTTATTCAAGTGTTTGATCGAATTAGCACTTAAATTCGCGGATTTCCATAATAGGTAGATGCGGACGAAAAAAAAATCTATGGAACGCCAGTTTACCTTACCTGACCTTACCTCTGTATCTTTACCCCCTTCAAAGTAGAACCATACTGTGTCGTATGTTAAACGTGTGTTGGGTGGCGGTGCGCTGTACAGTGCTGTGTGAGTGAAAATTCCATCACCTCCGTATCCATGAATACAATTTATGTACACTAAAAATCAGGCTTATTCACACAGGATATAAAAGTTTATCAAATCAAGTTAAAACAATCCACAACGATTGTCCCGACATTACGTATAAAATATGCATGTTGCATGTATTGGAAAAAATTTAAGAAGACGCATCACTGTTTAAAATCTAAAAGTCTCTGTTCGTATGGTTAAAATCTAAAATCTATTTGTTACGGTTTAGTTCGAGGTTTAAAAAGTAATTGTCACATCCTAAAATCTAAAACGAATCGTATCTACAGTTTAAGATCTAAAACGTCATCTTTCAAAGTCTAAAATCTAAAACAATTATCACAGTTTATTGTAATGGATTCTTGGGCAATCCCCTCTCCCTTTTCGCAATGTTAGTTCCGTTTCTTCATTGTTGTCTGTATTTTGTCTCTATCACTCTCTAGAAGCTTCGTTCTCTTAATATGCAATTTGAACATTAATCTCCTTGATAGAACTTCGAGTCTGGCTACGCTGGCTGAGTTTTTCTTGGTAGGTTTCACCTTGATTGAATTGTCCATTAGCAGTTGTAGTTATTCAACTTCGCTCAAGTCCGTAAAATTTTCATTATTTTGGAACTCATTTTGCCATATAGCGTTGATCTCGGACAGTAAAGCTACTCTCTCTGACTAGTTTTTCACATTGGAGAATGAAGTGTAGTACATTCTCTTCAGCTGCTCCGCATAGCAGGCATGTTGGGTCTGTTTCATTTCTGTAGTACTTAATGCGTTTTGTTTGTAGCACGTATGTCCCGGTGACGAATCTTAATTTTACTGGAATTCTACTGATGTCTAATGATGAGTAGCATCTGTGCTTCAAAATAGGAAATATTTTGCACTTGCTCAGGTTGTGGTTACTAAGATATTGCAGCCCTATGTAGAGTTGTGCTAGAGTTGTTAGCTGGGTACACCAGTGGTCATTCACTCTTGATTTCACCAACGAGATCCATCGTGATTTTTTGATAGGATTGTCCAAATAGTTGTACGCCTCTTTCAGGTCGTATTTTCGTAGTATTTTGTTGACACATATAAACCAGCTGTTACTAGATTCCTCCTTCACGGTTAGTTGTCTTCTTGCAAGCTTTTTCTCAGTGTTTTTTTCGCCCTGATGACAGACGTTATTGAAGAATGCGAGGGCTTTTATATGAATTTGTGCTTCTATTGGTAGAATTCCAGTTAGTATATAAATGGCTGGGTCCGGACAGCTCATCGGTAATGACAGGATTTGTTTTAGTATCCTTTTCTGGAAGAGTTCTAGTTGTTCAAGAGGTTTTGAGGACGGTAATAATAGCTCCATACCGTAAAGCAATACTGGTGTTATGTAGGTTTTGTAGATGTGTAGTAGGGACTCGGGATCTAGGCCGTTGTGTCCATGAAATCCACATCCGAATAGACTGTATGCACTACATCTTGCTTTAGTTATATTTTCATCAACATTGGTTTGGATATTGTGTTTCATCGTTGTTGTTCTGATGATACCTTACCTAAATGAGTAGCTTGCTCCACCTCGGGCATGGTGATATTCCCCATATTAAGTTTCTCGTTGGTTGTTTCGCACTGTGTTGTTTCCTCTAATGTGGATTGCTACACTTTTCTTTGGTTGTAATTCATATCCCTCGAAGTTCGCAAAGTCAAGAGCCATGTTGACCATGATCTGTGCATCACTGAGCTGAGTACTGAGTAGTGCGATGTCTGCACATCCTGTGTTGTTAACATTGATGTTTCCTATTTTCAGTCCTATACCTACATCTTGCAAACGGTCTAATAGTGGGTTGATATATAGTTTATAGAGATCCGTGCTAAGGGTACCTGCTTGGCGGCCTCCCATACCGACCTTAAAACAATCTGACGTGCTTCCTGCCCATTTTATGCAGCTTTCCGCATTGTGGTGCAAGCTTTTAATAATAGTCCACGTTTTGTTCTGAATTCCCGGGTGGTACATACGCCGGAACAGATGTGAATGTATAACTTTGTCGAATGCAGCTTTTGCATCTAGAAGTACAAGATGTCCATTTTGCTTTTCGTCGATTAATATTCTGTATGCTTCTTCGACAGGTAGAGCAGCATTCATGGGGGACGATCCTTTCATAAACCCTCTTTGCGTTTGATTTTGCATATTATGGATCAATGGTTGTATTCTATCTCTGATCACTGCTTTGACGATCATACTAATTACAGGCAGAACTGTTATTCCTAGATAGTTGATGGCATCGTTTTTGCTTCCGACGTCAAACGCTGCACACTTTCATATTTTGCGAGTGTTTCATCAAGTGAAACAATGGATCGGTGAGGCTGACAATATGGAAGCAAAAGATTGGGGATGGTCTATTGAACACAACATGTGCGTGCCAATCAGATCGAGTTTGCCACCCGCTCTAGATGAACTTCTAAAAACGATATATTGCAGATGTAAGACAAACTGCGATTCAAAACGCTGTAACTGTAGAAAGCATGGTCTGGAATGTTCTGTCGCTTGCACTGAATGCCGAGGGAATACATGTAGCAACATGTCTGCATGCGAAGATCAGGACTTTGATTCAGACGAATAGTTGATGCCTAATTTTGATATTTGAAAGATACATGTATTGCTAACTTAGGGAACGACCATTTAACTTGAAAGGGGGGGGAGGGGGCTATGGGTTTTTTCTAAAAAAATATTCTGATTCCCAATGTTGCTGAAAAAAATATTTTGATTTTGGTGGAGGAAAAAAAAAATAATCTGATTCAGAGTTTTTGTCATGTAACCTAATGTTAAATTCTTGAAAAAAAATAAATATTCTAACTCTTGTGTTGTCCTAAAAAAAAATTCTGAACGATACAAAAAACCATAACCTCCCCTTTCAAGTTAAATGGTCGGTCCCTTATGCGATATCAGAACTTTCATTTAATTTTTTTGGTGGGGATTTTTGGTGAATTTTCATTCATCTATGTATGTACATGTATGTATATTTATGGTGTTTAGCCCCACTTTCAACAATATTTCAGTTATATAGTCGCTGTCAATTTTATTGATGGAGGAAACCGGAGTACCCGGAGAAAACCACCGACCTGTCACAAGTCACTGACAAACTTTATCACATAATGTCGTTAATCTAGGGAAGGAAAATAAGATGTTTCTATTTTTTTTTCATTAAGCAAACACCAACTGATTGTTAACAATTGACATTTAATTATATTTCAAAACATTCTTTATTAATCTGTACTGAAACAGTCATGATTTAATTTATTCTGCCACGGAAAATATAATTTTTTTAAAATTTCAGTTTTCAGCATTTTTTTTTTTTTTTAATGAAATTTTACCAAAAAAATAGCCACCTGGGGAGAAAATGGATAGATTTTTTTATTTTGTTTGAAAGAATATTCAATAATAACAAGATATTTTTAGAGAAATTGGTAATATTCTGCAAAGTAGAGTGAAAATGTGAAATTTCCACTTTTCAGCGATTTTTCTTCAAAATCCCTTGTTTTTCCCCAAAAATTGCAAGAAGGCAACTTTGGATTTTCGGCGACTTAATGAGGGCACTTCCAGCTTCAACATGAGCCCAAGAAACCTTCTGTTGCAATTTGTTCTAGGTCACGCCTTTTCTGGCGTATACAGACTGGACTATATCAGCTTTTGTTAGTAAGCATCAAAGAGATTGGGATGATTATATATATCTTTTGATGTTAGCATATCTGTCAGCCGAGCATGAGAGTTTAGGAACATCTCCCTGTTCCATGTTATTTGGCAGAGAAATTAATTTGCCTATTGATTTAGTTCTGGGTAGACCTGAGTATAATGAGTACTGACATGAATTAAAAACTGTATATGCTTATGAATTATCTGAAAAATTGGAGAAAATTTACCAATTTGCCAGAAATAGATTAAAACTGTCAAGCGACAGCATGAAGAGATATTATGATATAGGAACCAAGATGCAAAATTTTGATAAGGGTTCACCAGTTTGGTTACACAATCCTCATTGTACTAAAAGACTGTCCAAAACTACAAAGTAATCGGAATCGGTTGGACAAACTTTGCCACAGTTTCCATGGAAACAAAAAAGAGGGATTTAAAAAAAAATTGGATTCCTTTCATCAAACTTCATGAAACTTTATAGGAATATCCACCGTAGTGTGTGGCAGCTTTTGAGGGGTTGACAAAATTCAAAATGGCGACCGTTGCCATGGTAACCAAGGTGCAAAAAATGTTATATTCACTCCAAACAGCAGATCCTTTTGAAACTTGACACAAAAATAGATCATCACTCAAAGTTTTTAAAATTTTCAAAAATGGCCGCCAATATAAAAATTCAAAAAATCGTTAAAAATTCAAAAATGAAAAGATTCAATGGAAATGGATATTTACAGGGAGTAAGACATGCTACACCATATTGCGACCATTTCGGTTTACTATGGCTGCCATTTTGAATCCAAAATGACCGCCAAAATACAAAAACCTCCGATTTGGGTGAAATTTGGTTTCCGAGTAGATTATGATGTTGCGAATTGATATCCAAACTTCACAGGAATGTTAAGCACTATGAGTAGATGTGCAGACTACTTTCGGAATTTTCAAAATGGCCGCCGTTGCCATGGAAACCACGAAAAATTTAAAGTGCTCGGAATTGGATGAAACTTTCCAGATATTTTGTCTGATATGTGTACACATAATTTTGAGGCTTAGAAATTTCAGAATGGCCACCGTTGCCACAAAAAAATGTGAAAAATTTAAAGTGCTCGGAATTGGATGAAACTTAATAGAAATGTTGTATGGCATGTTTATAAATGGTTTTGAGGCTTGGAAATTTCAAAATGCCTGCCGTTGCCATGGAAATCACAAAAACACTCAATTTAACACAAAGGTGAATAACAATCTGTTGAGGCTTAGAAATTTCAAAATGGCCACTGTTGCCATGGAAATTATTTTTTAATTTACAGCATAAATCATTTTCACAAAAGTCACCAACATCCTATAGTGTATGACAAACATCTTTTGCATTTGATTTCATGCTAATAATATAGTCTTTTAACATCTCCATTACTGGTGTTGTAGATGACGCTACCGGATGTTTCATCCCATAACCAAAACGGACCATAACAAAAACGGACTATTGAAATAAAAATTGTAAATTTCTTGAATAAATATGATATTCTATGTATTATTTCTATGATTTTATATGTATTTAATTACAATTAATTGTTATTTTTGCACACTTAATTACAATTATGATTAATTTGATTTTTATTTGATTAAAAGTTAATTCATTTTAAAGAATTTGGTTTAATGTAATTAATTTTTAATTTACAAAGATTATTAAACCCTCAATGCTTTAATCTTAGTTTCCCCCAAAGAATATGGGCTTGGGTTGATAAAAAGCGCATGTACATAATAATTAAGATATAATTAACCGATTGCAGTACATGGAATTTTGATAAATTCCATTACACAAACAGTAAATTTCTTTGATCTTTGGTTCATAGACAATAAAAGAACACTTATTACTCCAACAATCATTACACCGACTCTTAATACTTCGACAGTGACCGATAGTCTTTGCAATTCTGGTGCTTTTAGCAATCCAAATGCAGTACGGGACTGCCCATTTAACTTGAAAGGGGCATGGTTTTTATCCTGGAGTCAGAATTTTTTTTCGTATGCAGTGCTATTGTTTTTAAAGCTTTTCAGTGTGACCCAACAAAATATTTTTTACAAAAGAAAATATTATTTCATGTAGATCTAATAAAAATGCTTTCTCTGATTAGTTTGTTTCTTCGATTCCCATCATATTTTCCTCAAAATTCAGGATAGCAAAAATACATAGCCTACCTTTTCAAGTTATCAAGTTGTCTCATAGTTGAGCGACACCTACCTACCATTGCATCAGATGCATATGGAATTGGGTTTGTTGAAGAGACCCGTACTACCCGCGACCAATACTTTTCTGGACTTTGTGTATGCATCCTTCAACAAGGGAAAAGTGTCCAAAGTTTCTAATAAAAAGTTCCCATATTTCAGAGCAATATAGTAAAACATGTTAATGGTATGGTCAAAAACATGTCCTAAGCGACGTCGCTAAGTAAACATTGACACGCAGGAACACTGAAAACATAGTTCATCTAAATTTTCGTCAATGAAATAAATATAATAATCAATTGCACGTCGTGAATATTGAATATATGATCACTCGTGCCGAAACGCATTCAGATTAAACTTGTGCGCGTAGCAAGTTAATCTGATGCGTTTTGCGGCACTCGTGATCATATTTTTAATATCCACTCCGTGCAATTATCCTATAGTTGTATGGAGTTGTGATTAGATAGAATATGATGATACAGTCCGGGATGCATGGTCGGAGTATTAATGAGTATCGGAGTAATGACTGTCGAAGTTATGAGTGTCAGAGAAATAACTGTCGGAGTAATGACTGTCAGAGTAATGAGATGACCCCAAAAGAACATGGAGTTTGTTTTCATTCATTATCATTCTGTTTTCATTCATTATCATTCTCACAATGGGGACAGACCACTGTGCAGATTGCTCCAGAAAAGTAAATTCAAGACAACACACACTTCAGTGATTATTATACAATCACCTGATAATCAAATCATTTAATCTAATTAAAAGTGATTTAGGTGTCATAAACCAATTAAGACACCAATAATTACTTGGCTTCATTACCTGTACTAATTTGATTTATTCATAAATCTAAAAAGTAATTATCACAATTAAGACAAGTTTAAAAAAAAAAACAATAAATGTACAATAAAAAAACCCAACTAAATAAAGATTCTTGCAATACATTTTTTTTTCTGGTAGTCCGTTTTGGTTATGGTCCGTTTTAGTGTAGTTCGTTTTGGTAATGGTCTGTTTTGGTTATGGGATGAAACGTCATGTAGTCGTAGATGATGGCAGACGATTGAAGCCATTTTTTTCTTGCTTTACCTGGTTTTACCTTGTGTAGAGGTCATAAATTTGGGCTAGTTAGCCCCTGCGACCCTTCTTGATTTGTCATATCCATTTGTCACTTCCGGTTTGTATATATCTGGCTTGAATTTGATTTCGAGGTCTTTCCAATGCGAATTTAGCTGGTTTTTGAACCCATTTACTGTATTTGACTCTATTACATTCACGGGCAAACTATTCCAAGTGTCTACTACTCTTTGCAAGAAACTGTATTTTCTAATATTAGTTCTACATTGCTTCTTGTAGATTTTATGCTTGTGGCCTCTGGTGGTGTTCTCATTTTTCGGAAAGATTTTATTGCTATTTACCTTATCTATATTGTTAATAATTCTAAACGTTTCTACCATATCAGATCTTAGTCTCCTGTATTGTAAAGATGGTAATCCTAGATATCTTGATCGGTCGCTATAACTGAGATGTTGAATATTTTTTACTAGTTTTGTGGCTCGTCTTTGAACATATTCAATTTGGATGGCTTCCTTTTTATACATAACTGACCATATATTGCTTCCGTATTCTAGGTGTGGACGGACTATACTTTTATAAAGTGTGGTAAACATGTTCTTGTCCATGTATGTAAAGCTTCTTTTTATCATTCCTAGTCTTTGGTTGGCCTTTTTTGTTTGATTATTGATGTGAATTTGAAATTTTAATTTTTCATCTATAGTGATACCAAGGTCTTTCTCTTCTGTGGATTGGGTGATGATATCCCCTCCCATTTGATATTTAGCATTATTGGGCGGATCGAAATGTACATGTTTGCAGTTGGATTTGTTGAAAGTTAATAGCCAATCTTTTGACCACTGCATTAATCTATTTATATCTCCTTGTAGTTTTATTTCATCATTTGTATTATTTACTGCAGCATACAACTTTGTATCGTCTGCAAAGAGCTTAGCTACATTTTGTACTACGTCAGGCAAATCGTTAATGTATATTGTGAATAGTTTGGGCTCAAGAACGCTCCCTTGGGGTATTCTGCTAGTAACATCAGTCCATTTCGAGTTAGATCCATTAAGCAACACTTTTTGTTTACGTTCCGATAAGAAGTTTTTGATCCACTCAAGGATATTTCCAGATATTCCATATCCCTTCAATTTTGTAATTAGCCGATGGTGGGGCACAGTGTCAAATGCCTTTTGGAAATCTAGGTATATAGCATCTACAGAGTTGTGGTTATCGAGATGTTCTGTCCAATCCTCCATAACTTCTATAAGCTGAGTTATACATGACCTCCCTTTCCTAAACCCATGTTGACCATTTGTGAATAACTGGTTTGATTCCATATGGTTCATAACAGGGTTGGCAAAAAAGCGGGAAATACTCATATTTCCCAGGACGGCAGGAAATACATGGAAATAAGATTAATTCTTAATTTGCAAATATAATGATACATGAACCTGTACACATTGTGCACTTGTTTACTGCGCATTGTGTAAATTTCTTTGAGTTCCAGATTATTGTGATATATCTTCTTATAAATAAGCAAATTGAACATTTATTTGGAGTATAATATAGACTTGAGTTAATCTGTTTGTAACTATATTGGCCTTACAGAAAAAAAAAATAATTAATGGATAGTGTTAAAGTAATATGAAATGTCAAAAACATTATTTTCAGTTATCTAAAAATTTCTGATATATATATATATATATGTAAAGATTAAATATATAAAGAACGTAAACCATTCACTTTTTGAGAGCTACGATGTATAATTCAGGAGAAAACGTCATTTTCTTCTGTCTTCGATAATTCTTGCTACCCGGACAATAATGCAAATCATATGCTATTGACCTCAGATTTGAACTCATTCGGTAGAGATTGTGCGCATGCTCCGTTATAGTCTTGACAGGTAACATCATTTTTGCTTCGATTTACATTCCATTATTTTCCATTCAATCCACGATTAAAAATAATTTTCCCTTAGCGAAACGTTAAACAAGGATCTCTTTAATACCTGGAAAATAAATATATATCACCATCTATGATCTAAACTGTCGTAAATGTCTTTTAATGGCATCATGTGTATAATCAAGGACGTATATAGAATCTTATATACGTCCTTGGTATAAATCAGCAAATTTGGCGGGGCCCAGTAAGGGGACACTGCATACGCAACTTGTAATTATGTTAAAACATTAGGTTTTTTTTATGTTAAAAATGAATACGGGGAGGGTCCGATTGTCCAACGGCCCATTTGTCCGACAACCCATTAGTCTGACAACCCGTTAGTCCGACAGCTCATTAGTCCGACAACCCATTAGTCCAACATGTCAGTTCGTCACGGTGAGGGTCTAAATTCTACATCGCATTACCATTTTTACTATTAGTTTCCTTTTCTGGTTTAGTTTCTTTCCTTGTAATAGTAGTCCCCGTCTTTATGGAAGTCTTCGGGATGTCAGTTAGTTGGGAAATAGAAAAATCGTAAGCTCGGGTGGTACATACATGTGTACATGCATGTTTAATTACCTTTTGGGTCAGTTAGGAATGGGGACTACTATTACAAGGAACAAAACGAAACGAAACGGTTTGTTTCTCTTCACTTTAAAAAGACTTTACGGTTCCGTTTCGTTTATTGAATTAGCAAGTAAACAATCCATGTTTTTGGTTTAAAGTAGCAGATCCAGAGGGGGTCTGCTTTCTTCCAGCGATCGCGACAAACGAGTTTGATCCCTCGTCAGCCGAGCTCGACACCTTGTTACCCTAGCTCGACCCCTTATTAGGCCCCTCAAGACAGTGGGTTTAAAATGGCAGGTTTCTCAAAAGGACAGGTTTTGTCGAGATTAACATTTGATAGAGTCTGAATCTGAAAATATATTAAACCACTAATAACTGTTTGAAATAGCCCCATGGGGCCCATCCTATATACATGTAATAAGAGAGCTCTAATTTGATCAGTTTCGCATATTTTCAGTTGAAAAAGGGAGAAAATTAAGATAATGATAAAATCCATGGTGTCGCTTTAAGCAAAAAGGAGAGGTGTTGACCCCAAGTACCTGTGTCGTGAACAAATGAGCTAATGGCAGTTAGGTTAATATATATATCCGTGTCAAAACGATATCGATGTTCGTGTCGTCATTTTACACGACGGGTGTTGTTAACAAGGCAGGACTTGTCTACTCTTCCGGAGCACCTGAAATCACTCCCGGTTTTAAGTGGAGTTCGTGTTGTCTGTTCTTTTTAGTTTATGTGTAACGGATTTGTCATATGATTTTCGATTTCCTGTTTAACGGATTGGTTGCGTTTGTCTCATAGCCAAACCGGTTAATCAAATTGCATTATACAATCAATGACAAGAAGACGGGTGAAAATGGGTCATTTACCGAATACCCGGGACCCGTCGGGTGATTGAAAAATCTCTGGTGAGAGGACACATTTCGGCAAATTCATGACCGGTGTGACCCGCCAAAAAACGGGTGAGTTGACATGTATGGACGACGTTCAGTTATATAGGGTACATGTATATAGGAACCACCCTCATGGTCCGTCGGAATGCCTTGAAGGATATTAATGAGACTTGGTATGCCTCTTGCATTTATAGGTTGTCGGACTAATGGGCCGTTGGGAGGACCCCATGAATACTACTTTGTTTCAAATCTATTTAAAATTTATTTGGCCTAAGAGACAAGAATGTGAAAGAAAGCACACATTCTTTATCTCATAATAATATATAGGCAAATAATTTGATTCTCAGGGCAAGATTAGTCAGGTTAGAATATTTGACAGAAAATTCATTTGACACATAGTGCAGGACAGGTTATAACATTGTTTACTCAGTTCAGGCCAGATTTTGTTTTTAAATTTCTATGAAGCAAAGGCCAGAATTTTTTTCCAACTTTGGGTGTCCAGATTATTTATTTTATATAATGGAATTCATCACCAATTTCTTCTAAATTACATAAATTACATTTTCTATTTTCGCGCGGTATGTTATTCCATCTTCCATGTTCTATTGGCAGTTTATGGTTTGTTGTTCGAAATTTACATAGAGTTAAGAAATCTTTTTCGTCTAAAATATCAAAATATTGTTAAAAAATAAACGTTTCTTTAAAAATACAATAATTTAGGGTTTTAGAACAATTGTTAGTTCACCTGGACCAAAGGTCCAGGTGAACTATTGCCATCACTTGGCGTCCGTCGTCTGTCGTCTGTCGTCTGTAAACTTTTCACATTTCAAGCTTCTTCTCCGAAACCACTTGGCCGATTGGAACCGAACTTAGCAGGAATGTTCCTTGGATGGTCCTCTACAAAGTTACTGTTTTTCGTTCCAGTCGGATATTCAATATGGCTGCCAGGGCCAATAATATGCTCTGATTGGCTGAAATTTCAAAGATCTTCTTCTCCGAAACTAATGAACTGACTGAACCCAAACTGTAAAGGAATGATCATTGGAATGTCCTTTACCAAGTTACTGTTTTTTATGCCGATCGGAAATCCAAGATGGCCGCCATCGCAGGACATAGATTAACGTTGGACCCTATGGGAAAATGTTCAAATGCCTTCTTCTCAGAAACTACAAATATGATTAAAGCCAAACTGTACATGAATGTTCATTGGATGGTCCTCTACAAACTTTGCGTTTTTTGTTCCGATATAAAATTCAAAATGGCGGCTACGGCAGGACTTAGTTTAACATTGGACCCTATGGGAAAAATGTTTCAAAATGCTTCTTCTCTGAAACCACTTGGACAGTTGAAACCAAACTGCCCAGGAATGATCATTGGAAGGTCCTCTACAAATTTTCCGTTTTTTATGCCGGTCGGAAATCCAAGATGGCCACCACCGCAATACATAGATTAACATTGGACCCTATGGGAAAATGTTCAAATGCCTTCTACTCAGAAACTACAAATATGATTAAAGCCAAACTGTACATGAATGTTCATTAGATGGTCCTCTACAAACTTTACGTTTTTTGTTCTGGTATGAAATTCAAAATGGCAGCTATGGCAGGACTTAGTTTAACATTGGACCCTATGGGAAAAATGTTTCAAAATGCTTCTTCTCTGAAACCACTTGGACAGTTGAAACTAAACTGCCCAGGAATGATCATTGGAAGGTCCTCTACAAATTTTCTGTTTTTTATGCCGGTCGGAAATCCAAGATGGCCGCCACCGCAGGACATAGATTAACATTGGACCCTATGGGAAAATATTCAAATGCCTTCTACTCAGAAACTACAAATATGATTAAAGCCAAACTGTACATGAATGTTCATTAGATGGTCCTCTACAAACTTTACGTTTTTTGTTCTGGTATGAAATTCAAAATGGCGGCTACGGCAGGACTTAGTTTAACATTGGACCCTATGGGAAAAATGTTTCAAAACGCTTCTTCTCTGAAACCACTTGGATAATTGAAACCAAACTGCCCAGGAATGATCATTGGAAGGTCCTCTACAAAGTTTCTGTTTTTTTATGCCGATCGGAAATTCAAGATGGCCACCACCGCAGGACATAGATTAACATTGGACCCTATGGGAAAATGTTCAAATGCCTTCTACTCAGAAACTACAAATATGATTAAAGCCAAACTGTACATGAATGTTCATTGGATGATTCTCTACAAACAATACGTTTTTTGTTCCGATATGAAATTCAAAATGGCGGCTACGGCAGGACTTAGTTTAACATTGGACCCTATGGGAAAAATGTTTCAAAATGCTTCTTCTCTGAAACCACTTGGACAGTTGAAACCAAACTGCCCAGGAATGATCATTGGAAGGTCCTCTACAAAGTTTCTGTTTTTTATGCCGGTCGGAAATTCAAGATGGCCACCACCGCAGGACATAGATTAACATTGGACCCTATGGGAAAATGTTCAAATGCCTTCTTCTCAGAAACTACAAATATGATTAAAGCCAAACTGTACATGAATGTTCATTGGATGGTCCTCTACAAACTTTGCGTTTTTTGTTCCGATATAAAATTCAAAATGGCGGCTACGGCAGGACTTAGTTTAACATTGGACCCTATGGGAAAAATGTTTCAAAACGCTTCTTCTCTGAAACCACTTGGATAATTGAAACCAAACTGCCCAGGAATGATCATTGGAAGGTCCTCTACAAGGTGTGTGTTTTTTATGCCGATCGGAAATCCAAGATGGCCACCACCGTAGGACATAGATTAACATTGGACCCTATGGGAAAATGTTCAAATGCCTTCTTCTCAGAAACTACAAATATGATTAAAGCCAAACTGTACAAGAATGTTTATTGGATGGTCCTCTACAAACTTTACGTTTTTTGTTCCGATATGAAATTCAAAATGGCGGCTACGGCAGGACTTAGTTTAACATTGGACCCTATGGGAAAAATGTTTCAAAATGCTTCTTCTCTGAAACCACTTGGACAGTTGAAACCAAACTGCCCAGGAATGATCATTGGAAGGTCCTCTACAAAGTTTCTGTTTTTTATGCCGGTCGGAAATTCAAGATGGCCACCACCGCAGGACATAGATTAACATTGGACCCTATGGGAAAATGTTCAAATGCCTTCTTCTCAGAAACTACAAATATGATTAAAGCCAAACTGTACATGAATGTTCATTGGATGGTCCTCTACCAACTTTGCGTTTTTTGTTCCGATATAAAATTCAAAATGGCGGCTACGGCAGGACTTAGTTTAACATTGGACCCTATGGGAAAAATGTTTCAAAACGCTTCTTCTCTGAAACCACTTGGATAATTGAAACCAAACTGCCCAGGAATGATCATTGGAAGGTCCTCTACAAGGTGTGTGTTTTTTATGCCGATCGGAAATCCAAGATGGCCACCATCGCAGGACATAGATTAACATTGGACCCTATGGGAAAATGTTCAAATGCCTTCTTCTCAGAAACTACAAATATGATTAAAGCCAAACTGTACATGAATGTTCATTGAATGGTCCTCTACAAAATATACGTTTTTTATTCTGATATGAAATTCAAAATGGCGGCTACGGCAGGACTTAGTTTAACATTGGACCCTATGGGAAAAATGTTTCAAAATGCTTCTTCTCTGAAACCACTTGGACAGTTGAAACCAAACTGCCCAGGAATGATCATTGGAAGGTCCTCTACAAATTTTATGTTTTTTATGCCAGTCGGAAATCCAAGATGGCCACCACCGCAGGACATAGATTAACATTGGACCCTATGGGAAAATGTTCAAATGCCTTCTTCTCAGAAACTACAAATATGATTAAAGCCAAACTGTACATGAATGTTCATTGGATGGTCCTCTACAAACTTTGCGTTTTATGTTCCGATATAAAATTCAAAATGGCGGCTACGGCAGGACTTAGTTTAACATTGGACCC
Source organism: Bathymodiolus brooksi (assembly GCA_963680875.1). Classification (NCBI taxonomy): domain Eukaryota; kingdom Metazoa; phylum Mollusca; class Bivalvia; order Mytilida; family Modiolidae; genus Bathymodiolus; species Bathymodiolus brooksi. The sequence goes on along the minus strand of OY804576.1, from coordinate 82,160,970 downwards.
TATGGGAAAAATGTTTCAAAACGCTTCTTCTCTGAAACCACTTGGATAATTGAAACCAAACTGCCCAGGAATGATCATTGGAAGGTCCTCTACAAGGTGTGTGTTTTTTATGCCGATCGGAAATCCAAGATGGCCACCACCGCAGGACATAGATTAACATTGGACCCTATGGGAAAATGTTCAAATGCCTTCTTCTCAGAAACTACAAATATGATTAAAGCCAAACTGTACAAGAATGTTCATTGGATGGTCCTCTACAAACTTTACGTTTTTTGTTCCGATATGAAATTCAAAATGGCGGCTACGGCAGGACTTAGTTTAACATTGGACCCTATGGGAAAAATGTTTCAAAATGCTTCTTCTCTGAAACCACTTGGACAGTTGAAACCAAACTGCCCAGGAATGATCATTGGAAGGTCCTCTACAAATTTTATGTTTTTTATGCCGGTCGGAAATCCAAGATGGCCACCACCGTAGGACATAGATTAACATTGGACCCTATGGGAAAATGTTCAAATGCCTTCTTCTCAGAAACTACAAATATGATTAAAGCCAAACTGTACATGAATGTTCATTGGATGGTCCTCTACCAACTTTGCGTTTTTTGTTCCGATATAAAATTCAAAATGGCGGCTACGGCAGGACTTAGTTTAACATTGGACCCTATGGGAAAAATGTTTCAAAACGCTTCTTCTCTGAAACCACTTGGATAATTGAAACCAAACTGCCCAGGAATGATCATTGGAAGGTCCTCTACAAAGTTTCTGTTTTTTTATGCCGATCGAAAATCCAAGATGGCCACCACCGCAGGACATAGATTAACATTGGACCCTATGGGAAAATGTTCAAATGCCTTCTTCTCAGAAACTACAAATATGATTAAAGCCAAACTGTCCATATGTGTGTACATTGGATGGTCCTCTACAAACTTTACGTTTTTTGTTCCGATATGAAATTCAAAATGGCGGCTACGGCAGGACTTAGTTTAACATTGGACCCTATGGGAAAAATGTTTCAAAACGCTTCTTCTCTGAAACCACTTGGATAATTGAAACCAAACTGCCCAGGAATGATCATTGGAAGGTCCTCTACAAGGTGTGTGTTTTTTATGCCGATCGGAAATCCAAGATGGCCACCACCGCAGGACATAGATTAACATTGGACCCTATGGGAAAATGTTCAAATGCCTTCTTCTCAGAAACTACAAATATGATTAAAGCCAAACTGTACAAGAATGTTCATTGGATGGTCCTCTACAAACTTTACGTTTTTTGTTCCGATATGAAATTCAAAATGGCGGCTACGGCAGGACTTAGTTTAACATTGGACCCTATGGGAAAAATGTTTCAAAATGCTTCTTCTCTGAAACCACTTGGACAGTTGAAACCAAACTGCCCAGGAATGATCATTGGAAGGTCCTCTACAAATTTTATGTTTTTTATGCCGGTCGGAAATCCAAGATGGCCACCACCGCAGGACATAGATTAACATTGGACCCTATGGGAAAATGTTCAAATGCCTTCTTCTCAGAAACTACAAATATGATTAAAGCCAAACTGTACATGAATGTTCATTGGATGGTCCTCTACAAACTTTGCGTTTTTTGTTCCGATATAAAATTCAAAATGGCGGCTACGGCAGGACTTAGTTTAACATTGGACCCTATGGGAAAAATGTTTCAAAACGCTTCTTCTCTGAAACCACTTGGATAATTGAAACCAAACTGCCCAGGAATGATCATTGGAAGGTCCTCTACAAAGTTTCTGTTTTTTTATGCCGATCGAAAATCCAAGATGGCCACCACCGCAGGACATAGATTAACATTGGACCCTATGGGCAAATGTTCAAATGCCTTCTTCTCAGAAACTACAAATATGATTAAAGCCAAACTGTCCATATGTGTGTACATTGGATGGTCCTCTACAAACTTTACGTTTTTTGTTCCGATATGAAATTCAAAATGGCGGCTACGGCAGGACTTAGTTTAACATTGGACCCTATGGGAAAAATGTTTCAAAACGCTTCTTCTCTGAAACCACTTGGATAATTGAAACCAAACTGCCCAGGAATGATCATTGGAAGGTCCTCTACAAGGTGTGTGTTTTTTATGCCGATCGGAAATCCAAGATGGCCACCATCGCAGGACATAGATTAACATTGGACCCTATGGGAAAATGTTCAAATGCCTTCTTCTCAGAAACTACAAATATGATTAAAGCCAAACTGTACATGAATGTTCATTGAATGGTCCTCTACAAAATATACGTTTTTTATTCTGATATGAAATTCAAAATGGCGGCTACGGCAGGACTTAGTTTAACATTGGACCCTATGGGAAAAATGTTTCAAAATGCTTCTTCTCTGAAACCACTTGGACAGTTGAAACCAAACTGCCCAGGAATGATCATTGGAAGGTCCTGTTTTTTATGCCGATCGGAAATCCAAGATGGCTGCCACCACAGGTCATAGTATTAACACAGAACCATATGGGGAAAATACAGAAATATATTCTTCTCTGAAGCTATTGCACTGATTGAACCTAAACTGTGCATCAATCATTGGAAGGTCCTTTACAAACTTTGTGTTTTTTATGTTGATCGTAATTCCAAGATGACGCAGGACATAGTTTTTACATAGGACCAACGATACAGGCTCTTGAGAGCCTCTGGTGTAATGTTTCTCGCCATGTCTGCTGGAATTGATCGTGCAATTTCATTTTTATATTGAATTTTAACCAGACTTCACTAATGAAAATTTGCGTTTCCCAAATATACGAAAAACCACATTCATCTAAAATATTTTTTACACTGTTTAACCAGGAAAAATTTGCATTCTGTGTATTTCATAAATGGTACATTAAACGATACACAACAGAGCAAATTTTTGACTGTTTTCCTGTTACAAGTTTGATCCAGTATGACACCATCCGCTGTTTTATATCTATATAGAGGGGGTAGCGTCCCAATTCACCATAAATCATACAATTTGGAGTTGAAGATTTGAGATTTAGTAGCAGCTTACAATATTTCAAATGTACTCTCTCAATTATATCACAGTTACTTAATCCCCATAATTCACAACCATAAAGTAATATAGGTTTTACCACTTTATCAAATAAATCAAGTTGACATGAAATAGAAAGATTGTGGAATTTTCCTCTTTTCAGGATTTCGTACATTGCTTTGGTCCCTTTATCAGCAAGTGCTTTAATTGCCTGTACCAAGTCAGGGTCATTACGGTTTTCACAGTTTTCCGGTTGTTGACTGATTTTGTCTGTTTATATACTTATGAGTTTTGACTTTCCCTTTGTTAGATTGTTCGGAGTTCGGTAATTTTGTTATTACCCTTTTTTTAAAGTTTCCCGTTTTTGTCAATAATAAACCCAAATAATTAAATTCCTTCACAATTTTAATTTCGCTGTTACTATATGTAAATTGTAAATTTTGTGGTAATCTTCCATTTGTAAAGCATACAATTTTAGTTTTGTCTATATTTACTTTTAATTTTCAAGCCAAGCAATAATGATGGAAAATATTTAATTGTTTTTGAAGGTCTTCATGGGTTTCTGCCATTAGGACGGTGTCATCTGCATAAAGCAATAAAAATATGTTCATATATACATTCATAATATTTTCAATATCTTGTGAAATTGTGAGAAGGCTTGTACATTGTGGTTTTCTAAAAAATCTTCCAGATCATTCAAAAATATTGCAAATAAGAAATGTGACAAGTTTTCACCTTGTCTTTCACCTTGTCTGATGCCATTATCACATGGAAAATAATCGGATTTACTGTTATTAAAAATAATGTTTGATTTGATATCTTTATATATATTCTGTATTACATTTAACATTTTCCCATTTATATTATTAATTAACAATTTGTACCACAATCCTTCCCGCCAGATTTTATCAAAGGCCTTCTCAAAATCTATAAATGCACAATACATTTTTTTCTTTTTCCTTTTTAAAAGTTCAAAGATTGAATACAATGTAAATAAATTATCAACTGTACAATAGCCTTGCCTAAAACCACACTGATTTTCATGCATAACAAAGAAATCGTCAGAATATTTACTCAGTCTCTCACTCAAAATAGCCGTAAAAAGTTTACCCAAACAGCTAACTAATGTTTATATTGGTCTAAAGTTTTTGGGGTCATTACTGTCTCCTTTATTTTTGTAGATAGGGATTATGTTGATTTACATATAATGAATGTCAAACTTATTGGGCGATAATTGGTCACCTGCTGTTTTGGTCCTTTCTTATGTAAAGGGGTTACATTTGCTAGTTTCCAAGTATTTGGTATTTTCCTAGTTTCTATTGATTTTTGGAATATCTTAGTCAGTGGTTCAGCTATGTTTTTGGCAGCCTCTTTCAGAAATTTTGGATGCATTTGATCAGGTCCAGATGACTTTGTTTCTTTCAACTTTTCTAGGTGTTCTTATACTTTTTGGATATCGAATTCTATTGTTTCAAGTTTTTGATCAGTTCTTGATGGGGATATTGGAATGCCTTGAGTAGTGTCTTCAATTGTAAGGGAACGACCATTTAACTTGAAAGGGGGGGGGGGGGGGGGTTATGGTTTTTTTTCTAAAAAAAAAATATTCTTATTCCCAATGTTGCTGAAAAAAATGTTCTGATTTTGGTGGAGGAAAAAAATAATAATCTGATTCAGAGTTTTTGTCATATAACCTAATGTTGAATTCTGGAAAAAAAATCGCGCTTTGCGCGACAAAAAAATAAATATTCTAACTCTCGTGTTGTCCGAAAAAAAAATTATGAACGAAACAAAAAACCATAACCCCCCCTTCAAGTTAAATGTTCGGTCCCTAAATACACTCTGGAAAAAATTGTTGAGCAGTTCCGCTTTTATTGTCTTATCCATTTGTAATTCTCCGTTTTCATCCATTATGCGTGGGATATTTTCTTTGGATTTTGTTTTTGATTGTATAAATTTCCAGAATATCTTGTTATCTTCTTTCATATTTGTTGCGATTGAGCGTTCATATTCATATTCATATTCATATTTTGCCTGTCTTACATGGTAGTTTGCAGATCGTTTTGCTTCATCATAATTGCTCTTATTCAATGGACATTTTTTCCATAGTTTGCGTTTCTTAATTAATGAGTTCAGTGTTACCTCGTTCATCCATGGCGTATTGAATTTTTTTGTCATAGATTTGCTCACCGGTATATTATCTTTATATGTACTTGATATTTTATCGGCAAATCTGTTCCAAAGTTCATCAATTATTCTTGGGCTTTGCTTACTAGTTTATTGTAGCACATTGTAGGGTAACATAACAAAGAAGCCCTACTATAGACATGATAGAGTCAAAAACTGGGCTCTAATTATTTCTTGCTATGTTCTCACACTATTCTTCATTCATACCACTAGTACTTGTATTGTTCGTTTGGGGGACATTTGTAACGCTCTGCGTTACAGTAACCAATGCATGCTATCATGCGAAATCCCAACAGGAAAGTCCAGCAATGGACATGTGCTATGCACATGCCAGAACCAAGCAAGACCTTCGAATATGTTTTCCAGCATTGTCGTAAACTCTTAGGTTATTTGCTTTCATCCTAGATTTTCCACGCGGACCGCCCATGAAATAGTTAATCTCATAACATAGGTGTAATATGCTTCCATCCAATCCCGATATATCAACAGAATTTTTAAGAATGTATTCCAAGACGGCACAAACTTTCTTGTATTCGTTGTTTCTCGGTGCAATGCTTTGTAACTGTGTTGCACAGACACGACTTAGCAGTGATATAACTGTATTGTCATAAAGACATATTGTATTTGGGTTAAAAGAAAATAAAACACAAATTTCGCATTCGCTCACCAATTCATCAGATGAAAAATAGTCTTCAAATACGTGAAAGCAATCGGGTTTCTTTATTAATTTAATTTCAAAACTATTCAGTAATTCTTCTTGAGATATATCATTCATCATTTTTGATATGTCAAACATATTTTCAGCATTAGATTTCGATGCAAAGATAATCTTTGCCTGAACAGACATGCGATCAAATTGCTCAACAAGACCATTTACCTCTTGTAATGGAGAAATGACGGATAAGGTAGAACGAATATGAGTACTAAGAGATCCCAGAAAACGGTCTATCCAGAGAGACACGTCTCCGCTGACATCAAGGCATATCATTTGTTTTAATATGTCTGGGATGTGCTGGAATTGTAGATTATATAATGGCATCACCGTTATGCCTTGGTCGTAGAAATGACAAGCTATGTCGAGGTCTTTCATACAATAAGGACTCTTTAAAAATTCCTCTGAAATCCACGGTACAATGACAACGGCACTTTTAATGCAGGTTTCCACGTTATAAAGGTATGATTTTCCAATGATAAAATCTTCCTCGTGGATACCACAAATGTATCCTTTAGTTTGGAGTGTGTTCTTTAGTTGGAGCATGAAATTCCTGGAAGAGTCTTCTGTACGATATATGAAAAATACATGTTTATTCCTGCCAGCTGGCAAAGGTATGGAAACCATTTTAAGTCAAAGTTGGAAAATCCTGAAAGAATAATAATAAAGCCGGTGAAATCGAAAGTAGAAATGAAAACATCTTACAATAAACTAGTCAATATTGATGAAATTGTGGTCTGCTTCGTCTCTGTGTGTTTATAATAATAAAAGCAACGTTTAATAACACATTTTTAATGCAATCAACATGGATAAAAATTACTTACCTTATGGTTACTAAATGAAAATATATATCTTAGCTGGAATCGTCTACACAACATTTTGAAATATCTTATTCAAGGTATGCCAACACACAATTTATTACAGGTGTTTATATAACAATTAATGATAGTTACAGGTAAGTAAATTTGGAAATGCAGGTCTCAAAAGTAAAATTTATATAACAAAAATATAAGAATAAGTCTGTTAACATTTAACAAAAAGTTTTGTATATTCATATAAAAAATCTAGATTTATAAGATATGAATAATTCTTTAAATAAAAAAAGTGATTGTTAACTGGGAAAAAAATAGAAAAATATAAAGTTTTTTTTGGTAAAAATTTATATAAAATAATAAGTCTGTTAAAATTAAACAAAAATGTTTTGTAAAAATTTATATATAAAAAAATAAGTTTGTTAAAATTAAACAAAAATCTGTAAATAAAAAGATGGAAATCTAAAATTTTAGAATAATTTAAATAAACAATCTAAAAAAGGGTTTTTATGGGGACCATGTAAGAGTCCCAGTCATTCATGACCCAAGTTACAATAATGTCCTGATTATTTTCATGAAGCTTGGTATTAAAATATGTGTGCTTGTAATGTTCTGATTTACTTTCATTAAGTTTGATATTAAAATATGTGTGCTCATAATAATGTCCTTATTTATTTTCATAAAGTTTGATATTAAAATATATGTGCCCATAATGTCCTGAGGCCGTGTTCTCGAAAGTGTCTTAGGACTAAGACCATCTTAGGACAAATCTTAGTCCTAAGTCGTGTTCTCGACCATGTCTTAAATTTGTCTTAACTTTAGGACATCTATTGAGGTGTCTTAAGGTGATCATAACCCCGAAATTGTAATATAATTTGATATTTTGTACCAAAAACGAACTTTATGTTTTAGAACATGATTGATATACACCTTTATACTGTTTTTAAATCTAAATAAGTTAATTTACAATGATTTTCTATTCTAACTTTAACGGCGCACGAGATATCTTCTGTTCATCTTTAATCAGTAATTCATTGAAAGTTTGATATCAGCTCACTCCAGGGGGGGGGGGGGGGGCGAAATTTGGAAAAAATAAGATTTTTTTGGCGTAAAATCGTGATTTTTCACACGAAATACCCCCAAAATTTTCGCGCCTCCCTCCGCTCGGCGCAATTTTTTAAAGTGCCCCCCCCCCCCCCCTAACTTGAAATCCTGGATCCGCCCCTGCACTCGAAACAAAAATAACGGTAATGACTGTATTTCATCATAAAAAAAGTTTTACACATTAGTTCTATATCGTATATGAACCTCAGAACTATGTATATAGATAATTGCAAATTATAGAAAACAAGAAACAGGCTCATGGGATACAGCGTAAAAAATAAATGAAATAAAAAAAAAATCTTGATTTGCATCTTATACACCGTAATTTATTATGAGTATTTTTATGAAGGATTTGCTATATATTAATATTGGAAATAATTGTGCACAATATTTCTATTATTCTACTTATTGCGTTGACACTTAGGACATAGTTAAGACATCTTAAGTTAGGATAGTCTTAAGATAGCTTCGAGATCACTTCTAGGACATGTCCTAAGATGGTCCTAAGACCATCCCAGAAATCGTCCTAAGACATATCTTAGGACAAATCTTAGGATACTTTCAAGAACACGGTCCCTGATTTATTTTCAGAAAGTTTGATATTAATATATGTGTGCTGATATACTGATTAATTTTGTTATTAAAAAAAAATGATTTTAAATATTTACTTCCAACTTAGTTTATTCATTCAATACTCACACAAAAACATTAAAAGTAAAGTAAATTTTATTTAAAGTTGGCACACAGTTAATTGTGGACTTGGAGTATATTGATATCTCCCCCGATTTTACACTAATTAAACATGACTAGTCATGTTTATATAACAATTAAGCTATTCAACCTATGCCAAGATTTTTTCTTACCTTTAATTGTAGGGTACCTATAAAGTGCGAAACGATATAGAAACGAAACGAAACGAAATGAAACGAAACCAACGAAATAGACTGATATGAAGAAAATGGAAGGAAAAAAATAAAAGACAAAACGAAATAAAGAAATAAAAAAAAAAAGAAGATAATTCGATTTTTTAAATACAATAATTTTGATTAATTATAACCCATCTTGCATGTCTGTCCGTTACAGTACTCCTCACGTACATTACCTGCAACTCAATCCAAGCGGGGTTTGCTTACCGACAAACTTTCAGAAGTTCAAATGTCATATTTTTATTTGTGTTTGTGTGTGTGGTAGTATTTATGAATTATAAAGTTTCTGGAGTGGGCATATAGAAAAAAAATGGGGGATATGAAGGGGTATTTTCATAGATTGGGATATTGAGGATTCATTATCCGTCTGATTTTATTACGTTTTTCGTTTGTATTCTACATAAATTTGCCTATTCGCAAATCTAACGGGATGGTCTTGAGTTTCAGATTCTGGACACTATTTGACTACTGGATTTTCCCGACTTGTCACGTTTAATCCCCATGTACCAAGTCAGGAATGTGTTGTTTTTCAGTTGTTCCGTTGATTGAAAACTCAGATGGTTGAGCTTCTTATCGGTTTTGTCTGTTTTTGTACACTTTCCCTTTTGAATGCGCCTTGGAGTACGGTACCATTGTTATTACCTTTATTCGGTAGTGTGCCAACAGATCTGGCGTAATGTCTAACCGTTGTTCTTTCCGAGATATACAGGGGTCAAAAAGACTCAACATTATAAACTTTTTATTTCAAATCCAATTGTTCTATTTTAAAGAACTAAAAAAAAACCAACAGCAACATAACAGGACGTACAGTGGGCGCCCTCCTTACAGAAGAACTTCTGGAAAAAATAATGCTTGCAAAAACTAAATATAAGAAACTCTGGAAGTTTTATTGAAATCCATTCTGTTGTTTAGGAAGAGTTATGGATAATGCAACAGTATCCTCTCTCTATTGTATAGCCTTGTATGACAATTACATAGCCTTAAATGACAAAGTCCAAAAGTGAAGAAATCTTAGCAAGAACTGTTAAAATGGGAAAACAAAAATAGAAGGTGCACAATGCCATTTGGTACTAAAGAATTCATGAAATTAATGAACCTTGCCATATGGTATTAAAGATTTCCTGTAAGATTCATTCAATTTCATCAAGTTGTTAAGGAGGAATTGCATAGGCAGTGAGGGAAGCACTCACGGACAAATGGACATATACTATATACCCCCCTCCCGCTGGATAACGGGGGGTATAATAATATGTGCCGTATCAAATTTTATTAATACCGAAAAAAAAATTGAAGGGGGGTGATTTGGTGTGGGGGGGGGGGGGGGGGTTATATGAAAAGGGATCAAAGGGGAAAAAGGTACTTTTACAAGATGTGTAGATTTTTTTTAAATTTCTAAAGTTAATTTTTGATAGGATTTGTATACCTCCGCCAAAAAAAGATAGGGGTATATAGGACTTCTGCTGTCCGTTCGTTCGTTTGTCCGTCCGGTCGTCACACTTTTAAATTTTGCTCGGACGGGGGTATTTATTAGTGAACTTTAACTACTGCACTTCTGTTATTTTAATTCCTCTCCTTTCAACAGACTTGACGTTGCTCTTATGGTTCCCAAATTTAAAAGAGGCCACTAAGTGAAAAGGACAGACTCCCGCTGAATAAATGCATAGTATTCTTGTTCAGTGGTGATCAAATCCTGTCCTCTCCTGATGAAAGACAGACATGTATGGGAAGTAGTCTAGCATCGTAATTGTGAAAATAAGTTTGATTTCTTTTAGGCCCCTATTATTTTTCTTCCATTTTCTATTTCGTTTTGTTTTCGTTGATTTCGTTTTGCTTTCGTTGGTTTAGTTTTATTTCGTTTTCATTTCGTTGATTTCGTTTCGTTTCGTTTCGCACTTTATAGGTGCCCTTAATTTTACGGTATTTGACGAATTACGATAAAATTGTACTGTAGGTCCATGACTAATGGTTCACAGGCGCTCATGGCACGGACTTACCACCCCCCTTTTTCTAACTTTCTGTTTACAAATTTATTTTCAATAAAATTTCTTTATTTCTTTATTATTTCATCTCTTTTTCCTTATTTTAACTTGTTCGTGTCAATATTCATACAATCTTATGTTAACATCAAATTGCATGTGTCGACCCTATATAGATCACAGGCGCATGGGGCATGGATTTCGTTTCCTCCTCCCCCTTTTCTCTACTACCCCCTTTTTTTTTCTTCAAAATATTCATATAGATTATTCCTTTTTCAAAATGTTCATAATCATTCGTTTTTCTTCATTTGACAATATCAGTAGATGTCATACATCATGAATAATAGGTGTATTCTGTGTCCACAGTTTTTATACTGTATCAGTCGAAAAAGTGTGGACACAGAATACACGTATTATTCATGATGTATGACGTCTACTGATATTGTCAAATGAAGAAAAACGAATGATTGTGAAAATTTTGAAAAAGGAATGATTTATATGAAAATTTTGAAAAAGGAGGTAGTAGAGAAAAGAGGGGAGGAGGAAACGAAATCCATGCCCCATGCGCCCACAGGGGCTAGGTGCGTCCGAAAAAAAAAACAAAAAAAACTATACAATACTACAAGGGGGCGAACTCACTTGCTCCCATTTTTTTAAGTCGTCGTGTTAAATTGATCGTAACTTCGGAACGCCTTAATATTTTCAAAAAATGTTTCCACCAGTCGAAAGTCAAGTAATTTTCCTTTCCAAAGAGACCCCAATTGTTAGTGTAGGCCTCCGAACTGCTGAGGTATCATACACGAACCAAAACAAAACGGCGTGAAAATCCGAAGTCGTACAAACGCTGGGATGACCACTTCCCATCTGTGTACAGACTTTCCCATGCGTAAACGAGTCATTTTGACTAGCTAAATACTTTCATCCTTTCAAATTATGATAAAATTTCTTACCTTACGTCAATTTATATGTCCTTTAAGTCTGTTTTTGAAAGAAATCCCATTTGCATCCTTGACAAACGCCATAGACGTGAAAATTGAGAGAGTTCTAACGGGCTTTTTGATTGGCTGAAACAGAATGAAAGTATTTAGCTAGTCAAAATGACTCGTTTACGCATGGGAAAGTCTGTACACAGATGGGAAGTGGTCATCCCAGCGTTTGTACGACTTCGGATTTTCACGCCGTTTTGTTTTGGTTCGTGTATGATACCTCAGCAGTTCGGAGGCCTACACTAACAATTGGGGTCTCTTTGGAAAGGATAATTACTTGACTTTCGACTGGTGGAAACATTTTTTGAAAATATTAAGGCGTTCCGAAGTTACGATCAATTTAACACGACGACTTAAAAAAAATGGGAGCAAGTGAGTTCGCCCCCTTGTAGTATTATATAGTATTTTTTTTATTTTTTTTTCGGACGCACCTAGCCCCTGTGCATGCGCCTGTGATATAGATATTAATGTGGATTATTAGTTTCATATTAAGACTTTCCTGTAAAAATTATTCGTGTGAAGAAGATAAATAATCTATTGACATATTGTCATATTGTTTTCTCTGGGTCCTCCGGTTTCCTCCACCAATAAAACTGACCACCACGATATAACTGAAATATTGTTGAAAGTGGCATTAAATACCATAAAACCAACCAAACCAACCAAATCATATATTGTAACTGTGTGTTCAAAATTAAAATCTTTCTTCTATTATCACATATTATTACATGGTTACTCCTAACTCGAATAATACTGCGCACTCTATCGGCACTATCGCTGGATGTAGCGACCAGCGGGAGCGTAATATAACGACTGGATTATTCGGTTTAGGTTACTCCCCTTATTTCATTTCCGCTCAATCAAATCGTTCAGAATCATCATGTTGGATAAAGAAAAGAAACCCGATTTAGGATTGTTGGAAAAAGACGACGAATTTGAAGTTTCCAGCAGAAGGTGGCTGTCCATTGCTTTCTTTTAATTTGTAACAAATGTCTTAGATGGGACCCGACGGTTCGATGCGATAGTCCTACAAATATTTAATTAATGATTTAATGTCTTACTCTTGCTCTTAGGTTGGGTACCGCTTAAGTTAGGTTAGGTTAGGTTAGGTTAGGTTCGACTGTGGACGCTGGCTTGCTGAAACCACTATATCCACCTCTTCTTCTACTATCACTGGCGTTAAACTGATCGTGGTAACTGCAGTTACGACGATCACAACATGGTGGAGGTAGAAATAGGGAAGATCGTTTTCTGCTAATTTCTCCATTCTAACGCGTTGTCAAGAATTATTCAGCCGCAATGTTGATCTGTACGATTTTGTTGTATGTGTGTGTTCTTGATACCATATATGGTCTCGTTAACAAGAAAATAGCCGTCGGAAATTTAAGGAAGATAATCGTAACTGTGTGCACAAATAACTGAAAAGATAATCGTAACTAGAGAATTTTACAAAGAGATAAAAGTAACTGATTGTTATTAAAAAACGAAAAATTAGGATTACCTGAGAGACTAAGTGCCGGAATACAATTCCGGTTCAGGAACCTATTTCACGGGAAAATATCGGGTAATAGTAATTTTATTTGTTAGAGTTACCTTATTATTACCCGGAAGTTCTAGGGATTTCATTATTGGACATAAAGAATTGAAAGAATTATTATTATTATATATCAATTTGTAATTGATAATACATTGTAAATCAATACATCAAAAAGATATGAAATATACTTCGTAAATATATTTACAAAGATGGAATTACATAAGAAATTATCAAGTTACTTTCCTTTGTTATAGCACTGTCTGCATAGCCAGTACGTGCCGGATTTTGGTGGCGCTTTGAGGCCAACACATTTAAGATGGTTCTGGCACACTATAAACATCCATCGCAAACTATGGATGCATAAAGATGAACATCAATTTTACAGACTGAACAGGTCCATTCGGCTGTTTCTTTTGTTTTACTAATTTTGTTTTTTCCGGGTAATAGAAATAGAAATAGAAATAGAAATAAGTATATTAACCAAATCAGGGCCCCAGGAGGGAATATACAAATAACAACTATGATTGATACACAAGACCAGGTAATTCTAACAAATAAAATTACTATTACCCGATTTTTTTCCCGTGAAATAGGTTCCTGAACCGGAATTGTTTTCCGGTACTTATTCTTTCAGGTAATCCTAAATTTTCGTTATTATTACCCAATCCAGGTAAATCCGGGTAATCGTAGCCAGTGCCTTTATTATTTCCTTGCAAGCGAATAATTCGACCTCGCTTTCTCCGTATGCATCTGACCTTACTAGTAGTGGTGCACAGATCATCGGAAACACCGACTAATCAGTCGGACGTCATCATACGATCCTATGATCGATTCTTAAACCTTGTGGTCGATTCTGATTCTATAGTGTCTAATATGGGACGAAGTCCCAACTATGGTAGAAATAGCAATATTTTTCATATCACTAATGGCTTAAATTTCATGCACTGGAAATGATACACCGGAAACCAATACATGGTTAAATCTGCAGAAAATCGGATGCGCAGTAGTCTGGAATGGGTGCAGGACGTTTCGTAACCTGGTCGTTTCGTACCAGATCGTTTCGTACCTAGATCGGGACATTTCATACCGGGGTAAAAATGTATAGTGAGACGTTTCGTACCTTCTTTTCAACTCATAGATTTGTAATAAACTCGTTAATTAAAATGTTGTATGTATAGTTGAAACTCTGGAACTACTTCCGGTTATGAATGTTAAAATATTACTCAAAATCCCAGTGTGTTCTAGCCCATTAAACACACATGGGCTCGCAGTTATATTTTCACATCACCAGGTATGTATTAAAAAGAAGAAGGGAGGACACTTTTTGGGGGGCCAAAAGTGAAAGTAGAGTTTCGGCACCTTTTTTCGCTTCAAAAACGGTTTAGTCTTTGTTCTTCCCATAAAATTAATGCAAATATCGATGTTTTTTGCTGATTGACTGGTTTACAGTGGAATAACACTCGTTTTTAAATTCCAAGCGGTTTGGACAACTTCTGAAGCAGCCGGCCGCGATACTGGTATTACCAGTATTGTAATATTTACAATACTAGTATTACCAGTATTATAATATTCACAATACTGGAAATACCAGTATTGCAAATATTACAATACTGGTAATACCAGTATTGTAACACTGTACATTACTAGAAATACCAGTATTGTAATGTTACAATACTGGTAATACCAGTATCGTACATATACAATACTGGATGTACCAGTATCGTGCATTTACAATACTGGAATACCTGAATCGTTGATCTATGCACAATACCGGAAGCTCCAGTATTCTTCATCCAACAATACTGGTAATACTAGTATTGTAAAGCACACAATACTGGAAACTCTAGTATTCTTCATCCAGCAATACTGGTAATACTAGTATTGTAAAACACACAATACTGGAAGCTCCAGTATTCTTCATCCAGCAATACTGGTAATACTAGTATTGTAAAACACACAATACTGGAAACTCTAGTATCTGGCAATTTGACACGAGTGGGCAGAGCCTAATTCTAACTGTAAATCACAGCTCATTGTATTTACCGTTAGTATTAGGCTCCGCCCAGTCATGTCAAATTACCTTACCAATATATATCAAACTCTAAGGGACCATACAAAATATTTTGACATTACAGGGCTTTTGCCTCTTATGTTATGTACAGCAGAAATGACGTATGAGTATGAATTATATTCAATTCTTTTAGTATAATGTAGACATAAAAACTCGGGTTAACCGGAATTCTACCTAATCTTCCAATATCTGCAATACTGGTATAACCAGTATTTTCCAGTATCTGCAATACTGGTATTACCAGTATTTTCCAGTATCTGCAATACTGGTATTACCAGTATTTTTCAGAATCTTCCAGTATCTGCAATACTGGTATTACCAGTATTTCCCAGAATCTTCCGGTATCTACAATACTCATATTTTGGCAATGACCAGTATCTTCTAGTATTGCAGAT
This sequence comes from Bathymodiolus brooksi, assembly GCA_963680875.1. Lineage (NCBI taxonomy): Eukaryota > Metazoa > Mollusca > Bivalvia > Mytilida > Modiolidae > Bathymodiolus > Bathymodiolus brooksi. Next base: position 82,145,264 of record OY804576.1, on the reverse strand, counting down.
ACTGGAAAATTCTGGAAGATACTGGAATACTAGTATTTACCAGTATCTGTACCAGTATTGCAGATACTGGTAAAATACTGGTATTACCAGTATTGTGTACCAGTATTGTAGTACCAGTATCGCGGCCGGCTGCTTCATATTATCCCAACTTCTTAGCATACTCAATTCCGGTTTATACGGACTAAATATCTAGGTGAGTTTTCATTGGTCGAAGGATTTAAACTGGCATTTTTGCGGGAAATTATTTACTCATCTTGTCAAAAGATATTCTTAAAATGCTGTCTTCCTATATTTCCAGATTGATTGACACAAGGAAAAAATATATTTTAATGCAAGAGATTTAAGTTGTCTTTTTTCCTACTTTTTAAAATTATATTTCGATTTTTTTTATTTCTATCAATATTATTAGGTCCGTATAAACCGGAAATGAGTATGATAAGAAGTTGTCCAGACCGCTTGGAATTTAAAAACGAGTGTTATTCCACTGTAAACCAGTCAATCAGCAAAAAACAACGATATTTGCATTAATATTATGGTAAGAACAAAGACTAAAGCGTTTTTGAAGCGAAAAAAGGTGCCGAAATTCTACTTTCACTTTGGGCAGCAAAAAAAGTGTCCTCCCTTCTCTTTTAACATATACCTGGCGATGTGAAAATATAACTGCGAGCCCCTGTGATTAAACATATACCATGTGACTGACAATATCATTAACCAGAGTTTCATTTCTTCCTCCTCCTGTCCGAAATAATATTTTCTATGAAATTGAGACGTTGGGTTTGGGTCCCCCTATTTGCCCCATCTTTTAAGAAAGTCTGGATCCGCCCCCAGTCTACTTTGAAAAAAAATTATGGGCCATATATCTGAGTTAATATTGTTTAAAAAAAAAATATTGGACTTCGTCCCAAATTAGGTGACACCTATTATCATATTATATATATACTTAACTTTGTTCTTTGGTTGTTATACCCCCGCTCCCCAAAGGGGGAGGGGGGTATACTGTTTTACCTCTGTCCGTCCGTCCAAGATTTTTTCGTCACATTTTTCTCAGTAACTGTTGATGGCAGAAATCTGATTTTTGGTCACAAGCGTCATATATGTATACCATATTATGGGTAGCGTTTTTGGACCCGCCAGATTCCTACTTTCTGTTTGCCGACTTAGTTGGTTTTTATTCACATTGAACATATATGCACATTTTTCATCACATTTTTCTCAGCAACTATTGATGGCAGAAATCTGATATTTGGTCACAAGCTTCGCATAGGTACCCCATATCGTGGGAAGCGTTTTTGGACTCATCAGATTCCTACTTCCTGTTTGCCGACTTTGTTGATTTTTATACACATTGAACATACAAATGTATATGCTCATTTTTCGTCGCATTTTTCTCAGCAACTATTGATGGCGGAAATCTGATATTTGTTCAGAAGCTTCATATAGGTACCCCATATCGTGGGAAGTGTATTTGGACCCATCAGATTCCTACTTCCTGTTTGCCGATTTTGTTGATTTTTATACACATTTAACATACATTTGTATATGCACATTTTTCGTCGCATTTCTAAGCAACTATTGATGACAGGAATCTGATATTTGGTCACAAGCTTCATATAGGTATGCAGTATGTGCCAAAAACCACTAGCCCTATGCCCCTGTCTAGTAAAAATTGGTTCAGGCTAGTAAAATTTGCATAAAATTTGCTTAATCAAATAGAAAAAATTCTTCTAAAATGTTGTTCGGGCTAGTTTGTCCAAATGTTTTTGGCACAAACTGGGTATGCCATATTGTGGGAAGCGTTTTTGGACCCGTCAGATTCCCACTTCCTGTTTGCCGACTTAGTTGGTTTTTATACACATTGAACATATATGCACATTTTTCTTAGCAACTATTGATGGCAGAGATCTGATATTTGGTCACAAGCTTCATATATGTACCCCATATCGTGGGAAGCGTTTTTGGACACATCAGATGCCTACTTCCTGTTTGCTGACTTTGTTGATTTTTATACACATTGAACATACATTTTGTATATGCCCATTTTTAGTCGCATTTTTCTCAGCAACTATTGATGGCAGACATCTGATATTTGGACACAAGCTTCATATAGGTACCCATATCGTGGGAAGCGTTTTTTGACCCGTCAGATTCCTAGTACTTCCTGTTTGCCGAAGAGCGGGGGTATCATAAGTGAGCATTAGCTTACAGTTCATCTTGTCACATAATGTTGTATTGAGTACACCTTGTCTGAGCGGGATTAGAACTCACAACATTAGTGGTGATAGGCACTGATTGCAGGGGCGGATCCAGAGGGGGGCGCACCCGGTGCGCACGCCCCCTAAAATTGGAAAAAATATAATTTTTGGCGTAAAATCGTGATTTTTCACACGAAATACCCCAAAAATGTTCACGCCTCCCTCCGCTCGGTGCAATTTTTTTAAGTGCGCCCCCCCCCCCCCCTAACTTGAAATCCTGGATCCGCCCCTGGATTGCATAGGTAGTTATAAATCCAACTACTATATGATCATGATGGCCCCTTGGATTTATTTGGCCAATTGGTTTGAGAATAGAAGATTAGTAAATGTTTTTGGTCAAAATGGCCTATAGGCATAATAATGGACAAAAACCTGAAAAATTACATATTTTACAGAAAAACATAGAATACACGTTAAACAGCTCATTATCATGTAGCTAGAGTTAAAATTGTCTGGTTTCCACATAATGCATGCACCTGAAACATATATAAAACAATGAAACTCATTTTCTGTTTCAGGGAGATGAAAATCAAAAGATTAAAAGGATCTTCGAAATTTGTTCAAAAGACTTCAGAAAATGAAAAACCAAATGCAAGCAAAAAGTCTAAATCAAGAAATTCAAGTCCATCAAAAAAAGAAAAGGAGTCAAAGAAGACACCAAATGAGTTTGGTCAAGGAAATAAAAAGCCAGCTTCAAGAAATTCATCTGTTGATAAAGTGACAAAGCACAAGAATGTGAAGAAAAAGAAAATAAAAAAATAGATTAAATTATGTTTACAAAAATAAGCAGTTAAGTTGGTTGATTTATAGTGTTTAACGCCACTTTCAACAATATTTCAGTTATAATGTGGCGGTCAGTTTTATTGGTGGAGGAAACCGGAGTACCCAGCAAGTCACTGACAAACTTTATCACATAATGGCTGTATCGAGTACACCTCGCCTGAGTGGGGTTCAAACTCACAATGTTAGTTGTGATAGGCACTGATTACATAGGTAGTTATAAATCCAACTACCATATGATCATGACATCCCCACCTTGACTTGATGTGCACAAGTTAATCATATATATGTAGACACAATGAATTTCAATAACAATAACATCTTTATTAAATATTGTAAATGATCCAAATAATATATCGTGCATTGTATATTAAAAGTTCAAAATTAAAAATTTATCTGTATTCAAAGCTAGGAAACACACAAATCTTTTTCAACTACAATTTTCTTCGAAGAAATTTATTTCACATTTGGGTAGATCATTTTCAACTATAATTTTCTTCGAAGAAATTTATTTCACATTTGGGTAGATCATTTTCAAATATCTTTTTCTTTGAAGAAATCTATTTCACATTTGGGTAGAGCTTCCTGTAGGTATTTTAGTATATTGTCCTTATCCTTCACACTTAACTTTTGTACTTGTGGCAAGTTCTGTAATATTAACCTTCTTAAATTCCTGTAATAGAAACAAAATGAAATGTAACATTCCCTTGCACCAATAATAAACCAGAGGCCTTTGGTAGTTTGTAATCGCCAGTTTTTTTCCAGATGATTAAAAGTGATCAATTTATTTTGTGCCTGTCCCAAGTCAGGACCTGGATTTCCATCAGCATGTGTCACAGTATTTTTTTTATGAGGGGTAGCAGTTTGTTTTGTTAAAATTGTTGGTCATCACTGTTTTAAACTTTCTATTCATTTTAGTTCATGTGAAATTAATATAGATTAAGTTATATTTAAAATATGAAGTTAAATATTTATGGCCGAAAATATACAAATCGACCTGCAACAAAATGTACCACTGGCAAACCCCAAAATCCCGAAAAACACAGTAAAGATGAATGAAACTGTATAGGTCCTGGCTTGGACCAGACACACCAATATAATGGAATTAAATGAATGCTTGTTTTTAGCCGAGGTAATGAAGTTACCACAGCTATTGGTACCATTCACTCAAGAATGGTAACTCATGCGTGTGACGTGTGGTTCACGTGCCACTCATTTATTACTACGCATTAAAAATAGTTCCCATTAGTGTGTATTGAATTCGCAATACATAACGAATAAATATGACAACTGACCACAATAAATTAATATACAAATGAGTTTCTATGATTCTAAATCTATTGAGACTGAAAATTTCAGCTGTAAAATTCTCAGATGCGAAGCGTAGATATTTGTTGTTTAGTTCGCGTCATTTCACTTGCAATCTAAGATGTTGGAACGAAGGGCTGAATTTAGAACAATAAATATTTATCCCATTTAAGGATGTAAATATAAATATTCAAGGATAATTAACTATGGAAGATTGTAGAAAAATATATTTATCTAACAGAACAGTATCAATGTACTCCACAAATTTCAAATCGGACTTGAATGCGAATCGATAAATATCTGAAGCGAACAAATTTTGAATGTCCAACTTTCGCATATATTAAATATGAGAACTAAGATTTCATGTCACAGAAATGAAAAAAATATAAATAAAAAGTTTGTTTGGTTAAAAGTAGCTTCGGTCAACATTTCCTATATCATGGTGGATTGCGTCCCCCTTCCCATAGCACCATTTTTATATGTAATGTTTCTATAAAATGAAATGAATTACTTTTCAAGAAAATCACTTTCAAAATACAAAATGAGTACGATAGATTTAAGTAAACACGATGTTGACATTTTCCTAAATGACACGTGACAAAAATATGCAGGTGCCAAACGCATATAGGGCAATTATTCAAAATTACAAGTCGACTTGAACTTCGGGTAATTATCATACCTTTATAAATTTTAATCAATTTGATTACGTAATTAAAGATATGTTGCCTCTGTTTAATTGGCGTAGTTTTGAAAACTTTCTATTTATACAAACTTAATTAAACAGTGATCAATTAAATTCTGAAAATGAACTTATAGCTTATCTCTTTTTAAGTGGTCAAATTATCACCAAATTGGGCAGTGCTCATTTAGCATCCCAAGCTGATATTTGTGTATATAATCTCCTAAAAAAATATCATCTACTGGAAATGTACTGAGAAAGACTATGCCAGACACCATAAATACCAAAGACAATTTAGTTACCAGGTTTCCTAAGAACCACAACCACCCACCTGCATCTTCAGAAATAAATGCAAAGAAATTCATGGTACATATAAAAGAGAGGGCACGTACCAGTCTAGATCCAATTCAATTTTGATTTATGTAAAAAATAGTCATAATAATGTTTATTTGTTTTCATTTTTAAATGAAATATATGGAAAGTTAAAAATGAAAAAAAATAAAATATTATTACTATTTTTGACTGAAATCAAAATTTAATTTGATATGAAATATATAGAAATAAATATTCACTGTGGCACATAGACTTGTATACATTGTTCTGGTCTAAATGTTCGTCCACTTATTCACCTGTCACACAACTCAAGCTTTAATTAAGTGTCCTTTGTTCTTGATTACCTTTGATCTCATTTATCCCACTTTTATTTTTTACCTGTACTACCTATTTTTCAAAAAGTTGGATAAATGGGAATGAACCGATAAATTTTATGTTTTCAAACAATTTTAAGTGGAGAATTGCTAAAAAATAATCGTCAAAATTAAAATGCATTCATCAACTACGAAAATGACGAACACTGGCTGAATTACAGTTAAATCATTTTAGCAACCGAAAGTTCCGACCTCAGTTGCAGTCGCAATTCTGCAAGTTTTTAAACGGGTGAAATTCGTAGCTCTGTGGTGACTAAAAAAAGACCATAAGAGCTACGGGACCACAGCTAATATGCTGCCTAAATGTGTATTCTAAGCAGGGCCGCCAAGAGAAATTTAACAAGGTAGACAAGACTGCTTTGGGGTCTCAGGGACAGGCTGAGACTTCTCTCAAAATTGAGGATTTGATCTCCAATAAAACCACCATTAAACTTTCATGAATGCTTTATTTCTTTTGCAGCAGAATGTCTAGATAACATATCCTTTATACAAAGCAGTGACACACATAATTCAGAAGTTGAAGTGAATTTAACATAATTATTTTTCTAAATAAGCTAAAAAATAGTTAAAAATACCCCAAAAAATCTAAATAAAACATCCATGGCTAGGGATATGATTCATAGGCCCCCTTCTTGGCTCTCTGGGCCCCGGAATCGATGTACCGACTGAACCCCCCTCTCATAGGGCCTGATTCTAAGGATGAATCAGTTATTGCCCTTTTCAATTTTAAGTTTTCCATTTTCAATATTAATTACAGTCTACATACAAATACAAATCAGAATGTGAAGAAAATGTCTTCCTAGTTTCTAATAAGATATGTTAGATTACATTAAATAATACAAACTAAAGGTAAAAATTAGTCTGTGTTACCATGTCTGAAATGAAGAGTGATAGTACTTCCTTTGTATCACTTTGTAAAAATTGCTAATCTTGAAAAAAACATTGTATTGAATTTATCAGATAATTTGATGTTCAATACATATGATGTTGTCATAAAATCTACTGTCACATGGTAAAACTTCATTGAATATTAACCAAACATTTTATCATGTGAAAAAGTAATAGTATAGTGTATATATTTATTACATAGTGCTGTTTGTAGAGGTTTAGTACTTATTGTATATGTTTAGTGCTCTCTACAGTTGCTCTCAAAAACTTTTAATGATTCAAAAAGAAGGAAAGCTAAGGGCAAAAGATAATAATTAAGATATTCCAACTGGAAAAAATTTACCCATGATGTAAATAATTGTACTATTAATTTGGCTATTATTGATTATTCTTAATTTACTGCTTTGGTGCTATTTTCATAGTAATTGATATCTGTTATTATATGAACTGCTAAGTATTTTTTTTTAAATAAAGCAATGTTGGGTCCAAAAATATGTTGACTAGCAAACTTATTTTTTTTACAGCTTTTCCATTCTTAAGTGAAAACATTAAGTTGAGTTTAATCTCTTATATTTATGTATTATAACCATATCAATCAGATCTGAAACATCAAGGTGCCAGTATATCAAACATAATCAATATTTAAATGTAATGATTTGTCTAACTGCCATCACATGGAAATATGAAGATGATATATGATATATGTTTGTTGAATGCAATAAGATTATTGTATGTTTGAAGGGAAATTCAACATGGCTACAAACAGTAGCCTATAGTTAATAACATTTACATCTTGACAATTTATTGAAATTTTTCCATTTAACCAACTTGCCATATATATGTTTTCTTAGTGTTGTTGCTTTGGTGTTGATTCATCACAAACATGGCTGCTAAAAAACTAGTTGAACAACTATACAGATGTCTCCTGTTTGCAAAGCCTAAATCTTATTTCCAACCACCCATTTTTTTATTTTATTTTTCAAGGCTTTCACATTGAGTTTGATAGGTTAGCTCGGCTCTCAGTGCTTTGATTGGTTGATGCAGTAGATTTGTTTCATTTGGTAATGTTCTTTGAATGCTAACATTTTTAACATGTCTGGATATCAATGTCTTCTTGACCAATTCAGGACTATTAGTAGAATATGACAAAAGTTGTGTGATTGTTGTTTAATGCCACTAAAGCAGTTTGTTAGCAATATCATGGCGAGAACAAGTTACATTATAGTGAGATGATGATGTTCACTTTGTACTAGACCAGCACCATTAGTTGGATTTTTACAGTGTTGGCTAATTGAAACAACAGTTCATAGGTAGACATGTCACTCCACTCTGACACTTTATGCAGATTTCGCACCAATCAATATTTGTTCTTACTCCTTAAAGCTGCATGCTTTGAATTGTGTACATTCCAAAGATCTCAATTGAAGAGTATTTAAACATTTTCCCATTTGGCTCTATCTTCAATTATGTCCTTAGGTGGCAACCATCTTGGATGTCGGATTGGAAGGTTTTAAGAGAATCATCCAAATGGTTTCTGCCTGGTGATGCTTCAATAGGGCCTAAGGTTTCTGACAAAAAAAATGTTTTAAATAACCAGACAATCATAAACTGTTATTTCCCATGGTGGCCATATTGGATGTGGATTCAGAACCAAATGAGGAATCTTTTTTTAAAAGATGATTCCTGTCGAGATTCAGTTCAATCTGCTCTGTGATTTCCATTGAAGTGATTTAAACATTGACTGATCAGATTACCGGTATATAATTACCTCTAGCTGCTATGTTTTTGTCCAATCAAAACAAAATGAAAAATTTGTTATGTACCATTCATGCATAGATTCGGTATAATCTTCAAGTATTGTATAGGGTTGTTTTTTTATACTATGTACCATTGTGGCCATATTGGATATCTGATCTGAACAAAAAAACACTATTTTCTTTCTTAGAACCAACCATTCCAGCAAAGTTTAGGTTGAAATAGCTATGTGGTTACTCAAAAACAATTTTTTCATTCAACAAATCAATAACAGTTATCTCCTGTAGTGGCCATATTGGAATTTAGATTGGAACCAAATTGAAATAACCGAGTAACGAATATCAAATGGGAAGAAGTCCATTTTGGTCATTTGCTATAAAATAAAGAATTGACTGAATGAAAAAAAAGTATTGTACAACGATGGATTGCTTTGATTGGACAGACACAAATTATGTTGTAATGTATCTGTCAAATTCATGGGCATATTAATATGACAAGGGTTAGAACCTTAACATACTTTGCCTGATGTCTGGTACAGTATCATTAATATTGGTCAAACAAATTTCAGAAAACTAGAAGTTGACCTGACAAGTGATGTATACCAATATACCCACTATGCATGTTTAATTTAATTCAAGACTTACACAAGTTCCATTAAATCCCTTATTCCTGATGCTGAAACATCATGACAGTTACTAATCTGCAGGTGCTCCAAGCTGTTTCTTACCAAATATAGAGATGTTATGCAAGTATTGGTTATGTATTGACCATCATCTATTTTTATTTTCTTCACATGTTTTAGTTTATCTACAAATATAATAGACAGGAATGGTTATATAGTGCAATTTGAAGAAAAAAAGAATTGTTTGTGAGTGAGTGAGTGAGTGAGTGATTGTTGTTTAAGCTAACTCAAACAATTTTTCAGCTATATCATGGTGAGAACAATTTCATTTTCAATGAGATAATGACAAGGTCCACTTTATTCTAGAGCAACATGCTTTGTTGGATTTTTATAGTGCTAGCTGCCTGAAGCAACAGTCCAGGGGTAGACATGTCGCCCCACTCAGACACATTATCCTGATTCCAAGCCAACCAGTTTTTGCTCTTTCTCCTTATGCTGCGTGCTTAGCGGAGAAGCAACAATTTCATAGTCTTTGGTTTGACCCGATCTGGGCTCGAACCCACAATCTACTGCACTCAAGGCGATAATTGGTTGTGTATACAATGCACTAATAACAGACATTATTATACATCAGCATAAGTTTTCCTATTAAGAAGACATGTTCATGAATATTCTATTTACTGGTATATTGTGTAATGAACTATTCACCGGTGAAGTCAAAAAGACTATGCACCCTCTCCTGTGCTATTCATCGGAGACACATTATATTTTCACAGAATTTTAATCCTCTATTTATTGGAGGAAACACAGTAATGGATATTCAAAATTCTCTGAATTCTGCTATTCTGAATAAAATCGTGAAACCTTCCGATGACAACAATAAAACATGGTGAGCAGGTTCTGTGTCTGTCCATGGTATTGTAATCTCTTATGATGTTTGGTATAAAAAAAACACTTATTGACTGGATATTTGGGCAATAACAAGTTAATTGTCCCACTTGACACCTTGCCCTTGGCCTCGTCTCGGGCATTTAAAAAGGAAGGGGGAATATTTCAAAATGTGATCATTTTTATATTTCATCCAATGTTAATTCAGTTTTTTTCTAAATTCTCATAAACGAATTACTTATAAATCAATAAATAAAATTACCTATTATATTTTGGAAAAGGGTCCTCAAGGCATTCAATTTCCAAACTTGTGCATATTTTGAAGATATAGACAATTAAAATTTTTCATCTAATTTTGAGGAGTTTTTTTTTACTTTGAATTGATTGTGACAAGGGCATCAGGTAGTATTCCAGCAGATTTCCTCTATTAGTAATGGTTTTTGAGTTTAACTTGATTGCAGTTAAACCGGTACAGGTAGAATCCCTTTATTTATTTTCTGATGCAAAATTATAACTTACTTAAATGTGCAAATCCATGGGTCATTGCAACTGTATTAGTAAAGTCAATCTCTTCTATTTGGAACTTTTCAAAATTAGAAGTTGGCAGTAAATTAAAGTCTTCCTTGAAATCTTCATAACCTTTATATCTAACTTTAGCACCAACTCGTAACAACCATTCAGAGCATGTTCTCTCTGCACCGACTTCTTTTATGCGATCTTGATCAATGCTGTAAAATACAATTTGTAAATTTATTACATCTTAAAAAAATAAACAAGTGTTGGACATATATGTACAATATGTCTCTCATATTATATATAGTTTATGAGGGGCCGTCATGGTCATGATCGTATAGTAGTTGAATTTACAACTACCTGTGCAATCAGTGCCTATCACCACTAATGTTGTGATTTCGAATCCCCCTCAGGCGAGGTGTACTCGATACAACATTATGTGCTGAAGTTTGTCAGTGACTTGCCGCTAGTTAGTCATTTTCTCAGAGTACTCTGGTTTCCTCAACCAATAAAACTGATTGGCACGATATAATTGAAATATTGTTGAAAGTGGTGTTAAACACCATAAACTCTCCCAAAAAATCTACATTTTATGAAAAGAAAGTTTAAACAGTGATGGTCAACAATTCCACCAATATCAACAAAATGAACAATTACCTCTCACTGCAACTCATTAAACACAAAAATATATTTCAGTATGTGTCTAAATTTTATATGTAATTTATGAAAAAGAAAGTTTAAATAGTGATGGTCAACAATTTCAGCAATATCAAAAAAATGAACAATTACCTCTCATCGCAACTCATTAAACACAAAAATATGTACTTTCTCCTTAATGCTGCATGCTTAGCAGAGAAGCAACAAATACCAATTTTATAGTCTTTGGTTTGACCCGAACCAGGCTCAAATCCACGATCTATCGCACTCGAGGTGAGTACGCTAACCATTACACTATCAATGAGGTTTGTTTAAATATGAAAACTGACACCCAAACCCAAACTAAGAGTACAAATTTGTCTATATTTATATACTGTTAATTGATAACAGATTGCAATAGCCAATACTGTTATTCATGTATGACCACAGATGTTGTATTCCAATAATGATTTCTTCATTTACAACTTCTGTGTCACGAACATTAAGTATAAAGTTCAAGATTACAATACCAATGCTGCTCATCCGGATATATGCAAGGGTTGGTATTTTACTTGCATGTGGAAAACACTTACATGACCACATCATTTCACTAGGAGGAAAGTTTAACCCAACAACTTTTTATTGAAGTGTCTGTGTCAAGCAAGGAAAGTGAGCGATCATATATGTTTTTCATTATATTGCATATTATATTACGACTTTAGTGGAAATAACTACCAATCCATTTCCATTTCCATGTTCATGCTTTTTACCTAGTTGCAAAAATAACTACTATACTAGTTAGTATGTGAAACTTGTTTTATTCCTGTAAAATTCAAGAATTTGCATTTTCAATATATGTGCCCCTTTCCTCTTATATAATACATGCTAAAGGGAGAAATATAAAAAACCTAATGCTTCTATAATAAAGCAACTACCTGAGAAAACTTGTGTACATCAACAACTATATACCATACTAACTTGCTTAATATTGCATTCAACATTCGAAACATTTGTCTTTTTTGAATTGGCCAACATTTTTGTTCTATGCATGCTGATCCTAGTAGTAGATGTTTTTTCAAGATCTGATGGTTCTGAAAATATAGATTTCTTTATTAAATAAAATACATTGAAATGAAAAGATTATGCCAGCAGTTGACAATTTCACAAACCACAACATAAACCAATATTTAATTCTCTGGCTTGTCCTCAACTCTAAAAACAAAAAGAAGATGACAAAATGATGAAGATTTAATTCCTGGCAACACTTGACCTGTTGAGTCAGGGGAGCTAAAAATCAACAAATAAGTGGCTCTCCAAAGCCTGTGTCCCACACTCCTTCCTCATTTTGGATTTCAGATAGGCACCAAAATCACAAGTTTGAAAGCAGTTTACGCTAGTATTATTTAAATGTGTGAAATGATAAGCTAAAGATTATATCTTTTGATTTCTATTTGTTATGGTGATACATATTTTTTTTTATTTCACTGCACACGTGTCAAGTAGCATATTTTATTCTTAAACTTCAATGATTTCATCAAAGGTGTATACCAGTTCTTCAGCAAATTCAACTTTACTGATGATAGCAGGTGGCAGTGAATTCCAATCTGTGATGGTGTTTGGGAGGAAACTATAATCCAGTCTTCGTGCTAACCCACTTGCCTGAAGCCAGGAACAACTAAAACTGTATTCGGACAAGTGAAAATTATGAAAGAATTTGTTTGAATAAATATAATTTTTTTCTAAATTTGGCTTTCGGGCAAGTAGGTGAAAAATTTTAAGGCAAAGACCACATGATAATCTAATTTTAAAAGTGTCTGTTTTGGCATATATTTATATACCCTCTTGAGATGTTCTATATGCATTTTTTGGTACATCATTATGTCTTTAAATTTTTTTGTCGATACATTGTATGTTGACAAATTTGTCGAGGCCTTTGAATACCAAAATCAATCTGTTGTTTCTTTCTCCTGTCTGTTAATGACAGTAACTTCAACTCATTGTATATTTGTATCATTGATCCTGGTTCATACATGTAATTAATATAACCCGATGTAATAAATCTCGACCCTTTTTATATTTTCTGATTTATCAATCAGATATTCTAGAGCTGAACTTGCATATTCTAGTAGTGGTCGTTATGTTTTCATACGCTTGCATTTTTCCCTTGGACGAGCAAGACGATAAATTCCTTTTTCATAAGACTATGTCTATGATTTTAAATAGAAACTTTATTGCAAGTCTATCAGATCTGTACCCCATCCCAATGAGTATATATTATTTGTTACATATATGCACATATGTATAGGGTTGGGGTAATTTCGTTTAGATAAGACTTCCGAAGACATTTTCTGTTCTGTGTCTCCACTCTGGAAGCAGGGGAGTGGAAGTCTAATCTCGACCTAGTCCGAGATACCTCTGCCTTCTGACAGCTTTGTTCGACATGCTGGAGCCGTGGGACGTCAGAGTGCTCTCCATAAGGAAAACAGCGGATTTGCCTCTCCAAATCCGGGTCGGCACATTTCCACGTTTCGTGGCTATCAGATTTTATTTTCTACCTTATATAAATTGCTTCACCAATCATTTTTCTATTCATTCATAACCATCTTACCATCAGAAAGTGGTGTTACACTCGATTACTGTACGATTTTCCCTTAGTCCCTCTCATTTCGTCATTTCACTTTCACTTTCGAACCTACAAACATGATCTCGCGATACTAACTGAATGATGACAGCAACGCATTGCATGATGGGAGCTACTTAATGCAGCGCGCCAAATTATTTGCATACATGCTTCAGCGATGTTCATCTGGGAAATCACGATCATATATGCAAATCATCTCCCACGATACATTGCGGTAATCGTAGTTTTCTCGAAGTCACGTGACAAATGTTTGAAAGTGAAATGGCGAAATGAGAGGGTCTGAGAGAAAATCGTGCAGTAATCGAGTGTAACACCACTTTCTGAGGGCAAGATGGTTATGAATGAATAGAAATATGATTGGTGAAGCGATTTATATAGGCAGTGTCTATTCTTACAACAATTTTCAACAAATTGTTGTAAGAATAGCCGTGAATCTTATTCTTACCACAAATGATATTACGGAATCCATTCAATGAGGAAACAAATTTTTATTTAACATAGCGATCATATATAGTTGCATTGGGTTCCGTTACGATTTGTAACTTTTTTCATATAAATTATTATTTTATGATTACAGCCTTATAATAGACGTATTTTTATATGATTTATGAATAAAATAATTAAATAAGTTAGTTGGATTTTGTTTTATTTCAATAATAAAGAGAAAGGGTAATTGGTTGTTAGTCATGTCTAGTTGAACAATACTCACATATCACATCATACTTAATCACAAAAAAGATAGTACATTTGTAGAATGGACGTATTGTAATAATACGAAAACATATATATGTACCAACCTTAAAAAACAGCCAAAATCAACCTATTGGGGTTGTAGGCAATGCATCAAAATGTAAAATTCATTTGTGGGCTTTTGCTTTAACAATTTTTTGCATTGCATTGTTTTTATATTTCAGATATTTTATCAAAATTTAAACTTCAGTTGTTCATACTTTTAAAATCTTCTAGCATTTTAAATGATTTTTAGAAGTTTAAAAAAAAAAACTTTTATCATTCTTTTTACGATTATCAAAATTGTATTTTGTTTTTATTCTATGATGATAAATTATATGTTGTGCATATGAAGAAATGTATATAGATCTATATAATACAATAAATATATATGATTAATTACAACATTATATTTTTTGTTGTAAGAATAGGCTATTCTTACAACATATTTAATCTACAGGTAATAATTATTCATTTCTCATTATCTAATCCGTAATATTATTTGTTGTAAGAATACGATTCACGGATATTCTTACAACAATTTGTTGAAAATTGTTGTAAGAATAGACACTGCCATTTATATAAAGGTTTCGGATAGAAAATAAAATCCGATAGTCACGAAACGTGGAAATGTGCCGACCCGGAGTTGGAGCGGCAAATCCGCTGTTTTCCTTGTGGAGAGCGCTCTGACGTCTCACGGCTCCAGCAAATCGAACAAAAAGTCGTCGGACGGCAGAGGAATCTCGGACTAATCTCAACCTTATTATGCCAATTTATGGTTAGGGTTATGGTATTCTAACGTTACTTTCAAGAATATTTCAGCATGCCAGCAAGTAGTTTTCACTATATTGAATGTTTGTCGTACCTAGAAGAAGAAGGACCCTAATTTGGAAATTAATAGTTTATTAAATTCATTTATACCTTCAGAACTTTCACAAAAATATTTTGCATGTCAACAAAGGGCAGATAATTTACCAGATAATTGTACAGGCTTGCCGCTTATTTATCAAAACAAATATTTATATTTGAGCGTGTTTTACTTGTCAGATTGTGTTAAAATTAATTTTCATATAATTTTAAATTGTTACTAAAATTAATAATTTGATTTTTTCCATACCTGTGAACTTTTAGTCCTCAGTAAAAAAAAAAAAACGTTTTCTATGATGTAAGCGGCACTAAAATATGGCATTGGTACTTATTATTTTTATTTCTATTTCGTTAGGTACCTTCAATCTCTTTTTGGGAGAGATGTGTCACTGCGACTTCGATTACCCTCGAAAACACACACACACACGCCATTCATATATTTCAACTTTCAGAAATATATCTCTTAAAGTCTTATCCACATCAGCATTGCATTTTAATTTGAAGGTGAAAACAACAGGCGCAGGTTTTTACATTTATCGTCATTTACTGTGAAGGGCCGTCAAACAGGATCAACTCACAGGTATCCTCGACCTCGGTATTTTACCTCCTTTAAACTCTATTTTTATAAGATAAAATAAACCTGCCATATACTAGTTGATGAAAATCAAAACAGGGAGCTGATTTTGTGACAACAGAGACCAGAGGCAGAGGTGAATTTAATTTCTGCCAAAAAGTTATCAAATACATTTGAATCTAATCTCAATGAGATTTAAGTTGAATCTCGTTATGTCAAACTTGGTTAAATCGAAATTTCGATTAAGTCGAAATTTTTCTGAAGTCGAGTTTTAAGCTGAGTGCTTTTCAACATAATTTACTCCTCTTATCTCAAATTTCGATGTGTGAAAATTTCTGGTATCTTGGAGTAGCTTTTCAGTCCCAAATATTCAAATCCATTCAAATTTTGTTTGTTGATTTGATTTTTGGTGTTTAATGCCACTTTCAGCAATATTTCAGCTACATCAAGACATCAAGTAATCTTCAGTAAATGATGTTTTGATGTATACCAGAAGAAGATATGGCGACCAGTTTTAATGGTAGAAGAAGCCGGAGAGAACCACTGACCATGGGCAAGCAACTGCAGGCCTCGACAATAACTTATGTCCGATTGTCCGGAACAAGTGGAAACGTCCGTTGGACAAGTGAAATTTGTTGGTCACTTGTCCATCGGGACAAGTAAAACAAATAAGCCCATACAGAAATACCCTAAAGGATCACTGTAACTGTTCTTGCAAATGCGAGTTTGGTCAATAGTTTTACTTAATTTCATATTAAATAGTTCCAAAATATGTTTTTTTCATTGCCGATAACGTATATGCAAATTAGATACTGGTTATATTTCCTCGATACTACGCACGCATGGTAGATATAGGTTGACTATCCCTCTAGTCGATATTTGCATGATCTACTGACAACATCTCGCTCCCAAAAGTACATGTTTACAAAGTCCCTACCTGTTACTAATACTAGTTCATAATAATAGATTTTTCATATTAAATGAAGTCACGATTAGCGTTATATGTGAGACCGCCATTTTTTTGTAGAGTTGTACATGTGATGATTTATTATTGCTGTTTTGTTTGTTGTTTTTTGTTTTTTTGTTTATTTCTTATTTATATCAAATATTTAAAATTGTTTACTTTAGAAAAACCCATTTTAATCTCCCTTTTATAAATAAACATCGTGTTTTTGAAAATTATTGAATTATGAAGTACTGGTTCCCAGCATATATTTCTGTCCACATTCGTTTTAATGTGCAGTAACAGATCAAGGTAAACACAGGTTGATTGTGTGATTAGGCTATTTATAGCTATCGGCGAGTGATTAAAGTTGAAAACGTTTTGTCAGTAAATTTCATTCTTCTGATCATAAAGTTTAATTGTAATTACGATAACAATTAAGAAAACAATAGCTGTTGAAAAAAAAGGAAAAAAGTCGATCATTTAATCAAGGATTTAATATAAATCCTTGATTTAATATAATTATTCTTTTGTTTCTCTCTAAATTTCACCCACAAAAGATGGAAATATTTAACGATAATTGAACACATTTTTTATTTCATTATATCCTTTTCTTGCCATAATTTAAGCTCTATTCATGCATTTGTCCTCCACACGAACGGGTTAAACGTTGATGCGGATAATATACCCGAACTAGGTGGTTTCCTCTTTCGAGATTTTAGGAGCAAATATCATAACCTCTATATAAAGACTCCCTGTCTTATACGACCTTTTTTCAGAATTCCCTTCAATGGTCGCTATAGACAAGTTTGACTGTATATATATAGCAAATTGCTTAATGAGTAAATTCCGGAATACCTCGGTCCTGGGTGGTCACTCGATCTATTTCAAATTTTGTTTAAAATACCAGGGTACTAATTATTTTATAGTCTTTTGATTCATATTTATGAAAAAAACAAAGTTCTGAGTACTTGTACTTTTAGAACATTTTCAAGAATTTCATGAAAAGCCTAGGTCTTGTTTCTATCACATAACTAAAACTCTTTCATTATTTTGATCTTTGGGTCAAAATTTTTGGACAAGTGATGTCTTGATTCAGACAAGTCAATCTAGAAAGTTACTTGCCCAAGGGACAAGTTTGAAAAAAAGTTATTGTAGAGGCCTGAACTGGTAAACTTTATCACTTGCGGCTGTGAGTCAAGTGCACCCTTTTTTGTAATTTACAAAGCCGGGTGCGAACCCACGCCGTATTGGTGATAGGCTTGTATGAGTTGTTAAGTAATCTAACTACCTAGCTCGTTGAGCCACCCGGACCCTTATTTATGTTCGTTATGTCAAAATTATAAATTAGATCAATTAACAAACCTGTCCAGGTATCAACAGCATTGGATCTGATTTTTACCATGTCAGGTGATATTTATTTTGATAACTGTTAATTATCATTTGTAAAGAAAACAATTGGATTTCTTAATTGAAACCTTGAAGTCATAATCATGAAAGAAATATCATTTAATGATAAATTTGAAAGCGTCTGATGTCGTGTCGTGACAACAGTGTAAAGAAAACTCCGAAGCAATTAAACAGCCTGTTGTGTACATTGATATCACTCAAAAGAATTATGAAACAATAGTCATTTAAAATCGATGAACCCTCTGTTAATAACATTTCAGCATTTTGTAAAGTTGCCGATCAGCTTTTACAACAGAATAGTGAAAGATAGTCTTTTTTTTTTATTAGTGTTCAATTACGTCATATTTATAGATTTCTATGAAAGATCGTTTTGTTGACAGTTTTGTAATTTTGTGTATAGCCGTATTATGTGTACATGTACATGATGTAATCAAATGCATGTTTCTTTTTTCTCTCAAAATTTCCTGACAATTATTGAATCTATAATTGGTAAAATTCAGATAATAACACCTCATCAGAGAATGTATTTATTTATTTTTGAAAAATCAATACTTACACACGTGTTAAAAATACATACGTACACAATATGTACAAATGATCAAAATATTGTAAATGACTGACAACAATACATGTAGTTTGCATCCACTTTTGTCAAAATTACCTGACAGAATTGCCCATCAAACTTAATCCCTTACTCCCCTTAAGTCGAATTTCGGATTACTCGAAATTTTGCAGCGGTCCCGTGAACTTCGAGATAACGAGATTCACCTGTAATTCATTTGCACTGAAGTCTATGCCATGGAGAATACAATGCTCTGGTTCAGCTCCAAACCATGTTCTTCATATCAACTCATGTTGTCTATTTTCACAAACATAATTAACTTTTCTTCTTGCAAATACATTAAATCTTTGTTCCAATAAATTTAGAAATAAATAATTAATACATTTGGGAATACTCATGCAAATTTTCAAGGAGTAATTTTTTTTAATTTTAAAGCTCAAGCTTTAGTGAAGGCTTTAAAATTTGAAAATTTATTTATTGAGAGCAGAGAAATATTGTAATCCTCATGAAGCAGGAGAATCTGTTTCTCCTATGACCAAAGTGTCAAAAATATTTTTATGACTGGCGTAAGGAAAGTGGCATGAATTCTTATGGAGAATTTAACCACTGTAGTTATTAATCAATTTATTGAAACGTCACTGTTATTTGTGCACTTCCTTCACAGGAAACTGATGTGTAAAACATGTTTTAAGACTATTCTATCATTACATGTATGTATTTTCATTGCCTGTAAAATGACAGCAAATCTTGTTTCGGATTCAATCTCCTCAGAAAATACAAGTCTAAATGGGTGGCACAAATAATGAATGGGAGGTCCTCCACAGAAATTCTTCATTTCATGTGAATCTGATAAAAAAACATAGCTGCCATGGGCAATTCTGGTTTCCGTATGGCTGAAACTTTAAAAACGTTTCCCCTAAAAGTAAAGTTCAAATGATTTTTAATAATGCTTGTAAGGTCCTCTACAAAGATTCTTCAGAATTGGCAATATTTGTTTCTGAATGACTGCGATTATAAAACTCTTTTCCTCAAAAACAACAAATTTAGATGATTTTTTTAATTTGGTATAAATTCCTTATTTCATGTAGGTCAGACAAAAACATGGCTTCCGTGGGCAATTTTCGTTTCTGGCTGGCTGAAGTTTAAAAAATCTTCACTGAAACTACATATCCAAATGATTTGTTACATCATACAAATGATGTATGTGAAGTCTTCTACAAAGATTCCTAATTCAATTTTGTTATGGTGAAACAGTGCTGTGATGGGAGATTTTCATCTCAGAACTACAAAGTTGCTTGAACCCAAGCAATGTACATGTATTAATAATCAGCTGGTGAGCCTCTAGTATCACCCAGAAAATTCTAAGAAAAATAGTTTTGATTCGTCAATTCCGACCATTAGTATTGACAACAATTTTCAAGAAAAATAACTCAACTTTTAGTGATAAAAATATGACATGTTTATAATATTCTGATGGACCACATTGTCATGGAATTGCTATATTGCTGAATTATTCCTGTGACAGCTATTTATCAACTATGTGTTTATAGTGCTAAACAGAAGTTGAAGATCTTCCAAAGATCACCACCAACATTGAAAAAGATTTAATATTGGACCCAATGAGAAAGATGTGAAATCTTCTCAGAAAACCAGATTATGAATTTAGTTCTTTGTTCTTTCAGAGGAAATTATACTGTAAGCACTTTCTTTCCAAGACTTATCCAGCTATAGTTGCTTCAAGAAGACAAAAACATGATCATCAATCTGAAAAAGATGAAGAGAAAGATGAAGAGAAAAATGAAGAGGAAGGGAAAAGGTATATTGATATTACTGGTATATGTTCACTATCTCCAAAAAATGTTTAATGCATAATTAAGCCATAATTAAGTGTTCCTGTATCAACCATATTATATATGTCATATTGTACTGAACACTAGTGGGAAGACCTTAGGTGGTATGTCATGTTCGTGATTGTATGGTTGTTGGATTTACAACTACCTATGCAATCAGTGCCTATCACTACTAACTTTGTGAGTTCGAATCCCGCTCAGGCGAGGTGTACTCGATACAACATATTGTGATCAAGTTTTTCAGTGACTTTCGATGGGTCAGTGGCTTTCTCTGGTTACTCTGGTTTCCTCTACCAATAAATCTGACCGTCCCTATATAACTGAAATATTGTTGAAAGTGGCATTAAGCAAACTCTGAATGATGTTCATTCTTTTAATTCAAAATTAAATATTTATATTACATATATATTTTGATTAATTTAGCATATTTGCTGTTGAATGGTTGAGTGTTCATACTAACTAGGAGTTCCTTAGATCCTACTTTAAGTCCCTGTCTTGTCAACAAAAAAACTTAATGAACTGGTACTTTCTTCTTTTCTACTGAGCATGCAGCAATAAGGAGTTAGAGCATGGAACAATGGACAGACTAGGATTAATAATCATGTTTACTGCAGGTTATTGCTTCATTGATCTGGTTACCTGTATATAAGTTTTAAATTTTACAATATAAAAATCCAGTTCAAGATGTTTATAAGCAATCAAATTAAAATTAAATGTTTTTTAATATTGTATCTTTCTTCTTTTGTTTTTCTTCAGAGATACACTAACATCTAACGACATCAAGATTCTTAACTAAACACTTTGTTAGATGTCAGTGTATCACTAATGATTTTTGTTTAAAAGATACAACAAAAACATAATTTTAGTGAGATTGTAGTTTTTTCTCACAGGTATTTTCAAACCGTGTTATTTGTTGTACTCTTTGAAGTTTAGGAATGTGCTCATTCCAAAAACTTTTTGTTTTCTTTGAAATCGCCAAGCCAATGTGTAGAAAACTTTTATCCAGGCTCAATTGGACCTCTAGCTCATTGTTTACATAATTATGTGACTTCTTGTTGATTTATTTGATACAGAAAATAATATTTTTTCCTCAAATTTCAGTGTGAAAAAGATAGGAATGTATGATAGAAGTAAAAGAGATGGTATTACACCTGAACAATTGCACTTTTTAAACCAAGATATTGATTTGAGTTGGTCAGCAATAAAAAGATATGCAGTAAGGAAGACATTTGAAGCTTCAAGGAAAGATCAGATGTAAGGTTTATCATGTAAAACTATAATCTAGGCTTGAAAGACTGTAAGCTATACCATTTGATTAGCTCCCCTGGGCAAAGGTATTTTTTTCAAAATTGTATTTGACAGTCCCACCTTTAGGTACTAAAAATAAATGATCAACATGATTACATATAGATTCGTAAAATCCAAAGAAATTGCAAAATTTTGTCAACATCCAAGATGTACATGTATATTGACATCATAATCACCTTAATTTCCCAATTTCAAATCAACAGTTTTAATTTTAATCAGCAGCATACAATATAATTTAATTTTTTTAATTCACCTGGCCAAAGCCCATATATGAGCTTTTGCCATCACTTGTTGTTGGTGGTCATAATTTTTTTCCAAAATCTTCTCCATTGAACCAAGCTGTGTCTGATGATCCTTCCAATCATCCAACATGGCTGCTGTTACTATAAATAGAACATAGCAGTAAATCACATATACAGAGCCAAGAAAAGACACACCAAAAAGACACCAAGATGAGCTTAAATTTGAATTGTAGTTACATTTTAATAATTAATATGACATTACAGGTTTTGTCTAAGGATGTTGCAATTTTGTAGTATTTTTTTTTTACCAAAATATGCAATAAAAACGTAGATACCGGTAACTAATTTAGTGCACCCAGCAAGTTTCTGGAATAAAATTAGACTGATCTTGACAAAATATCATATGAAAAGCTTTTCTTCTGAAACCACTGAGCCAAATTCAATCCGTGCCCTGCAGGGATAGCCCTTGTTGGGTGGTCACCTTTCAAAATCATATCCAACTGTGAACAGCTCTAACCTCCATCCAAGTTGGCTGCAGTTACTTGAAATAGAGAAATTTGTTCAATTGGGAAAAAATTCTACATTTTAAACTAAAAAGAGATATAATTTAAACTAGTTTCATGCTAACAAGTTGTTTTAATATATCTGAGTTTGTCCATGAAATTTGGGGGCCGTAGTGGTCATGATCGTATGGTAGCTGGATTTACAACTACCTGTGCAATCAGTGCCTATCACCACTAAAGTTGTGAGTTCGAACCCCGTTCATGGAGAGGTATACTCGATACAACATTATGGGATAAAGTTTATCAGTGACATGCAACAGGTTGGTGGTTTTCTCCAGGTACTCCACCAATAAAACTGACCGCTACGATATAACTGAAATATTATTGAAAGTGGCATTAAACACCATAAACCAAACCATGAAATTTGTTATTTTTAGATTCAATAAAGATAGAATTGATACTTTAGGACCAGAATTAGGACCTGCTCATTTCATTGTTGCAAGAAATGGAGCTGTGAAATTTAAAGACAGAAAAAACTGGATACGGATAGATGCAAGTGGCTCCTTTGCTGTACCACGACATAAAGTAGACTCTCTTTATCTTGAGGGAATTGATGCATCTAACACAAAATTGATGTATGAGGGACTGGAAAACTTAAGTATGTAATTACTGTACCATCTATAAGGTGTTGTAACATGAATGCATTCTATTCCTTTGATGATCTTTTTATTGTTTATATACCAGAATGTAAGCAACATCTAAGAACTATGAAATAATACACACAGATATGAGATATTGCACACTTTATATATGGGCTGCAGTTTTATTCCTCTCAGAGAGCTGTGCAATAATCAATGACCTAGATGGCTTCATGTTACAAATCATTTATACCACGGTTTTCAGAATTAAACGATTAAACAATCTCATGTTCGATTGTTTAACCGTTTTACTCGGAAAACCGGGGTATAAATATTACCTATATAATAATTCTGTTGTTCTATAATTTAGTTTTAATGAGTTAGTAAACGGATAGGGTTATTTGTGTTTATCACCACTTTAAGTATATTTTCAGCTATATCATGACTACAAGACTTATTGAGGGTTATGGTGTTTAATTCCACTTTAAGTATATTTTCAGCTATATCATGACTACAAGACTTATTGAGGGTTATGGTGTTTATCACCACTTTAAGTATATTTTCAGCTATATCATGACTACAAGACTTATTGAGGGTTATGGTGTTTATCACCACTTTAAGTATATTTTCAGCTATATCATGACTACAAGACTTATTGAAGGTTATGGTGTTTATCACCACTTTAAGTATATTTTCAGCTATATCATGACTACAAGACTTATTGAAGGTTATGGTGTTTATCACCACTTTAAGTATATTTTCAGCTATATCGTGACTACAAGACTTATTGAGGGTTATTTGTGTTTATCACCACTTTAAGTATATTTTCAGCTATATCATGACTACAAGACTTATTGAGGGTTATGGTGTTTAATTCCACTTTAAGTATATTTTCAGCTATATCATGACTACAAGACTTATTGAGGGTTATGGTGTTTATCACCACTTTAAGTATATTTTCAGCTATATCATGACTACAAGACTTATTGAGGGTTATGGTGTTTATCACCACTTTAAGTATATTTTCAGCTATATCATGACTACAAGACTTATTGAGGGTTATGGTGTTTAATTCCACTTTAAGTATATTTTCAGCTATATCATGACTACAAGACTTATTGAGGGTTATGGTGTTTATCACCACTTTAAGTATATTTTCAGCTATATCATGACTACAAGACTTATTGAGGGTTATGGTTTTTAATTCCACTTTAAGTATATTTTCAGCTATATCATGACTACAAGACTTATTGAGGGTTATGGTGTTTATCACCACTTTAAGTATATTTTCAGCTATATCATGACTACAAGACTTATTGAGGGTTATGGTGTTTATCACCACTTTAAGTATATTTTCAGCTATATCATGACTACAAGACTTATTGAGGGTTATGGTGTTTAATTCCACTTTAAGTATATTTTCAGCTATATCATGACTACAAGACTTATTGAGGGTTATGGTGTTTATCACCACTTTAAGTATATTTTCAGCTATATCATGACTACAAGACTTATTGAGGGTTATTTGTGTTTATCACCACTTTAAGTATATTTTCAGCTATATCATGACTACAAGACTTATTGAAGGTTATGGTGTTTAATTCCACTTTAAGTATATTTTCAGCTATATCATGACTACAAGACTTATTGAGGGTTATGGTGTTTAATTCCACTTTAAGTATATTTTCAGCTATATCATGACTACAAGACTTATTGAGGGTTATGGTGTTTAATTCCACTTTAAGTATATTTTCAGCTATATCATGACTACAAGACTTATTGAAGGTTATGGTGTTTATCACCACTTTAAGTATATTTTCAGCTATATCATGACTACAAGACTTATTGAGGGTTATGGTGTTTAATTCCACTTTAAGTATATTTTCAGCTATATCATGACTACAAGACTTATTGAAGGTTATGGTGTTTATCACCACTTTAAGTATATTTTCAGCTATATCATGACTACAAGACTTATTGAGGGTTATGGTGTTTAATTCCACTTTAAGTATATTTTCAGCTATATCATGACTACAAGACTTATTGAAGGTTATGGTGTTTATCACCACTTTAAGTATATTTTCAGCTATATCATGACTACAAGACTTATTGAGGGTTATGGTGTTTATCACCACTTTAAGTATATTTTCAGCTATATCATGACTACAAGACTTATTGAAGGTTATGGTGTTTATCACCACTTTAAGTATATTTTCAGCTATATCATGACTACAAGACTTATTGAGGGTTATGGTGTTTATCACCACTTTAAGTATATTTTCAGCTATATCATGACTACAAGACTTATTGAGGGTTATGGTGTTTATCACCACTTTAAGTATATTTTCA
Organism: Bathymodiolus brooksi; assembly: GCA_963680875.1. Taxonomy (NCBI): domain Eukaryota; kingdom Metazoa; phylum Mollusca; class Bivalvia; order Mytilida; family Modiolidae; genus Bathymodiolus; species Bathymodiolus brooksi. Next base: position 82,119,620 of record OY804576.1, on the reverse strand, counting down.
GCTATATCATGACTACAAGACTTATTGAAGGTTATGGTGTTTATCACCACTTTAAGTATATTTTCAGCTATATCATGACTACAAGACTTATTGAGGGTTATGGTGTTTAATTCCACTTTAAGTATATTTTCAGCTATATCATGACTACAAGACTTATTGAAGGTTATGGTGTTTATCACCACTTTAAATATATTTTCAGCTATATCATGACTACAAGACTTATTGAGGGTTATGGTGTTTATCACCACTTTAAGTATATTTTCAGCTATATCATGACTACAAGACTTATTGAGGGTTATGGTGTTTAATTCCACTTTAAGTATATTTTCAGCTATATCATGACTACAAAACTTATTGAAGGTTATGGTGTTTAATTCCACTTTTAAGTATATTTTCAGCTATATCGTGACTACAAGACTTATTGAGGGTTATGGTGTTTAATTCCACTTTAAGTATATTTTCAGCTATATCATGACTACAAGACTTATTGAGGGTTATGGTGTTTAATTCCACTTTAAGTATATTTTCAGCTATATCGTGACTACAAGACTTATTGAGGGTTATGGTGTTTAATTCCACTTTAAGTATATTTTCAGCTATATCATGACTACAAGACTTATTGAGGGTTATGGTGTTTAATTCCACTTTAAGTATATTTTCAGCTATATCATGACTACAAGACTTATTGAGGGTTATGGTGTTTATCACCACTTTAAGTATATTTTCAGCTATATCATGACTACAAGACTTATTGAAGGTTATGGTGTTTAATTCCACTTTAAGTATATTTTCAGCTATATCGTGACTACAAGACTTATTGAGGGTTATGGTGTTTAATTCCACTTTAAGTATATTTTTAGTTCACCTGGACCAAAGGTCCAGGTGAACTATTGCCATCACTTGGCGTCCGTCGTCTGTCGTCTGTAAACTTTTCACATTTCAAGCTACTTCTCCGAAACCACATGGCCGATTGGAACCAAACTTAGCAGGAATGTTCCTTGGATGGTCCTCTACAAAGTTACTGTTTTTCGTTCCAGTCGGATATTCAATATGGCTGCCAGGGCCAATAATATGCTCTGATTGGCTGAAATTTCAAAGATCTTCTTCTCTGAAACTAATGAACTGACTGAACCCAAACTGTAAATGAATGATCATTGGAATGTCCTTTACCAAGTTTCTGTTTTTTATGCCGATCGGAAATCCAAGATGGCCACCACCGCAGGACATAGATTAACATTGGACCCTATGGGAAAATGTTCAAATGCCTTCTTCTCAGAAACTACAAATATGATTAAAGCCAAACTGTACATGAATGTTCATTGGACGGTCCTCTACAATCTCAAGGTTTTTTGTTCCGATATGAAATTCAAAATGGCGGCTACGGCAGGACTTAGTTTAACATTGGACCCTATGGGAAAAATGTTTCAAAATGCTTCTTCTCTGAAACCACTTGGACAGTTGAAACCAAACTGCCCAGGAATGATCATTGGAAGGTCCTCTACAAAGTCTCTGTTTTTTATGCCGACCGGAAATTCAAGATGGCCGCCACCGCAGGACATAGATTAACATTGGACCCTATGGGAAAATATTCAAATGCCTTCTTCTCAGAAACTACAAATATTATTAAAGCCAAACTGTACAGAATGTTCATTGGATGGTCCTCTACAAACTTTACGTTTTTTGTTCCGGTATGAAATTCAAAATGGCGGCTACGGCAGGACTTAGTTTAACATTGGAACCTATGGGAAAAATGTTTCAAAACGCTTCTTCTCTGAAACCACTTGGACAATTGAAACCAAATTGCCCAGGAATGATCATTGGAAGGTCCTCTACAAATTTTATGTTTTTTATGTCGATCGGAAATCCAAGATGGCCGCCACCGCCATACATAGATTAACATTGGACCCTATGGGAAAATGTTCAAATGCCTTCTTCTCAGAAACTACAAATATTATTAAAGCCAAACTGTACATGAATGTTCATTGGATGGTCCTCTACAAACTTTGCGTTTTTTGTTCCGATATGAAATTCAAAATGGCGGCTACGGCAGGACTTGTTTAACATTGGACCCTATGGGGAAAATGTTTCAAAACGCTTCTCTGAAACCACTAGGACAGTTGAAACCAAACTGCCCAGGAATGATCATTGGAAGGTCCTCTACAAATTTTATGTTTTTTATGCCAATCGGAAATCCAAGATGGCCGCCACCGCAATACATAGATTAACATTGGACCCTATGGGAAAATGTTCAAATGCCTTCTTCTCAGAAACTACAAATATTATTAAAGCCAAACTGTACATGAATGTTCATTGGATGGTCCTCTACAAACTTTGCGTTTTTTGTTCTGATATGAAATTCAAAATGGCGGCTACGGCAGGACTTAGTTTAACATTGGACCCTATGGGGAAAATGTTTCAAAACGCTTCTTCTCTGAAACCACTAGGACAGTTGAAACCAAACTGCCCAGGAATGATCATTGGAAGGTCCTCTACAAATTTTATGTTTTTTATGCCGATCGGAAATCCAAGATGGCCGCCACCGCAATACATAGATTAACATTGGACCCTATGGGAAAATGTTCAAATGCCTTCTTCTCAGAAACTACAAATATTATTAAAGCCAAACTGTACATGAATGTTCATTGGACGGTCCTCTACAAACTTTGCATTTTTTGTTCCGGTATGAAATTCAAAATGGCGGCTACGGCAGGACTTAGTTTAACATTGGACCCTATGGGAAAAATGTTTCAAAACGCTTCTTCTCTGAAACCACTTGGACAATTGAAACCAAACTGCCCAGGAATGATCATTGGAAGGTCCTCTACAAATTTTATGTTTTTTATGTCGATCGGAAATCCAAGATGGCCGCCACCGCAATACATAGATTAACATTGGACCCTATGGGAAAATGTTCAAATGCCTTCTCAGAAACTACAAATATTATTAAAGCCAAACTGTACATGAATGTTCATTGGATGGTCCTCTACAAACTTTACGTTTTTTGTTCCGATATGAAATTCAAAATGGCGGCTACGGCAGGACTTAGTTTAACATTGGACCCTATGGGAAAAATGTTTCAAAACGCTTCTTCTCTGAAACCACTTGGATAATTGAAACCAAACTGCCCAGGAATGATCATTGGAAGGTCCTCTACAAGGTGTGTGTTTTTTATGCCGATCGGATATCCAAGATGGCCACCACCGCAATACATAGATTAGAATTGGACCCTATGGGAAAATGTTCAAATGCCTTCTTCTCAGAAACTACAAATATGATTAAAGCCAAACTGTACATGAATGTTCATTGGATGGTCCTCTACAAATTTACGTTTTTTGTTCTGATATGAAATTCAAAATGGCGGCTACAGCAGGACTTGTTTAACATTGGACCCTTTGGGAAAAAGGTTTCAAAACGCTTCTTCTCTGAAACCAAACTGCCCAGGAATGATCATTGGAAGGTCCTCTGTTTTTTATGCCGATCGGAAATCCAAGATGGCTGCCACCACGGGTCATAGTATTAACACAGGACCATATCGGGAAAATACAGAAATACCTTCTTCTCTGAAGCTATTGCACTGATTGAACCTAAACTGTGCATCAATCATTGGAAGGTCCTTTACAAACTTTGTGTTTTTTATGTTGATCGTAATTCCAAGATGACTACCACTGCAGGACATAGTTTTTACATAGGACCAATTGGTTTTTTTTATAACCAGGTGAACGATACAGGCTCTTGAGAGCCTCTGGTCAGCTATATCATGACTACAAGACTTATTGAGGGTTATGGTGTTTATCACCACTTTAAGTATATTTTCAGCTATATCATGACTACAAGACTTATTGAGGGTTATGGTGTTTATCACCACTTTAAGTATATTTTTAGCTATATCATGACTACAAGACTTATTGAGGGTTATGGTGTTTAATTCCACTTTAAGTATATTTTCAGCTATATCATGACTACAAGACTTATTGAAGGTTATGGTGTTTAATTCCACTTTAAGTATATTTTCAGCTATATCATGACTACAAGACTTATTGAGGGTTATGGTGTTTAATTCCACTTTCAACAATATTTCAGTTATGTCGTGGCAGTCAGTTTTATTGGTGGAAGAAAGAGGAGCACCTGTAGAAAACCACCAACCTGTCGCAAGTAACTGAAAAACTTTATCCCATAATTGTGTATAGAGTACACCTCACCATTCAATTCGAACTCACAACTTCTTATCGAGGGAGGAAAGCCTAAACAGATATAATGAAATGACCAGTGAAATTTCATTTTGAGGTTGGCAATAGGTCTTGAACCCACATCAGCTTGTGGTCAGAAGTCGATGACCTTAACCACTAGGCCACCAAGGCCCAAATAGTAATAGGACCCATCTGTCTGATTTTCAGTTAATCTGTATGGCGTAATTTATTAGCTCACCTGGACCACATGTCCCATGTGTAATGCGAGATATTATTACCACTTGACGTCTTTCATCCTAGTCTGTGTCTCGTTAGATTATCATATTTCAATCGTTTTCTCACAAATCACTGGACCAATTGGAACCAAACTTGGCAGACATTTTATGATTGAAGGTTAAAATGTGAAAAATTAAAACAAAAACGGCATATGAACCACTCCAAATGTTAGCATAAACTCATGAACTTTATTTGGCTAGATGATATGAAAATAGTATCCAGATGTAGGTAAAATATTTGGTCCACCAAAAATGGTAAAAACGGTAAAAACTCACATGGTATCATTATTTGCTAAGTTTTATGTGAAATTATACTTTAAAAAATTAACAGTTTGTTCTTCTATTTACAGAAGATCTCCAGGAACTGAAATTTCTTAATTTGTCAAACTGTGAATATATTGATGACTTCTGCATGTCAAGGCTTCAGATGTTTAAGAACAGTCTTGAGGTTCTTGATGTTAGTGGGTGTCAACTGGTGACAGAAATGGGTATTGCATGTCTTCATCATCTACCGTGAGTAAAAATATTGTGTAATAAAGGGCTACTCGGAGTGAAGCGTGATATGACCGCAGCATGTTGACAAGGGAATTTTATGTATATTAAAAGCAAGTGTGGACGCAGTATTTTGCTGGAAATAGTAATTTGCTGAACCCACTGTATTTTGATTAATTGCTTTGTTTTACTATTTCAAGTATTAAATATGCCTTCCAAATATGCAACATTTTGAAATTTTGGCTCCCTTTAGACCCCAGTTTGAAATAAAATAGCACAATTGCATTCTGCTACACCAATAACAGAGTTTATCTCCGAAACCATACGAGATAGAGGAAATCGGTTGACAAACTACTGGAAGCTCTCGGCACAAAAAAACTGCATCAAAATTGGATGAAAAATGATAATTCGATATACCTTCCAATTATGAAAATTTTTGGAATTTGGGCTCATTTCAAGGACCCTTTTCGAAATAAAATGGCAAAATTTGTTTATGGTCCACCAATAACACATAAAAATGATCATTTTGCAAAATATTGCATTAAAATTGGATGAAAAACAAGAAAGTTCAAATATTGGAATTCGGCTTTTGTCGGATCCTTTCAGTTGAGTTTATCTCATAAATCATAAGAGATAGAGAAAATGCGTCGACATGCTTCTGGAAGCGCTCAGGTTAATAAATTCAAAGAAGAAAAAAACATAAAAATTTAACGAAAAATAAAAATTCTAAATATGTGAAATTTTGGAATTTGTTTAAAACGGTAATACAGTCAAACTTTTATTCAATGGTCAACTTTGGGACAAAGGAAAATTGTCTGGGTAAGACAGATGATTGTTTACAGAACTAGTATTACTGTGAGCATAGCTCACTAAGATATACCCCCCCGCTCCCCACATCTGTCCAACCTATTTCCATAACCAAAACATTACTGATTGTTCCGACCAAAAATGAAAGGGACCCTCCTCTCTTCATCGGTAAGCTGCTGATAAAATTTTAAAACATTCTGAGAAACACTACTCAAGTTATCATACGACATAGGGTAAAAATCCTATTTTCCATCATATCAAGTCCAATAACTCTGGAACAGCAAAAGTGAAAATCGTCAAAAATGAAAGGGATCCTCCTCTCTTCACCGATAAACAGCTGATAAAATTTTAAAATATTCTAAGAAACACAACTCAAGTTATCGTATGACATAGGATTTGTCTACAGACGGACAGACATGGTGAAACCAGTATACCCTCCTACAACTTCGTTGCGGGGGGTATGATTATTGTCAATCATGATTATGAATTCCGGTCTGTAATGATTCGCATATTGCTTTTACCGGAATGTAATTATTTGGAAAACGATTTACAATTATTTAGTTCATCATTCAATGATTTGATAGCATATTTAATAATATCGTGTATTGAGAACACCTCAATTGTAAATTAACGATGAATTTTCAGTGTAGAATGAAAACTGACCATTAAATACTGGTAAACTGATACAATTTGATCAACTTTGAGTGACCACAGATCGAGTTAGTGAGGCGACCGTTAAAATAATACATAAATCAGGTCAGGATGGTTTTAAACTGACCGTTTACAGTAGGTGACCGGTAATTCAAAGTGACTGTTAGGGCAAGTTTGGCTGTGGTTACATTATAATGTGATGTTATTAATGTGGTTTTTTTTAAATCTTCATTTTGTTTAGTGAGGATTTTGTTTAATGAGGATTGATGCAAGTTTACATATAAACATTGTGAAAAACTAAAACAGAACCATAGAAAAAAATTAGAAGAGATTTTTTTTCACTGCAGTTATTTATCAGACATGCAACAATAAAGTGACTACCTATTACCTAATGCTCATTAAGTCACTTGCTTTCTTAGTTGAATGAAGGATAAGTAATCAAACAATCAAAGAGGTCAAATATTGTAAATCACATATGTGAACGAATGAGTTTGGGAGACTTCATTATTTTTAAAAATGTTTTAGCACTTCATTAGCATAGCATAGCAATTTAAATTTATTACTTTTTTCTTCTTCTTTTTTTCCAGAAATCTGAAGGTGCTAAATATTGCCAACACACCAAATATTAAATACAAGGAAGTGTTAACTTTTTATATTGAAGAAATGTTACCAAACTGTGTTGTTCATGGCGTGGATCATAATGCCATCGTTCAGGACGATGACACTTCATCGTTAGAGGAACACGGTGAATTAGGTCAATTAAATACTAAACAAATGATTGAAGAAATAATACATCAAGATAAAACTGTGAGAGAATTATACATGGAAGCTATCAAGGAAGAAAAGAGGGATTGTTTGGAAGACGGTCAGACCGTAAATAATAACCATCAGCTAAAAATAGCCAGTAGAAAGTTAACTCCGTCAGATCATTTGTGATATAATTTTTGTTTAATAAATAAATTGTTTTTCAAATGTCATTATTGAGACTGAAAAGTCATTAAGGTAAACTTGTTCAACTCTTTGAAAGAATAGTTAAAATGGTGTTTGTTATCAACCACAACAACAAAAACCACATCTCTTGTTATAAACTCTACAACGTTGGGTCGTGTATGCTACTAACAAAGTGTGTAGACACAATCTTGGTGGGTGGAGATTTTTTTTCTGGTGTATTGGTTAGCATGCTCGCCTTGAGTGTGATAGATCGTGGGTTTGAGCCAAGGTCAGGTCAAACCAAAGACTAAAAAATTTTAATTTTAAATGGAAATTCCTCAAAACATGTTTTCTGATATCGATCAGTATATGCAGTTTGATCATACTATTTTTGTAGGAGTTATTGTCATTTTTGACTTGGAATATTTCATCCAAAAGAATTTGGGGAGTGGCAAGAGTCTTGTTTTTTGTGTCAAAAATAACTTTTAAGATTGCTTTGTGTCTTTTCAAGAGTACTGTTGGTTTTGTCTCTGTTCATTCATATTTTTAAAATTGGTCATTGTCAAACAATTATATGATTGTCAATAATTAGGTTCATGCAAAAATAATACAATAAATTATTATCAATTTATTCTTCTCTTTTACATTCTCATCATATTTGCTAGATTTTTTTTTGACAACCTGTTATCATTCATCACAATAAATATCTCTGTCTATTTGCAACTGTTAAAGCACTATTAGGAAACTTTTTTTCTGGTGAACCAGTAATTCCATTTTGAAGGTCATCTAAAGAAAGCCTCAGTCACACTGACCAGAAATCTCAATTTGTAGAATCTCCATTTACAAGTTGTTGCCGTCTGTACTCCCAAATAAGTAGAGCACCACTGACGTGTACATTTAAAGATCTGATTATTCCCTGTTGAGGAATTTCTACACATACATCTAACTGATTTATCAGTTCCACTGGTATTCCTTCTTTTTCATTTCTACAAAAAAAATGTAACCAAAGTTTTGTGTTTATTATCAATAACAATTAATCCTTACATTTCATAATAGTTTTGAAAAATATTAAGACAAGTTTAAATTTTATTACAAACTAGAGACCCATACTAAAAACATTTTAAAGACTATGTAATTGATATTTATTGCTTCTCTGCTAAGCACGCTGCATTAAGGAGAAAGAGCAAAGACTGGTTGGCTCGGAATCAGGATTATGTATCTGAGTGGGGCAACATGTCTATCCGCAGACTGTTATTTCAGTGAGCTAGCACTATAAAAATCCAACTACCGGTAAGCGTGTTGGTCTAGTACAAAGCGGACCTCATCACCATCTCATTGAAAATTAACTTGTTCTCGCCATGATATAGCTGAAAAATTGCTGAGTTGATGTTTAACAACAATCACTCACTCACTCTCTAACAATTGTTTATTTGAATTACAATTATGAACATTTTCTTACAAAATACTGAAAAATGGTGATTCCATTACGAAACAACTGCAACACTAATAAAACAAATCAAAGAATTGACCTGTTTAATCCATATGTTTATATCATAATGGCATCTACTTCATTGCTTGAGAGTCAAATAACAATATATATAATAGGGGTCATGCTCAGAATGAAAAGAATTCTATCTGTAAACTGATGGTTTTCGTGTTTAATGGCACTTTCAACAATATTTCAGTTATATCATGGCAGTCGCTTTAATGGTGCAGGAAACCGGATTACCTGTAGAAAACCACTGACCTTCTTCAGGTCACTGGCAAACTTTATCACATAATGTTTTATTGAGTACACCTCACCATGAGTGGGTTTCAAACTCACAAAGTTAGTGGTGAAAGGCACTGATTGCATAGGTAGTTGTAAATCCAAATACCATACGATCATGACCACGACAACCCCTCTGTAGATTAATATAAGGACTATTCCATTTATGCATACTCGTCAGTAATGAAAGGCATCATACTTAGATAAATGAAGTTTTTATGACTTCAGAATGGTCAAGAAACAAAGTCTTGATTAAAGAAGTGACTACTCCCACAAGTCTTCCAACTCTCTCTGTTGAGTTCTTGGAAAGAGAACTTACTTCTTCCTCTAATTTGAAAGTAGTGAGAGTCCTGTTGTCTAATTGTTAACCATTTACATAACTTTGTAAAGGGAGATAATCACTAATCTCCTTCCCAGAGTTATCTACCATCTACTCTCAAATTATTAATGCACTGACTATACCAAAGTTATGTTCCCCAAAATAAGGGTAAAAACTAAGTATAACTCTTATGCATTACCCTAATAAAAGTAAAGATTTCTTTGGGAATGTGAAATCAGTGAGGGAAATGCTGTTTGCCGTCTGCTCAACGCCTATTAATGTATATCCTTCTTGTTTTTTCTCTGTTAAGTACTGAGGTAGAAGTTCGTGCCATACCTATATGAACAATAAAATATTGTGTTTTAGTATCTCACATGTATGTGTACCAGACTAATTCATAACCATATGCAAGTTTCATAGCATAATAAAGTACCTCTACCAAGCTAAGGTAATGACCAATTATGTTTCTGAATTTGCTAGATCTGAACTTCACACCCTACAACCGGCTATCTGGACAACAGATGCTATCGGGAACTCAGATCATATCTACATCACACAGAATGACAGGTAGGAATTTCTTTGACGTTTTTCTTCCATTTTATCTACTTTTTGGATTTTAAATTTATGTCTGATTTGTTGCACTACAACTGAGAAATTTGCATACCAAATATGACAGTATAGGTTTTAATATTTAGTAAGTTTTCAATCAATGAAGATATAATTTGACATTTTCAACAAAGAGTTCTTCAGAACATTAACGTTTTCTCTAAAATTTCAAAAGAAAGTACAAGTTTCTATCATATACATGAAAAATATAGTGTTTCTTCTACCTTCCTGTACAAAGAGAACTCGAAGTGTTATGTAGTAAGAATATTTTACGCAATTTCATTCCAATGGTCAAAATGTTTTGGCTATCAGGGACAGCAGATTATTTTGAAACTGACTATCACTGACAGCAGATGTTGGCAATCAGGGACAACAGTGACATGAATTCTTATTTCTGGTTTATCCTGTAATAAGTTGAGCCATTAGTGTTTAGAATAATTCAAATATTGAAATTCATGGCTAATGGTTGCCTTTAAATTTCAAAACATTGAGATTGTTCCGAAGTAAAAATATATTTTCGAAGCTGTGAAACCCATTAAAAAATTTCACGAGACTTTTTAGTGTCAAATCGGGGAAACAAATGATTTTTCTACAAGTGTCAGGAGCAGCCAGGGAGGAGCGGCATGAATAATGCACAATAATGAGAGAAACAAAGTTAATTAACAATGGAATTTCTTTTAATTTTCTTAATGTTCCTGATTGCCATTTAACTCCACTGATCTGATGTACATGATAGCCCAATCTGCTGTCCCTGATAGCCAAAACATTTTGACCATTGGAATGAAATTGGGTATAATATTCTTACTACATAACACTCTGAGTTCCCTTTGTACAGGAAGGTAGAAGAAACATTATATTTTTCATGTATATGATAGAAACTTGTGCTTTCTTTTGAAATTTTAGAGAAAACGTTAATGTTCTGAAGAATTCTCTGTTGAAAATGTCAAATTCTATCTTCATTGATTGAAAACTTACTAAATATTAAAGCCTATACTGTCATATTTGGTATGCAAATTTCTCATTTGTAGTGCAACAAATCAGACATAAATTTAAAATCCAAAAAGCAGATAAAATGGAAGAAAAACGTCAAAGAAATTCCTACCTGTCATTCCGTGTGACGTAGATATGATCTGAGTTCCCGATAGCATCTGTTGTCCAGATAGCTGGTTGTAGGGTGTGAACTTTGTATTTGTTTTTTTTTAATTTCTGTCAGATTTGTAGATTTGCTTTACTGGGATAGGTTACTTGCATAGTTCAGGTATGAAAAATTGATTTACTGGTGTTTAACACCAACTTTAGCACTATTTCAACTATATTATGTGTGTGAAAAATTTTTATAGGTATGAGAAGAAAATCACAAAAGCTTAAATATTGTCAATGGTATTAAAATGTCTTTTGTCAAAATTAATGTTCTCTTTTTCACTATACAGTATTTGTATAGACCTGTGTATTGATATTTGAATGAACAACTTGGACAGTTATATTTTTTAAGCAAGTATTAACTGATAACTATCATTCTTTTCTCCGATAAAAATGTGATTTTTTTCACTGCTGATTTCCCCAATACAGAAGGACAAGAAGATTCTTTATTCCCCTGGTTTTTATGCAGGGTTGACAAAAAAAAGTCAAATGATCCTCTATCCCTGTACATAACATCATCAGATAAACCAACCTCTGTAATGGGTAACCATTTATGAGCTGTCACACTGAGGTCTTTGAACATTTTGTCATCTAAATATTTCATCCTTCCAATTACATACTGAGATACTCCAAATATTTCACTGCTTCTACAGAGACCTGTAATTACAAATACAGACAATGATAATTGAACGTAAAATATCACTGCTACTAAAAAGACCTGCAACTCATATAAACACCCAATGATACACAGAGACATGATCACTTTTTTAAATTCTATTCATTTTGTATTTTGAAAAGAGTAATTGTTGAAAATATAGCAACCACAATAATACAAACCACTCCTCTGTCAGATATCAAATAATAGGTCCATATAGTAGATCAGGTATATCTTCCACGAGAGTGAGCAATTTCATCTTTTCCTAAGAGGAGCACAGCGGAACAATGTTAAAAGACATCGCATTTTCACAGTGGAAAATATCCCAGATCTTCAATATTGGCAGAATGTAAGAACCTACTATTTATGAAAAATACAACATTACACTCAATAGGCCAAAATATTGAAGGGAAAAATTGTAATTCTTTGGGGGTGATTTCAATTAAGACGTTAAATCATTCATGATGTTTATTTAGGTTACAACTGTGACATTGAACCCACAAATCAGTGTTTGATTGGACATTTACACATGCTAGACAACTTCATGCGACCATGTTTTCTATGAGTTGTCTACCATGGACCATGGTAGAGAAGCTCTATTTACGGAAGAAATGAAAATGACAAAAGTGGATGGAAATATGGTTCCTGTCTTCGAACAGGGTTAAACCAATGAAGTCCAACAATTCCCTTTTGATATCTACATTCTGTGTTTTTCCCCCAGAGCTTTGGTATTTTACACTGTCTTCAAAACTGTTAAAATAAAATGTAAAAAATATGAAGCTAAACCAAATGTTTAATTTAACTAACAGTAATAAACAAACTGTGAAAAACTGATGTATCCCCATTCAAAATTTTTTTGTCAGAATTCTCACCTCCTAAGTTTGGTATTTTATCAATTAGAGAGGTAACCACAATGAGACCTCCCTCATCTCTCTTCCTGTTACTATACTCAAGTTCATCTTGTACTTCCTCGTCTGGTATCATCAGTCTCCATGGCATTATTTTTTTCTGGACATCCCCTTCTGTATTGTCCTCTGTATCACTATCCTCTAAAGCACCACCTAGAAACACAAATTTAAAAAGTAATTTATTAATGCATATTCAACCATATTTCAAGTAATAATTTACCTAAAAAGAAGGGGAGTTAGGGTTATGGTGTTTAATGCCACTTTCAACAATATCGTGGAGGTCAGTTTTATTGGTGGAGGATCGGAGTACCTGGAGAAAACCACTGACCTGCCACAAGTCACAGACAAACTTTATCACATAATGTTGAATCAAGTATACCTCGCCTGAGTGGGATTCAAACTCACAACGTTAGTGGTGATAAGCACTGATTGCAGAGATAGTTGTATATCCAACTACCATAGGGTCACGACCACAACGCCCCCTCTAAAAAGAAAGCATTTCAACAAAAATAGATCTGTTTATACTTTAATGTGATACTTTAAATTTTGTTTACAACAGATAATTTACACTTATTTCATTTGTTCAGAAAAGAACTAAAATCCTACAAAACTACTTTATAGCAATAAAAATAAAGATGTCTATATTAGTGTACATGGTGTGTTTCTGGAATAAACTTAATCAGGTCAGTCACAGTAAAAAAAGATTGAAAAGCCAAAATAATCTAAATGTCTTGGGGAGCAAGTAAATCAAATGGACTAAACAAGATAGCCAACATTGACTATGGTTCCCTATGTCTTAGTTTTAATAAATTATATTATTTAGAATTGTAAATTTTAAACACAAACAATGCACATTAAAGTTTGCTTTTAACAATTGTCTTATATATACATATACAGCCAATAAAGAAGGTTAATGCATAATATGAAATAGCAGAAATTACCCCTCAGTGAAAATGTTCATGTACACAGTATTTTCTACAAAAGTAAAAAAAAACAACAAAGTATTAACATTGTGAATGTATTTGTTCTTTTGGATAATTTATTATTAACATCTCCATAATATTTCTTCTTTGATGAACAAATATTCTATACTTTTTATTCCGTCAGAACTAAATACTGTATTTTTATTTCCCAGTGAAATAAATATAATGTATAAATTGTTCCAGTCGGCGTTCCAGTCGGAACAGGAAAAAATGTTATGGCGGAAATTCTATCACATCACAACATTGCATCCTCTTCCATTACCTGGATTTTTAAATCTCCAGCTTCCTGGGGTCTCAGTCTTGAGTTTCTCATTAGAATTGTACACTGGTATACACGTACTGATGGAGGAAACAATAGGCTCAAACTGCTGGGGAGAAATCCATTCATCATCTGGTATCAGGAATAACCATGGTAACATTTGAAATATTGTCTGAAAACATACATGTAAGTAATACATATAAATAAATATTAGAGAATATCAAATGGGCAATCAAAAATACACAATCCAGAGACGATGGGAACACAAGACACAGGATGAAGATAAACAAAACAAAAAACACAACACAGAATACCAAAAAGATGAGCAATGCACCCCAAAACATGCATTGAACTCAAGTGTTTGCGAAGGTTTAGTAGACGTCCATCAAATCTGAGGAAATTTTTCAAATATCCAATTACAAATACAATGTATGTTGCTACAGATCATGAACCTAAAAAATGAGCTGAGAAGTATTTCAGTAGATGCTCAACTACTTACAGAAGCAATTTGAGACAGGTACAGTCGCTGTTGGTTTTTTTAACCAAGCAAGGAATATTATAATCTTACGAGTACTTTTAGGATTCTTCTTTTCTTGTCTTCACATTACAAAACTAGAGGCTCAGGTGAACCTGTATCGCTCACCTGACACAAATAAGCCCTCTTAAGAATGTCTGCATGCTGAATACATCTAAGTTTTACCATTCAAATCCCATAGGGTTCTATGTTAAAACTATGTCTGCTCATGGCAGCCATCTTGGATGGAGGTCATGGTCACCGGACACAATGTTAAAAGTATATTACCCAAGGACCATCCATGCCATATTTGCTTTAAATTGGCTGACTGGTTTCAGAGGAGAAGACTTAAACAATTTTCCCATAGGTCTTATGTTAAAACTATGACCGCTGACAGTGGCCATTTTGGACCGAGATCGGGGCCACTGAACACAATTTTGACAGTTGACCACCTAAGGACCATCGAAAAATTGACCACTTAAGGACCATCAAGCCATGTTTGCTTTAAATTGGCTTACTGGTTTCAGAAGAGAAGATTTTTAAACATATTTCCTATAGGGTCCTATGTTAAAACTATGTCTGCTGATGGTGGCCATCTTTGATGGAGGTCTGGGTCACTGGATATAATTTTGAAAGTTGACCGTTTAAGGACCATTCATGCCATGTTTGTTTTAAATTGGCTTACTGGTTTCAGAGGAAATTTTTTTTAAACATTTTTCCCATAGGGTCCTATGTTAAAACTATGTCCGCTGACGGCGGCCATCTTGGATGGAGGTCTGGGTCACAGGACATAATTTTGAAAGTTGACCACCTAAGGACCATTCATGCCATGTTTGCTTTAAATTGACTTACTGGTTTCAGAGGAGAAGACTTTTAAACATTTTTTTCATAGGGTCCTGTGTTAAAACTAAGTCGAGTCATGGTGGCCATCTTGAATTTCCGATCGGCAAACGATTCACAAATTTAGTACAGGACCACCCAATGATCATTCCTGCAAAGTCACAATTCAATTGGCTTGGTGGTTTCTGACAAGAAGATTTTTAAAATTTCAGCCAATGAGAACACATTATGGACCCTGGCAGCCATGTTGGATTTCAAATCAGCACCAAAAACACAAATCTGGTAGAGGACCATCCAATGAACATTTCTGGCAAGTTTGGTTCAATTCTGTTCAATGGTTTCAGAGAAGAAGATTTAAATGTGAAAAGCTAACGGACGACGGACGCTTACCCATGACAAAAGCTCACATGGCCTATGGCCAGGTGAGCTAATTAAATAGTGACAATCATTTTAGTATGTTAAATGTTATCAAACTTGTATTGAAAGAATGCATCTTTTCAGTTCCTGTTTTTATATCTGCCATCAGGATTATCCCCATTATAATTATCGGCAATTCCAATATCGATATGATATACAGCAGTCTCCCTCTTATAAGACCACCTCTCTTATCAGGCCAGATTTCAGATGCACTGAAATAGTTAAATACTTCTAAATTGTCCCTCAAGAGAGGCCATCCCTCTTATAAGACTTGTTTTTCATTGCAGACAGGGTGGCATAATCAGAGGGGGCTACTGTATTACAGCCTTATGCTTAGTAAATTTTAAATAGTTTGTCCTTTTTTTATCTAATCTTACAATAAAAAATAGGAATCTAAATTCAAACTTGACATGCAAAGAAATTAACTACATTATCATAAATTGAATATTTAGTTTGCATATATTACCTCCAAGCTAAAATCTTGAATGGAGTCGAATGTTTGAAAGAAAAAATTCTCCAACAATCTCTGGATGTTTTTTGTATAATTGCTGAAAAAAACAGTAACAAACACATAATTAATTCATTCATAATGAGAGTCACATATATATTCTTGATACGAAAAATATATAAGGTAATTTTTTTTGCAATATAAACAACTTCTGTAAATGTTGAAGCATATATTTTCAATTATCTGTAATTTGAACATTTTACTTTGTTCATACAGATTGATTAATGAACTGACTCTTCTGATATTAATAATTATCTGTCAGTGTGACATCCAGCATCTTGACGTACATTGTACATCGAAATCGATGCTATACAAGTGATATTGTTTGTCTCAACCATCAAAACTGCCTTTATTCTATATGTAAACTATTCACAACCACATTGTAGCTATTTGAATGAGCATGCATACTTCAACTATGTAACCAAAGTATCCTGGAAAACATTATGTTGGGAATTGGATAACAACAGTATAAACATTATGTGATTGAACTGTTATACATTCATATAGTAGTAAAAATATTGTCAACAGGAAATAAACATCTATATCGGTACACACTTTATGATGCATGTATTTGTCATTGAGGTTCAACACAGGATTCCGACAATCTTATACAGTTATCACCCTTGTTGGAGACTGGAGTGTGACCCGACGGTTTGTCTCCCACAGAAAAGTAAGGTCACCCTAGGGCTTACCCTCGGGTGACCTAACTTTTCGAGGGGAGACAAACCGTCGGGTCACACTCCAACAAGGGTGATAATTGGTATATTATATCGAATTTTTTGCATCAGACACCAAGTAATAGAATACTTGCGGCTTTGCGAAAATATTCGATATAATATATAAAATTTCTTCTTCGCCTACAGCGACGAACCTGTCACTGGACGACGAACCTGTCACTGGACGCCATGTTTGTTGTCTGTTGAATCAAAGGAAGTAACTATAATTGGAAACATGTGAGGCTCACGTGGGAATTTCCTTGGGATTACCTCGCGAGCGGTGGACCTTACTATGAGATCTTATGATTACCGGTTGACCCAATGAATGGATAAATATCATGCGACAGTGTTTTATCAAATCAGATTCAAGATATTTATATGAGTATATAATATTAAATGTTCTGAGTGATGATAGTCAGTGTCCAGCATAAGTGACTGCCGAAAATTATGAGTAAATATTGTGTAGTCATTTGTTGCTTAAAGTTTGTAAATATATACTATTGTTGATTTGTATTACCAGAATGGATTTCTCAGATCAATATCACATCGAAGGCAAAGCCTAAGATGTGGGTTAGGGTTAGGGCTATGGTGTTTAATGCCACTTTCAACAATATTTCAGTTACATCGTGGCTGTCAGTTTTCTTGGTGGAGGAAACTGGAGTACCTCTGAGAAAACCACCGACCTGCTGTAAGTCACTGACAAACTTTATCACATAATGTTATATCGAGTACACCTCGCCTGAGAGGGATTCAAACTCACAATGTTTGTGGTGATAGATATTATCACATGTAAAGATCAAAGGCAAAATGTGCAAATCAGTGATAAAAGTAATTACTGTTTAGTGAAATTACAAACATCATTTTACACACTAATTAGCAAGTAGAGTACAAACTTTGATTCTTGATGAAATGTAAGACAGGAATATGCTGTAGAATTCAAGGTCATGACCTTAGAAAGTCCTAATATCTTGCACTGGTCCCACTGCTTCAGAAGTGCAGCTGCAGCATGTATTCTAGTGTTGAAATGATTAGCCATACACCATGGCAATAACTTGTTAAAGCTTGTGCAGTAAAACGCTTCCTGAAATAAAATAAAATAGGATTAAATTGTATAGCTAAACTAAAAAAAATCCACACAAAACAACATAAAACTTCACGCTAAATGGCGCATCTGAAGGTACTGATGCACTAACAACAGAAAAGCTTGTACAAAATTATTCATTCTAGTTCAACATGTACCTACATGTACTCAGCATTAAATGTTAAATTTTCATGAGTTTATGTACTCAGCATGAAATGTTGAATTCTTTTGAGTTTTAAGAAATAGTACAATAGTGGTTCATTTGAAATGTAATTATTTTAAAAAAAATCTGATTTAGGACTACAAATTTTCTTTTTGAACAAGTCTTTTCCACATCTATGCTTTCATGAATATTTAGTTGGTTCTTTGTCATCACTTGAAAGGAATTATTATGACTTTTAAAATAGCATAATTGCTTATGTAGCAGTAAAAGATAACTTCAAAATCAACATTAATATCACATCCAAGTTTCCTTTTTAATGGTTTTAGAGAAGAAAGCTTAAAATACTTTTTCCACTAGTGTCATATAATTATATCAATTATGTTCTGTCGTGGCATCAACCTAGAATTCCATACACAATAAGATATAAACTTTATACAAAGCCAAATAAAATAACTTTGTGGAGGACCATCTACAAATGGTTCCTACAAATTTCATGTACAGTCTTCAAGTACACGGTGTAGGATCAAATCAATTCCTTTCCGTAAATATCGGCATTATTCGATTACTTTCGGTTATTACAACGACTCCTTTTGGAAATTATGGCACATCTGAAACGATGTTCGACCAAAAAAGATGGAAACAGACCAAGAACATAGGTAAAATCCTCCCAATACTATCTTTTATGGAACAGTAGAATACTTAATTGAATCAACTTTGTCACTGAATTCCATAGTAATCCTACAGTTTTCTTTAAAATCATAAAAAATTTGAAGAGTGCCTTTGTTGTTGGAGCAAATATGTGAAAAAATAAGCCAAATGTAACTGATTGGGTTATGTAAGTGTTTTATTCTTTCAATAAATACATGTTTCATCTACGATTTGTGTATGTTCAATGATTTATAGGTAAAATGGGCCTTAAAATCACTTTTTAAAGAAAAAATTGTCAACGCCTCCTCATCGAAAATGATCAAGCATTTTGGCACCGATTCCTTTCAAACCAAAGAATTTGTACTAAATATTCAATAAAATGTTCTTTTTTTTGCAGAAAGCCCCCAAAAAAACGAAAAAGATCTACTCTTTTCGTAACTGGTCATATTGCGTGTGATTTCTCACTTTATTGAACGCAAATTCACCAACTCCGATTTATACATGTATTACTGTATTTGTCACGAAAGAAAGGAATACGTGCCATTCACTTGAAGGAAGCGTTATTCAATATTGCAACTAAAACTACGATTTTTGTTGAAAAAAATGTGATCACATGTAATATCGCAGTTACAAAGTATCAATAATGACCAGACATTTCGAACGGAAAAGTGTCTTCAGTAAAGGAATTCTCTTTCTACTTCAAATTCGTGTATTTCTATCACCGGTTGGCCTGGTTCACACGATCTTGTCACTTTGTTTCGTTTAATACTGCATTACACTTTCATTAGAGTGTGTAAAACTGATTTTCCGAAATAAACACATTATTAAAGAGTTCCGTGATCTATCAATTGAGTGATCAATACTTACATTTCAGTGGTTAATGACGAAAAGAAGGTCCGGTGTTAATCAAACTTACATTGTTTTTACTGGAAGGAGTCGTTGTAATAACCGAAAGTAATCGAATAACGCCGATATTTACCGAAAGGAATTGATTTAATCCTACACCGCGAAGTAGTATTTGAGAACCACATTCAAATGTGAAAACTATAGACAAAAATTGAATGACAATAAGTGTAGTTTTTGGAGTATAGATACAGACTGAACAAGATGAACTGTGAGCTAATGCTCACTTATGATACCCCCGCTCTTCGGCAAACAGGAAGTAGGAATCTGATGGGTCAAAAAACGCTTCCCACAATATGGGGTACCTATATGAAGCTTGTGACCAAATATCAGATTTCTGCCATCAATAGTTGCTGAGAAAAATGCGACGAAAAATGAGCATATATGTTCAATGTGTATAAAAATCAACAAAGTCGGCAAACAGGAAGTAGGAATCCGATGGGTTCAAAAACGCTTCCCACGATATGGGGTACCTATATGAAGCTTGTGACCAAATATCAGATCTCTGTCATCAATAGTTGCTGAGAAAAATGTGACGAAAAATGTACATATATGTTCAATGTGTATAAAAACCAACTAAGTCGGCAAACAGGAAATAGGAATCTGACAGGTCCAAAAACGCTACCCACAATATGGTATACCTATATGATGCTTGTGACCAAATATCAGATTTCTGCCATCAACAGTTACTGAGAAAAATGCGACGAAAAATATCTTGGACGGACGGAAGGACAGACGGAAGGACGAACAGAGGTAAAACAGTATACCCCCCTCCCCCTTCGGGGAGCGGGGGTATAATAACCCTATTTGCCTCTACAAGTAAGAATGCTTGCCAGGTACATATGTTAACAGAGAGGAGGATTAGGATCCTAGTAAATGGTTTAACCCTGCCATAGTTTTGTGCCTGTCTCAAGCCAGGACCTGGATTTCAAAACCATATATTATTGTCCTTTTTGTGTTC
Source organism: Bathymodiolus brooksi (assembly GCA_963680875.1). Classification (NCBI taxonomy): domain Eukaryota; kingdom Metazoa; phylum Mollusca; class Bivalvia; order Mytilida; family Modiolidae; genus Bathymodiolus; species Bathymodiolus brooksi. The sequence goes on along the minus strand of OY804576.1, from coordinate 82,098,889 downwards.
AATTGTTTGAGAGAAGAGATGTTTTTTTTTCGTTTTGTGGATATCACTAAATCTGGAATGGGTTGCACAAACCTCAATTAATTTTAAGTCTAAATTAAACCTTCAGTGTAAATTAATTTCATGTATATTTCATGTATATTTCAAATTAAGTTTTAATTAACACTCAACTTTAATTGAGGTTTGTGCAACCCAGTCCTGGTCACTACATTATGGCTGAAAAATTGATGAAAGTGATACCAGAAAACAATAAATGAATACAAACCTGTTTATCTGGTGGTAAATGTGTACCGATGTGTGACATAATACACATAATCGAGCATAATACTGTACTCTTCTTCTCTGTCAGCTAACAAAGATATGAAATAAAATAATGAAGCTATCAGTATAAACAGCATTGATTGTTTGTAATAAAACAATATAACAATAAACAAAGATATAAATAGAACAACGACAGTTATGACAGACATTTTCACTAGTCCAGGTGGGTTAGGGTTATGATGTTTAACGCCACTTTCAACAATATTTCAGTTATATCGTGGCAGTCAGTTTTATTGGTGGAGGAAACCAGAGTACCTGGAGAAAACCATTGACCTACCGCAAGTCACTGACAAACTTTTTCACATAATGTTGTACTGAGTACACTACACCCCACCTGAGTGGGATTCGAACTCACACCTTTAGTGGTGATAGGTATTGATTGCATAGGTAGTTGTAAATCCAACTATCATACGATCACGGCCACGACCGCCCTGCAGCGAGTCTGATAGGACTAACTGTGATACATGTGATAATGTATGTCGAGATTAAGTTTTGTGTGCTTCAGGTGAACAAATTAATTAGAGGATTAAAGAAAAATGATTCCTGTTTGGATGTAACTTTTAGGATTCCCTGTTTTAGTCAACCCTGCCACTTTTTTTTATTGAAGTGCCAGTACCTAGCCAGGAAATAGAGGGCCTCAGTGTCAGAGTGGTGCAGGACATTGACTTCTGACCTCAAACTTGACACCCAGTAAGTCTAGTAGTCAAGATATAGCTAATTAAATTGCTGAAAGAAACAACAAACACCCATACACCTTGTTAAAACTTACAAATAAACACTAGCGTCAAAAACTTACAAATAAACACTAGCGTCAGGTCCTTAGCCAGGATTTTAGAAGTGGTGAGGAAGATAAACTCATAATATGACATTGTCTTGAAACCAGGGTTTGAAATCTGGATTTTCACTGTCATCCCAATATTTAATAGTCATAGTTCAACCAAAATCTGAACTTTAATAGTCATAATTGAACTACAAACACCCAAACCCCCTAGCCTACAGGTGTGAATGTAACAACATTTCAGACATTTTGGTTAGCTAATGTTACAATGGATGTATGTGAATAGCAGTTGAAGTACAGTCAAACCTGTATTTAGAGGTCACCTTTGGGCCTATGAAAAAGTGACCTTATAAGACAGGTGACCTCTAAAAAGAGGTTTGGTTCATATGAAATCTTCTATGATAGCTTAAATACAGGTGACTGTTTAATAAAGGTGACTGTACCTTATAAATCAAACCAGACATTTTAACTTGAAATACATTCCTTCGAATAAGATTTACCTGGTCAAAGATACTCCATAGCTCATCTATAACATCTATTTTCTTTAGAACCATTCTCATTATAATCCATTCACAAGTGTGACGAAGAGATGGTTGACACTCAAGCATGAGTAGGTCCCATACAAAGGTCCACAGAATATCAAAATTTTTCTGAAAGAACACACAATAAAAAAAATATAACACATAAATAACAAGATATGATTATAATCTAATGATTATGAAGTCTCCAAAATCAGCCACTGACAACAGGTTTAAATGAACACTTTGCATTGTGACAAATTCTGAGCTTGAATTTTTGCAGTATTGTGGCGGCCATTTTGAAAATGGAGACCGGTAGAAATGTTTCGATGTCAGGAATCAATTCGGGACATCATAATCTACCTACATATGAAATGTCGTTGAAATCGGACAATGTTGAAGTTGTGCGGTATTGTGGTGGCCATTTTGAAAATGGTGACCGGTAGAATTTTTTCAATGTCGGGAATCAATTCGGGACATCATTATCTACCAACATATCAAATTTTGATGATATCGGACAATGTTGAATTTTTGCGGTATTGTAGTGGTCATTTTGAAAATGGCGACCAGCAGAAGCTTTTCAATGTCGGGAATCAATTCGGTACATCATTATCTACCCACATATCAAATTTTGATGATATCGGACAATGTTGAATTTTTACCCCCCATTTTTATGCCGTGTTTTGGCAGCCATTTTGAAAATGACAGACATCTTGAAAATTTTGAAAAACGCAGAATTGCTCCTCTAATGGTGACCTATCACTATGTCAAATTTTATGTCTCTATCATTATCCAGTTAGAAGTTATCAACATTAATGTACGAAATTTCAAGTTTCCCATAGGATTCTATAGTAACCCCCACCCCCTTTGAACCCCCAAAAATATGGCTTTGACCCCCTTTACCACAAATCTGAAAACTTTAGGATCAACTAGAAACATATATCTATAACTCTTTATGAAATTCTGTCCTGTAGTTCCTGAGATCTGCCGTGGACAAGTTCATGCTTCGCGGAAAGAAAGAATAAGAATAATAATAATAATAATAAAAATAAAAATAATAATAAGAAACGGAGCAAAAACAATAAGTCCCCCAAACTTTGTTTGGGAGACTTAATAATAATAGTGAAAAAGAAACGTAGAATAGCAATACGTCACCCGACTGCGTTCAGGGTGACGTAATAATAATAATAATAATAAGAAACGGAGCAAAAACAATAAGTCTCCAAACAACGCTTGGGAGACTTAATTACTATAACACAAAAACAAAAGCATAAACAACAAAATTACATTTTTTCACCAAAAAAGGAAGATTTTTGACCATCATAGAAGAAAAGGTGGGGGGGGGGAGATATGGAAAAATGTGTCCATAGGATATATGCCCCACTTCCAGGTAAAGTAAACAGGGGCATAACTTCAGAATGGAACATGTGGTGAAGTCCCAAATCTGACTTGGCCTTCCTTTTTTGGTTTTTGACCTTGCTTACAAATTTATCATGATTTGTGCACGGGGAACTAAGCAGATATCCAATGCGTGACATACATACCTACGGACATGGGTAAAAGTTAATACCCCTGATGCCTAGCGACAGAGGCATAAAATAACTACAGAATCCACAGCTTTCTAAAGTCTTGGATCTTAAACTTTTTTGTCTCTACTATCCAAAACAAGTGATTAATAACTTTCACCAAAAGAATCTTCATGTATACCTCATCTATAAATGGTTCTAATAACAACACAATCTGAAGCAGTCTGTGTTTCTTTCTGTGTATAAAAGAGTTTGTTATAGTTCCAGGAGTGAACGACTCTTCCTGGACCATTTTATACTGCTGACTCAACTCCTGGAGTAAATTTACAGCAAACTCCTGGTGTTCTGTGCTTTTAGGACTTAGACTGCAAATCAATGATGCCACTTCTGCTCGAACCATGATATCTTTTGTTGTACTGAAAATACAATGATAAATTGTTCAAATATTGTTTTTGACCAATTAAAACCAAAAAATCAGTACTGGGCATTCTGATTTCAATGATATCAAAAATTAGAAAATAGCCGATTTCTTTTTAAAACCTGCTTCTCAGAAAGAAATAAGGTTTACAAACAAGGTCCTATTGTCCTATTTCTATACCCAGATGTTCCTTGAAGGGAAATTTCTTTATACTTTATTAGATGCCATTTTCTCTTATATTCATTATTATTTCTTCTTGAGTAGCCATCATGGCCACAATCATATGTTAGTTAGTTCTACAGGTAATCTGGTGACTTCCACCAATTAAACAGACTTCCATGACATAACTGAAATAGTGTTACAAGAGGCATTAAAAGCTCATTATCCATTATGTTAACCTTTCTCCTTGAATTTGCATTTACTTCACTTCAAAATGAATACTTACTGTGGTTTCAGTTCATTGACAGAACAATGTTTACCCAAAGATTCTATGTATGCAAACACATCAAATAATTGTCTGAAAAATACAATAAAAAACATATTAAGTTTTAAAAATACCAAACAATTGACATTTACCAACACATTATATCCTGTTGTATTAAATATAGTATCGGCATGAGCAACATATTGATATTATTTAGACCCCCCCCCCCTCCTCCCCCCTCCAATAAAAAAAAGTCAAACTACAAATGTATTCAAATTAAAGGTATAACAATTATCTGATTAACATACAGTCCCCTGTCCCTCTACACAGACTGTAGGGGACTAAAATTAAAGAAAATAATGTATTGTGGCTCCTGAAATTGTATTTGAGAAGAAGGGGATAAATAAAATTCTACTAAAAATCTCTATATATGGGAAAATTTTAAACAAATCTCAAAAGAAATATCCGTAAAACTGATTTGGCACAAGCTACATCTAAATAAATATTGATTTGTCCCTTGTAATGTGACTTTCTTCTTAAAAATCAGAATTCAAAATGGCCACCAGTGCTGAAATAGTTCATTAAAGGACCCTATGGGAATTTATATTAAATCTTTTCTGAAATCACTTTGTATGAATGTTACTTGGATTGTCCTCTACAAATATCATGCTTATTTTTGTGTCAATCCGAAATCAAAGATGTTGTCCCAATATTATATGGAAATATGTATGAGAAATTTTTACAGGATGTAAAAAACATGGTTTGTTTGTTTGTTTGATGGTGTTTAATGCTACTTTCAACAATATCTCAGCTATATCGTAGCGGTCAGTTTTATTGATGGAGAAAACCACTGACCTGTCGCAAGTCACTGACAAACTTTATCACATAATGTTGTACACCTCGCCCTGATTGAGATTCGAACTCACAACATCGGTGGTGATAGGCACTGATTGCATAGGTAGTTGTAAAACTACCATACGATCACAGTCACGACGGCCCCCCAAAAACATGGATGATTATTAGAAGATTGTTAATAATGCCTGCATTTTTCTTATAGGTTGGAAATCTATGATGGCCTTACATAATAAGAACCTACAAAAGAAGTTTTAATATGTACTTTCCTGAAATCACTGAAGCTTTTAAAACTTTTAAGGACTGCTACTTTTATGGTTCATTACAAACTTTCTATTTTTGTGTGGATTAAGGTACATATTTTATGTGGATTGAATATTAACAATGACCACATCATCCTGATTACAAGACAACCAGTCTTTGTTCTTACTCCTTAATGCTGCATGCTTAGTGGATAAGCAGCAAATATCAACTTTATAATCTTTGGTTTGACCATACCAAGACTAGAGCCCAATATCAACTTTATAATCTTTAGTTTGACCATACCAAGACTAGAGCCCAATATCAACTTTATAATCTTTAGTTTGACCATACCAAGACTAGAGCCCAATATCAACTTTATAATCTTTGGTTTGACCATACCAAGACTAGAGCCCAATATCAACTTTATAATCTTTGGTTTGACCCTACCAAGACTAGAGCCCAATATCAACTTTATAATCTTTAGTTTGACCATACCAAGACTAGAGCTCAATATCAACTTTATAATCTTTAGTTTGACCATACCAAGACTAGAGCCCAATATCAACTTTATAATCTTTAGTTTGACCATACCAAGACTAGAGCCCAATATCAACTTTATAATCTTTAGTTTGACCATACCAAGACTAGAGCCCAATATCAACTTTATAATCTTTGGTTTGACCATACCAAGACTAGAGCCCAATATCAACTTTATAATCTTTAGTTTGACCATACCAAGACTAGAGCCCAATATCAACTTTATAATCTTTGGTTTGACCATACCAAGACTAGAGCCCAATATCAACCACACTTGAGGCGAGCATGATAGCCATTACACCACCGATGTGGTTCCAATACTATAAGACAGGATAGAATAATACTGTATATGAATGTATTGGTGAAGATGAAAATATCTTCTTTCTTAAAACCCCAGAAGATTCTGAAATTACCCCCAGAAGATTCTGAAATGACTTCTTCTGTAAAGTTATGTTATTTTGTATTATTTTGTTGTTTTTGTATGTGTGTGTGTGTGATTGGATAAAAATATCTATGGTGGCCACTACTGTATATGACCCTCTAGGAGAATAGTTAATAAAAATCTCCTAAAAGATAACTGACAGAACCCAAATTCTGCATGGTCCGTTTCAAATTTTGTGTGAATCAAAAATCCAAAACTTGTCACCTTCACTGGGCATATCAACATTTTACCAGTCCAATGCAAAAACAATATACAATCAAACCTATATTAAGAGGTCACCTTTGGGATAAAGAACTAGTGGCTCAGTGGGCTTAGCTTGTGTCACTTACCTGTCATTTTGTTTTGAGGAAACCTTATACAGAACCTTCCATAGGATTTCAATTAATTTCGCCAAATGGTCTTAGATAAGATTTTTTTAAACAAGAACTGCCTATGGTGGCCATATTAGTTGTAAAATTGGTACGAAATATGAACATTTTGTACAGGATCTGCCATACATCATTCCTACCTTCATTGCGCCTCCTAGTTTCAGAGGAGAAGATTTTTTAAATTTCAGCCAATCAGAAACAAGAATTGCCCATGGCGACCATGATTTTTGTCCAATCGAAATGAAATGAGGAAATCAAGTAGAGGACCTTCCATAGATGCTTCCTGTAAAATGTCGGTTCATTTAGCTAAGCAGTTTCACAGGAGAAGATTTTTAAAAATTGGCCAATCAGAAACAAGAATTTCCTGTGGCGGCCATGTTTGTCAATGGATCGGGACAAAATGTGCAATATTTAGAGAGGACCTTCCATAGATGCTTCCTACCAAGTTTCAGTTCATTTGGCTGCAGGGTTTCAGAGGAGAAGATTAAAATGTGAAAAAGTTAGCGGACGACAGACAACGGTTGCCAAGTTATGGTAATAGCTCACATTGCCTTTGGCAAGGTGAGCTAAAAATATACCACATAAATAATTACTAAAATGCAAAAGCAAAAGCATAAACAACAAATTACATTTTAAACAACAACAAACGATTTTGTACCATCATTGGTGAAAAGTTCAGATTTCAGATTCAGAGGGTAAGAATAAAATGTGAAAAGTTAAGTGACGACAGACGACGGATGCTAAGTGATTGCAAAAGCTCACATTACCTTTGGCAAAGTGAGCTAAAAATCTTAAACCAAATAACCATTTGAAGCAAGCTTGGCAGGAATGTTATTAAGATGTCCTCTCCAATCTAGATTGATTTGGTTTGACAACTGGAAATCCAATATTGCCACCAACATATGACATAGTTTAACACAGGACCTTCAGCCCTTATGCAGGGGGCTGAATGTATGTCATAATTGGAAGCCATTTTGTACCGCTTGAAAGTAAGCATGCATGAGATGTTCATTTCACTTTCACCAAGTGACAATTTTGATTCGGCTTCAAAATAATCAAACACTTTTAGTATTAAATCCTGTTTTTCATCTGAAGTTTTGAGAGGCATGACTATCCTTTCTATATACCTTATATAAGTATTGGTTGAGTTCTAAATAAGGGCAGATAATTTTTAATTTGTAAATATTAATTTATGAAAAGACAAAAAAAAATGTTGTTTTTTTTTCTACCTTTATTTTATATTTTTTCTATCATATTTAAAAAAAAATATATATTAATTACTTGTTTTTTTTTATTATGCTTAAATAACATACATAAAACTTGTTTTCATTTTCTAAAAGTATACACAAAGCATGCAAAGCATGGGCTATTTACATGGTATATCTGGTTAATACACATAGGCTTACTTTATAACCATGTTCTTTGAGTTCAAATACTGGGCTTTAGAAAACACCAAAACAAAAGTGATTTTATTTAGAATTTAAAGAAAAAGATTTAAAATTCAAAGGCTTGCATTTATACTTTTTACTTTTAAATTTCTAAAATAATTTCCAATAAAATGTAAATCTCATGCATGCTTGGGTTCTGGTGACATTCAAATTAGGTAATCACATGACAGTGAAATGTAAATAAAATCACATGTGTTGTTGTTATTGTTTACACTGGAAGTTGGTAACAACAAGCATACTAACTCCCTCTGCACATATCCTCATTGGTACAAATATTTAACATAGAGACCTAATGGGCAACTTTTTGGAAAATAGTGTCAAAATTCTGAAATTATTTGTCAGAGTAGGTAGATGATATATGAGTAAATGTGTGAAGAAAAAAAATCAATAAGTTGAACTGTTGATTTTTAATTAATTTTTTAGTCCTGTTTTAGGCTGGTCAAATGGACTATAGATGCAGCTAAAATTTGAGTTCATTTTGACTTATATTAAATCAGCAATGGACAATTAAAATTTCATCCCCCTTTTTTCTATTTTTAGCTTGGTGGCCATCTTGGTTGGAAGTCGGGATCACCGGACACAATTTTGGAAGGGGGCCATCCAAGGACCATTCCACCAAAGTTTGGTTGCAATTGGCCAGTGGTTTCTGATGAGAAGATTAAAATGTGAAATGTTGACAGACGGACGACGGACAAAAAGTGATGGCAATAGCTCACATGGCCTAAAGGCCAGGTGAGCTAAAAATGTCAAGCAAGCACAGAAAATAGCAACTAAGACTAGCAATTACAGCTTAAGACTAAGATAAGCAAAGTAAAAATAACAATATAACAAAAAGAAAGAAAGAAACAAAGAATATATGGTTTTTTAGGTATGCTGCTGCAGTTAATAATGGTGTTCAGTCTTTGCAGGAAATGCAGGAACATGCTTTACCACTCCGACACGATATCATGGCTTTAAAATGATTGAAATTTGCTATTGACGCACTATCACATTTAATGTTATCCTTACAATAACCAATGCTACAAGTAAAAACTTACCTTCAAGCGGCACAAAATGGATTCAATTTATGACATACATTCACCCCCCTGATATGGATAAAAGAATATAATATTTTGTTTTTCAAAAACTACTATAAAAATGATTGAACCCAAGTTAAAATGTATAATGCTCTGTACTGACTAATATTGTATTTTCATTCTGATCAGAAATTTCAAATGAGTACTAGGGAAGTTAAGACATTATGAACATCCATTTTTAATAAACTGATACATCATAAGAAATTCTCCTGGAAGGTACAAAGATACTGTTGATTAAGTACTACAGTCTACAATCTATGTAATAAATTTCTGTTTGGTGTGCTCTTCTTTTTTCTGGAGGTTTTCTTAGTACTTATGTATGACCTCTGAGTCATTTTTCCAGGTGATTCAGAAGGAAATAAAGTTTCCATTCCATTTCCTAAATTGTTTTCTGACAGAGGAGAAGAATTAAAAGCTAGTAATTTCATCACATGACCTGAGGATGTAACATTGTCTCCAGAACTGTCTCTCAAAAAAGGAGATGAACTTGGCAATGAGTTCATTCCAGTAGTAGAAGATTCTTCACGTGAAACAAGAGGAGAACAATTCACTATATTAATGACAGGTGGTGATTTCAATGTTCTTGGAGAAGAATTCATTCCTTCAGAAGAATTAGGTGAAAGATAAGAACGTTGCCTGGGTGAACTGGGCGATCTGCCATATAGTCTTCCAATAGGTACTGGCGATGGACTGGAAAACTGTCTTCCATTCATTGGTGAAGTATTGAAAAGTTTCTGAACAACATCTTGATTAAACGCTATGCGTTCTATTGAATTAGCCAGAGGAGTTACGGCCAATGTTGTCTTATTCTCAGGTTGATTCCAATAGGCCTCAAACTGTTCCTTTTTGAAATTGTCAATTCTCTCTTGTATAGACGACATTTCACATATAGACATCCAACTCTTACATACAAGTCTACAGCTCAATAAATCATCACCTTTTAGAAACATGAATATGTCAACAGAAATTTCCTCTGGTAATAGAGATATGAAATCTGATCGGTCATAATTTGATTCGAAATCGCTAAAAATGATATACATGTTCTCTTTCAAAAATCTTTCACACAACTGAACATTTTTTGCTGAACTTCTGATCCAAGCACTGTTAAGGTAAAACCCTTAAAGCTATTGGTCATTGCCAAACATTTTCTGAGAGAAAAAAATACCTATGGCTATTGGTCTTACTTAAAGGTTGTTGATCTTCATGCTCTAATGAACAGACCTATTAATCAAGTGAACTGCCTTCTTGATCTTTAATTCTTGAGTGTAAAAATGCCTGAGGCATTTTAACAAAATTATCACATGTGGGTTCAGTTCAGTATTTTATTTTTTTGAGTTAAAAAGGGTGTGAAAAAAAACATAATTAGACTTCACATGTTGGAAAAGAGTATAGCTAGTAATTGTTAACTTTGAATTACTTCATAATAAATTCATTGACTGAGTGGTGTATAACATCACAATCAGGAATATATGGGATGCGAAAGTTGTGTTGAAGTTAAAAAGGGGGACAGTGGGAGGGAGAAGATGCATAACTATGGAAACTATTGTATACAAGATTAGGTTAACAGATGGTTAATGACATCTTTTGTGATGTAAGCTATAAAAAAAAAATGCACTGATTCACTTCAACAAGCCAACAGACTATCAGAGAAAAGAAGGCTAGAGGTACATAGACATTATAATACAATAGAAATAAGTGAATGATCATTGTTGATTGACTACCGTACTAGCTAACAAGAAGCTGCTTCAATATGTACCATTATGATAAGAAAGTTTAAAGAGTGATGGTCAATAACTCCATCCATATCAACTTAAAGAATGACCTCTCACCTCAAATCGTTGAACACAAAAATAAACACAACATAAAACTATGCTGATGGAAATCCATGTCCTTGCTTGGGACATGCACAAAAATGTGGTGGATGTTTTCTACATTCAATAACTATGACATTCTTCAAACAAGAGACATTTTTTACACACCATCTTAACCACATCGTTGGTGTAATGGTTAGGGTGTTCGTCTCAAGTGTGGTAGATCGTGGGTTTGAGCCCGGTCGGGTCAAACCAAACATTAAAATTGGTATTTGTTGCTTCTCCGCTAAGCATGCAGCATTAACGAGAAAGAGCAAAGACTGGTTGGCTCGGAATCAGGATAATGTGTCTGCGGACTGTTGTTTCAGTGAGCTAGCACTCTAAAAATCCAACTAAGCGTGTTAGTCTAGTACAAAGCGGACCTCATCATCATCTCATTGAAAATTAACTTGTACTCGCCATGATATAGCTGAAAAATTGTTGAGTTGGTGTTAAACAACAATCACTCAACTAAGCATGTTGGTCTAGTACAAAGCGGACCTCATCATCATCTCATTGAAAATTTACTTGTTCTCACCATGATATATCTGAAAAATTGCAGAGTTGGTGTTAAACAACAATCACTAATTCACTTACACACCATGTTTAGCTTAAGTTGTGTATTTGATTTGTTCCCCACAACCAGAGGGGTTGTACCATGCAGCGGACCTACGACCTCTTATTTCTATACCTCATAATTTTTCTGAGGTTAGAGAAAATAAAACTACATAAAAAGTAAATTCTAAATCTCAAAAGCAGTAACAATTTCTAATATAATTTGTCATAAAGGTCATATTGGCTATTCTCATTTCCATATGAATAATTGTAAAAAAGTATGCAAAGTTTTATGAGATCAAATTTAAACTACAGGAGATTTTTTTTTTTTACCGAAGATAAGTTCTATGTTATAAAAGGAAATAACTCATTATAAATAGTCAAACTGGCACAATGATATAAAACTCTAAATATAGTAATTATACCCGATCATGTACAATTTCAAAAGGTCCAAATGAAAATGTAGGACGATTTATAATTTTAATTAATAATTGTAAAATGCAAAAGGTAGTAACTTAAAAAATGACTGAATTAAACTGTCACAATGATATGTGGGTCTTCATGCAAAGTTTCAAAAAGATCCAATTTAAAACATAAGGGGAGGGGGACCTGGAGTTGCATGCATAGAAGGATGACAGACAGACAGGACAAAAACAAAACAATCATGTCTCCCATAGAATACATAATGACAGGAAACTTATAAGTGTTTGAGCTATCTATTCAAGTTTTCACAGCTTGTTTTAATGGAAGTCTTTCATAAGATTGAGCAAATGGGTGGATAAAAAGACACATTTGTTTATTTTGCCACATTATTTCACTAAAAGCAGAGGTATGGGCCAATAAAACTAGTTTAACCTAGCCACTTTTTATCAAAGTGCCTGTATCAAGCCAGGAAAGTGAGTGATTATGTATGTGTGCTAAGGGTATCGCTTTTGCCTTAGTTTCTATGATTTTTTGATTGGATTTTGGAACTGTTCCGACAGTGTGGTATTTTATTTTGTTTTTCATTCTATAGACATAAAATATTTAAAGCATGCAATTCATTGCAATACCTGATTTATTTTTCATTACCTGTCCTGTTTCCTGAATATATTGCCATACATTGAAGCCTGTCCTATGATAAAGTAGAAGCCCTCCACAGTATTCAGAGAGGTCTTCCATATTGTACAAAGCCTCCTCATCAATATATTACCAACACCTGTCTTTTCTCTTCCAAGTTCCATTAAGTCATTTGCATACTGTTAACAATTAAAATGGATTGTCAAAAAAAAGTACCACAAAAAAATATTATACTTCACTATTTTTCTTGACTCAACATTAACAAAACAACATGAAGTCAAGTTATTTTTCTTGACTCAACTGTTAACAATATACAATTACGGCCCTCTGTGTAGGGAAACATCCAGATTTGTCAACCTGAGGGGAAAACAACCCCCCGAGGGTTGACCAAACTGGATGTTTCCCTACACAGAGGGCCGTAATTGTTTTATTATATTTTTGCCAATGTTTTATAGGTTATCTCTCTTGTGGGGGAAAATTGGGTTGTTCGGTGGGGAACAATAGGGTTGTTTCCCGGCAGTGCAAATTTTTGTCAATGTTTTATAGGATATCTCTCTTGTGGGGGAAAATTGGGTTGTTCGGTGGGGAACAATAGGGTTGTTTCCCGGCAGTGCAAATTTTTGCCAATGTTTTATGGGTTATCTCTCTTGTGGGGGAAAATTGGGTTGTTCGGTGGGGAACAATAGGGTTGTTTCCCGGCAGTGCAAATTTTGGCAAAACATCTCAATTATTTTATTTTCACATGACTAATTTAATTCAATCAAAATCTATCATATAGATTAAAATATAATAATCAAAATGGATTGTACAGAAAGTATCACAAAAAAAACAACTATAAAGATGATGAAGGTTAGTGAATTTTATAAATCTGTTAAAGTTTTTCCCATTAAAATCAAGTACTTTATGGAAACAATAGCTTGGATGTCAGTATTTTCATTGCATTTCAACCTTGGCTATCACTCTGATAAAAAAATAATGCTACCCATGTAAAAATCCCCATCAAATTAATCCTTTATTATTTCTTAAATATGGAATTTGATTTATGTTTTTTTAGTAGTCATGGTACAGAAAACAATACTAAAATATTAACAGTTTAATATTTATGACCACGGTGATAAAATTCCATATACCGTATATAAAATAATTACCTACCTTTATAAGAACTTCAGTCAAAGATGAATCTTGTGGCCGTTGGAATAAAGCTGGCTGGAAGGTTAAATATATAAATTCTCCTAACACCTCCCAGAAACAGGTGCTCTTGTTTTCGCCTTGAACATGACTCCAGCTAACAGATAAGGCCTCTATAATACTGCTGGATTCATTTGGTACTTTACACTGAAATTATAATTAGAGTTAGGGTGTTTAACGCCACTTTCAATAATATTTCAGTTACATCGTAGAGGCCAGTTTTATTTGTGGAGGAAATCAATGTACCTGAAGAAAACCATAAACCTGCCACCAGTCACTGAGAAACTTTATCACATAATGGTGTATCAAGTACACCTCACCATGAGTGGAATTCGAACTCACAACTTTAGTGGTGATAGACACTGATTGCATAGGTAGTTGTAAATCTAACTACCATACGATCACGACAGCCCTTGCAATTATAATTGTTTCTGCTATTCTCATAATGTAACTTTAATAATATCTATCTAAGCATGTTTTAATTAACAAGCTCTCACATCACCTTTTCCATTTTTACTAAGCTTTTGGTCCAAGGTCAAAGGTCACACTGTATGTATCTACAAACTATATGAATCAATATTTCAACTTGTGCCATCACAAACAACAAGCAATGGCAGCTAACAGGGGAGATAATTAAAACATTCAACCTACATTTTTAAGCATTCTATTTCTCCTACATAAACAGTCAGACATATCTGACTCAACAAGTTCCTATACATAACAGTCAAGACTAATCAGATATGCATACACATATACATATCATCCAGGAGATCTGAGATATCTATAGGTGTGCAACCACAAACTGAACAAATCAGAGCTTAGAACATACTTAAAAGTAGTTCCAATTTTAATAAAAGTTATTTTCACTTTGTAGCATGAACAAAATCTAAGTCAATTTCTATTTGAATATTGATGTTTGAGGATAAAAATATGCTTGAAATTGTTAAGATATTCTGTGATATATAACCTGTAATTACCTATTTTCTTCAAACTGTTTTTGTTTCAAAAGGGGAATTAACCCCAGGATCAAGGACATCACTACAAGATTTTAATGGTGGAATGGAAATTTATCAAAGCATGTGTAAGATATGAGCAATGTAAATAATGTGTCAGAAAACATTCACATTAAGACAAAAGAGTTTTTAGGTTTATTTGTAAAATCACAATGATAGAATAAAAATTTCAAGAAATTAATGGCTTTTTTTCATGTCTAACTAAGTAACCAACCTCATCCAACAGGTAAATCTTTAAGTGGGAGACTTACTTCACTTTGCATAACAGTCAACAGGTACAAATGTATCTATATACAGTCAGTAGGACCTACCTCATTTATCACATATCTATATAAACAGAGACAGTTATACATACCTTACTTAACAAGTATCTAATACACCTATATACAGGTATTGTATTTTGTCCTCCACACACAGACAGTGAGTCCTGACACACTTTCAATATAGGAACAATAGGTTTATCTACTACATCTACATGACTTAGGTAATATTCCATGACTATCCATTGGTATGATATAAACAGTGATGCAATCTTTCCCCATTCTTTATGACTGGAAAATAATAATGACTACAAATTAGATACCGGTATATAAAAAGTTGTTGCTGGTTGGCTGCTTAATGTCCAGCATTAAGTATATTCATGCTTATTTATGAGAAGAACAAATTTAACAATAGTTGTGAAAGGTCGAAAAAAATACCCTTTTTGTATGCAAAGGAAATACTATTGATCAACATTTAAATACAAGATGAACTGTGAGCTAATGCTCACTTATGATACACCCGCTCTTCGGCAAACAGGAAGTAGGAATCTGACGGGTCAAAAACGCTTCACACGATATGTGGTACCTATATGAAGCTTGTGACCAAATATCAGATTTCTGCCATCAATAGTTGCTGAGAAAAATGTGACGAAAAATGTGCATAAATGTTCAATGTGTATAAAAACCAACTAAGTCGGTAAACAGGAAATAGGAATCTGACGGATCCAAAAACGCTACCCACAATATGGTATACGTATATGAAGCTTGTGACCAAATATCAGATTTCTGCCATCAACAGTTACTGAGAAAAATGTGACGAAAAATATCTTGGACGGAGGGAAGAACGGACGGACGGAAGGACGGACGGATGGATGGATGGACAGACGGACAGAGGTAAAACAAGGGGAGCGGGGGTATAATAACAGTTAAAGTAATATAGTGAAACCTGTCTAAACAGAACCCTGAATAAACCGTAACCCTGTATAAACTCAACTTTATATAAGTTCCAATGTAGGAAATCATTGTTAATTTAACCTGTATAAACCGAACACCTGTCTATTCCGAAAACAAGTTGGTCCCAAGGAGGTTCGTATTAGACAGGTTTAACTGTACTAAGAAGAGTTTGAAGATACCAAAGGGGTAATCAGAATCCATACTAACCTTATATCTGACAACGGCTTGTCAAAAGAAGTTGTACAGTTGTATTCAGCTGTAAATGATAGAATTCTGTCTTTAACTGATCTCTGTTCATCCTGTATTACTGATGATATAGAACTTAGTATCCCCATAGATGCTAGTTTTTTAATCTGTGTTTCCATTTCAATCTAAAAACAAAATGCTATTTTTTTTTTCACATATAAATTTGAAAAAATAAAAAGTTGAAAACTTTGACTTTTATGTTCCCTGACATTAGATATATATAAATTGCAAATGATTTGTTTAAGGGGGACTTAATTTATCGAGTAGAAAGTGAAGGAGGCATAGAAAGTGACAATGTTAGGTGAAATTATGATAAATTCAATTAAATCATATTAAAGTAAATATTTCCTGTAAAAATGTTTTCCATTGCTAAAGGAAGTTGTCGACTTATCGATATACATCCGTGTCTTGGCAGTATTTTAAATGTATTTCATAATATAATAAATAGACCATATCCTTAAATGCTACTACAACAGCAATAAATACCTATAAAAAATTATTTGACCCACATATCGCATTTTCTGGAACTAATTTTCTAAGAATAGAGGTAACTTTTTATTTAAAAGTATACAAAAAGTAAATATACATTGACACGGTAGAAAGGGATGAGAAAAAGAGTCAAACACCATGAAAGGTGTAAGATCATAAAATCTGAGATACCCTCGGGTAAGAATTAACACAATTTAAATCTTACTCTCGGGTGTCTCAGATATTACGATCTTGCATCTCTGCCTGTGTTTAGACCTTATAAATCTTCCAATTTTTTCCTTCAGTTCTGCAGTCAAAATTAATTTACCTTCTCTTTCTTGTTTGTTTCCATGATAATCTGTATGCAGGTATTGGTTAGTTTCAGAAGTTGTTGATTAATTTGTTCTGCATGTTGACACTGTAGAAAATGAACCAATCCATCAACCAAAAGCTCTATTGACTGTACACATGATATCTGTTAATAAATTTATACAGAAGATAATTACAAGTACATACACCAGTACTTATTTTTCGTTGCTCAAAAATATTTTGTGGGATTAAATCAGGGTCAGGGGTTATGGTGTTTAATGCCACTTTCAACAATATTTCAGCTATATCGTTGCGGTCAGTTTTATAGACAGAGGAAACCGAAGTACCCAGAGATTAAATCAAGAGTATGACAGCTTAAAATTATTATAAAATACATAGAGTGTAAAATAAATGATTTACCTGTTTCCAATTTTCAATTAACATCTGTGTTGTAAACAACAACATACTGCTGAGACAATCTTGTACGCTTTTCTTTATCAGTCCTGAAAAATTATCATCTGAAATAGATATAAAAAAACATAACAAATAAACAAATAATTATCTAAAACCTGAAAAAAATATTGTATAGAAATCAGAAGGGATATCAATTCAAAGTGGGTGTGAATGGTTACGATGGATGGATTATGGGTGCTCAGTGCCATTTTCAAAATTTCCATTATATCATGGCGGGCATTTTCATTGGTGGCAGAAATCAGTTTCTGGAGAGAATCACCAATCTGTCAAGTCACTGAAAAACTTTATCACATAAGATTGTGTCCAGTATACCTCGTCTCAAGTGGGATTCAAACTTTAGCAATAATGAGCACTAATTGTATAGGTAGACAATGTCATAGCAATCAATATTATTGTTGAAGTGGCTGCAACACCAAGTACTTATTAAACCTCACTTCATGCAGTTGATACTGAATATACCTCAACATTAACCAAGCTGGACTCAAGGGTTTCGTGTTATTATGCTACTGAGTGCACAGGGTTATACTAAGTACTCCTAACCACAAGTAGAACTGAGATTTCATCCTTAGTGCTGAAAAGCTACAATTACAGAGTACACTTCACGATAAGTCAAATTGGGCTAGCAGCTTTAATGTCAATAGACTTTAAGGGACATATGGTTAAACTAGAGGCTCAGTGGGCTGAGCTTGTGTCGCTCACCTTTCACTCTGCTTTGAGGAAACTTAATACAGAACCTTCCATACATGTAGATGCTTCCTACCAAGTTTCGGTTCATATGGCTAAGCAGTTTCAAAGGAGAAGATTTTTTAGAAATCGATCAATCAGAAACAAGAATTGCATGTGGTGGCCATGTTTGCTAACCGATCTGGACGAAATGAGCAATCTTCATAGAGGACATTCCATAGATGCCTCCTACCAAGTTTCGTTGGTAGCCATGTTTGTTAACCGAGGCCTAAAATAAAATTTTATTTGTTTGGCATTGCCGCCCGACCCACTGAAAAACTTGCCGCCCAAATTATTTTATTTGCTTTTCAGACAATTTTTTTTTTATAAAAAAAATCGGAATCGCGCCGGAATTTCGATCGTGTCCACGGAATTTGTTCCAGGCTTTTATTTATTTCAAATCTCGATCGTAATAGCGCTTGATGTACACTGTATTGAGAGCAAACGCTTAAACGACATAGAATAGAAAATGATCTGCTGAAACGAAAATAATGTCGAAGAGGCCGGCAGTGGAAAGCATCCCCCTATGCTGCAATGCATCAGTTAACGTGGGTGAACATTTTATCAAAAATAAGATCTTCAGTTATTCTATGGACGAAACATGGGAGGACGTTCTGAAAGACCTTTTAGAAGACTGAAAATATAAAGCTTTCAAATGTAATTTTTTTTTAAATAATTTCCCTACCTACCTACCCACCTGCTGATAGTGTGGGTCGGCAATGCCAAACATACAATATTTTAAAGGTGGCCCGATCGGGACGAAATGAGCAATCTTCAAAAAGGACATTCCATAGATGCTTCCTACCAAGTTTCGGTTCATTTGGCCAAGCGATTTCAGAGGAGTAGATTTTTTTAAATCAGCCGATCAGAAACAAAAATTGCCTGTGGCGGCCATGTTTGGTAATGGATCATAACAAAATGTTGACTCTTTAGAGAGGACCTTCCATAGATGCTTGCTACCAAGTTTCAGTTCATTTGGCTGAGGGTTTTCAGAGGAGAAGATTAAAATGTGAAAAGTAAACGGATGACAGACGACGGACACCAAGTGATGACAAAAGCTCATATTGCCTTTGGCAAGGTTTGCTAAAAAGAATATTAAAATGTGAATACCTACTTGTAATGTATAGAATAAACATGTTACACTATATCAGCATTAGTTAATTTCTAAGGGAGATAATGGCAAGAGTTATCTTTCTTTTAACAGTTTAGGCAAGAGTTATCTTTCTTTTAAAAGAGGAGAAGATTTTTTAGAAATCAATCAATCAGAAATAAGAATTGCCTGTGGCAGCCATGTTTGTTAAGCGATCGGGACAAAATGAGCATATTTATAGAGGAATTTCCATAGATGCTTCCTACCAAGTTTCGGTTCATTTGACCAAGCGGTTTCAGAGGAGAGGATTTGTAGAAATCAGCCAATCAGAAACAAGAATTGCCTGTGGCGGCCATGTTTGTTAATGGATCGGGACGAAATTATCAATCTTTATAGAGGACCTTCCATATATGCTTCCTACCAAATCTCTGATCAATTGGCTTTGCGGTTTCAGAGGAGAAGATTAAAATGTGAAAAGTTAACGGACAACGGACGACGGACGCCAAGTGATGGCAAAAACTCACTTTGCCTTTGGCAAGGTGAGCTAAAAAAAGTAATACTCATCATACAGTTGAGCTCATATTCTTAAGTGTTGATAGGCTACAAATTGATCTCCTAGTAATTGCTCATCACATTCTAAGAGTTGATAGGTTTCAAATTTATCTCCTAGCTAGTAACTTTTCTCTTTTCAAAAAGTAAACAATAAGAGAGCAAAGAAACTCTCCTTAATACATTTACCGAAATTTAACAAATAAAAATATTGTAAAATCTATATTTTACAGTGTAATCATTTTCATGAATCTCAGGGAATATTCTGCTGACAATTTCAAAACTTCAATAAAAAATATATAACATTACACTTTAAAATCCATAGACTTTACAAATCCTTTTAATTTCTCATCAATTAATTTTCTACAGTAAATATGATCATTCACTAGCATTTCATTGTGTATTCAAATAAAATTTACCTTTCAAACTCCCAGATTCTCTCAATAAAGAAATTAGAATTAATACAGCTCTCTCTGCCTTGTGATAAGACATATAAGGGTGATTTGGTATGGAGACAATAATATTGGTCAAGGTCAACACTATCTGTGTCATACAGGGTTCAATGATCTCTGGTTCTACTTTGAGTGGGAGTATACCACTGTCTACTGCCAGCAGCATTAGCCGTGTCACTTGTAAAACATCAGTTTCATTGGAAGTAAAGCTATCTTCTGCAAAAACAAGAATACATAATCATAGAAAATAACCACAATCGTGGACATGTTTTCCCTGTGAACTGTCATTGACAACTTCAGTTACAAATACCGTATAAGTGGGTTTTTTCGCGGGAGCCAAATTTCACGATTTTATTCCAAATTGGTGGAATTTCTTTTAGCGGTATTTATTTTTCACCATCCCGAGTTTTAACCAAAATCAAATTTTAGAGGATTGACCGTTATATTAGAATTACGTTATCTGAATTGGTTGACCAACAATTCAAAATAGGAAATGTTTTGAAATAATTGAGTACCATAATTTCTTATGCATGATGGGCAGGATTTTGTCCCGATTCTTTATATTGCAGGAGTGGTGCGCACTATAAACGAGAACAATGTGCTTTACTTTTTTTTCAGACCGGGAAATCACATATCTGCCAATTTTTATGTTTACTATTGTCAAATATGTTCGTATTTCTTTACTTGTTTGGACACTATTCCACAAAATCATTAAATGCATATAATACTTTTTAATTATTCAGAGAATTAAAACTCTCTAGAGCAGTTGTGTTTTGAACCAGTAAGCGTTTACAGTTGATACGAAAATAAAATAAAAATAAAAGTGTGACTATATCTAACCGTGCGTAAAAAAATCAATAATGTTGTCGATAAGATTTAGTGTGTGTATGTATAAAGGTGTCATAATTACTTAATGTATAATTAGACTGTCAGACTGTGTTTACACAAGCTTTAATGATTGAAATAAAAAGAAAAGAAGAAATAAAATGTATTTGTCAATTTTTATGTCAAGTCTGGAAATTTGATGAGTAAGCTGTGAAGTATAATCTGATTAACAATGAAATTATCTCAGTTATGATTGTATGGCTTAGATGCTATTTCATCACTAAAATAATAAGGCATTGTTTATAGTTCATTCATGATCATTGTCAACTTATGCATTGTTTTTGGGAAGGATTCCCCTCAATGTTGGATATCTTAAAAGCGTCCTTTCAACAACTTTAAAGAATGACAGTGACCATATAATTGTTAAGTATTCACTATACAGTCATACTACGGGAGATAGACCTTATACAATTATTTAAGAAAATTAAAAAAAACTTATGTACTAAAGGGTGGAAATTTAAGCGGATTCTTTTTTTCGCTGATTGACGACTATCGCGAATAAAGCGAAAAATAAGTACCCGCGAATACGGTATATATATATATATATAATTTGACACAATTAGACCTGTGATACATAAACCCTGCAAAGAATTAACATTTGTAGTGTTCTTATTTTTAATTTTGAAAAAAAACAATTCTGTGAAAATTATTTTTAATGACATATCAATGTAGTGATTTTTAAATAAAATTTAAAACAAAAATCAAAGACATTTACCTTGGTTGATCTGCAATAATGAATTTACTGATGTCACAAGGAATTCATTCAATGACTTTGGAGACCACTCATCAGAGCTGTCTTCTTTACATAAGTTTTTTAACCAACCAACACAATCTGTCCAAAGAGTTGTTCCCCTTGCTAGACCATCTTCTGTGTGAAAAACTGAGAATATCATTGCAAATTCTTTTGGAGTTACAGTTCCCTAAAAGAAAACAGACATGATATGAGCAACATTTTTTTAACAAAACAATCAAAATTATAATATTTTATATCATTCATTACAATCCTACAAAACATCAAGGAGCAACAAAATATCAAATGATCTTTCAAATCATGAAATAATTCAGAAGTTTACAATAAATTTAATATATAAATCACATGACAGGATATGAATGTAAGTAAGTACACTCAGGTAAAAACCATTATAAATAATTTGTAAGCTTTTCTTTTGATTTTCACACACAATAATATCTACATATTATCTAGCGACAAGTGTGATACAAACACAATATCGCTGATTTTTAACTTGACGTTACACTTACATCACTGCTTAATTGAGGTGACCGCAAGGGCAGGTTTGACTGTACCACTACTTACTGTATTTGACAGAGAAATCAGGATTCTGACACAGAAGCTTTCTGTTGCTCCTCTCATAAATACTCCACTAGTTGCTCCAACAGTAGTTATTATTTTCCTACAAAAAACAATTTAAAATCAATGTCTTTAAAACTGCAAATAAGTTTTTTTGCGGTAATCATTTGTCTTGAGCTTTCGTATCTTTTAGCAAACCATCAAATTATGTTCACATCACGAAAGTAAGTTACTATGCAGATTGTTTCAGTTTGGTAGATTTGTGTTCAAATTCAAGATCAATTCAATATCAAGACTTTTATCTAATTGATACTATCTGCTTCTCAGCAAAGCATGTAGTATTAAAGAGATAGACCAAGTACTGACCAGAGAAGGGTTAGGATTAGCATTATGGTGTTTAATGCCACTTTCAACAATATTTCAGCTATATCATGGCGGTCAGTTTTATTGGTGGAGGAAACCAAAGTATCCAGAGAAAACCACAGACCTGCCGCAAGTCACTGACAAACTTTATCACATAAACAGAGTACACCTCGCCATGAGCGGGATTCGACTCACAACTTTGGACCAATGAAGGAGTTGGCATAATGTCCTGATGTGGTAATATAATCATTGTAGACTGCTACCACAGTGAGCTATAAGTATCCAATACAACATACTGGTCAAGAAAAAACAGATATAACAAAACATTTTGTATTTGTTTTGGCAATGCTATCTCCCTTATTGAAGCTAAACACTGTATTACCACACCAGTAACCTAGATTTCATGTTTAATATTGGTTTGATATTTGGGAAAATGATGTAATTCATGTGAGTTAATGAAGTAATTAACCAGTGCAACGGATCTAACAATAAATTCACCTTGTACACTTTTATATAATACACGATATCATTAACTTGTCAGATGACATACAATTCACTGATACAGCTTGGATAAAAAAAATTATACAAAAAAACATGAACAATTAAATTGCCTACCTTAAACAAAACAATGCTTGCTTATCTAGTATCTTCGAATTCGGTACACACGACAAAGCCTGACAAATAAACATTAAAGGTACGGGTCCCCAGTTACTGGTACTTAAAGTTTCCAAAATACTAGAGAAGAACTGACCTGTTTAAAAAAATAAAGTTTATACAAGTAACATAAACATGCATTCATAAACCAAAAGATATAAAAAATGTAAAATATGTATGTATTCAAAGCTGCTACCACAATTCACCTACCACCCTTGCTTGACAAAACATGTACTTATAAAAGACATCAAACTGTTGCAGGACTTAATACATTTTAATCAATTTTATTTGCTGTCAATAGTCATAGGACGGCATAAGTGGTGTGATGGTTAGCATGGCTTTAAGACATGGTCGGTTCAAACCAAAGACAATAACATTGGTATTTGTAACATCTCCACTAAGCACGCAGCATCAATGAGTAAGAGCAAAGATTGGTTTGCTCGGAATCATGATAATGTGTCAGAGTGGAGCGACATGTCTACCCACGTGCTGATCTAGTACAAAGTGGACATCATCGTCATCTCATTGAATGTAACTTGTTATCCCCATGATAGAGCTGCAAAATTGCTGATTTTACGTTAAACAACAATCACACACTTAACAGTCATAGCATTGCCTAATCCTTATTTTTTTTGTACCTATTTTTGTCAATATACCATACAGCTTCTATGATTGCTGTCATATTCAGAAATGTTTGTTAATATACGGTGTAAATCTCACAGCCGAAAATCATGTCTAGTTTTGTGCTATGTTTACATGGAAATACATTGTATGAGGTGTCTCGCAGGAGTTACATTAGTCCCTCTCTTGTAAAGTCACTCCCACAAAAGACCCTCACTACTTCTTTATCAAGCCAGATTTCAGGTTCATTGAGACAGTAAAATAATGCTTGATTGTCCCCCTCAAGATAAGCCACCTCTCTTATGAGGCCACATTTTTATTGCAGAAGGGATGGTCTTATAATAGGTGAACTACTGGTCGAGGATCGATTATCGCCATTTCTTACTTCTGTATCATTCAGCATATCCTTTTAAATGTACACTAATATTAAATGTTACCCTTGGACTAATCTTTGATGGAAATGTTATTAATTTTTCAGCACAAATGTATATCATGGACCCTTTGTAAAGTTGCTAATTTTTGGCAATTAATCAGAAGGGAACAGTACCAATTATCGACATCTTATTAGTTATGGAAAGTGATGTCTAAATCAGTACATTGTATAAGAACATTGTCTTAAAAACAAAAATGTATGGTATCGTCATAGATCAGCGATCTTTAGTAGTACACCTATTTGCTATTCTTTCTTTCAAACGAGGTAAAAATGCAGAGAGACCCATTATGACAAAAACGGTAATAATTAGATATAGAAACCATAAACAAACATGAGGACTTTGATAGGATATCTATATGTACATCCATCAATTATCAAAAAAAAAGATAAAAAAATTACCTCTCTTGTCATCTGTTTTCAATGCTTTCCAGCAGCTCTGAAACAGATGTATTAATCCTTCAACACATGTAGGAATTGTACCCCTCACAGCTTTTGGTGGTCTGTTAAATGTAAAATTAATAAAAACTTTAATGCCAATGAAACATACACCACGGTACAAATAAATCCTACTAGAGTCTTGAGATACAGATTTTGATTTCAGCTCATACTAGTCCTGCCTGTAGAACTAGTCAAAAAGGATATGGATGTAAATGAACATGAGAGACTATCCAACTTTACACTTAGACACAAATTTAAGTAAAGGAGCAGCACTTTTATTGCTGTTCTGCATTTCATTGTCCAGTAGGGTCTTCAATAGTGAGCCATAATTCTTTTCCTAAAATGAGTGTGAAATGAACCCTAGCCTGCAGTTGTGTAGTACTGTTTACTTCTGTCAATAACTGCATTCTTATAAGTCATAGTGCTAGATCCTTAAAGTGATCTCACTCTAAATTTTACCAATCGACTAATCCATACACTGTGCATATCGTCAATAAGCAGCTAGTACCAATTTCATTGTACTCTACATAAGTACAAGAACCATTACACCACACTGACTGAAGTGACTGCTTTTCTTTTTGAGGGTGAGGGTAATGGTATTTAATGCCACTTTCAACAATATTTCAGTTATATCGTTGCGGAGGAAACCGGAGTACCCTGAGAAACCACTGACCTGTCGCAAGTCACTGACAAACTTTATCACATAATGTTGTATCGAGTACACCTCGCCTGAGCAAGATTCGAACTCACAATGTTAGTGGTGATAGGCACTGATTGCATAGATAGTTATAAATCCAACTGATATACGATCACGACCACGGCGTCCCCTGCTTTTCTTTTTGACGTAAAATAATATAAACCTATAAATAATTTGTAATAATACTGTAATATTGTAGTGATTTCAAGAAATTCAAGACAAGATTCATATCTAAACTTACCTGGCAAACAATCTTGGGTCTTGAATAGAATGTAAAAAGTCATCAGCCAAATACTGAAAAGTATACATTGTATTATATTAAATTTACTGTATAAATTAAATGTGAATTATTCATCTCCAAATTAGTTATTTCCTTCAAGACAATGTCTCCTAAAACTTGGTCTCACCAAAATAATCTCTTCTGTCTCCTATAACATCACTAAATTATCTCCCTTTATGTAATGTCCAAAAATGTATACTTGTCTTTGAAGTCACAGAGAAAATATTTGTTTCCATATTTTCATGCTTCCAAACCTGTTTTATAAATGTGTGAGACTAATTCTGTAAATGGGAATAACTAATAAAATCAACCTGTTCCTGACTTTTCACTATCTAAATGTTTTGAATTTTTGCTGTTTTGATGGCAACTACTGGTATATATGTACTTTATACAATACATAGAATCGAGTTTCTATCTGATTTTATGTAAGTTTTTGTTTTTTCAACAATTAAAAACATATTGTAATTTTCATTTTGATCTAAGAAGTAGCAAATAATCTTCTGCTTTCGATTGGTTAAAACTCTGTCTTAGGAAATGTATCGTAATCAAAATGAAGCAAATGTATACACTCATAAATAAATAAATAAATACAGTGATAAAATTTCACTGATTTGTAATACCAAATACAAATTAATTTAGGTATGATTCTTTTTTATTCAATATATAAGTTGGTTCATGGTGTTTAATGCCACTTTCAACAATATTTCAGCTATATCGTGGCGGTCAGTTTTCTTGGTGGAGGAAACCGGATTTTAATGCAATTATAATGTAACGCGTATTTTCATAGGCTATCGAGAGCTGTCAAATCTGCAGTTGACATGCCTGAAGGAATGCTATATTCCTATGCCGAATGCACTTGTTTGTAAACAATATGGCTGACCCAGATATTTCCGATTATGAATTTGATGCTGACGACCTATTTTGGAGATAACTGTATTGTATTTTAAAATTTCACGGCATCAATTGGAGATTTGATGGTCGCAAATCGAGTTTACTGTACATTCTAATGCAATAATGAACATAAAAAATGTATTCTTGCATATCCCTGGGTCTAAAAATCACAAAAATAAAAATTCCGGGAAATATTGTTGAACCATGAAGACTTCCAGTTTAAAATGTAAAGATCAGACGTTATCTGGCTTCGTGTATGCTTCAATTTAGATAGAATTTAACTAAAATAAGTTTTCAAGGTAGGCATTTTAATTATTTTTGTGTATTGTTGTACATATGACATGTAGGATTTCACGTTTTCAAGATGGCGGATCTTTAAACAACTACATGATGGCAGATCCTTTAACAACTACATTCCTATTTTTTTAGCGGAAGGAATTTGAAAAGTGCATATATTTCGTCATTTATTTATATGTTTTCAAACTAGTGTGTACACGTTGGGAGAATTTCATAAGAATAGGAATATCAGTACTGTATTTGAAGAGTTGGAGGTGTCAATTGTGGATTTGACGGTCGCAAATATCCGTTTTACTGGCTCCGCTTCGCGTCGCCAGTAAAACTGCATTTGTGACCATCAAATCCACAATTGACACCTCCAACTCTTCAAATACAGTACTGTTATTCCTTAAGTAGCCAGAGAAAAATCACTGACCTGTCGCAAGTCACTGACAAACTTTATCACATAATGTTGCATCGAGTACACCTCGCCATGAACAGGGTTCGAACTCACAGCTTTGATGGTGATATGGACTGACTGCACAGGTAGTTGCAATCCAACTACCATACGATCACAACCACGACGGCCCCTATTCAATATATATAGTCATGCAAACTAGGTAAGAGTATGATCCATGGTATGTGATAAAATTCATGATGACAAGACTCTATAATTAAGCTGAAAATGACATTGAAGTTAAATTTACATTGTTCTTACTTTATCCTGGCCTTGCTGTATCATTGGACAAGCCTCAAAATCTAAATATAGAACTTGTTCCGTCATCCACTTGACTAAAGTTATACTCTCATGTGAAATACCACGTCTGAATACTACTGATAACCAAGATGTGTGTAATAATGGTTGCACTATAAAAAAAAATTACATAAAAGTTTATATAGTCCGATCCTATGGTACTACAGGTTCTATGGTTCCATGTATTCGCATGCTATTTCAAACAATTTTGTGCTGCCATAGTATTTATCTAACTACCATGATACCATAGGACCTCGATATATATAAATATGACAAATAATTGAAATACATTGAACAGGTGGGAAACCCAAGAGAAGATTGAAAACACCTAAAAAAAATACCCTGCTAAATGTATACTTTAGTTGTTTTACCAACTTACTACATGTAACCATACAAAACTGCGCACAATACACACTATTAATTAACATACAATGTACTTTACTCTACTTCCTCTGAATCAAATATCACCCCCACACAGAACATGGTCTTAACTATCATACATAAATCATTATATGTTCTATTCTAATACATTTTTGTAATATAAACTTCTGGAAATAAATTAGTTTTACATTGTAGAAGCATAATATCAATAAAGATTCACTTAATTATTCTTTAAAATATTATCACATTGTAAACTGTGATTTCATTAACACCACTCATCAAACCAATTTTTATGTACAAACTTTACATTATGCAATGATTAACATGCCTTTCAAGCTATTTCTTAAACTTTACACATATGATTTGAATATGAAAATTCATACAATAATTATAAATACATGTGTAGCCGATATGGTTACATTGACATTTGATTATCGTTCTTGATATTTTCAATTTTTTAAATTTGACAATAATCTGAATATTTATAATTTCCAAAATGTCGCTTTGAATAATAAATTATTTTCAAAACATATATATTTTCATTCTATTGTAAAAGTTAGAAATTGCTTTGAATTTAAATATATAATTTTGCTCTTAAACATTTCGCTTCAAAGCATTTCAGGGACCGTGTTAATTTTATAAGTAGTTTGAAATATACAAATGCTTCATTGCTTGAGAGCTACCACGTAGCTCACAATAGGAGGTCTTAGGCTTCCACTGTTCGGCCCAAGTTAGGGTAAAATAACTTTAATATCATTTCTAAATTGTACCTTTGAATATTTGATAATTGTTGATTATTAAAATGCAATAAAAGTTGTTTCAGTTAAATTCTCGATTATTTTAGCCAAAATATACAGTTGGTGAATTATTATCCACATTCGAATCACGTAGCATACATTTCATGGCGAGTCAAGCCCCACTCTGCATTGTCGTTCCTGCTACACATGTAAAGAAAACTTTCACTGGCAATTTAAGTCAAATACAAATGTATTTATGTTGATAATTTTCCATACAATCTTACCAGAATCATCTATGGATGCTGCCTTGAGTAGTGTCTGTAGCCTTGGTAATAGTGGCTTTATTACATGGATCTGCAACACATTATTCAATATACATTGTATATGATCAACTGTTTACACAGTTTGACAAGAAGAAAATAGAACATTAAACGTGTAAGAGATTAAATTTAATCAGAAACAGTTATTTGTGAATTAACTTGCAGCAACTATTTGATTCCAGTTCTTTGCTTTCAAATACCAATTCTGAAAACAGAAAGCACTGGTAACGCTGAAAAAAACATTTCCCATATTTAAGGAAAAAGTCTGAATTCCATGCCATTTTAATTACTTTTGTTGGGAATCTTTTTTTTATAATAAAAATAGTTGTTTGCTCCCTGAATAGATTGAAAACAATGATAATTTAATAAATTGCATACCAATTTGTTTTACACTTGTTTCTTGATCAATGCAATGGCTTTCAGGAATATAAAGTAAACTTGATATAATTTTCTTGTATGTCCACTACTTCTGAAAATCCAAAGAAAAGTAGATAACAGTTTGTCGAGACATTAATCCTTAATATTGCAGGTCTCTGTTTCTAGGAGGGTAAAAAACATAGTTGTAACACTGATCAATGTAGAACTTTTTATTCGGTTTATAGTACTGAACAACTTTCAGTTATATATACTGCATCTGCTCGCCTCAAGTGGGATAGATCATGGGTTTGAGCAAAAGGGTCAGGTAAAACCAAAGACCAAATGTTTTTACATTCTCCATGTGTATGCAAGTGTAAAAATATAATTCAACTGAACTGATAAAAAAAAACACAATCTTTTAATAGAGTTTACTTACCTGCTTTTCTTCAAATGTTTCAAGTAACATGACTAGATCCTCCCAAACTTTAACATGGTTCCTCTGTTGTTCCTTTGACCACCAGAATAATGGAACGTCTCCGTCACTCAAATTTGAATTGACATTTTCACTAAATTTCTCACATAAATCGACATTCCTCTTGATAAGATACAATGACTGCTTTCTAGTCAATGGGTTCTTAGCATTTAATCCTTTTTGAATAATTTCCCAAAATGTGTTTTTATTTCTTACATTGATACTACATATGCCATCAATAGGAAAGAAAAAGTTTGAAAAACCACATAAATATATGTTAAGAGTTTCAGCTTCTTTGTTTTCTACCCACATTTTTTCTATCAGCTCCCAACAACTATTCAAATACGTCTGCTGTTTTACATTTTTTAGTATGTTTAAAATACATCTTAATGCTATAGTATTAATTGTCTGATTTTGAAAATGTCTCAATATACATAACAGACTGATAAAGATTGTATCATTCAAATTCAAGTAACTTGTCATTTCAAAGAGTTGGCATACAAAATTTTCTTTTTTCTGTGTGAGAGTAAGTATCAAATCCAAACACACTTGCAAGTCTAACACACCTTCTTGTGATTGGCTATCCATTGAACACGATTTAATTTCTATATGTGTTTTCAAAGATTTAACACATAATTCAAAAAGAATCTGAAAAGAAGCCTCATTTTCAGTTTTAAGACATCCTGTAATAATTTTGTTAATTAGACCTAAGAGAGAAACATTTTCCTTTCTACAGTCAAATGATAAATGGATGCTCTTTAGAACTGGGATACAAATATGATGCAAAATTATGATGCATGTATTTTCTGACAATGCAATCTTGGGCGAATTCATGAAACAGTTGAGGGTTGTCAGATGCTGCTGTAATGTACAGTTATTTTCAGATGTCTTGTTAAGTACAATATGATCTCTGATGTGCTGACTTTGAAGTAAGACAGCTTTATCTAAATCTAACAAATCTAACTCTTGGAGCTGTCCAAGTATTCTGTTATTTTCCATCCTGAGTTACTGTATCTGCCAAATAAAAAAAATTACATTTCAAAGTGTACAAATACAACAAAATTTGATTTTCAAGATATATGATATGATAACTTTCTTCTTGCAAGGAAATTTAACCAACTTAAAAACAATGGAATTTAACAACTGTATTAAAAAGTCATAATCCAGATAATCAAATTTGCTGATGGCAAGTGTACACTGTCCATAATATTAACTTAATGAGGAGTCAGAGCATGAAGGGTTAATTATAGAAATCAAGTGAATACGTATTGACACAGGAGTTTGAATTATCACCTGAACAGGAGTACATGTACAGATATTGGTATAAATTTACAAGGGTCTCCTGCACAGCATTGGAAAGATCACATGTACATTTTTGTATGAATCGTCTGCTAATTTTTTGTCTTCCTTTTATGCAATGGTTGCCATTAAAAAAGTCCATGTTAAATTTTCTATGATACACGAATAAACACATCCATTCAAAACAATTCTAATTGTGAAATTTAAAGTTGCACATGTCCTTTTTCTTTTGGCCATGTTTGTGTTGCATGTCCTTCGATTTACAGCTTCTGATTACCCCTTTGGTTTCTTCAAACTCTTCTGAATCTCTCAGATTAACTTTATTTGACACAACACGGCATATCGTTTCAACTGCAAAGAAACTGTATGACAAAAAATACAGTGCCTATAGTACAGACTTAAGTAATGTGGAAAGTGGTGTTTATACTAAAACTAAAAGTAAAGATTTTATGTTGTAGAATCAGGGTAAATAACATTTGTAATTGTACCTCAAACTTATTTCAGTGGTGGACAGTAATGATTAAATGTTGAATTATGCATCACAGAGAAATCAACCAAACATTACACCTTTTTAAAAGCAAAAGAAAATGTTTGTTTTTATTTTGACAGCTCCACGTGCATCTGTTTTTTCGGAACCCCTCAGTTCTTAATCTCTTTGGTTTTTCTGATAATATATTTCAATATAAAAAAATTCTTGGTAGTAATATAATTCAGAAAAATTGTTGTAATTATATGCATATGTGTTTATTCTCTTGTCGAATTGCAATTTGATACACTGTGAATTGCATTAAAAAATACAATAGAGATCGAAAATACAGTACATGTTTTAGAATTCTCCCTGCAAATTCCGAAACCTTCCGAAAAATATGAGAATTACTTCCGCCTTTTCCCTATGATATCCACTGACAGAACTTACGATGGTACATATACGTTGCTGGCAATTGTCTTTATATTTAAAACCGAGCATTAGATTAAAACATACCGTCACTCAGTTGCAATGCAATTAACTGATATTTATCGTTTCATTTGTATAATAGTAGTAATAGATGTGTTGAAATTCAACGAATGTTAGTTTTGAAAGGGGCGTAATATCTTTAAATTTGTATTAAATTGGCGAATGTTTTCAATCAAACATTAAGCTTTGATTTAAACCTTTTTTACATTTGTTTTGTTCATAGAATGTATCAGTGAGAATAAAACCACCAAGATCAATCAATTCGTCCTTATGTTGAACATGATGTCCAAACAATATCAAATTCAAGAAAATGTCAAATATGTGCGTATTATAGACCACATCCAGATGATGATATTTCTCTTGAACCTTTGAGTCAGTCACTCAGTAGAATCAACCCTAGCTCAAAATCAGTCATCATTGTTGGAGGAGATTTTAACCTTGGTCATATGGATTGGGAAACCTTAAGTGTATTCCCAGGAAAACCAAATCAAAAACAACATCAACAGTTTTTAGATATAATAAATGACAATTCGCTTACTCAAGTAGTTAATAAAACAACACGCAAAGATAAAACATTAGATCTTATTTTAACAAATTACCCAGCAACAGTAAATAAAGTAGAAACATTGCCTCCCATTGCTGACCATGACATTGTTTATATAGAATGTATAACTTCTTTAAGAAGATGCCAACCAAAACCAAGAAAAATATTTAAATACTCCAAAGCAAATTGGGAAAATATAAACAAAGACTTGGGTAAATTAGAGAAAGAAATAAAAGATAAATACTCAGACTCTGATGTCAACACAATCTGGAACTTACTAAAAAATGAAATACACTGATCAGTGACAGAAAACATCCCTCAGAAAATGCTTAAACATCGAAAGAACCTTCCATGGATAACTAATGAAATAAAAACAAAAATGTCAAAATACAAAAAGAAATATAAAAAATACAAACTTAGTGGCAAGTGTAAAGATTCTAATCTTAAACAAATGAAAGCAAACATACAAAAAGAACAGAGAACAGCATATTGGCAGTACATAGAAAAAATTATATGTAATATACCAGTTGACGATGACAAAACACCAACATCCTCAAAGTTTCCAAAAAATCTATTTTCTTACATAAAGAGTCAAAAATCTGAAAGTTCAAACATAGCAACATTACGACAAAATGGTCAATTACATTCTGACACTAAAACTAAAGCAAACATTCTTAATGAACAATTTGAAAAGGCATTTACACCAGCAACTGATGACCCAATACCAAACAAAGGGCAAAGTCAATATCCACAAATGCCTAATATTATCATCACTGAAAATGGAATTAATAAGCTGTTACAAAATATAAATATCCACAAAGCATCTGGACCAGATAATATACATGGCAGAATACTTAAAGAGTGCACTACACAAATAGCACCTATCTTAACTACATTATTTAGTTTGTCACTCAAAACCGGTAAGATTCCAGATGATGGGAGATATGCTAGTGTCTGTCCTGCATTTAAAAAAGGTGATAAAAACAACCCTATAAATTATAGACCGATCTCACTTACATGTATCATCTGCAAACTTTTAGAACATGTTGTAACAAGCAGTATCATGAAACATCTAGAATACAATAATATATTGTACGATCTTCAGCACGGATTCAGATCATCCCGTTCTTGTGAAACACAACTAGTATCATTCATTCAAGACCTGGCCAAATCATCAGATAAAAACATCCAAACTGACCTCATAATAATGGACTTCGCTAAGGCTTTCGACAAAGTGTCACATAAACATCTCATGTAAAAAATCAGCTACTATGGTATAAACTGCAACGCTTTTCACTGGATAAAAGACTTTCTTACAGACAGAACACAAACGGTTATCCTTGAGGGAGAAACATCTAACAAAATACCTGTAACATCTGGTGTCCCTCAAGGAACAGTACTTGGACCTATATTATTTCTCCTATTCATAAACGATCTAGCAGAATATATCCAACACAGCACTCTCCGTTTATTTGCAGACGACAGCATCATATACAAACAAATAAAAAACAAAGAAGATGCAATAAAACTCCAACAAGACCTCGATGCTGCAGGTAAATGGGAACAAGACTGGCTCATGCACTTCCACCCAGACAAATGCACAGTAGTAAGTGTAACACAAAAGCGGAAAACAATATCGCATACATATCAATTGCATGGGCACACACTAGAGAAAGCTGACTCTGCAAAATATTTAGGCATTACCATTCAGAATAACTTAAAGTGGGACAAACATATCAACACCATAACAGCTAAAGCTAATCAGTCACTAGGATTCATTAAAAGAAATTTAAAAGTACATTCACCAGCCATCAAAGAACATGCATTCAAAGCTTTAGTACGACTGAAATTGGAATATTGTAACACCATTTGGGACCCACACACACAACAGCAAAAACTTCAAATTGAAAAAATTCAACGGAGAGCAGCCCGCTATGTCAGTAACAGGTACCACAATACAAGCTCTGTAACAGATATGATGTCTGACTTAAATTGGGCCCCACTTGAGGTGCGCCGCATAAGGTACAGACTCGTATTCTTTTACAAAGTCATACACCACTTAGTTGCCATACCATATTCAAATCTATTAATTCCAGTTGACACCAGAACCAGACACACAAATCCAAATTCATTCAGGCACATACAGACATCAAAAGACTGCTACAAATACTCGTACTTCCCCAGGTCTATCACACTTTGGAATCAACTGCCTACAACATTTACCACTGCAGACACAGTTGACGGTTTCAAGAGCATGATCCCAGTATCTGCCTTGATTCCAATTTTCACACCATAATCACTCATATTCATAGTAG
Organism: Bathymodiolus brooksi; assembly: GCA_963680875.1. Taxonomy (NCBI): domain Eukaryota; kingdom Metazoa; phylum Mollusca; class Bivalvia; order Mytilida; family Modiolidae; genus Bathymodiolus; species Bathymodiolus brooksi. The sequence continues at coordinate 82,063,770 of OY804576.1, read as the reverse complement.
TTATCAAATGTATATAGTTTTAACCTTTGATTCATTGTTTATTGTACATATGTTAACTTATGTATAACTAAATTTAATACGGCACTCGGCCAATAATCTTCAGTAGTGAAGGACGGCCAGAAATGTGAAGAAGAAGAACCGATGACAAATTTGGTGCATTCAAAGATTTCCAGTAAAATCGACCCCAAGTCAAATCGGCCCCAAAAAATAAAAATAAAAAAAGAATAAATAAATAAAAATTAAATTCTTCTGAACACCGAAATAGAAATAAACCCTTTTATATTTACAAGGGGTTAATTCAATGACAGAAGGCAAATTCAGCGTCCTCCCCATGACCAATGCACTCGTACATGCATGAGAGCAATGCCATTCGCATACAGAGGTCATCAAGGACATTTAGACTGGAAATGATTAAACAAAATGAAATTAAAGTCCTCCTCATGGCCAATGTACATGGAGGAAATTTACATCATATATATGCAGACACTGAAATTTTATTGGCAAGAGTATTGATTATTTTAAGCATGACTAGATGAATTAGTACCAGATTGCCGAATCCCAGATTGCCAAATATCATAAAGCCGATTCCATTTTGCCGAATCCCATATTGCCGACTTTTTTTAAAAATGACAAAATTTCATCATATTATTAAATTTTATTTAAAAAAAATATTGATGATGTGTACATATTTTATTGAAAGCAGTAATTTTTCGTGCAATTTTAATTAGAAAAACTACAATCAAATGCATACTGATTGTTGAATAGGAGATGCCGATACTCATTACTCAAACAATTGAAGAACAATGGAAAAAAACTACAAATAAGTAAATGTTATTTTTAAGAGTTTTACTAAGTAAGAAAGAAAAACAATGCCGAAAATTGTCGTTAAATAGCAAATTATTTAGAACTGATTGATGATTTCGGTAATCTAAAAATGAACTAGTACTATACCCACAATATCCATTTTTGATAAATGATCAGCAATTAATTAACTCCAAACAAATTTGGGGCGTATTTACAAAACAAAAAATGTGTATTTATTTAATTATTTTTCACATGTCAGCAATTTGGGAATCGGCTAATTGGACTAATATTTAGTTTATTTTCGTATCAATGGTAAAACATTTACTGGTACAAAACATAACTGTACTTACTAGACAGTTTTAATTCTTCAATAATTTTGACTGGGGCTGAATTGACTTGGGGCCGATTTGACCTGCTTCCCATTCAAACCGGTTTCAGTTTCGAAACAGTTTGTCAAACTATCCATTTGTTGCATAAAACTGGTTTTCAACAAACTGAAACTGGTTTTCGAAACTGACCAAACTGCCTAGTAGTGCAGTTTTAGCAGTTTGTTTTCCACGATCATACTAAAAAGCGTTAGACAGAACAAACTAAAGAAAAAGATAAAATGTGAAAACACGTGTAATATAACATTCATTACACATTATTACCCTAAAGCTGAAATACTTCAAAGAATAATCAGGAAGTACTGGCATCTTATTAAAAATGATCCTACAATAGGTACAAAGTTCAAGAAAAATCTAACTATTTGATTCAAAAGAAACAGAAACATTGGCGAATTAGTGAATCGGGCCATAAGATAAATCTTATAATTCCTGCTGAAGATATAATCACGCAGAGCTAATTGATGTGTATCATCAAAACCACAAGAATAGACAAATATATTAATAACGAAACTAATTGACACATTAAATAAATGTTGCAGTTGATTAAGCAATCGATTTAGATATACCAACTAAAAATATTAGTTAATAAAAACAAATAAAACAAAACAAAAAGCAAAAAAGAAATAATAAAATAATACCCAAAAAACAAAAAATTAAACTAAACAAAACAACGAAACTAAATATACAAACAAAACTTGTCTCTTCAATGGTAAACAAGGGGAGAGATAACTAAAGAAAAATATATATCTATATAAATATTATTACTAAAATGAAATAAAGAGTGGTCCTCTGATCATAGTGAAGGTTTCCCTGGAATAAATTATAATTCCGAAACAACCCGAAACATTGAACATGTCCGGGGCGGATCCAGGTGCGCCCCACCCCCCCACCCCCCACCCTAAAATTGAAAAAAATATGTTTTTATGGCATAAAATCGTGATTTTTCACACGAAATACCCCAAAAAAATTTGCGCATCTCTCCGCTCAGTGCAATTTTTTTAAGTGTGCCCCCCCTAACTTGAAATCCTGGATCCGCCCCTGCTCGTAGCACGTTTTCAATGTAAGGCCAGAGATATGATTCACACCAGAAACGGGTGGATATTGGATCAATATCTATGAAAAAAATAAACTGATTTAAAACTATCTATTTGTTTTTGCAGTACCAAACTGTAACCAGTTTTAAAACCGGTTTTAAAACTGCTATCAAAACTTAAAACCGAAACTGAAACTGGTTTGAATGCACCAAATTCGCTCAAGGTTTCAGGTCATTCCGGCCCCAAATCGATTCAGCCCAGGTTGTTCCAGCCCTAAATTAAAAGTCGATTCGGCCCCATTTGAAATTAAATACTTTTGAACTGAAATACACAAGTGTTTATCATTTCAAAATGTTTTTGATCGATTTGAATTTTAAAAATTCAAGCATTAGTATTTGTTGTGTGTAATCAAGAAATCAATGTACTCGTTAAATAAATATATTTATTACAATTAAATGATGATTATACAGCAGTTAGTACTGATTAGTGTACAAGTCTTTGATTGTACTCTAAATTAAGCTACACCCAAGCTAATTTTATTGTTTGATATCGCCAATTAATTTGAACAATTTATAAAATCAAGTGTAGTAAAAACATACAAGAACTCAAAACCCAAGCTAATTTTAGGGTGTGAGAAATTTGAGTCTTTGTTCTGCTGCGCTGTGGCTATAAAAAAGGAACTATGACTGTAGCTTTCATTCATTCCTTCCATGATGTCTTACCCATGTGTAGTGTGTTCCAGACCTGTCAGACTGCGGCAGCAAGCTCTAGAGTGTGACTCCTGTGGAAACTAGTTATCTCCCGCTTATCATTCGGAACACACTTTCTGTTTGACATTCAGGTTTGCTAGTTTATAGCATAATATTTATAGTAGGGCCGGACTTGGGCCGGATCGACCTGATACCGCAAATTTCATGCTCTGAATCTTGCCCATTTTCAAGAGCACTATAAATCATGCAGACATTTACTGATGACAGATGATGTTACATTTAGATTTAGAACCACATCGGTGGTGTAATGCATAGCATTCTTGCCTCGAGTGAGGTAGATCATGGGTTTCAACCCGGTCAGGTCATATCAAAGACTATAAAATTAGTACTTGCTGCTTCTCTGCTAAGGAGCAAAGACTGATTGGCTTACAATCAGGATAATGTGTCCTAGTAGAGCGCTATGTCTACCTGCAGACTGTTGTTTCAGTGAACTAGCACTAAAAAAATCCAACTAAGCGACAGCTGCATGTTGGTCTAGTATAAAGCGGACATCATCATCTCACCGAAATATAATACGGTTGTTTCGAATCATGTCAAGTCCGACCACGTTCCGTCTTTTTCGTGTCTTGACGTCTGAAATTTTCGGCAGACGACTTCCGGTTTTTATGCTATTACTGTGACAAGTTGGTCGTCAGCATATCATAGTCGTAGATGTGATAGATTATAAGTAATTGTAATATGGAGACACCAAGGAAACGGCTGAATAAATACTGGTGTTTGGTACCCCACTATCTGTCTGATATCAGAAATATATAAAGGCAGATCGTTATCATTTCATGATGCTGACAGCAACAATTAAAGAAAGAAAACAAATTTAATTTTAAAGAAGTAATTTTCTTCCGTAAATGGCCGTTTTCGGGTGAAGACGACCGAGGTAAGACGAGTCCACATGCACTCGTCTTTACTCGTTGTGACATCCAATCAGAATGCCTCTAACAAGAAAAAAAATCGTTTAAATATATACCCTAAGCCGGGAATGTCACATTATATACCCTGTCTGATAGCTGAATAACAGATATATTACGGATTTAACCATTGGTTTTTTTCCAAATACAGATTCCAACCGTATTAAATATATTTGTGTCTTTTATTTTCATTTTTTCGTATTTCTAGATGTCCTTTTCCGTATGACGTCAAAATATGTGTCACGTCATATTTCATGGTATGGGGTGTCTCATGAAGGAAAATACTGTACTTTCAATAAAATATTAGTGAGAAAAGCTCAAATATCAGTAGAAAGCTACTTAGTTTATTAGTCGGTGTCACAAAAGTCAAATTTATGTGATGTGTATTTCATAACGCTCAATGATATTGATCTGATAATTTATGCAAATTAATTACTGATCAATGGCGGGCGTCTCTAGGAGTTCGCGATAGTGAAAGTTGTTGGTTTATGGAAGAAATAGGTACTTACATGCGTTGTTGGGAAAGCCCGGGTGATCTTCCTCTCGTGATAGAAATTTTTGTGTCTTTTCGCTCGTTTCGCTGCGCTCCACTCGCGAAAAGACATAAAATTTCTATCACTCGTGGAAGATCACCCGGTCTTTCACAAGAACGTATGTAAGAACCTATTAGTCTCTGCATTTAAGTCTTTGATACCCAAAAAAATTATTTAATTGATATCTGTCTTTTACAGAAAATGTTAAGATTTTGTTAAGTTGAGGAGTCCAGTGTCTAGCATTCCATCGAAATCACATGATCTGGCGGAGGAAAATAAAAAAAAATTGACGGAATGGAAATGATTCGAAACAACCGTATTTGTTTTCGACATGATATAGCTGAAAAACTGCTATTTTGGTATTAAACAACAATCGCTCCCTCACTCAGTTAGATTTAGTCTGATGTAACTTAATCTTTTGTATGCAAAATAATTAAGTATCCAGAAGTTATCTGAACTAGTCTGCAAAGATGTCCGACATTAGGAACAAATCCGACGTAGAGGCAAAACTGCCCTTTCATGGTATAGTGTTATTAACGTTCAAAATTAAGTTTTATGCTTAACTTGTGAACTTGTAATATATCTAGGTTATAAAATTATTCTTAAATTAGAATATAGCTACATTAATTCTGCTTTTGTTTATTATATTTTTATGAATCCAGGTCGTTTCGCTCCAAATCCACGATGTAGCTGAAATATTGTTAAAAGTGGCATTAAGCACCATAACCCTAACACTAACCCCGTTCCAAAACCTTCCCCCGTGTCATTTTGCTCCTATTCCTTTTTGCCCTGGGACATTTCACTCCTGTGTTTTATAGTAAATATAAATATATTGTAAACATTGATTTCTCATTTTAAATTATTTTAATACATGTGTTTTAAACAGTCTTGCTATGTACATTTATGTGGAATTCAAGATGACATATTCCATACATTCAGAAATATATAATAGATGTGCAAATGTACATGCTTCCTAAAATCAAAGAAAAGGTTAGAGCAATGTCTAACTGTTTTATGGGTGTTTGCTATTCTGAATTACATGGCTACTTTTTATTTTACAAATCTTTTATCATAAATTATTTTAAATTTTTTCAGGCACAAAATGTCCAAGTTTGTGAAATTGACCCTGAGGTAACTTCTATGCTTAAAACATTCCGTTTTAGAAAAGAGAAAACTATTGCAGCACTCATGTGTAAGTATATATACATTTCCTTTATTCTCTTGCAAGAGGTTAATACCATTCTATTATAGCTTAATTTTTTACGATGCAATGTACAAAAAATGTATGTACCATGAATTCTTAATTGTAAGGAAGTCAATGCAAGTTCAACGCCCAAATATCATTTTCTCGTTGATTGATTTTTAAGGATTTTGTTCATTGTAATTTCTTATGATTTTAGAAATGAATTTAAACTTTATTTTCTCTATTCTTCTAGCAATGTGGAAAACTTGCAAATGATCTTATATTTTTATAAGTGAAAAGGTGCTGTCGTGGTCCTGATCCTATGGTAGTTGGATTTACAACTACCTATGCAACCAGTGGCTATCACCACTAAAATTGTGAGTTTGAATCACACTCAGGTGAAGTGTACTCGATAAAGTTTGTCAGTGACTTGCAGCAGGTCGGTGGTTTTCTCTGGGTACTCCGGTTTCCTCCACCAATAAAACTGATCGCCATATAGCGATATAGTTGAAATATTGTTAAATGTGGCATTAAACACCATAAACCGTCAACCACCATTTGCTGTGAGGTATTGGTACATGACTGTACTAGATGCAGTCTTGTTTATATTCTACTTGCCATTTGTAATATTATGATTTAAACTGCACTGTAGTGTATTTGTAAGTATAATTTGAAGATATAAAGCGAGTAGTGAAAAGCCGTAAATCTAAGAAAGATGCACAATCCAATGACCAAAAGAAAAAAGAATAAAAAAAAACAAACACTGGTCAACAAAACACTATACCGGTACATAAAACTAAAAAATTGAGCAACATGAACCCCACTTAGAAAATGGGATGAACTTGCATTCTCCAGAAGAGTAAGCAGTTCCTGCTCCACATTACCACCATAGTAACCGTAATGTTTTCAGTATTTAAATATTTGTTGTCATTGATTTTCAGTTAAAGTTGACAAAGACAGGAGAATTGTATTAGAAGAAGAATTTGAGGTAACATTTAAGACATTTAATTGACTATTTCGTGAATCTAAGATTTCTTGGATTAAATTGTCTTTTTAGATTTTATACTATTAGGTATATGTATTATATGACCCTAAAGTAAAGTAATTTTTATATAAAGTCGGAAGCATATATATACAACTACAACATAGAACATGAGCTCTTTGGAGCTCTTTAACCGACTTTATATTTTAAAAACAGGTCAGTGACTTGCGACAGGTCAGTGGTTTTTTCCAGGTACTCCTGTTTCCTCCACCAATACAACTGACCGCCACGATATAACTGAAATATTGTTGGGATTAAATACCATAAACCAGACCATCATTGTTATACCTACACAATGACTGGTTGTAATGAATAATTAATGAAATACTTCTTACTTGGGAAAAACAAGCAAACAACTAAATATTTAGAGAAAAAATATTATTATAGAAAAATGTTTTAATTTGTAATGCATCATTTTTTTAATAATTATATAATTCATTCCTTATGTTTTCTGTAGGACTGTTCTATAGATGAATTACAGGCAGAACTACCAGAATGCCAACCTCGTTACTTAGTCATCAGTTACATAAGAAATCACAGTGATGGTAGAATATCATATCCATTATGTTTTATATTCAGTAGTCCTCAAGGTAAGATTAAAACATTTATCCTGCACTTGTTTTGTTTGAACAGGAAAATTGCATTGACTGGATAACTTTTTGTTATATACTGTAACTTACCGAAATATAGCTTTTTCTGCTACCCTTGTCACATGTTACCTGTTGAGCTTTGGGAACCTAATTATTAATCCAGTTCACTTCTTGTTGACAGAAAATATCAAAAGGGGAAATCAAGGGATATTTATATCATTTTATTATTTATTTCAAAAATATAAACATTGATGGATTAATGTGATTTTTTTTGCAGTATAAGCACAATATTAATTCAGTGTCTTAAAATATAAAGTTTATGTGTATTTGGCACAAAAATGGAGAAAGGCTATATATGAACATTGCCTTTATCCCAGTTTTTAAGCCTCATACACATAAACTTTATAGTTTAAGACACTGCACTAACATTGTCTATATTATACCTAGAGTTGTCTCCCATGTAGCTGAATATTTTGAAAGTCTGAAAAATGGGAGTATTATTTTTATCTAGGTAACTGTATTCGATATATAAGCTATAGCCCAGTAGTCCACTCTAACAAGAGATTACTACTTATATAAGGCCATTTTCACATGAAAGAATAACAAGCAAAACAATTTCACCCATTGTGTGTACACAATTACATTGTAGCATCAGGCCATTAATTATTTAGTATTTTATCATACTGTTAGGTCAATGAAACAACCCATAATATAATTTAAATTAACCTTTTTAGAAGGAGACTGCTGTTTATGTAACTTTCCAATTAGTCAAGTGTCCCTGTGAGGGAACTCAAGGGTATACCTTTTTGAAAGTCTTCAGTTGGACTCTGCCAAGATCATCAGACAGGAATGCTCAAAAGATGTACCAGTATAATAACACTAGATATGAAAATTCAAAAGAAAAATGAGCAGAAAAAAGAAAAAGTTATGGTCCAAAATTCCACTTAAAAGAAAAGTTTTTTTTCTCCATCTCATCAAAAATAAAATGAAAACGTTTGGAAGATTCAGATCATTGAAAACATTCAGATCCAAAGCATAAGTTAAGGAGGAGTTCTTTTATTGATGTTATTCATCTATAGGATTTTAGGTATGGTAGTAGGTATCATATATTGCAGCCTTACGTCTACTTGAACCAAATACTGACTGCCTTCAACAAATTGAAGATTATGTCAGTTTAATTACATATTGCTATTTTTTTTCTTTTAACCAATTTTTTTGTTATTTTGTAGGATGTAAGCCAGAACAACAAATGATGTATTCAGGATCCTTAAAAGCACTTATACACCTAACTGGTTTAACAAAGGTAAGATGTTGTCATTGGTTTGACACATTTGGTGTAGGTATAACAGTTGACGTTATTTGATAGTGTTTTACTTCCATTTTAACAAACATCAGTGGATCGATTTGAAACTATACAGTGGTATGTACATGTATACAGTCTTAAACACTAGAGGCTCAGTGGACTGAACCTTCCATAGGTGCTTCCCATCAAATTTCGGTTCATTTGGCAAAGCAGTTTCAGAGAAGAATTTTAGAAATCGACCAATCTGAAACAAGAATTGCCTGTGGCGGCCATGTTTGTTAATGGATCGGGACAAAATGAGCAATCTTTATAGAGGACCACCCATAGATGCATCCTACCAAGTTTCGGTTCATTTGGCAAAGCGGTTTCAGAGGAGAAGATTTTTTTAGAAATCAACCAATTAGAAACAAGAATTGTCTGTGGTGGCCATGTTTGTTAACCGATCGGGACGAAATGAGCAATATTTATAGAGGACTTTCCATAGATGCTTTCTACCAAGTTTCGGTTCATTTGGCCAAACGGTTTCAGAGAAGATTTTAAAAAATCGGCCATTCAGAAACAAGAAATGCCTGTGGTGGCCATATTTGTAAATGGATCGGGATCGAAATGAGCAATCTTTATAGAGGACCTTCCATAGATGCTTCCTACCAAGTTTTGGTTTATTTGGCCAAACGGTTTCAGAGGAGAAGATTTTTAAAAATTGGCCATTCAGAAACAAGAATTGCCTGTGGTGGCCATGTTTGTCAATGGATCGGGACGAAATGAGCATTCTTTATAGAAGACCTTCCATAGATGCTTCCTACCAAGTTTCAGTTCATCTTGCTGAGGGGTTTCAGAGGAGAAGATTAAAATGTGAAAAGTTAACGGACGACGGACGCCAAGTGATGGCAAAAGCTCACATTGCCTTTGACAAGGTGAGCTAAAAAAGTTTCATGGTCAGTCAAGTATTTGATGTAGTGCTTTTTTTTTTCATGTACGAGTACAAACTCGTGCTCGTAAGCTTTATAACTGTAAGACCTGATCAAACCAATGACTATTAAATTGATATATGTAGAATAACATCCAACTTTGAAGGTCGAGATAGACATTATTGCTAATATCACAGCAAGTCCGATATGTTCCATTTTGCAGTTCTTTCCTCATTCATGACTTGTCACCTGGTTTATAACTAGAGTAACGCGACGGGTGCCACTAGTGTTAGCAGGAACTGCTTACCCTTACGGAGCACCTGAGTTCACCACCGGTTTTAAGTGCGGTTCATGTTGCTTGATTTTTTGTTTTCTGTAGTGTTTTGTAGATCGTTGTTTTTTTCTTTTGGCCATTGTGTTGTCTGTCCTTCGATTTTTGGATTCTGGTTACCCCTTTGGTATCTTCAAACTCTTCTTACTATATAAATTGACGTATTTTTTCAGACATATGAAGTAAGAAATACAGACGAGCTCACAGAAGAATGGCTATTGGAGCAGCTTTGTAAAGTTTAGAACTATGCAAATTAAATTTCTTACATATAAAGTATTATTCCCACCATGCAGTTTGCTCCAATAAATACTACTAGAACATCATGTAGAGAAATAAGAAACATAATGACTAGACCTTTGTATATACTTACTATTGAGCCATATAATTTCTCAGTGAAAGATACTACAGTGAAACCTGATGAAACCGGACCCTGAGTAAACCGGAATACTGTCCATTCCGATCTAAATTTCAAGTCCCCAGTTTTTTCCTTAATAATCTTTGTTAAAAATCATTGAATAAACCGGACACTGCACATTCCGAATTCCGGCCTTGACTTGCGGTTCCAATACACTAATTACTGTTATAATTTATCTCCGTAAACCGGTCATGATCAGATCAATCAAGCGTGTGTTTACATATATGTGAATATCGATCGGTAGTAAGGGGAAACGTATTGAAAGTGTTTATCGAAGTGTGTATATTAGCACACCTGTAATTAGTGATCACTGGTAACTCATGTTTAAATGTTCATTAAATGTTAAACAAACATGGAATCAACATCTAAAAAGCGAAAGCTTAATCAAGATGAAATACCCCGTATAACTTATAAGTGGTTTTTTTCGCCGGGACGCTTTTAAAATATCCAACGTGGCCATGGGGGAATCCTTCCCGAAAACAATGCATATGTTGACAATGATCATAAATGAACAACAAACAATGCCTTATTATTTAAGTGATGAACTAGCATCCAAGACATAAAAAATGACAAATACATTTGATTCCTATTTTCTTTTTATTTCAATCATTAAAAGCTTGAGTAAACACAGTCTGGCAGTCTAATTATACACTAAGTAATTAGGACACCTTCATACATACACACATTCTTATCGACAGCATTAGATTATTTTATGCACGGTTAGATATAGTCACACTTTTTTTTAGTTTATTTTCGTATTAACGTTTACTGGTTCAAAACACAACTCCACTAGAGAGTATTACAATAAATGTAATTCTCTGAATAATTAAAAAGTATTATACGCATTTAATGATTTTGTGGAATAGTGTCTAAACAAGTAAAGAAATACGAAAATATTAGACAGTAGTAAATGTGCACCCTCCTGCAAAATAAAGAATCTGGACAAAAACCCGTGCATTATGCATAAGAAATTACGATACTCAATTATTTCAAAACAATTTCTATTTTGAATTGTTAGTTAAGCAATTCAGACAATCTGAATGTAATTCTAATATAATGGTCTATCCGCTAAAATTTGATTTTGGTAAAAACTCAAGATCGCAAAAATTAAGTACCGCTAAAAAAAATCCACCAATTTGGAAGAAAATCGTGAAATTTGGCTCCCGTGAAAAAACCACTTATACGGTAGTCAGAGAGTAGACACTGAATAAACCGGCCCACTATCAATACCGGCCGTGAAACGTGGTCCCAATGGTGGCCGGTTTACACAGGTTTTACTGTATATGTTATTCAGGATCTTCAGAGGATACGAGTTCATATTCCCTGTCTGTTTTCTATGTACCATTCGTCTGACGGCTCAGGGGATATAGAAAACAGACAGGGAATATGAACCTGTGAAGACCGATTAACAATTATATTCTACTGGAGTGTTCTTATTAAACTATCATTAGAAAACCACAAACTGTGACGCTTTTCCGGATATATTTCGATTATCTCCCCTTTTTACAAACAGAAAAATTAATATCAGAACAGATATGGGGGGGGGAAAATCCGCACAAACAAATTGATTTTAGCATTTTTTTATTGTAATTTTTTTTTTTTAATGAGTAAAAATATGAAACGATGATGAGATGCATTTTTCAAAAATCCTGTCCATATCCATGGTTCTACCACTGGGATACATGCTCATATCCCAGACTTGTTTAACCAATTAGATTACAGGATTAGCCAAGATATTTCACTCCAGTACAATATAATTTTATATTGTGTACCGGTATTCAGGTCTTCTTCTTTTTTTGAAAATATTTTTAGATAAATATGGTCATTTATTTTATTTTTTGTTTTCAAACTTATGCTTTGTATTTTTTTGAATAAAATGAAGGACTTGTTTAAAATTAATATTGTATATGTAATTTTTCATTATAAAATAATAAAGTACAGTCAAACCTGTATTAAGAGGTCACCTTTGGGACAGGCCTTTTAAGACAGGTGGCCTCTTAAAAGAGGTTCAATTTATATGAAATTTTCTATGACAGGACAAGAAAAAGGTGACCGCATAGGCAGGTTTGACTGTATTCTAATCAAAGTATTCAATTACACATATCTCAAACTCTCAAGTAAAATGTCATTCTCAACCAACTACAAGTGTAACCAACATCCACTTTGTATTATAGAAGCATCTTTTTCAGTTGTTCTCTTTAAATTATGTTAATTTAGAGACTTACAATAAAATACCAATTATGCACGATATAACTGATATATTGTTGAAAGTGCAGTTAAATACCATTACTTTAACCCCCGATTATGCATAATTCTTTCAATTATCTATTGAAACATGCAAATAAATGTGCCAAATTCACTGCTTAAATATGTTATATGTACTTATGTAACTTTAAACCTGTATCCCATTATTCCCTTGTAACTAGAATATTTATTGAACTTAGTTTTGTATTATTATTTTTTGCGTCACTTTTACAGATGTTGGAAATCTTTATGCAATGTATTTTTTTAAAACTTTGTTTATTACCATACACCATATGCAGACTTATTTTATTCAAAAAGCTATTGTAAATTTCTATGTAAACAAGGAACCAATTTCATTTTTAATAAACATTTATATAGCTTAATTATTAATATAGCTTTTTTATCCAAGTTATTTTTAGTTTTATTCAAATTGTTGTTAAAAGAAATATCCACTTTTGATGGGACCACATTTCACAATGTATATTATTTTCCTGTAAAGTGAAGCCTTTCTAGTTTTTTTGTTACATTTGTGTAGTTTAAAACATTGTAATTTTTTTATATTTGAAATAAGTACATTTAAAATTTTTTACCTTGTTTTCTTGTGGTAAAATAAGACAATTTTTTATTATAGAAAAGTGCTAGAATTTTTTTTAATTTAACTTTATTTGACCTTGACTCAAGTTTTCTTATATTACAGTAAACATACATGTATGATGTTCTACATTTTGTTCGTCTCAAGATATTAAGCTGATTTTAAGAGTTTAGTTATATTGATATACAACGTTTTAAATACAGCTGTGACATTCCTGTTTTTATTAATATTTCATCATTGTTCACATTCCATGAAATTGAGTTGATTCAGGATCAGGACTTTGCCACTTGTTTGCATATTTACTGGAGGTCGGTGGTTTACTCCGGTTTCCTCCACCAATTAAACTGACCGCCATGATATTGTTGAAAGTTGCGTTGAGAACCATAAAACAAACAACAACCATTAATAGTACAGTAAGACCTTTCTAAATCAAACCTTCTGAAGACATTTTTGGGTTCATAGTAGACAAGTTTTCAGTTTACACAGGTTAAATTTACAAAGATTTCCTACATTAGGACTTTATTTAAGGTTGTAGGCCTAGGGTATGGGAGATAACTCTATTTTCATTGTCTTCTCAAATATATGGTCATCTGTGCATTTGAAATTCCAAGCTTCTTGGCAACACAGATTGTTTACATTGGATATGGGCATTCCCAGCGAAATATGTTGTAAAAAAAAATGCCAGGAATGTAACACATTTTGTTTGAGAAAACTTTTTTTTCCATTTAATTTCAAGTGTTTGTTAAATAAAAAATATATTAAATATATAAACCAGAATCTTACATATTATGAAACTATTGTACAATTGCTTTATTTGTAATGAATTAATCAAGTAAAATCACCTTCAAACGACCCCTCCCCCTACCCAACAGACCTGAACATAAAAAAAAAGACATGCAGTAATTTGGTAATCGGTCAACTATAAGAATTCAAAAACTTTTTGTTATTGATATCTAGTTTTTTATCTCATAAATAAAGAAACAGCAAAGGTTGAGTGTGTAATAACTTTCCATCACAATTTCATTTTTTCTGGGTGCCATCCATCAAAAACATAATTTTAAATATTTTAAAAATCCGACAGTAAAAGTTTGTAAAATTTGGTACAATTATGTCTATATGTATATTCTTTACTGTAGCATTTTTTGGTGGAAATTAATCGACAGGATTTTTTTAATGAGATTTTTAATACCAGGGTGGTATATCTCAGGGCATCCCCCCTTTTTCCCCAATTTTAACTGTTTTGCACATGATTATCTCCAAACAGGATATTTATATATGCTATATATTTCATAATTATTCAACAATAACACTCCCTTTCAACCAGAAATACATGTGTATATCTATTACAAGCTTCCGAAACTAGTATTACCATCTGGCGTCAAGTATATCCCCAAAATTGCTATATTTAGGATGTGCTATGCAGAAAACGGGACGGTGAAATTTCTTGAAACTTTGGCAGATAATGTATTTACACATAACTATTCAATGATGCAAATTTAAAAAAAAAATAACTATGGGAAAATTTTGGGGTTACCCAGGCCTACACCCTTAAAGTTCAATTTATACAGGGTTCTGTTTTATTCAGGATTCCGTTTTTAAATAGGTTTTATTGCAATTATTTTTTAAAGATTAATTTGCTGATATAACTTGAATATATTGATTAGTTTTATTTAAAAATGATGGGTCCCTTCCATTTTGACACAAGGTTACAAGTGTAGAATTTTGTTAGATATTATTACAGTGGAACTTGTGCAATCCGACATCTGAGTTTTCCGACATCCTGTGACATCCGATAAAAATTATGGTCCCAAAGTATTTCTGTTAACTAAAATAAAACCTGAGTATTCTGACATCCTGTACAATCTAACACATTTCCTTGGTCCATTGGTGTGTCAGACTAGATATGTTACACTGTACTTTCAATGAAATGTTAATGAAAGCATTTATTTGTTTTTGTATAAAAAAAAACAACATTAGACTTTATTGAGTGTGTTATATACATTTTTTGCACATCAAATGTACTGTGGTACTGGTCATGTGTTTTTCTCTGTATGGAGGACTTTGTAACTTGATGTCATGGTGCAATATAAATATAATTCTTTAATTATGTGTATTTATTATTTCATTTGTATTCTTATTACTTTGTTTTTGTTTTTGTTATTTACTTTTTCAGAGACCTATGAGGTTTTTTTTTCTATGTTTGTGGATCATGTTAAATTTTGCTTTTTCAGAAACCTATGGTTTTTTTAACAGTTTTTTTTTAAAATTTGTTGAACATGTTAAATTTTATCATTATACTGCTAATGTCTTAAATGGGGGCCGTGGGTATAAATAGCTGTGGGCAAAACAAGCATTCAGATTGTTCATTATTTTGACCATGGTTATCTCGAGGAGGAAAAATCAATGATACATAGTTTCACAGTTACTTTTGGAGTAAAATATTTGACAGACATGGTCACTAGTGTTCCTCCCTACTAAACTTTCAGTCTTATTTAAAATAATATTCATCAGTTTAAAAACTACAAAAATCACTTTGAAAATTCAGATTTCTGAGGTATGTGACCTTTAGGTCACGTTGGTGATGTGACATACAGTTTCATAAATATGCTGTTCATATCAACTGGAATTTTTTATGATAAGCTCCGCCCACAAATTTTATCTGTAGGCACTACCGCAAATTCCCCTTTAATAGGGAAAGGATGAAATTTCATGCAAGTAGAAGATTCTCTGTTATTTTTAATACATTGAAATAAAGAATATTCAAGTTAATAAAAAAAAGAGTTTATCAACTCTTACCAAATTTAATTATTTTGTCTTTTCTTAATTTTTTAAAACCTTGTAAGCTAATTTGAAATATTACTGATAAATAACAGCTCTAAATAGTGACACTATAATATACAATATATACATTGGATAAATAAACCTATTATATACACATGTAGTTGACGTCAAATACATTGTTGTTCCTCTCGCTATGACCATATTTGTTTGAACCGCATTTACCGTGTAATGGTTAGCGTGCTCGTCTCAAGTGTGGTAGATTGTGGGTTTGAATCCTGATCGGGTCAAACCAAAGGCTATAAAATTGATATTTGTTGCTTCTCTGCTAAGAACGTAGCATTAAGGAGAAAGAGCAATGACTGGTTGGCCCCGAATCGGGATTATGTGTCCGAGTCTATCCGCAGACTGATGTTTCAGTGAGCTAGGACTATAAAAATCCAACTAAGATGTTGGTCTAGTACAAAGTAGACATCATCATCATCTCCATGAAAATTAACTTGTTCTCGTCATGATATATCTGGAAAAAAACTGCGGAGTTGGTGTTAAACAGCAATCACTCACTCAATATTTGTTTGGGTTTTTTTTATCGGTTACCATCAGTCTTCTCCTCTGGGGTTTCACCTTCAATACTATCAAATGGATGGAACCATTATTCCAGTTACATGGTTGCTATAGACCATTTCACCTTTCTGAAATTATATATTTTTTTATAGTTTTTTAGAGGAGTTATTTTCCTTCAAGTCTGGCAAAATGGTCCCCTTTCATGCAATTTCAATGAAATAGCATATATTTTTCCCCTAATCTGTTCAAAATTTTAATGTGCACAAAATGTTTCTGAAATAACCATCATCAGGTATGCTCATAATCAAATATTGGAAAGCCAAGCGTTTTAAAAGTTTTTAGGAGCAAGAAAACCAAAGGGCCCAAACAGGATAACCAAAATCAATGGGCCACCTATGCCCGAGGGAGGAGAACCTTAGTTTTATTAATAGAATTGTCCTCTGGTTTTTACAAGGTTCAAATATCTGGCCCAAAGGGTATTGTGAAGTATTGCCATCACTTGGCATCCATCATCGTCTGGTGTCGTCATACTCTCTGAAATCACTAGGCCATTTGTTAAGCAAGTTGTACTCTCACCCTCTATTACACCTTAACACTATTATTAGAAAATGGATCACCATGACACAGGGCACCCGATTTTATTGGATAACCATTTATGGCTATTCACCGTCACTGGTGCATCTTGCTACTAGTACCAGGAAAAGAATCACCGTCACCAGAGCACCTTATCTTATTATATTTTAACAGACATCTCACCATCACTTCCTTTAATCTGTCAAACATGTCACATGTCTCTGCATTAATTTGCGAAAAATTTCCAACTTCAAATTAAACCACCATACAGGCATTGCATACAGATAACTTTTACAGAGATTAGTACCAAAGCAAATGACAACCAATCACAATAACCCAAAAAAAAGGGGGGGAATTCTAACAAAACTAGAATTGTGAGTAACCTCACTGAGTGATACCCCCCGCTTGCAATACTATGATGTTCAAACTTTGGAATACAGGTATATTAGCAAGTTAATTATCTCCCCTTCTAAATTTTAGACAGCAATGGTATTCCTTCATGCACATCTGCAGGTTGTGTACTACAACTGTGTAAAGTTTCAATAATCAGATTAGTAGGAGTTGCGCTTACAAGGTACATGCCCCCCCCCCCCTTTTTCGTGAAAGTACAAGTTGAATTATCTCCCCTTTTAAATTTTGGACAGCAACCATATTCCTTCATGTGCATCTGCAGGTAGTGTACTACAAATGTGTAAAGTTTCATAAAAATCCAATAAGTCGTTTAGGAGGAGTTGCACTAACAAGGTACATGGACAGACGGACGGACGGACAGGGTGATTCCTATAAACCCCCCAAAACTTTGTTTGCGGGGGGTATAAAGAGGCCAGCATAACAATACGAAAACTAATTTCTTTTAGTTTTAATTTATTTACATAATATACAAAATGCTTGGTTGACAAGAAAAATGTTTAACATCTCAAAAATGTATTATTAATAATAATAAGCAAACTAGACTGACTTGTGGCCAACCATTCAATAGTCATTAAAATAAAGAAGATAAAAATAATAATTTATCTTGACAATAAAACATATTGTATCAATTTTCCTTCCATATTAATTCAGATAATAAATGTGCCAGACAGAATGAATGCTTTGATGAATATAGGCACTAGTATAATAAATATCACAGATGTCTAAATCAAACAAAAAGATCAGTCCACTTGAGGGTTGTTCTGGAATAAGTACTCTGCCTGAAAGTAGAAAATTCATAGTTCTATGTTAAAAATTGAGACATTATGAATAAGTCAGTGAATTGGAAAATCCTACACTGATGATATAATAATACATTTGATACTCATATTATATACCAGGGAGGGTTATGGTGTTTAACGCCACTTTCAACAATATTTCAGTTATATTGGTGGTATGAAATCAGAGTACCCAGAGAAAACCACTGACCTGTCACAAGTCACTGACAAACTTTATCACATAATGCTGTATCGAGTACACCTCGCCATGAGTCGGATTCGAATTCACGTGTGTTCCATTGTTCAAAATACAATCAAGGTATTATTATATATCTTAGTAATGACAATTTAACCTTTTTTATCCCCCCTCTCAAAAAACCAATTGGATACAATTTTACTATCCTCTTATGAGAAAAAGAAAACCATTATTTGAAGTAAGTCATGCTTTCTTAGAAAATAGCTTGTCAGCCCTTTTCATTTACATAAGTTATGCTCTTCTTCCTAAAATTTTGATTTTTTTTCTGTGACAAGTTATCACAATTTCACTTCTATATTCTGATATCAAATATTTCTATAAACTACTTATACTATCTTTTGAAATACTTAATTGTTCTTAACAAAAAAAATTAGAAATTCTATTATGAACAATAGAAATTTCTTCATGATATCTAACAAATTTTTGTCAACATCTGTAAATATGAAACATACCAAGTAATCTAATGGGTCTTCTGGTCTAGTTTTACAACAATCTATTAGTCCCTGTGTCAGTGTAGGCATCACATGCTTCATTAGATAGTTCCTCAGAGGTATTGATTGTGCCTCTAATAATTCATACTCTTCTCTTTTTACTTCATTCAATCTTTGTGTCTAGAAATACAATGTAAGTACTCATTAACATGTGAACAAAAAGGTTGATCGATTGATTGATGTTTAATGCCAACTTTAGCAGTATTTCAGCTATATCATGGCATGAACTGAACAAAAAGGTGAATTGACTAACAAAGAATATACAAATTCTTCCAATCGGAGGTTGAATGAATTTATGCTGGGTAAACTGCCTAGTTTTCAACAGACAACTAGAATGTAGATGTAACAGTTAAAATTACATGGTCACTATAAATGACTGCATTATTTGTCCCGAAATATGGTTTTTGAATATAATATGTTTAGTTAATGAGATTTTTCTCTATTTGAGACAAAACTAGTGAAACAAATACCATGATTTTGTTCATCTTGTGAAATGTTTTGAAAACATTATATTTTTCAATAAACATTAATACATCTAGTATGTTTAATTATTTTACCCATTCTTCTTGTCTCTGTTTCCTCAAAGCTGATTCCTCTGCTTCTTTTCTTTCTCTCTCTTGTCTTTCTTCTGTTTCTTTTTTCAGTCTAGCTTCTTCTTCTTGTCTTCTCATTTCTTCTAATTCTTCTGGTGTTGGACCTTAAAACAATTATAAGACATTTGTAAATATATTTGATGCCTAATCTTAGTCAACATAAAATAAAGTGGTATACCAGCATATGCACTTAAGCGTGATCAAAGCACAGATAGTACATGCCAGCCCAATTTCCTAAATGTTCAAATTGCAATACAAATAATACGTACCGTATTTAGGGTTGTATAATGTGCATTGGTGCATAATGCGCACCCCCTCTTGGCCTTGAAAATCTCCAGAAAAAACTCTATAATGGGTCTTCTGGTCTAGTTTTTAAAAAATTGCCGTCGGAAATGTAAGAATTAAATATCAATCGTATATATTTTTCAGTGCTTTGAGCATGTTTCATTTGCTGTGAGGATTTAAGAACTATTTATCTCTTCATCTTCAATAAAGTTGCAAAATATTAAATGTGTTGGGTTTTATTGGCGGACATGTGATTTCCCGGTCTGGGAAAGAGTGAAACACATTGTTCCTGTTTATAATGCACACCCCTCCTACAAATTAAAGAATCTGGGCAAAATCCTGCGCATTATACAACCCTAAATACGGTAATTTGATTGATGTCATTTTTATCTATCTCTACGGTAATTTGATTGATGTCATTTTTATCTATCTCAAAATATTTTTCTAAACTATCGATATTCTGAATTCAAGTCTTTTTTGTTATTATATATGAAAGGTTACAATGATATTTGTGTCATTTAACAGTAACACGATGGATGCCAATATTGTAGTAGGAGCTACTTACCCTTCCTGAGCTCACTAGTAGGAGCTACTTACCCTTCCTGAGCTCACTAGTAGGAGCTGCTTACCCTTCCTGAGCTCACGAATGAAATGGGGTTTGTGTTAATTAATCTGAAGTTTCCTGTGTGGTATTTGGTCAATCATTGTTTGTCTATTTTTCCCTTTTCTTGTGGCAATTGCATTGTCTGTAATTCTTCAATTTACAGCTTCTGATTACCCTTTTGGTATCTTCAAACTTTTCTTAAGCTCAGAGAATAATTAATAGTTTAAACTCACCATAATTTCTAGCTCCTCCAATTACTTTCTTCATTTTCTCTACAGTCTCTTTCATCATGACAGATTCGTCTTTTGTGACATCAATTTTGATGGGATCAATTTCACGCTCGTCAAAGTATGTCAGAACTGTGTTTTCTTCATCGTTATTATTCCTGTATTGTGTTAACCTCCTGTTTAGTTCTGTTTCTGTGTTGTGTGTTCCATGTACAACACTTTCTGGCAGGTTCATCACACGGTTACGTAAGAATTCGTCATTAGCTTCCAGACAGAAGATAAACTCTGGCATAATTTTTTTGTCATAATTTCCTTCCTTGTCTGATTCTTCTGCTTCTTCTCCATCAGTAGCTGTTATATAAATAAACAAGTTAAAATATAGGTGACGTTACAATTTACAGATGTTCAAAGGACGAATCTTTGAATTTTTTCATGAATTTGAAACAAATATTGTGATAAAGTAAAATAAATCTTAATGTAAAAGTTAATTAAATTTCTTATCAATCAAACCATACAATATAATATGAAAATTTATACTTTCTATTTAGTTTTTTAAAATATTAATATGGCATCTCTTATCAACAATTTTTTTTTTTTTTTTTTAGTTATGTAGAATTGTCTATTGCTTAATGTCCAACAGTAAATCTTACATGCATATTCAGGATGGTATTCAACAAGTTCCCTAATATATAAAAAAATTACCGAAATAAAACAGAAATAGGACAAACGGAGTAATGACTTTTGACTGCCACTAGAAAATAATGGGAGTTGTGTAGTGATGAAAATATTTAGCCTTTGTAGCAGCTACAATGCATCTTTTTCAAAATCTTACACAAATAGTCTTTAACATACAAGGAGTGTGGCAACCTCCAAACAATTCGATCACTACAGTCCATGGTCAGACTTTTCCCTTTACAACCTGACAATCCCCCAACAAGAGGGCATCCCTTATCCACAACCAGGGGACGTGCTGGGTAGCTCTCTGAGGTGAGTACCCAATATACCGTAGCTAAAAATCACTCTAAATACATATATTGCAGTAACTTACCATTAAATAAACCATCTTCTTCATTTTCTACATGGTCTTTCAATTTTGGGAAACCATCTAAGACAAATCCTTGGTTCTGACACGGCATGGAATGTAACTTTTCTTTATAGAACTGTAAAACTTTAGGATCGGTCAGTCTATTATTATTTCCTGCCATTTCTTCATTGATTTGATCTAGTAACTCTTGTGCTTCCTGTGCTTTGTTGTCATCTTCGTCTTCTCCTTCCTCCTCTGTATCTGCTCGTCTGGCTTGAGCTTTCTGAAGATAAAAAGTTAAAATATTAATTAGATGGTTTGGTTTGGTTTATGGTGTTTAGCACCACTTTCAACAATATTTCAGTTATATTGTGGCAATCAGTTTTATTGGTGGAGGAAACCAGAGTATCCAAAGAAGACCACCGACCTGTCACAAGTCACTGACAAACTTTATCACATTGTGTTGTATCGAGTACACCTTGCCATGAACGGCATCCAAATGCACAACTATAGTAGTGATGGGCACTGGTTGCACAGGTAGTTGTAAATCAAACTATCATACGATCACGACCATGATGGCCCCTATTAATTAGAGGGATACATGTTTGAAATTATGCATGCAAATTTCAACTTGACTAGAAAAAAGCTCAAATAAAAGCTTTCACACTCTTTGAATATGTTTCAATTGGACCAATATGGTAATTTATGAATCTATAACAAGGCTAATAAAGATAATATTATACATGTATTATATAAAATCCCGGCAACAATGTTAAATAGACAGATTTTTCTTAAAATACATAAAAAGGTATGAAACACAGATTTAAATTGTTATAATGAATTTGGTATTAAAATTCTTAAATAATCAAAAATAATAGTATAATGAAAACAAAGTTGAGAATTTGAAAGCTAACCAAAACAAAATCTGATGAAACTGGTACACATGATATTTTACTGAACTCCTCATTTTTAATATATATAAGTAAACAATTACTTACTAGATCATCTATTGCTTGATCTATCACATCTTTGATCTTAATATGATGTAGCTTGTAGAAATCACAGAGTTGTTGTATACAAGTTGTCTTTCCTGATGCTGGAGGACCTAATACACATATTCTAAGGGGCTGAAAAAATTAAAATTAGAATTGCTTGTTATTTTTATTTCTGTTTATTCCAAATAATATCATTAACAACTTTTTACTAATTATTTTCTTTTTGTCAAAGTAAATCTGGAACTGAAACATTTTTACTGTTCAATGTTCATTTTAATAATTTACACTTTTAAACAATATAGTAGAGCTGAGCATTTCCTGTATTTATTGATCAATATGATGTCATTATTTTTAAGTTATTTTCTAACCATTCATGTTCTTATATACATTATGTATTACAAGTTGAAATTCACTATTTTTGTAAATGAAAAAAATCATCCTATTAAATAGAAAGTGAATGAAAATTTAAAAATCACACAAACTGAGTGAACAGAATGCCTCCCCCTCGCCCCCTCAAAAAAAATTACATTCATGTTTTATTTCAATAAAGTCATACAAATTTGTCTTGAAGACACAAGTTACCTGTAATTTTCTGGAATCCTTGTATTCTTTGATGATTTGCATTATATTTTCTACAATACCAGACTCGGATACCCAGTTGATTCTCATGTTTTCTTTAACATTTACAGCATCCATTCTTAGATTTACCAACAACATATCAAAATCAGCTTGCTGTAAAATAAAATAATTTATACTCATTATCGGTATGTACTTATTGGTAACACTCATTATTATATATGTTTTTTTTAAACATTACAGAGATCCTTGGCAACTTGCCTAGATGAGTCCTGGATTCACCATTTTCAGTTGGGACTCACCAAAGTTTTCAAAGTTTAGATTCATACAATGATGAGATCATAATTTTCAGAAATATCTTTTGGACAAGTATCAGAGCATTCTTTGAAAGCCCATTTTCTTAAGTTTAATAGTTATTTGTTTTTGATCCAAATCTCCAATACATTCATGTTAAGCTATACATTAAGCAGCACCAAATTACATATGCTTTCTCTCTTTTTTTAATCAAATGTGTAGATTGTCTCCCATGATTTACTTACCTCAATATCCTTATTTAGCAATGCCTCTTCTTTGGTTATGGATTTAACTTTTCCGGTGCCCAAATTCTGACTAACAGTCTGTAATATATGACAACAGATAAATATCATAATGAAATATACAAATGTACATGGTATATCACAAATACAAAAATAATACGAATTTTTAATGAATAGTACCTATCTGAAAGTGAAATAGATAATAAGATTGTCATTTATTATAAGCATGAATGATTATTTCAAGATTTTACAGAACTAAAAGTAGATGAAAACAAACTTTATTATGATAGAAGAAATTCAAAGAAATCAATTTGAATTTTTTTCAAATCTGTTTGTACGTACCTTGACAATTTCAAACAGAGTATTATTTGAATCATCTTTGGCAATTAAATACCTCACTTTTGGTCGACTGTCTGCAATATTTTGAATTACCCTAAAGTGAAAAACAAAGCAAAATTGAAAACATGAAAATTGTAACAATTAACAGAGGCTATAAATAAACACCCATCAAAATAATAAATTTAACAGATGGAAAAAAAATAGACAATATCACTTTTATTATAATTACAAAGAAAAGGGTAAATTTATAGATATATTAAAGGATTAAAACTAAAAGCAAAAAAAAACTGGAGATATCATGATTTCCAATGAGAGAACGGTCAGATGTGACGATCAGTGATCATTACGGTCATGTGACATTCAATAGGTAATGTGCGCACTCACAAGCTTCTGTTTTTGTTGGAAATCATTGAAATTAGGAGTTTTTATATGCACAAAATTGTGACAATGAAGTAATAAACTGTGTTTTGTTTTAAATACACCAGTGGGACAAGAAAAATTTAATTGACTTGTGGAAGGATTGTGATCGATTGTAACAGGGTTGTTTGCCAATTGCACATTGCATAAGGGTGCAAAGATGGCGACACCAAATACAACTTCCGTAATGGAAGGTGCCAAAGATAAAGGATTATAAGATAAAGTAAAACAAACTCATCAAACAGCTCTCTAACACCTACCCAGCTAAATCCTTGATATGGATAGTAGGTACAACATTCTGTCCATCTCCAAAACATAAAAGTTGGGGTGCATTGTGCCAGGCAGACTGAAATAGTGTTAAAATGTGAATTTTTATATATTTACATAAAATAATATATATATATATATATACATGTATATAAAAAACTTATTAAAACATGCATTTAATCAACTTTTTCCTTGTTGCTGATATGAAAATTGGGATATTAGTATTAACCAGTAGTATAACTCTCATAAAATTTCTACATGTGAATTTTTATGACATTGCTCACATCTTTGTTTTAAATCCTAAGGACTGAGAGTAAGTTTTTATCTTTGTTTATATTTAACTGTCCATTAGTTGTCCACAACCTGGAACACCACGGAATAGCTGAAATACTGCTAAAGTTGACATTAAACACCAATCAATCAATCAGTCTACAATCTGGCTTTAATGTTTCCATCGATATGTTAAAGCAAAATAGCATGGTTTTTGATTGATTGATTGGTGTTTATCACCAACTTTAGCAGTATTTCAACTATTTTGTGGCACTCGGTTTTTGTCTTCAACTTAACTTTAGTTGATTTCAAAATATAAAAAAAATAATCAAAATTAAGACTTTTGACGTTTTTCAACATTTCAAATACATGTATGATCAATATAATTCCACTCTGATATTTTAAATATTCTTCAGTAAGGAGAAATAATCAATACTGCAGAATGTTATTTCTTTGAAATTTTGTTAAAAGTACATGTATTTCATATGGAAAAGCTTGGGCTAGATTTCATTAAAATGTGAAGCCAAAACTGTTACCTTAAAGAGATAATGGAAAATACTTTCTTCAGCACCATATGTCAAACCAGAGGCTATCACATAGGTCACCAACTTTGCTTTGTTCTGAAATAATAACAAATATATTTCATCAATAATAAAATACAGAAAGTTTCTCTTTATAATTTCATTGTCCAATTCTGACCACCAGTTCAATTTTACGACAATAAGAAAATTATTTTTTAACATTTAGGTTAAAGATATATTCAAAATGATATAAAATGTAATCAAAAATATGAACCACATAACTTGACATGTTGTTATGTTGTTACAGTTCAGACAATATGCATCTAAAATACACATCTATTTTGCTTACTTTTTCCTATGTAAGAAATACAAGGTTTAAGGTTATGGTGTTTAATGCCACTTTCAACAATATTTCATTTATATCTTGGCAGTCAGTTTTATTGGTGGAGGAAACCAGAGTACCCAGAGAAAACCACTGACAAACTCTGTCACATAATGTTGTATGGAGTACACCCCGCCAATGAGTGGGATTCGAATACACAAATTATGTGGTGATAGGCACTGATTGTGCAGGTAGTTGTAAATCCAACTACCATACGATCACGACATCTCCGATAAATATAAGGTGCAATGTAGTGACTTACAGTTTTGCCAAGTTTGATAACTGTTTTCTCAGCACTAATGTGTTCTTTGAAATTAGGATGAGGCTTTCTTCTTCTGTAATCATCTTCTGTGAAAGGAATCTCTGGATCATCCTATTTTATATAAATAATATTACTATCAAAATAAATATCTTTATAGCCATACACAGATTGTTACTAAAATACATACAGTGTAAAAAAACATTCATCTAAACATAAAATCAATGTCTACAACCAATCTATGTCAAAATAATAAAAATCAAATTAAAATTATATACTTTTGTATATAATATTTGTATGTATTTTGAAGTTGATATTAAATTGTGCATTTGCATGCATCAATTTTCATTAATTTCATTGGCCATTCAATCCACTAATTTAAAATTCAAATACAAAAGTAAATTTCCTAAAGTGCTGACAGAAAACGCATGTGACATCCACAAATTTTACAATCACCTAAAACGTATCCCTATCATTATAATATTATAAATGTATTTTACACCACGATATCGATGAAATACTGCTAAAGTTGGAGTTAAACATCAACCAATCTATCAATCTAAATGTCTATTTACTTACAGGATCTAAAGATTTACTTTTAGCCCATGTCATCACTGATGAAATCAATATGAACATTTTTGGTTTCTCTATTTTTTCCAAGTCTGCGTGTATTTCTACAAAATAACAATTAATAGAATTAATTAGAAATATGTATATAGATTAAAAAAATATATGTGTGTATATATATATATATATATATAGGTTTTTTTCAAAATGAAGTTGATGGTACATTTTGTATATTTCGCTTTAAATAAAATGTGAAATTCTACAGTTCAAGTGAATTCTTTACTCTCATTTTCTTAAATGAGGATTTTCAAATTTCTGAATAATGTTTCACTCTATAAATATATATATTATATATATATAAACAACTTAAACAACTTGGAGAAGGATGGTAGAGACAGAAAGAGACAAATTAGGGACGAACAGCTGGACAAGGGCAAAGACAGAGACAAACGGAGGCAGTGGACCAGAGCCTTATGCGACACCAGACATGAAAGATAGGTGAAGGTGGTGAAGTGATTATATATTGGTAGTATCATTTGGTTTGGTAAATAAGTACTGGTATAAGCATACTAATAACAACACAAATTTGAAAATTTTAACTGAATGAAGAAATTGATTATAAGTAAAAAGTTTTCTATTATAATAAAAAGGGAAATCCTGTACTTGCTGCAAATGCAAAAAAAAAAAATGCAGATTTTTTTCTTGTTATATAGTAAACTGAAATTTAAAAAAAAATCAAATATTATATATACCAGAAACTGCCCAGACTGCTTCATCAATCTGATCTGGATCTTGTGTTATGTCATACACTATAACATCACATTCTACTAACTGTTCATACAACTGGTCTTTGTTCTCGAACTGAAAAAAAAATTAAACAAAAAATAAATAAGAAATATATATACGTGTAACAAGACTTAACATAAATAAGATTATTTTAGTTTTCATCGATCGTCGGTTCGAGCCCCGATCGGGTCAAACCAAAGACTATAAAATTGGTACTTGTTGTTTTTCCGCTAAGCACGCAGCATTTTAAGGAGAAAGAGCAAAGACTGGTTGGCTCAGGATAATGTGTTCGACTTGTTTTAGTGAGCTAGCACTATAAAAATCCAACTAAGCGTGTTGGTCTAGTACAAAGCGGACCTCATCATCATCTCATTGAAAATTAATTTGTTCTAAACATGATATACCTGAAAAATTACTGAGTTGGCATTCAGCAATATTCACTCACTCACTCTAGTTTTCATCTATCTATAATTTAAAATATAAAAGATAATTCCAATTTCAAACTATTCACAATGTCTTCAACAATTTTGTCACAATATAAAATACAGTTTCGTGTAACTTAGTCAGAGAACAAAGATTTCACTGAAATTAATTTTCATCATAATTTGTAAGGAGTAATGATTAACCTTTATGATTTCTTTAACTGTTTCTGGCTTTGTTGTCTCTGCATCTTTAACTGTTCCAACAACCTCATAACAACCTTCTTTTGGTTGCATGATAATAGAACTACTGGTTGATCTAGCATCATCTTCTTCTTCTGGTTCTTCCAAAGATGCACCAACAACACAACGAGACAAATACTGAAGTAGAAAAAAATACACAAAACTTTTTTTTACATATTCCTTTACTTTCAAATATTTTAAGATTACCGGTATGTCACATGATTTGTGGTTAAGCTCAAAAAAGGAAATTTTGCCAATGTTTTTTTTTGAGTGGGATTCGAACTCACAATGTTAGTGGCACTGATTTCATAGGTAGTTATAAATCCAACTACCACATGATCACAACTACGACGTTATTTTTAACAAATCAATTCTAAATCTGAATTAGAAATGTACTCTGAAGATAAACATATAACATATATCCAGACTATGACATCATGTCTTTACAATTGACTTTTACACAGGAACGATATCATATACATTTCACGGATTTTAAGATTATGCTTGTTCTAGATCAATAAAGTCATTAGCAATAGCAAAACAATTTATTTTTTAACATAGTTTTTAATGATTCTGTTTTATTGTGATTTTGACCAAATATAAAAAAAAAACAGAAGTGTTGCAATATTATTACAAAGCTTTATTATACATAGCAATGCAATTTTTACACAATTGACAGAAATTTTTGAAACATGTTCCTTACAGTGTCCATAGTACCATACATTACATTATACGTAACATAGCTTATACATTATATTTTGGTCTAAACGAAAGTCTTATGTCTCTATGGTTAGCTTATCTATCGCTCGCTTCTCGTGTCGCACCTGCTCTTAATATCTGAAGGATGCCGTACAGATTTTTCGTAGTTTGGAAAAAGGGGGCTAGTCAGAGTGCCTGTGTATTTTTATGCCACAGTCTGTTTTTGTGTCAATGTTGTAGTGGATACAAACAGTAGAAGAGCTTTGACAAAATAAGAGACATATAATAAATTAATATTTTTTTATATCTCTGAAGAAATCAATTTATATTTTGAAGATAATAATAATAACCAATGACAATGACTTTGTCAATGTACAACGCCAGTGGTTACTTTCTTTAAATCTAAATCAAATCTTTACCGATTGCATTTAGCAATAAAATAAATAAAATATTACCTTAGCTAAGTTTTTCCCTTGGTATTGATCCACTTGGTTGATGAACATACGCTTACTTTTCGGTTTGTCTCCATCATCTTGAAGGGCCATTTTCGTGCTTTGTTGTTGCTAAGGAAATGTAAGGGAAGTAACTCTGTGTTGTGTAAGGGTCGACAACTCAATCTGAAAACAAAAATCAAAGTACTGATATACTAATGATACATACCTGTGAATTAATTATCTTTTATTCTCATAAACTATGCATAGTTACAGAGAAGATAAAAATGACATATACATAAATTATAAAGTAATGCACATAGCATAATACACATTATGATACAACTCGAGTTAGCGCTTGGGGCTTACACAACTGATCCAACACATTTATGCATACAATTTGGGAGTAATATTACTAAAAAATATAAGACGGTTCTGAATCTGAATAAATACGATGCAGGACCATCACTGGTATAAACGCAACGATTTAAATAACATTTTCATATGGTAACAGATGAGAATATTGTTAGGCTTCGTAATTACATTTTTTTTAGTAAATGACATTTGAAGGATTCCCAATCTAATTAAAATTATATCTATGCACTTGCTCCCTATTTTCTATCGGTTTTTTTGGTCGCCGCGTGTGTAGAATAGGGAGCAAGTGCGTAGATCTAATTTTAATTAGATTGAAGGATTCCCAATCCACCTTTAAAAACATATTGCAAGCCACTGTACATATTTGTATTTGGTTATTTTTTGTTTATTGTACTTTTAAATTGTCCATGTACATAGCGCACACAGTTCCGGGACGTTGCATACTCAAACCTTTGAGTCTAGTCCTGTATTTGGAAGAAGATGACGTTCTGACAATCATCATTCAATATCATTGTCCGAAAACACAACGATCCAGGTTCAACGTTTTTATTCGGAGCCTGAATCAGACAGAGAAACTAAAATTGTTCCTCCTCTACTGGCTTTCCTTGATTAAATAAGATGCCAGACAATCCGTCTTGAAATGCGACCACACGATGCGATTTTCCGGTTGATTTCCATGAGATTCTGCATCTGTGGCACAGATAAGTCAATGGTCAAATGTTCGCACAGTCGGACTCTCCGTTCGATTTTAAATTTCTTTTATCATTCTCACGATTCGATTCTCATCGGGCTGTCGGATGAAAATAAGACACCAACCGATTTTGAAACGACTTTTCGATTCAGTTTTCTATATTAGATTTTTGTGTTCACACATTTACGATTTTTGACGAAAGTATGTTCAGGGGTCGAAATGAAAAATCAGCTGGAAAACCGGACGGAAAATCGTATCGTGTGATCCTTATAGGATCCTTGCATTTAAAGAACAATTAGTGGAATAGGCAAGGATCTATATAGAATGTATTGACTTCTTTGGGGGAAATGTTAAACTTGAGTTTTTCTATATTTGTGTCGTTGTTTATTTCAATGGGTTCTGTAACTCAGGTCGAGTAATTACTGTTTATGCTATAAAGTATAGGTTCTTTAATCTAATTAATTTTATATTGCATAGTCAGATACATTAGCTAACGCGGTACTTCAAATTGAAACAGCCACATAGAAAAGCACATTTACTGTTTGTCTAAAATCCAAGAAAACTTCGGAGGGCATAAAAATAAATTATGCTTATAATATATACAAGTGGTTTATCAATTTTCTTTATAAGTTGGAAAAATATATCTCATGTAGAATGAACGTCCCTTTACAATTGTCTTTTGACTCTTAGAGCAACACAACAGGCATTGAAATCGAGTGAGTGAGTGGTTGATCGTTGCTTAACGCCAACTTAGCAATTTTTCAGCTATACCATGGCGAAAATAAGTTAATTTTAAATGAGATGATGATGAGGTCCGCTTTGTACTAGACCAACACGCTTAGTTGGATTTGTATAGTGCTAGCTCACTGAAACAACAATCCACGGACACACATGTCGCCCCACTCGGACACATTATCCTGATTCCAAGCCAAACAGTCTTTGCTCTTTCTCCTTCGGTCATACTAAAAAGCGCCCGGGACAGCCCGGAGCAGCCCGGGTATTGGAATATTGTTTAAATCGAATTTTTGTCGAAATTATAATATATAATTGTTTTAAATAAAGTGTTGTATAAAATCTGTATGTGTATTCGATAATTAGCAAATGAATTACCGACACGTGCCTCGGTTATGACATTACACGCATGCATGCAAATGCATGAACAAAAAATACATTTTAAACAAAAACCCCGTTTACTGTTCATAGTTGGCTTCCATTATGTTATAATGGAAGAGCCCTCACGCCACGTCATGCCCCCCCCCCCCCCCCCCCCCCCCCCTCCCAAAGGGATTTTAAATGAAAATATAATTTCGTTTTAAGTTAAATTTTCCCAAAATATATACAGAAATTTACAGAAAGCAACCCTGGTGTAACTTTTCTAACAGTTCTGGTAACTTCAGTGCTTTCCAGTTTGCAGACAATTTCAGAATGTTGTTCATGGATTCACAAGAGTTGTTAGTCCAGTTCAGTGTTGAAAATTGTTCTGTTGCTGGCTTCCACACGTAGTTCTTGATGTTGGGTAAGCACTGGTTACTGAAGTAAGCTGCAAATCTGGGAATTTTGTCTGCATACTTTTCTGCCAACTCCATTGCCTGCAGGTCGAAATCACATTCGTTCTCGGCTGATTTCAATCCACTTTTACCAAAAATGTCATTTATCACTGCTTGGACGCTCGAATCGCTAGCACCAATGTCGTGTCTTAGTTTACGTCTCACGTTTTCTTCCAGATGGCGTGTACATAATATGTGTTTGGAGTCTGGGAAACAATGGTGTAGCGCTTTTGTCATAGCTTTCTCTTCGTCGGAACCAAAGACAAGTTGTTTGCCGCTAATTTCGGTACCTTTGATGTCGTGGAGATGGCTCTGTATGTGACTGAAAAATCTATGATATGTCTGGTAGTGGCCATCCCAGTGCAAATAAACTGGACCCATCATGATAGGTGCTGCATGTGATGTCTTCCGTATCAAGTTGTTGTTGTGAAATACGGTGATGGTAACATAGACGGCACCCAGATTGAATGTGCGGTCTACTCCTATGACACTGGTATGCATGGCATCTGTGGAACAGAAGTTTTTTAAGTCTTGTAGTTGGTCGGACGTGTACGCAATTATGCATGGAGGTTTGTCCTTTAACTGTATAACTTCCTGCATGTAAGGATGGTCACCAAGAATTGACAAAAGATGTTGTAAATTGTCGGAGTTGTTTGCAGATTTCTGGTTTGTAGGTTTGGTTTCTTTCTTCTGTTGGTATTTTGCGTTTTGTACCTGTTTCAGGTCTCTTGGTGCACAAGTCGAGCCATCCAATGTCAACGTTGTGTAAACCTCCCGAGGTTGTTGAACTTCGATCTTGTCTTTTATATTAGTCATAACAGTGGGAGTGGTTCTGACGTATTCGCTGTTTGCTGACTTGGCGTTACCATGAATACCTATGTTGTCTGGATATGGCCCAATATACTCGACTACTGCAACCTGTTTTCCTGTTGTGGTGAGTGAAGTAGGAACGATTTCCGCCCAACAGATGCGCCTTTTGTAATCTGGTTGACGCTTTAGTGAGTTGTACATGCGTCTTAATGTCAGTATGGAAGATGGGTCTGGTTGTGGATCTATTGAAACTCTCTTGTAGGAAACAGTCTAATTTATTTAAAAATAAGAAAAATATATAAAAATATATTACTGTATGATATATATCTTAAATAAAAACAAAACACGAGTAATATTTGTTCAAGTTGTGTTGGAGTCCCGGGCGGCAATGTTTGGTTGCAAATGGCTTGTACAATATTTTATGTTTGGAGCTTAATTAGCATAAAAACAACCATTCACTTCAAATACGTATTTAATACTGACTAAGCATCTACTATTACAAACAAACCATACACATTGACAGAGTTCATATCAATTAAAAGATGTAGACAGATTTATGACACAGATGCTGGAGTTTCTCAGTCTCAAAGTTCACTGTAAGTTCACTGCACATCATGAAAAGTCAGATAAATACATAACACAATATATAAAATTAACAACATAATTTTAAAATAACACTTTATTTAAAACAATTACATATTATAATTTCGACAAAAATTCGATTTAAACAATATTCCAATACGACGAGCGTTATTTCCAGTACCCGGGCTGCTCCGGGCTGTTCCCGAGCTGCTCCGGGCTGTCCCGGGCGCTTTTTAGTATGACCCTTCTCCTTAATACCCCATGCTCAGCGGAGAAGCAACATATACCAATTTTATAGTATTTGGTTTGACCAGACCGGGGCTCGAACCCACACTAACCATT
The DNA here is from genome assembly GCA_963680875.1 of Bathymodiolus brooksi. Classification (NCBI taxonomy): domain Eukaryota; kingdom Metazoa; phylum Mollusca; class Bivalvia; order Mytilida; family Modiolidae; genus Bathymodiolus; species Bathymodiolus brooksi. Next base: position 82,030,094 of record OY804576.1, on the reverse strand, counting down.
ACACCACCGATGCGGGTTATTGAAGTCGACTTCTTGTATCCGTGGCATAACATTTGGGAGAACAATATATATCTTTTTTCCCATTAAATATTGCTACTTCCATACAGTGAAATAAATATTATGGACAAATAATCTAAAGGGAATCCATTAACTTATCTGACAAACAACATTTTCTTTCCTTGTTAACAAGGGACCGTCATGGTCGTGATCGTATGGTAGTTTGGATTTACAACTACCTATGCAATTAGTGACTATAACCATTAAAGTGAGTTCGAATCCCTCTCATGGTGAGGTGTACTCGATACAACAGTATGTTAGTGACATGCGACAGTTTGGTGGTTTTCTCCGATGTTCACAATAAAACTGATCGGCATGATATAACTGAAATATTGTTGAAAAATGAAGGACCCCTTTTATACCCTCATCAAATCTACTAGCGAACTAAAGAATAGACAAGTTGCCTATTTATATTATCATCAGATCCATGTGCCTTTATCTACATTTGACATATCTTTTTTTAATCCCAAGACCATATATCTGAATACAACAATAAACTGGTTGAACAGGATTTATGAATATCCCCTCTCATTAGCACCCTGTGTTCTATGACAACATCCTGGCCATCAACCCTCAGTAACCACATCTTATCTTTAAATTCACTCCCTGTTTTGTACATATTTTCAAACTTATTTTCTTATTGTATTTTTTTTTTCTTTTCTTCTTCCTTTTTCGCAACGCAATTCCCTTGACATAATCTTCAAACTGTTGAAGTAGGTCATTAATTGGTAGAAGTAGAAGTAAGCAAGGTGTATATTTCTGTATACAAGACTATAACAACAAGTGTTTTCTGAACATCATGATCATCGCCCCTGTTGAAAATGGTCTATACTGTTAGGCAGAAGTCTATTGTACAGTCCGTGAACGTGGGTAGACATGTCCCACTTGTACACACTCTCCTGATTACGAGTCGACCAGTCTTTGCTCTTATTACTTAAATCTGTATTTTTAGCGATTAATATAGCATCAAATACCAATTGTGTAGTCTTTGGTTTGACCCGACAGGACAATTTATAGAAATGTTCAACACTTCTGGATAGAAAAAAATATTACCAATAGCATGTACAGTCAGTGTAACTACTATTAAATTAAGGTTGGTTGGTTTATGGTGTTTAATGCCACTTTCAAAAATATTTCAGTTATATCATGAAGGTCAGCTTTATTAGTGGAGGAAACCGGAGTATCCAGAGAATACCACAGACCTGTGGCAAGTCACTGACGAACTTTATCACATAATGTTGTATCTAGTACTAAACACCTTACCATGAACAGGGTTCGAACTCACAACATTAGTGGTGATAGGCAGATTGCACAGATAGTTGTAAATCCAACTACCATACAATCACGACCATGACAGTCCCTTATATGACTTGTAGGTACAAACAACTAAATAACTTTTCTAATTTTATTTGATGGTAACAAAGTAAAATACATGTAAAAATGGCAAAAAATATTTCTATGAAAAATATGCATAAATATATATCTCAACAAAACATGTACTTATATTATATGATACGTCTTAATAGCACTAATGCATATTAAATATGCCAGAAAACCTACGATGAAATAGGTCATAAAATAAACAACAATCATGAAATCAGTAAACAAATTTGTCGGTGCATAAAAAACAATTATGAAATCATTAAAGAAATTTGTCGGTGCATAAATGCTGACAACAAAATGTTTCAAAATGAAATTGGTCAGTGCATAAATGAACATAACGAAATGTTAAAAATAATATAAAGTTCATACAAGTCTCAACATAAAATAAATTTATTTTGATTATAATTTATAAGTTCAACAAACAAAATAACATACATAGCTCATTAAAGAAACCATATTTTTTTATGATGGTAATACAGTATATTTTGAAAAAATACTTGTATGTAGTAATCCCTCTGAAACTGTTGTCGGTTATAAAGTCATTAATGACTGCAAAAGTTTTAACAACTCAATGAAAATTCTTATAATTTCTGTTTTCTCATGAAGAAAAAAAACCCAACAATTCATGTGTTATTTAAATTTTATAAATTTGATCCCAGCTTGAATTGACATACTTAAAAAATCCCCAAAAAGTTCTTTATTTAAGTACAATCCACAACAAAAATGGTCTTAGCTTGTACTGAAGACTCAGCTTGCTTTCACAAACAACCTCTACAATGAGAGGTGCACAATAATGCTATGCATGCAAACGAATGGTCATAAAACCTGTGAGAGGCATTGATAATACAAACAATAAACTCTGCTGAAAATGTTACTGAGGAATCAAAATGTTGGAAAATGAGGGAAAATTGAATTAGATTAGATAAATAATGTTTCATGACATTTTCAACACATATTAGTTATATCTTGAGTCAGTTTTATGCCAATCTGATTAAATTAACATCTCTCACTTACTTCCCTTTACTCAATATTGATATGTCGCAGAGATCTGAAGAAACCACATTATAGGTCACATGTAATAAGAATCTGTTTTATTATACCCAAACTACTAAGTGTTTAAAACTTGAGTGTTTTGTTTTGTAGAAGGCAACAAAATAATTTCCAGTTTTAAAAGATACTATTGCAGAACAGGTCTGAAAAAAAAGGATTTCCAACACACTTCCAGTTGTCAGGGATTGTAAACCGGGCGACAACCTATTGTCTCTCTCTACATTATTATATGTTTGGGTTGTCCACCAGGTTGTTTCCCTCGTTATAAAATTTTCTGTTAAACATCCTAATTGTCTTATTACTTTTATATAGTAAAATATTATGTAAGGTATAATAACACTGTTTATTGCACAATCGTATCACAAATACTTGTTACATCACAGGTCAGGAACTATTTCTTCCACTTTATATTCTGAAAAATAAATATCACATGTTATTCCAATCACTTCATACACTGAAAATAAATATCCCGTCTTATTCCAATAATTTTATTAAAATCCATGAAAAGAGTGCATCAGCATTAGCAATTTTATCATCTATTAAACAATTATTTGAATACTTCAGACCCCTAGGTTATAAATATGCTAAAACCAGAAAGAGCTGAATCATAAAAAAAAGTGCGGGAAAAGGTGTGCTGTTTGAAGACTTTTTTTTCCCAAGGGAAAATAGTCATTGAAACTATTAACCAAGATTCACAATTTGATCTTTATGTGAGAAAATAGTCATTTTAATTTTATAGGTTGGTTGGTTTATGGAGTTTAACGCCACGTTCAACAACATTTCAGTTATATCCTGGCGGTCAATTTTATTAGTGGAGGAAACCGGAGTACAAGGAGAAAATCACCTACCTGTCGCAAGTCACTGACAAGGATTCAAACTTGCATCATTAGTGGTGATAGGCACTGATTGTATAGGTAGTTATAAATTCAACTATCATATGATCATGGCCACGGCAGCCCCTGTCATGGATTATAATGGAAATATATTGTGATGGTGAAAAAAACAGGACTTGTAAGATTTTATCTCAAGTTCATTCAAATCTATCTGACGATCTACTTACAGTATTATTTAGAGCAGCGGTGGCACTACGGGCTTCCAATGAACCATGAGGTAACTTCCTGGCATAGAACTCCAGCTGGCTACGATCTTTCATGGAAACCAACGTCTATAATAATAAATCAAGATCTGATCCTTGATTATATAATCTGTATCTACATTATATTTGTATTGTATTTATTATTTGCCTGAAAACAATATCTCAAAGCTGGACCAAATTTATAACTACTAAGATGATCTCCGGTGCTTGTAATTGCTCACATGGTTTTCAATTTGACTTCTAAATTTCATAGAAAAATGTCAGCCGAATCTTTTTTTTGCCATTTGAAATTTCTGCTAATGGTAATGGCAGCCATTTTTATTAAGCTCTGCATATGTCTGGCTGATATGTACACTGTAGGAAGAATAAGTGGACTAAATATGGTGGGCATGTGATATATGGCTACAGACATAATTACACAAAAATGACATTATTGTTGGCATCACTGGTTCTAGAAAAAACTAGAAGCTCAGTGGGCTGAGCCTGTGTCACTCACCTTTCATTCTGATTTGAGGAAACTTAATACAGAACCTTCCATACAGTCATGTAGATGCTTCCTACCAAGTTTCGGTTCATATGGCTAAGCAGTTTCAAAGGAGAAGATTTTTTAGAAATCGACCAATCAGAAACAAGAATTGTATGTGGTGGCCATGTTTGCTAACCAATCGGGACGAAATGAGCAATCTTCATAGAGGACATTCCATAGATGCTTCCTACCAAGTTTCGGTGGTAGCCACGTTTGTTAACCGATATGGATGAAATGAGCAATCTTCATAGAGGACATTCCATAGATGATTCCTACCAAGTTTCGGTGGTAGCCATGTTTGCTAACTGATCGGGACGAAATGAGCAATCTTCATAGAGAACATTCCATAGATGCTTCCTACCAAGTTTCGGTTCATTTGGCAAAACGGTTTCAGAGAAGATTTTTTTTAAATCGGCCAATCAAAAACAAGAATTGCCTGTGGCTGCCATGTTTGGTAATGGATCATAACAAAGTGTGCACTCTTTAGAGAGAACCTTACATAGATGCTTCCTACCAAGTTTCACTTCATTTGGCTGAGGGTTTTCAGAGGAGAGGATTAAAATGTGAAAAGTAAACGTATGACAGACGACTGACACCAAGTGATGGCAAAAGCTCATATTGTCTTTGGCAAGGTTTGCTAAAAAGAATATTAAAATGTGAATACCTACTTGTAATGTATAAAATAAACATGTTACACCATATCAGCATTAGTTAATTTCTAAGGGAGATAATGGCAAGTTATCTTTCTTTTAACAGTTTAAGGAAGGAGTTATCTTTCTTTTAAAAGAGGAGAAGATTTTTTAGAAATCAACCAATCAGAAACAATGTGAAAAGTTAACAGACGACGGATGCCAAGTGATGGCAAAAGCTCACATTGCCTTTGGCAAGGTGAGCTAAAAAACCAGGATTTAAGATTCATCTTCTGGTAATAAGTGTGCTTATAACAATGTATGTACATACCTCAATTACAACATTATGACATTTAAATTTTTTGGCAAGGTCAAGTCTCTTCTCTATATTATCTATTAGCTTTAAATACTTAGTCAGTACCTACAAATAAATAGTCAGATATTAATACAGTAGTCTCCCTTTTATAAGGCCATTCCACTAAAGACCACCTTCTTATCAGGCCAGAATTGATATTTGATCCACTGAGATAGTAAAATACCACTGAATTGTCCGTCCCATCAAGAGTGGCCATCCTTCTTATAAGGCCACATTTTCATTGCAAAAAAGGTGGCCTTATAAGATGGAGGTATAGAATCTATTTTATTCTATTTGTTCAATGATTTTTATAATATATGGATGAACAAAATAGTAATACATTCAAGAATAAAAATGGCTAAGTTGCAAACGTGGTTCAAAAAGGTTAAATGTGACATGGACAAGAAGGTCAGCAAGTGAAAATCTTAGTGCAAGGATGATTCACACTGTCAGGTATATATCTGCAATATGTGTGCTCATATTCTACAAGGTTTCAAAAGATCTGCATTGAAAACTGTGGACGTAAGTGATTATACAAAATAGGTATTGTCTACTGTAAATGGTTTTGTCCTAAATTCCCCACACAATATAATTCTTTGTCTGTATACTGTTGTTTTTTAAGAGATGAAGGGGATCTTATTAAGTTTTTCACCTTTATTTATATTACTGACCATCATCAATTCTTTAAAAAAAATATTCAGGTAATGTAAATGCAGTCAAACCTACATTAAAGGGCACCTATACGGTACATATAATTTTAACCTGTATATAAAGGGCACCTATACATATAATTTTAACCTGTATATAAAGGGCACCTATGCATATAATTCTAACCTGTATATAAAGGGCAACTGCTCATAAAGGCTACATTTTCAGGTTCCCTTGAGTGGCAATTATATACAGGTTTGACTATTAATTTTTTTACACACTGTAAAGAAATATTGCTTGTTCTAAGCTGTTTGCAGAAAACATTATATTGAGCACACTTTTTTTTGACTTAACTAAACTAACCTCTAAAGGAGCATGACACTGATTCAGGATCTGACATACACATTCAAATCCAATCACAGCTCTAGCCTTTGTACCACCAAACCAACCCTGGAAATTAAACAACATATTTAATTAAAAGAGTAATAACAAAAGTAGTCATATGACATTACAGTGAATCCTGTCTATACTGAACCCTGAGTAGAGCAATGGAGGGTGTTTTCGACCGTGGGTAGTTTTCAACCCCCTCCATATATTCTGAGTCTCTAATCTATTTTTAGGCATAGGAAATACACGATGAGTTGTCAGGAGACTGGTAAAACACAGGTCAAGCCACCGAGGGGGATATTGACAGGTCAACATTACGAAATCTGCAGAAAAAAATAAAAATATTTGTGTTACTACAAACAACCATTTAAAAAAAAGCTTCTTAATGGATATCGTTTAGAAGGGAGCTTCAAACTAACATTTCCATATTAGATATTATCAACGATAAATATTCACATATATGATAAAGCAAGTCGGCATCGATGGCCTGTGAATCTGATCAGTGAATTTTGACATACCAACTGTCAAGGTCACATGACCAAGGGGGTCGAAAACTACCTCCACAAAAATTAATGTGTGGCAGTTTTCGACCCCCTATTTTTTTTTAGATGTATCATCAAGATTTCAATACTATTTGTGGCTAGTTGATTCTGCCGACTCTCAGAATATGATAGACTGCGACAAACCTGTTGCAATGTGGCCTAATGTGTCTGTGAAAAAATTTAGGACATGGAATCATATAAAATAATATTATTACATCTGGCCATAATTGATCTGATATGATTCCACTGATTGTTGAACTGTCTGGGAATATTTATGTTCCAGCTGATAATAAGCAACATAATTACATTTATAGAAACAAGTACGTAATATATGGTAGAGGTTTGGCTCCAGCAGCTACAGTATATGGGATGTAACTCAAAAAATATAGCAAGGGGGCTGAAAACTGTCTCCCAAAGTTGGAAAATTTGAAAAAACAAATGTTCCCTTCAGAATTGTTTTACGGGACCAGTGCATGGTGAAAATCATTGAATGGAGTTTGTACATTAATAATATTTCACTATGTGAGGGCACAATGGTATAATGTCACATGTTTGCACATTTTAATCTTAAGGGGTTGAAAACTGCCTCCATTGCTCTACATCACAATCCTGTATAAACCAAACTTGAAAAAAAGTCACAAATCTTGAATTTAAATTGCATCAACCAAACACAAAAGTTGGTCCCATGGAGATTCAGCAATGAATCTTGTTCTTCTGGATCTAATAATAAAAATATGAATGCTTACTAAAGTATCTTTCTTATTTCTAGCTATTGTCAAATATTTTTTTTTCTAGGAAATGCTATGATGATGTAAACTTTACATATGCTAAAAATAGGGTTAGGGTTAGGGCTATGGTGTTTAACGCCACTTTCAACAATATTTCAGCTATATCGTGGTGGTCAGTTTTATAGGCAGTGGATGCCGGAGTACCCAGAGAAAACCACCGACCTGCCACAAGTCAATGACAAACTTGATCACATAATGTTGTATCGAGTACACCTCGCCATGAACGGAATTAGAACTCACAACTTTAGTGGTGATAGGCACTGATTGCACAGGTAGTTGTAAATCCAAGTACCATATGATTATGAATACAACAGTCTTCATAAACAGATAAGAAACGAAATTTATCCTTCAATACCATCCTTTATCAATGAATTGTAAATTTGTCCTTTGATCTTTACACACGATAATAATATCTATTATTATTTTTCTATATAAATTCTGTTTTTCTATTGGATTAGCACATGACACATGACAAACTAGAAAAACATAAGTAGCATGCTATACAGTTTTTACGGACTGGGGATTTCCAAAAACAATCATTTGGTTTAATGATTTTATTGTTATTGTTAACGTCTTGTTACTTATCAATTAAATGTTTGTTTCAAAGACTTAATTGGAATATTAAGCCCTTTCAAAAATTGATGATTTAATAGTGAAGGTTGAAAACAATAATGCAATTGTAGCATGTTGTTTTCGGTCGATTCATGATTTTATCGTACTGACCAAGAATAACAATATCGACCTCGGACTTCGTCCTCAGGTCGATATTGTTATTCTTGGTCAGTGCGATAAAATCATGCATCGACCTCATCAACATGCTATAATTGTATATTATCAAGTTACAAATGTGATATGAAAAATTATCGTTGATTTCTGGTGTGATGTTATATTGAAGTCACTGATGTCATCTTGACAAATCCTCATAATGGATTTCTCATCACATCTCAAGTTCCACCTTCAATGTGATATTACTATGAGAAATCCTTTCTCACAAAATCAATCAAAGATAGCATATATTTATTTTTCATTTATTTTTGTTGATACTGACACTAATAATCCTATCATTTAACTACGATTGGTTGGGTGCTGGAAATATATCAGTAGATATCAACAGTCGAGGATTGGGATATCCTATTTTTCTGTCAGTATGTCCCAAATTAAACCAGGACCCAGATTTTCACCAGCTTTTGCCTTTTGTTCTCTTCACTCGGTGTTGTAATAGCTTACCTTTGTTGTTAAAAGATCATCTACACCATTCCACTGTTTTAGCCTTGCCCTTGCAGACAAGGCCGTCCATACAAACTGTTTATCTGTCAACTACAATAATCATAGATTTGTCATATACTGTATTCTAAAATAATCGTAGATTTGTTATTCTTTTGATATTCTAAGTGGTTTCTTGCATAATATTATTTGAAAAAAAAATATTCTTTTTAAATTTATGAATTCTGCATTTCTATTAGGATTGAAGAATAGATGTATTTTATTTTTATAAGCAAGAGTAAATAAAACAAATGAAACAATTAATCTGTCAACCACACCCCTTTAGATCTGATTTGTTCTTGCTATTTTGGTACACTGCTTAAGGGGGTTCCACATATATGTTTTCGTTTTTTGTTTTTGTTTACATGTATCTTTGTATGCCTCCAATCATTTCAATCATTGTATTAAATTGTTTGCCCCTTGTGGGACCTTAATTGGCAATAAAAAATTCTTATTACGTCACCCCGAACTTCAGTCGGGTGACTTGTTGCTATTCTATGTTTCTTTTTCACTATTATTCTTATTCTTCCACACATTTTTGTCCACTCGATTTCTCGGAGATGCCTTGATCAAACTTTATGAAACCTTGTAGGATTATCATATGCCATGTGAAGTTGTGCTTTCAAGGGTTAATTTTTTCAAAATGGCTGCTGTTGCCATGGAAATGGCCAAAATGCTAAAAAATTTAAAAACACAAAAATGATCATAGCAGATTATTCGCCAAACAGAACTTGATGAAACTTGATAGGAACAACATCTACATGTAGTGGAACGAGATAAGCCCAAAAAATCGGAATCAGTTGGACAAACTTTGCCACAGCTGCCATGGAAACAAAAAAGGGGGGATTTAATTTTTTCTGGGATTCCTTTCATCAAACTTCATGAAACTTTGTAGGAATATCCACCGTAGTGTGTGGCAGCTTTTGGGGGTTTGACAAAATTCAAAATGGCGGCCGTTGCCATGGTAACCAAGGTGCAAAAAATGTTAAATTCACTCCAAACTTCACAAATTTTTGCAGTAATGTTTTCTGTCACATCCACATCTAGTGGAATGAGATAAGCCAAAAAAAAACGGACTCGGTAGGACAAACTTTGCCGCAGTTGCCATGGAAATAAAAAAAGGGGGATTTTTTTTAATTTTTATTTCTTTCATCAAACTACCTGAAACATCGTAGGAATATTCACCGTAGTGTGTGGAAGCTTTTGGTGTGTTGATAAAATTCAAAATGGTGGACGTTGCCATGGTAACCAAGGTGCAATTTTTTTTTAATTTATTCCAAACTTCAAGAAACTTTACAGTAATGTTTCTTGTCACATGCAGATTTGCAAACAGAGATATTAAGATTCAAAATGGCTGCAGTTAGTTTGTGGAAGCTTTTGACGGGTTGAAAAAATTCAATTACCATGGAAACCGAGGTACCAAAATAATGGGGTGGGGTGACGTCCGCTATTGCTTTGCAATGGCAATTCTAGTTCTTATTCTTATGGTATACCATACACTAACATACAATATACTTTTTTTTAGAATGGATGAGAATCTGATACAGCCCTATCAAACTGTGATAACTGTAGAAAATACCAGAACTAAATACCTGGTGCTGTTTTCTTATGGCTTCTGGACAGGCTAGATGATTCTGAAAAAATACATAGACATTGGATTGAACAAGAAGAGTTTGAAGATACCAAAGGGGTAATGAGAATCCGTAAATCGAAGAAGGACAGACAACACCGTTAAATACAGGTAAGATGAGAGATGATTGTTCGTTTTGTTGATATTGATGGAATTGATAAACATCGTTGTTTAAACTTTCTTTTTTATAAATTGATTTTGAGCTGCCGTTATTGACGTGAACACTTATTTGAGTTGAAACAACTCATAAACCTGGTCAGGAGGGTTATAACCTGGTTGTTTACAGTATGTGACCGCTATTTCAAGATTACTGTTAAGACTACTTTTTAGGACTTACCTCCCCTACATTGATGTGATAAAAACAGCAATAGTAAAGTGTTGTAATCACAGGCATGTTAAGTATCGATGCTTTACGTGGGAACTGTTTAAACATCATCACTGTACCACTCAGTTCAGCTTGTCTGTCAGAATCCTGTAAAAAAAATCATGTCAATAAAAATTGGGGAAATATTTTAATTATAAACATGGCAAATTCCAAAATCGTAAAAAAAAATATTTACACTTCAATAAAAGTTTATGCATAGTTTTGGAATTTGAATTTGAATGTTGGTGTTTAATGCCACTTTCAGCAATAACTCAGCTATATCATGGCGACCAGTTTTAGTGGTGAAGGAAGCCGGAGTACCCAGAGAGAACCACCGACCCTGGGCAAGCAACTGGTAAACTTTATCACTTGCGGTTGCGAGTCGAGTGCACCCTTTTTGTAATTTACAAAGCTGGGCACGAACCCACACCGTATTAGTGATAGGCTTGTATGAATTGCTAGATCCAACGACCTAACTCATTGAGCCACCCGGGCCTCTTCAAAGTTTTGGAAATACTAAAGTTGTTTAAAAGTTTAAAAGGTCTTTTCTGTTTTGCATAGTTTTGTTTTGTTTTTGTTTTAAAAAATTGAAACTTTTATATAAAGAAAAAAAAAATTCCAAGTAACTAACTATAAAATGATAATAAAATCATTACCTCTATTGGTCTCTGTCTTTCTAAAATTGAAATATGTTCCTCTAACAGTGGCGTTTCTGCTGATAATTGTGAATCTAATGAAAAATGAGCTCTAAAATAAATAATAAAATATCCATTATATCTAAAGGGAATAAAGCTCATGCGAAATCTCACACATTCAGGGGGTAGGGTTATGGTGTTTAACACCATTTTCAACAATATATCAGTTATATCATGGGGGTCGGTTTTATTTGTGGAGGAAACCAGAGTAGCCGGAGAAAACCACAGACCAAGTCACTGACAAACTTGATCACATAATGTTGTATCAAGTACACCTTGCCATGAGCGGGATTCAAACTCACAACGTCAGTGCTGATAAGCACTGATTGCACACATAGTTGTAAATCCAACTACCATATGATCACGACCAAGACAGCCCCCTCTCACACATTCAAATCTATATAATACATAAAATACACATATTAACCATTAGAGATCCTAAATCATAGAATAATTTTCTGATGCTTAAATATATGACTTCAACCTCTGAATATATTGGAATGAGTAAGTAATTGTTGTTTAATGCCAAATGAGAAAGTTTTCAGCTACATGTGTATCATGACGAGATGATGATGTCAACTTTGTACTAGACCAACACGCTTAGTTGGATTTTTATAGTGCTAGCTCACTAAACAACAGTCTGTGGGTAGACATGTTGCACCACTCGGACACATTATCCTTATTCTAAGCTAAAGAGTCTTTGCTCTTACTCCTTAATGCCCCATGTTTAGCGGAGAAGTAGGAAATATCAATTTTATAGTCTTTGGTTTGACCCAACAAGAGCTTGAACCCACAATCTACGGCACTCGAGGCAAGTAATTTAACCATTCCATCACCAATGCGGTTTACATGACAGATGAAATATGCATAATCATTAAATATTCTGAATCATCGTTTAATTTTCTGATATGTGTATAGAATCTGAAATCTATAGGGAATTTCTTTGTTCAATATTTACATCAGAACCTGAGTTACCATACTACAACTGCTAAATCAGATAACATTGAATCTATTCTCTTTATCAACATTAACACTTAATATTAAACTAATGATTGTCATGAGATGACTTACATCATAGAACAGTAGAATGAACTAGTAATTATTTGAAGGAAAGGAGTTGAGTTTTTGCATGTTTTAGGAGTGTATAAAAGAAGCTTCATAAAGCCATAAGCATTGCTGCAGTTAATTGTATTTTTTAGGATGTGTTTATAGGGTAAATTTATTGTGTGTGAACTTATATCAAGATCTGGCAACTCACAGAAATATGGAAAGAATAATAACACCTCATCCTTCATTGTTTTATAATAAATATGTCAACTTATCCCCAAATTTAACATCATTTTTTTTGTATAAAAGATGTGCACAAACTTAATCTATCAATAAAAAGTCACATGAAAAATCCACTAAAACAAAACAATGTTCACTTTTATGCATCATTGTAGTTAACCCACGGCTGATCACACTCTGATACTTTCCACTCATCACCATGGGTCAATTGAAACAGTTATATTCATTTCAGAGTTGTTCGGTTATCGATCCCACATTTAGAAGTTGTGATACGTAGCTACATCACACTACTCAAATTTTAGATCGGTCTGTAGAGCACCCTTTTTTTTTTAATATAAAACAATGATTTTTATCATACTATCCAATTATGGTATCATAGTGTAAAATAATTTTCTGGGCAATAGAATGTAATTTAAGTGCAAATAATAAGTCCTCCAAATTCAGCAGAGCAAATCAGATTTGAGATAAATAATCATGTGACTACCAGGATTTATCTGTCAGTTGACACACAAGTGACGAGTGGAGAGTAACGGAGTATATGACAAATACAGTCAAACCTGCTTTAGTGACTACCTCTATTAAGTTACAGTCAAACCTGCTTTAGTGACTACCTCTATTAAGTTACAGTCAAACCTGCTTTAGTGACTACCTCTATTTAGTTACAGTCAACCCTGCTTTAGTGACTACCTCTATTAAGTTACAGTCAAACCTGCTTTAGTGACTACCTCTATTAAGTTAGTCAAACCTGCTTTAGTGACTACCTCTATTAAGCTACAGTCAAACCTGCTTTAGTGACTACCTCTATTTAGTTACAGTCAAACCTGCTTTAGTGACTACCTCTATTAAGTTACAGTCAAACCTGCTTTAGTGACTACCTCTATTAAGTTACAGTCAAACCTGCTTTAGTGACTACCTCTATTAAGTTACAGTCAAATCTGCTTTAGTGACTACCTCTATTAAGTTACAGTCAAACCTGCTTTAGTGACTACCTCTATTAAGTTACAGTCAAACCTGCTTTAGTGACTACCTCTATTAAGTTACAGTCAAACCTGCCTTAGAGACCACCTCTATTAAGTTACAGTCAAACCTGCCTTAGAGACCACCTCTATTAAGTTACAGTCAAATCTGCTTTAGTGACTACCTCTATTAAGCTACAGTCAAACCTGCCTTAGAGACCACCTCTATTAAGTTACAGTCAAATCTGCTTTAGTGACTACCTCTATTAAGCTACAGTCAAACCTGCTTTAGTGACTACCTCTATTAAGTTACAGTCAAACCTGCTTTAGTGACTACCTCTATTAAGCAATAACTTGTATTATGTGACCTTTAGTTTAATATCCCTTCACAATATTGATTGAACCTGTATTTAGTGACCACCTGTCTTATGTGACCCTATTTCAATGTTCCCTTGAAAAGTCAAATAAGACAGGACTGACTGTATATTTAAAATGTATAAAGAATGAGGTGTAATTTTCCATCTTGCTTGGTTTTATATGGTTCACTACTCAAATATCTTACCTGATAATTCTTAATAACAAAAAATGTATTACTATATAAATATACATTGTAGAAATTCAACTTGAGAAGCCTGAAATCATCACGTTATTAAAATGATCATTAAATTTTCTAAATAATGTTCCCTAATCTTACTTTACTGTTATTGACTAAATATTTACTGAGCGTTTTGATGCCAATAAAATTCAGATTCAGTGTTAGTAGGCGAGTTATGGTTTTTAATGCCACTTTCAGGAATATTTCAGCTATATCCTGGATTTGAACTCACAAGGTTAGTGGTGATAGGCACTGATAGCACAGGTAGCTGTAAATTTAACTACCATACCATCATGATCATGATGGCCCCTCACATTCAGTGAACACAATTATCTTCATATATATTTATTTTAGATCATTCAAAAAATTATATTCTCCACGAACAAATCTAATGTTTAACTTTAAAATCTACCTTAACATTGTCAACACTTGCAGAGCTTGCAATATTCATTTCATATTTTTAGGAAGAATTGGATTATGGGTGCTTAATCCCATTTTCAATATTCCATAGGTCACTGAAGAGCTGTCAAATAAGGTTGTATCAAGTACCAAGTACAACTTGTTGCCGATGGGAGTAAAACTCACTAACTACCATGTGATCACAGTTGTGGAGTTTGGGAAGGCAATCCAGAATAACATGTCATATATGTGAAATGCAATCCAAAATAACATGTCAGAAATGGATGACTTAATAATTGAAACCATTGTAAGTGTGAGAAATTATTCGTCTTCTTTAAAAGATGTACTGATATTTCCATGAAAGACACTATGTTAAAGACAGGGTCTTGTAATGGTATCTTCCATAGTCTGGTATTCCAATGCAAGGCATGGATACAAATGTCATAATTAAAACCAATCCTATTACCTACTGTAAACAACAATGTTAATTACTCTCTCTGTGTTAATATCATTTTTTTCATTATTTCAGGTAAAAATTGTGTAGTCTTCCACACGTGTGATACATTTTATAAATTTTGGTATATTATTCTTATTAATGTATCTGCACTAAACTTTGGGAAAATAAACATTTTTTCACATTTCACACTCACGAAGGTAGATTATCCTTGATCTGAAAAGCTTTTACCATTGTTCTGCTGTTTTTCAATAGAAAAATACTTTGTTTTACATATCTAGAAGAAATTTTACAAATAAAGATCTTAGCTTAGTACCATTATCATATATAGAACCATCTAACAATACAATGACAATCTGTATCCTTACTTTAAACATGTATTAAGAGATCTCAGCTTAGCACCAGCATCAGATATAGAAACTGCTTGCTTGTATTTCAACATCTGCAATCACAAATATTTAGTTAAATTTCACTATTTGTCAATCATATTACTATTTTAATCATTATAATACGGTAGGTGTCTTATAAGAAGCAGAAACTAATTACCCTTTACGAGCACCTGGGTTCACACAAGGTTTTTTGGCGGGTCTGTGTTGCTAATCTTTTTAGCTTTCTGTACTGCATTTTTTGTCTTATTTGTTTTTGTACTGTTCCTTGTGTCCAGTGTTGCCTGTGTCTCTGGATTGTCCATTCTTGATAGCCCCTTCAGTTTTCTCAAACGTTTATTTATAACACTGTAAAACATTTTCGGTATATTGAAATTGCTAATTTTCCTCCAATTTAGTATGAAAATATTAGCTGCAATAATGTAGCTCCTGTGACAAACTTGTGTCTCGGCAGAGTTACAACGCGGTTCCATTCGTCACAATGGAGCAAAAAAAAAGTTGCAGTTGAAACATAAAAACTCACTATTTACGCTTCAAACATTTCATTATAACTATTACTGATGATCCCAGTCCTTGTTAAATCGGTTTGGCTGAGAAATATATGCTTTTCAATGGTAGCAACAACCTTGTTCAAATTTATCGATCGTTTTCCATAACCGGAAACTACGGAAGGCGGAGCTTTTCTAAATATGGTATTTCTTACTACACGCTGATGTAAACATTCACGCCTAAATCACCAAATATGGTATCGACATCCAAATAGTGAGGCCGGAAATGACGAAATTCAAAATGTTTGTGGGAATTACATTCTAAAATACTGGTAGGTGATAAAAACTTGTTATAATAATGGATAAAAGGAAAGGTTATGTCTTATTATTGATAAATGCAGGCGTCAGAAGCTCTGTAAGCGAGCGCAAAAAATCTCGGCGGCTGCTCCATTACGTGTAATGGCATCCCGTTATAACCCTTGCGAGTAAGCGAGCATTTAGGGTTTTATTATTAGAACTATGAAAATATGTAAAAGGTTGTCATTAACTTCAGCTTTAAACTATGTATCTATCTGCCTATATGATATTACAGTAAATAATTTGTATTATGATGATAAATCACACTCACCGCTGCTTCTTCATTCTTACCAAGCATTCTAAAAGAAAAAACATACAAAATATATTTAAGGCTTAAAAGTACAGCAGAAAATTTGTCCATTAAGTAAAACTTCCTTCAGTGTTATGCTACATGTAACAGGGAGCAATTTTTTTCTTCCTTCAGAAATAGGGGGAAAATATACAATATTGTGAACATAAATACTATAGGTTGATGGTTTTTTTTTATTTAAAAGAGGAGCTTTTACAATAAAAGGAGAATTTGTCAATTAGAGCAGAAAGTATGGTATTTTAATTACTGGTATAATAATCAACAGATAATATTTTTTTCTTCAAAATAATTTCTGCATTATCCAAGAACCTTTATTAGATTACCATGGTACTGAACAATTTTTTTTCTTCTGCATATCAAAATATTGATATTATTATTTTTGTGATTTATAATTTCCACATAAAAACAATACCACTGTGTGTGCTTTATATATAACTGTCTTAATCAACTGAATGGTGTAAGTATATAGAGGTACTCAATTAGGGACAGCCATTGTTTCAGTCAATGCAAAAAATTCGTGTCAATATTATACCCTAGTAAATCTTCTAACTCCTTGAAGTCATAATGAGCCTTTAGGTAACTTATTAAATGATTGGCTGCCACTGGTCTTCTTTGTAATTCAAGGTTAAAGATGGACGGTTTAATGGTTTTCTTGATGAAGAGAAGAATCTGAAATATAAGTACTTTCTGGATAAGTCTTCCTACAGACCATTTATAAATCTTTTTTAGTCAATTCATATATACATTTTTTTGCAACAGCACTGAAATAAATGTCTCAACATTATATAAATAGGGAGGGGGGGGGGGGGATAGCGATTCCATCAGGATCAAGTTTAGTGTACATGCTATAGGCTCACCTTGAGTGTGATAGATTGTGAGTTTGAGTCACGGTCGGGTCAAACCAAAAACTATAAAATAGGCATTTGCTGCATCTAAGCAAAGCATGCAATACTAATGAGTAAGAACAAAGGCTGGTTGGCTAAGAATCAGGGTAATGTGTCATAGTGAAGCAACATGTCTGCCCATGGACTGTTGTTTCAGCGAGCTAGCACTATAAAAATTCAACTAACAAGGTTGTTGTTGTAGAACAAATAGTACATCATCATCATCTTGTTCTAGCCATGATATAGCTGAAATTTTTTTCAACTTTACGTTAATAAATCACTCACTCACCTATTCAATATTTAATAGTTTATTAACACGACACCTGTATCTATGATTTCTTCAAACATGTCTTAAATTAACTTTCAAATTATTTTTCAGATTCTTATGGTAGGCCAGATAATGGTTTCAATCAGGTCTACAAACATCTTCCCCTGTAACCGACAACCACAATGTAACAGAAAAGTTGTTGATCAAACTCTCTCTCAAAATAAAAAAAATCAAATTAACCAGTCTTCACAAGAAAGTTCTGAGACATATTTGAAAGAATTTTGATTCAAGACCTGAGTAACTTTCAATGTCATTTTACAGTTCCAAATGAATTTTTACATGCTTTTAGACTTCTGGCCTGTAGTAAATAGTGAAGACTTAATTACATATAATAAACCAATTCCAAAAAAAGACTCAACCCTAAACAAACAATACTTACTGCAATAATAGAATTTCCATCATGAAATTGTATAGCTTTATCTAATAACTGAAATTTATCTTCTTTTGATGTGTACACCTCAAGACTGTATGACTTGAAAAAAAACAACATAAATTAATTATAACTTTTAAAGATAATATAGTTGGTCATATTTGACGGCAGGGCTGTACATGAAGGCTTGTCTGACTTGTCCATACCAGCATAAACTGGATTTCAAACATATAAAAATAAAACTGCTCATACGATGGACAAGTTAAAAAATACAAACAAATAAAGTGTTGGTTTTTATTGACCAGACAAACGCTATATGCTTTCCGACAATTAAAAATTACATAATCTTATCAGATTGAAAAGTTATTGTAGAGGCCTGGATGGTCATACAAAAATCAAGTGTTTT
Source organism: Bathymodiolus brooksi (assembly GCA_963680875.1). Classification (NCBI taxonomy): domain Eukaryota; kingdom Metazoa; phylum Mollusca; class Bivalvia; order Mytilida; family Modiolidae; genus Bathymodiolus; species Bathymodiolus brooksi. The sequence goes on along the minus strand of OY804576.1, from coordinate 82,011,461 downwards.
TGTAGACTTATAGTTATTTTTGTTATATTTTAAGATCTTTTTTATGTTGTGCTACATTTTAGACGTTTATTTATTATTTTTGTTTGTTTGCACAGAATCGTTAACACTTGTTTCCGATCCAACATCTCGTAGGTTCATACGTTGGCTACTTTTTCAGACGTTTATTATATATATATATATATTTGTAAATACAAGTCAATATTTTAAGTGTTAGATTTTGAATTTGCAGTTAATGTATTTATAAGCTCTTTTGAATTTGAATAAGTTTTGGATAACTCCAGAGTATAGCCTTTACTTTGTTGTAAAAATAATAATAATTTACTCAGAGTGTAGTGTTTACTTTGTGGTAAAAATGAGAATAATTTAACCAGAGTATGGGTATATTGTTTGCCAAAACTTTGTGGTAAAAATAAGAATAACTTACCAAGCTGTGCAAGTTATTGAAGAATCAAACTTAAGAGCAGAGATTGAAATGCCAACAAATATTAAATGGTTTTATAGGAAGAACTCAAAATAGACATACTTCACCATTTATAATTCTTTGAACAGTTTCTTCTATAGGTATTTTACTGCTTCCACCTGCTTTAGCTCTCTAAAATATATGTTTATCAGATTTCATATATGTACATCAAATCCAATCAAATTAAGTTTTCTAAATTTACTAGACATATTTTATGCACAATGAATTAAATATATTTAATATTTTAATATGATGTTTGATCTGAAATCAAAATTTATAAAAAAAAACACACACAAAAAAACCCATTATTGATTTATCTCCCTTTTAAAAATAATTAAAGTTCAGATTATCTCCCTTTATAAAGTTGTCTAAAAATAAATATAACTTTTACTTTATTTTCTCTCTCAATTATAATATGAAATTTGAAGAAGAATAAAGAAATTCCTTCAACTGTTTTATATTCAATGGTTAAGAAGTATCTTACTTGCAATGATCTTTGAAGAAACTGAATCTGTTCTTCTAATTTCTTGGGGTCATTGGTCTGTGCATTTCTAGGCTGGTAGCTTGCTACAACTAGAAAAACACAAGATTATTTGTTTTATTCAGATCATAAAATGCAACTACTTTTATCAAAGTAATATCGACATAAAATTTGACAGTCCAAACACATCGTCAAACAGTTACACATTTGAGGAGTCCATTAAAAATTGTAAGAGAGTTGGAAAGGTATTAGACTATCAAATTTGTGTTTGAAACATGTGCACAAGTAGAGAATGAAGTAAATTTGAAGGAGAATTTGACCGTGTAAGCTGTAAAAGCTCTTACAGGATTTAAGGAACTCAAGTTATGCCTGAAACCAATTCTTGTTGTAGGCTTTCCAATATGTCACGGTAACATTGACCTTTAAAGGATTTAAGTTATTGTCCAGATGCCACCCACCCCCCAGAATATCCATCCAGCCGCCTTCAATCACACCGATAGCCCTATAGTTGAGCTCGACTTCGTTGAAACTTGGCTAAACATTTAGCAAGCTTGTGCTTCATGTGTGTGTGTGCAAAATTGACAAAAACAAACATTTTTCAATATATTCACAGGTTGACCTTATTTTGACAACTGAAAAATACAAAAGCCATTTTCAAAAACAACTACTTTATTTTGCTGACAGTACTTTTAATTAAGGGGTTATTATAATCTACAACAATTTATTTCAATGGCCAAAGATATCTTTTAATGCAGCAGCTGCTTTTACTAGCTATAGGAATTGTTATAGTAATGTAACCTACCTTCATTTATAGAAGTGTTATTTAGAGACTGGTTTGATGAACTAGTAGATAATTTTGATCTACCTTCATTTATAGAAGTGTTATTTAGAGACTTGTTTGATGAACTAGTAGATAATTTCTACCTACCTTCATTAATAGATGTGTTATTTAGAGACTGGTTTGATGAACTAGTAGATAATTTCTACCTACCTTTATTAATAGACGTGTTATTTAGAGACTGGTTTGATGAACTAGTAGATAATTTCTACCTACCCTCATCTATAGAAGTGTTATTTAGGGACTGGTTTGATGAACTAGTAGATCATAATTTCTACCTACCTTCATTTATAGAAGTGTTATTTGGAGACTGAATTGATGAACTAGTAGATCATAATTTCTACCTACCTTCATTAACAGACGTGTTATTTAGAGACTGGTTTGATGAACTAGTAGATAATTTCTACCTACCCTCATCTATAGAAGTGTTATTTAGAGACTGGTTTGATGAACTAGTAGATAATTTCTACCTACCTTCATTTATAGAAGTGTTATTTAGAGACTGGTTTGATGAACTAGTAGATCATTTCTACCTACCTTCATTTATTGAAGTGTTATTTAGAGACTGGTTTGATGAACTAGTAGATAATTTCTACCTACCTTCATTAACAGACTGGTTTGATGAACTAGTAGATAATTTCTACCTACCCTCATTTATAGAAGTGTTATTTAAAGACTGGTTTGATGAACTAGTAGATAATTTCTCATGAGATTTACTGTACAGCATAGATCCTGAATCAGGCTGAAATGATACACCTCCTGCACCTTCAATAAAAAAATAATCTTTTTTGTTGTCTCAAATTTACATTAATTATTACCGTACACAAAACACTTTATTATTTTGTCATTGATACATTGTAATTTATGGCATTCACAAATATAAACATTAATGATAATTTCAGTTTTCGAACAACCTATTCTAATTTTACATTATTGAAAATGCTGAAATAAAAAAAATAATGAATGTAGGTGCATGTAAGTATTATTGTTGAACAGTTAAGAATCAAATCGTACAGCATGAAATTCTGAGCTTGTTGTTAATTGTTTATATATTAATTATTTTAACTGTCAGTAGTTGAAACAAGATCAAAATTCAAAACACTGAGAATGTATATTTTAATGTACAAATTGTATTGGCATGCTCAGGTGTTTTATATGCATACCCCACTAGAAAATCATTTCTCAGAAAAAATGTGTGTATTATACATAGCCAAATACGGTACATGTATTTTGAATACAGGTACCGAATCAGGCAAATCCATTACAGAAAATTAATTCAAAGTCTACATGACATAGTAAATCAACTGAAATTAACAGTACTGAGTTCAGACAAGAGGTCACTCAATCTTAAATTCACTGGTTAATAAAATAATTTTTAATAAAGTATATATTACTTGTAATAAGCATAAGCCCGCTCAACGGAAGAAGAAGAAGCATAAGCTATAGGATTACATAAATATATTATATGGCCTTTTGCAAATAGAGATCAAATATCAGTTGTGAATTGAAATATGAAACTCTGCTTACAAAGTTAACTTTGGCAAACAAAAGCTTGCAAGCATTATATTCTGATTACAAAATCTGATAAGCTTATGTCAACATATTGAAAACAAAGGGGTCGTCGTGGTCGTGATCCTATGGTAGTGCAATCAGTCCCTATGACCATTAAAGTTGCGAGTTCGAATCCTGCTCATGGCAAGGTGTACTTGATACAACATTATGTGATAAAGTTTGTCAGTGACTTGCAGCAGGGTCTGTAGTTTTCTCTGGTTTTCTCCAACAATACAACTGACCACCACGATATAACTGAAATATTGTTGAAATGGGCGTTAAACACCATAATACCCAATCCCCCCAAATTATTTGACTATGATGTACAATATACACTTTTTAACATTGAGAAACAATTTTTTACAGGAGTATACACATGATACACCCGAGCAGTAACATTTTCTTCTCCAAAACAATTGGTCACAGGAATTTTGAAAGAAGAGTAATGCAATTTGGTTGGTTAAAATACCAAATTACTCAAACTCAGGCACCAAAGTTTTATAATCTTCATGTCAGGATCAACGACTGTGATGTCATGAAAATTCCTGTGGCATGATACAAGTTGTTATAGACAACTTGCCAATTAGTAAGAAAGGATATGGATGAAAATGAACTTGAGAGACTCTCCAACATTACACTTGTACAAAAATTAAAGAAAAGGAACAGGACTTTTATTGCTGTCTTACATTTCACAGTACGGTCTTCAACAATGAGCATGAATCACACCCCAAAATGAGTCTAAAATGAATGTGAAATGGCCCCTAATCTGAAGTTGAGCAGAACTCTTTACTTCTGTCAATAAAACCTACATCTGAGCATCTTGTTATAGGCAATAGAATTAAATATAGCTCAAATGTAAAACATGCTGAATAATAATAGCCTTACCATACAAATGTATATAACATTCTAACATAACATCCTTCTTTCGCTTTGTAGACAAACGAGCGATTTATCGATGGTATAATCTCATTCGCACATGCGCCGGTGAATGTGACCGACTTTTCTATTGGCAGCATAAATTGTGTGTGACATTTTCCGCAAACGTAAATATAAATTACCGTCTTCCAATCAAAGTATACTACCGTATTTGTACTCTTAGACATATCAGAATCGAAATAAATCATGGAAGCCAGAATGTGTTTTGAGTTTTAACATGGATTGGTGGGTATTAATAAATTTTATCCCTTGCTTCTGGCTCTGGATAAAATACTAATATCCGCCAATCCATGTTAAAACTCCCAACACATTCTGGCTTCCATGATTTATTTCTTAATTATACATTATACTGAAATATATTTTTAAGCTCCTTCAAATATGTGATTATATATATAAATGCATAAAGCAAATTAATTTTATATGCTATAAGTGTCATTGATATACAAATTGACAAGTTCTTCTGCAGACATTTCAATGCACCCCAATATAACTGAATACAGCCAAAACAAATTTTTAACTAGTACAAACTTGGAGATTTATTATGCTTGATTAACAGCAGACTTCAAATTAACAGAGAGACAGATAGATTCCTGGTCACAAAAAATATAAAAAAGCATCCATTTCGACAAGTACATGTACATTACTCATTTGAGCAACAGAATTTAAACTTATTTGAAAAATAAGATATGTCCTTGTATTTCATTTTTAGAACCATGTCAGGATTTCTTTTTTATGTGAAATAGTTCTTTACATTACAATTACAGACAAAAGAAAATAATCCATTTTATACCAACACAAATAATTTGTTAATGCATTAGGTAAGCTTAAATGGAAATTAAAAATACAGGTGACAGAAGCATTTCTTTCTGAATTATGGGTTAATTAATCCTTCACTCAAATGTCCTTCCCTAGCATACCAGGCATGCAAATAAATTGAATGATAAATGAAATATACAGTGGAACCTGTTTAAACCTAATCTCTTTGGGACCAACTTTTGTGTACAGAATAGACAGTTGCTTGGTTTATTCAGGTCAAAATAACAAATATTTCCTACATGTGGACTTAATTTATAGTTCGGTATATAAATGTACAGGATTACGGTTTATTCAAGGTTTAGGTTAGACAGGTTTATAAATGTACAGGATTACGGTTTATTCAAGGATTAGGTTAGACAGGTTTATGAATGTACAGGATTACGGTTTATTCAAGGTTCAGGTTAGACAGGTTTCACTGTATTAAACAGAGAAAGAAGAATGCAAATAATAGATAAATGGATGCATGCATGCAATGACTTTTCATACTTTCAATGTGAGTGCTTTTGGCTGGTGCATCTGTAAAAATTTAAATTCTTGATGATTGTGAAGTGTTATATGTAATGAAAGTTCACTTGCAAAAGCTGCATAAAAAATAATAACAATTATTTTTGATTTTTTTTTTTTAAATAAATGACAATGAAATTCAAATGAAAATTGTAATGCTACTCAGCATAATTAAAATCAAACAATAAATAAGTACTAAAAAAAATAAAAAAAGGTTGAAGAATTTATTATAAATAAAATTACAGCTTAACTATAATTAACTATTGATCATAATAGCATAATCATGTGTTAGTTAATTAATACACCTTCATAAACATTTCGATGCTATTCTTAAATTTTTTTTAATCAAACACCTATTACCACATCAAAAGGTTAATTTAAACTTACAACTACCGTAATTGATGCAAAGTTTGTGACCTTACAACTTACCAATGGTAAAACTTTGTGATCTTGTGTGTGTCATCTGATGAATTGGATGGAACCTCTCTTTGGATTGGTCATGTGAAAAAGATGCTTTGATTGGTGGATGGTAAGGGGTCGGAGGTTCAGTAGCTGGTTGTCTAGAGGCTAATATGGGTAAAAGCAAGCAAAAAAAAAAAACAAATTGCACATATACACATTACAAAAATAGTTGACAAACAAATTTTTAAAACATGCATGTTACATATCTTATACATATACAATATATACAGGTACTTCTGCTTCATACATACAACAACTGGTTATTTTTGGTGTACGGTAGTAACAAATTTCATGATTAAATTAGAATTCAAATAAAAGCAAAATGTAGAATGAATTATTTTATTTATATTTTGGGAATTTTCTTTCCTTTGTAAGAAGATTTGATGTTGGATCATTTTCAATTTGTATCTTAGATATAGCACAAAATTCCTATGGCCAAAAAAACCCTAATTACTTCCCCTTGCAATATAAATATCATGCATAACACATTTCACTTGCACAAAGATAAAACCAATACCATGCTTTCATATATACTCATTACATACCTAGTGTATTGGTACATACAAGACTTTGTAGCAGGTCAAGCTGGTTGTGTGAACCAGTATCACTATGAGTCGCAATAGCGACAAGTAGTGATGTTGTTAGTTCACACGACAGGCGAGACCTGATACAAGTCTTGTACCAACAAACTATGTATGTATTAAGTTTATCTAACATTTAAATAAAAACAAATTTAAACAAATAACAAGGGTTGAATTAAAATTAACAAATTTATTACAATACTTTGAAAGCGACTACATTGTGTGCATGACGTCACATTATTTGTTGCCGTTTATTACAAATGTCATGTTGCACTTTCAGTGTCACTAATAAACTGAAAACGCTTCTCTTAGAGAAATGTGCACCCACATATTTAGGATAAGTAAGTATGTAGTTATATTAATTCAAAATTCATTATTCAACCTTGCAACCATATTGTGACTGGGGATTTAAGACAAAGAGGTTAAACATTTTCTAAAAAATCAACCAAAATACTACTCTGCTAAATAAAACTGGAAAAGCTGTTGAAATGTCATCATTGACGCTTTATCCTCTTGTTGTATGTAATAAGTGATGTAAGACGTCCCATGTCATTAAATCATATCAAAAATTTTGATCAGATACCTGCTGTTTCAGTAGACAGTGTCCCGTCCCAATTAATGGTATCTGAATTGTCTTCTTCATCTTCATCAAATGATCTCAGCAATTTCTTAGACTTCCGTAGTTCATCTGCAGTCTCTACAGTAACCTTAAAAAAAAACCCACATGTACCACAATTTTGTTTTTTTTAATTCTGAAAATATTTTTGGATTCTTTAATAGAAATTGTAATAAACATCAGTGAAAATCATATTACTTTTGGCATGATAAAATGTAGTAAAATGTCCAAATATTGTTGTTAAACACTATAGTTCATTAATGTAATTGAGAAACTAGAGACTCGCCTGGTTATCAATGCACAGTTTGTGTTCAATCAAAGTTGTTGTTTCTAAGAAAAAGTTTTGTATTTAATATTCCTATCGAGTCTTATGTTTAACAATTCCTGTCGTGGTGGTGGTCATTTTGTATATCAAGTTCTAGTTTGTTCTGGTTAAAAGAAAAGAAAACTTAAAGGGATATTGTCTACCACAATCGTAATTTTTTCATACCCAAAATTATTGTCGTTTTCCGTACTGACCTTCATAAAATGAAGATTAAACACCGAATTATTGGCGAATACACTACGAAACGTTGTTTTTTCGATATAAAAAAGCTGACCATCGTTACTGGATGCTAATTAATTATTCACTGACCTGAGCGAGGCCAAATCTATTTTTATTTATTTTTATGCCAGTAGCCCGGATGCTGCAGCATGGATGCTAAAATTTGTGTGTTTACCTCGCAAATACGGCCGTTTTATGCTATTCATTGACAATAATTTTCTGTTGCCAGGTGCAAGATTACATATATTGAATAATATCTACCGAAAATGATCATAGGCATCATCATAAATTCATAAAATATGAAAAACGATTGAGAAAAGAAGGAAAAAACATGTTCGGCTTACCTATCAAGCAAAATATTTGCAAATTCAGCACGAGTTTGGACGCGTAGCACTTCCTTGAGTTCGTTCCAACGGTCCAACTGATCCCCTACATATATCCTGCATTTGTTCCATTTGGAAGATACTTCACTTCTACTCATCTTTCTCTCTGAATCCGTCAAAGTTCGCTTTCTTCCACGCATTGACAGTTTCTCTTTTGCCCAAGAACCACATGTTGTTTATTGTTTATAAACAGTGTGCATGCTCAAGACGTGTTCACATAGAAGGCCATATGAATAGATTTGAATATTGTCATCCAGGACAATAATTCTGATAACGATAGTTTTGGGTCTTTTTTGTCAAAAAATCGTATCTTTTGCAGCATAACTCGGTGTTAATCTTCATTTTATGAAGTTCAGTACGGAAAACAACAATAATTTTGGGTATGAAAAAATTACGATTTTAATAGACAATATCCCTTTAAGCAACTTTAGAATTTACATTGTTTAGTAATGGTCCCCATATTGGGCAGAGACTGAAGCTGGCATATACAGTATGTGGACAAAAGTAATTCCATTTTGTCACCATGTTGTTTTTAACAATATTTCAAATAAGTAACAAAAACATATACTTACTAGAATATTTTAATACTTTCTAATATGAACCTTGGAACATATTATTTTTTTGTAGTCAATTTGGGATAGATTCAGACTGTATTCAGTATGGTTTATGTGGTTATGCTTGAAATGTCTCTTTGACATATTTTAAGCTGGAGGGGCAATTCATGTTGTCGGTTGGAACAGTTGTTGAAATGAAAAAGGGATGGGCCAACCCAGGCAATGTCATTTGACTGCCACTGGAAAACTAATGGAGAGTTTGGAAGGGGGCGAAAAATTTAATCTTTTGTAGCAGGTATAATGTGTTTACTTGTTTGTGAAATCTACAAATGAGGTCTTTAACATGCAGGGAGAATTGCATTCTCAAACCACATTATCCACTATGGTTAACCGTCAGGTTTTCTGTATTACATGTATATACTGACAACCCCCCATCGAGAGGGTACCCAATATCCCCCACCTGGAGACACTCTGTCGGTTTGAACCCTGAGAACATTCACCGGTACCCAGTTAAAATTGATATTACCATCAGTCAATACTTGACCATGTAGCCTAAAGTTCTAGTGCACTTTATTTCACTCTGGTAAATCTGATGATATACAGTCACAAATCTATACTCACAGCATCATCAAACAAATTAAATGTTTTATTTTTCTCTGCTCTAGATGTCTCCCAATACTCATCTGCTTCAGAACTCTAGAATAAAAGAAATTACTCTTCAGGCAATAGGAAAATCTATAATTATATTACACTAGTATAAACTTTCTTCAAATAATTACACCTTCTGATTTCCTCTTTGGTATCTTCAAACTTTTCTTATTATTTCTAACCCAATACTATAGGCCAATAGGGACTTAAATTTCATAGAGCACCATCTGAACTTCTATTTTCAAAAATTGTCAGGTGAACGTTAGGGCAAGTTTGACTACCGGTATGTTAAATGGGTTAATCTGGCAATTTTTCGTAACAAAGTGTACAAAGAAACAGGTACATTGGAGGCCCCCGATCAAATCGCATCAGTAGATACAAATATGGGTAAATGCCAAAGGCAAAGAGCCCTGGAGGCTGGATCTAATTTTTGTCCTAAACTAGGCTAAACTAAACAAAGTCTGTGTCACATGTACCATTTGGCATTTCTCAAAAATACTTATTTATTATATTTTAAGTACACCGTCATTATTAACTTATTTAACCACGAACATAATCAATATGGTTAAAATAGAACATTCAAAATACATTTTACCTTCCTTAACGCAGACATTTCATTTATTTATGTTTGAGCAACTTATCACAGAGAGCTAAGCTAATGCAGATACACTGATAAATCAACCAGTTAGTATATAATTTGCAAAACAATTCTGGACAGTTTTCGATAAATATACGGGTTTAAATTCGTTAGTATGAATCGCGAAATTGGCCAAACATATTTTATTTAAAGGATGTTCCGAAATATGTATGGACCTAAATGTTTATTTCTAAAATGGGTACAAATCCCCAAATTTCGCATATTTTATAGGCATATACCATACCTGTTAACCCTCCCCCTTTGCGCGGGAGTCTGCTAGATGTATTCTTTACAAATCGACCATTAATTAATAGATGCGAAGCAATACCAGGCATCAGTGACCATGAAATAGTCTTTGTAGATTCCAACATTGCAATATCAAGACAAAAGCCAGTAAAACGCAAAATATACATGTGGAAAAAGGCAGACACACAGAAACTAAAAAGCAAGATAGAGGAAATGTCAAACAACATACTGGAAAAGTTCAAAATTAACACCAACATTAACACTCTGTGGGATTACTTCAAGACCAAGTGCACTGATATAATGGAGGAATGTATACCATCGAAAACAACTTCCACAAGAATAACTCAACCCTGGATTACAAAAGACCTGCGTACTCTGTCAAGACGAAACAAAAACTATACAATCGAGCAAAACGCACCCACAAAACAAGGGACTGGAACTCGTACAATGCAATAAAGAAACTCGCCCAAAAGAAATGCAGGGAGGCATATAGCTCATATATTAACAACATAATATGTAGCGAAGAAGCCAGTCCAAAACTCTTCTGGAATTATATTAAAAACAAGAAGAATGATAGATGTGGAGTTGGACCACTGAAACGTAATGGACTTACCTTTAGTGACAGTACAACCAAGGCCAACATATTTAACTCTCAGTTCTCGTCTGTTTTTACATCTGAAGACCTAAGTAACATGCCAGACATGGGAGTGAGCTCTACACCAGAGATACCACCTATTATAATCCACCACAATGGTGTCATGAAACTCTTGACAAGCTTAAATCCACACAAAGCTACGGGACCCAACAGTATCCCGGGCCGCCTACTGATAGCCCGGTGACTAGAGACATCATTTCCAAAATTTAATCGTCATGAATACTATACGGATGTGTCATATATCATTCGACTCGGCAATGTTCGTACTTTCAAAATAATTTGGTCGTCAAAAGAAATTATGGTACAGTTTTTTCAGAAATCAAGGTCAAAGGTCAAAAAACATTTTTCACACAAAAATTCATTGAATACCAAATTTCAATTAGAATCTCTTTTTCATTAAAGGGATATTGTCTACTAAAATCCTAATTTTTTCATACCCAAAATTATTGTCGTTTTCCGTACTGACCTTCATAAAATGAAGATAAACACCGAGTTATGCTGCAAAAGATACGATTTTTTGCGGACAAAAAAGACCCAAAACTATCGTTATCAGAATTATTGTCCTGGATAACAATATTCAAATCTATTCATATGGCCTTCTGTGTGAACCCTTCTTGAGCATGCGCACTGTTCAGAAATAATAAACAACATGTGGTTCTTGGGCAAAAGAGAAAGTGTCAACGCGTGGAAGAAAGCGGACTTTGACGGATTCAGAGAGAAAGATGAATAGAAGTGAAGTATCTTCCAAATGGAACAAATGCAGGATATATGTAGGGGATCAGTTAGGCCGTTGGAACGAACTCAAGGAAGTGCTACGCGTCCAAACTCGCGCTGAATTTGCAAATATTTTGCTTGATAGGTAAGCCGAACATGATTTTTCCTTCTTTTCTCAATCGTTTTTCATATTTTATGAATTTATGATGATGCCTATGATCATTTTCGGTAGATATTATTCAATATATGTAATCTTGCACCTGGCAACAGAAAATTATTGTCAATGAATAGCATAAAACGGCCGTATTTGCGAGGTAAACAAACACGAATTTTAACATCCATGCTGCAGCATCCGGGCTACTGGCATAAAAATAAATAAAAATAGATTTGGCCTCGCTCAGGTCAGTGAATAATTAATTAGCTTCCAGTAACGATGGTCAGCTTTTTTATATCGAAAAAACAACGTTTCGTAGTGTATTCGCCAATAATTCGGTGTTTAATCTTCATTTTATGAAGGTCAGTACGGAAAATGACAATAATTTTGGGTATGAAAAAATTACGATTGTGGTAGACAATATCCCTTTAAAGAAAGAAGAAAAATTGCATATTTGGTTTTCCTTATTCAATTTTCTATCTAAAACGTCGGATGTCATCAAAAAATAATTGTTCTGTGCTTTTCACAAAAAAGGGGAGGGTTTTCGCTTAAAAACCTGATAATTTTCCAAACTGTCGATAGTAAAGCAATTAAAACTTATCCAAACGTAAAGAAAATATAGGAAAATATCTATTCTGCAAAATAGATATAAATAATAGCCAAATTATAATGAGGAATATAAGTTTTGTTTACATAGATTTGTGTTGGTAAATGTTCAATTGGCAACATTAACTCACACAAAACATACTTATATGCGGGTTAAAAGCAAAAACACAACTTCTTGTATGCAACAAAATGCATCAACAGAATATAAATCAGCAACAAATAAGGAAAAACAACTGTACAAGGCATTCTGAGTGACTGGAACTGCCTTTTTCATGTGGAAATTAGAGCTGTTCTATACAAGACTTAAGCGAAACAAGATCTTTGCAGAACAATGAAACAGCTCGTCAAAAAAGTGTACATGATTATGTTGTTAACACATTAAACGTCTTCTGCAAGGGTATATGAATGGACGTTTTTACATGATTCTGCTCTGCACAAACACAGGACTTTTTACATTGCGATTTCCCCTTGCATGAACACACTAGATCACGGAGAAATTCTGCCGACATGTTTCCTTCAAAGTAGACTGGATGCAAATAATCCTTGACAGTTCGCCATTCGTATTCCATTGGTGAAGGCAGAGGGGGTTTTGCCAGACAGGAAGTATGCCAAACTTTGGTCTGGCATGAGGCACGAAGAATATGCTGACGAAGCGCCGCTTCTGATGGTGGTAATCTAACCAGACTTGCATCCCGACCTGTAGCAAGTTTTACTCGAAGTTTGTTAATGTTATGATGGGAGGATGCAAAAGACTTCTGACCGTCCTTAACACTACTAACGTTTCCCATTTGGACCCACAGTTCACTGGTGTTTGTCATCTGCTAATCAAAATAAATACAGAGAACAATCACATCTATATCAGAGGTTTTGATAATGATCCTGCCTTGCTTTCCCAATTCTTTGAGCCTTTTGTCAGCATGTAAAGCCTGGATGATCATACGGGTGTCCGCCTCTTCTTGAGTGCTGTACAAGTCAGGACAATCAAAGACTTCCTGGTCTGAAACAACTTTCACAATTTCCGGATTTCCAAATGAACCGGCAATGTAATACAGATTTCCAGGGGGCACTAATGGGTTACTTTGATTGAATTTGACAATGAAGTCACCAAAAAAGTTTATGAGTGCCTGCTTGTTTTCTTTGACAGATAGAAATTTCTTCCAGTCAGGAATATTTCTGCCTTCTATGACCTGGAACACCTTTGTATGGGCAGTCATTTTGGTACGACGCTCTCTTTCAGCCGACTTGATGGAGTTTTTACGTCATACCGGTCAAATACATCTGCTACTGTATGTGCTTTTGCAAAGCATGATGTCAACGGTCTGCAGTAGTCGGTAGCAAGGTCTCCAAAGGTTTTATGCTTCTTTGCATCCATGCACTGAACTAGTGCCATGCTATTTCTGATGTAAGTTGTCAACGAAGGGTCAAAATCCGGCAACGAAAGAACTGGAGAAATTTCATTTTCGAACTGCTTCACTAGATCTGATTCATAAGATTTCCTCATTGTACCATCTTCATGGAACATGGACACCGGGATAGGCCCTACAGGATGTGAAAGAATGTTGTCAATCGTGACATCATCTCTGCTATTAGCCAAAACCAGAGCACGTCTGAAAACAATTTCTGGATTGATATGACCGGTTATAATTTCACCAGATTTGCATTTCAGGGATGTTTTGGCATTCATGTGTTCAAATGTTTTCAATTTTGACTTTGAGATAGGGCTATAAAAACTCACAGACTGTCCTACAGAGAGAGCACTGTTAACAAAGTTTCTGCACTTTTTTTCACCTTCGTTGACAGCAGACAGCAAAAAATCCTGTACTTCTCTAGTAGCATGCATGCCTGTAGAAATATTCATGAGACAAGGAGGGTGGGCCTCTATATCAAAGGGGTCAGTCATGGTTTCGTTCAAATGGTTTACTATTGTTTGGACTTGTTCCTCATCTCGCTTCAAAGCTGTTTGCTTCATTTCTTCATGTGAGGTATTGCTGGTGCTTGTAATACCTGCCCTGTCGTTCGTTGCACTACTAAATGATGCTAGGAAATGTCTAGGGGGTGTCCATCTAACAAGGGCAGATTTCTGATTCATTATTCCTACGATACCACCTGAGCCCTTCAAATCTTTTATGATGTTTTCTTCAGTGCCCATATCGCTCCAAATACCATTGATGCTGCCGCATGTTTGTCTAATGGAAAACTCGCCTTTTTCAAAAGCTGATTGTATCTCGGCTGGAAGTTCGAGCACATCAAGTATATATACAGGCATCCATCTAGAGTAATTTGTACAGTTAGTAATGAAGAAATAGGGCAACATTTTTGATGAAGACATCAGATGTGCCGACCAATCACCCTCCCGTTCTGCTCATGTATTTGACAACATAATTTGAACCGCTACCAGTAACATATCCCAGTATTTGAATGTAGGTGATGCATCGCATCCCCATTTTCTAAGCTTACCGATTAGAGGCTGTGCATGGTCTTCAAACAATTCTTCAACTTTAGTTAGTACTGATGTTTCAATCGTCTGATCACGGATACTTCTATGAAATTCAAACAGCGCATTCCAGAACGCTGATTTTGGTATTTGATCAAAGGTCCTACACCAGTGTATGAACAGAACTTGTAGGGCTTCAAATACAAGTGTGCCCCGACATCCCTGTTAAATTCCTTGCCAATCAACATATGCTCAGCTGTATTTCCAGCATACACGCCAGAATCAACCAAAAGATCACGAAGATAAGAAACAAGACAAACTGTGAAAACCAACAAGTCTAAGAATATGGCGATTGAAATAACTTACAACTCAATAACTAAATTTGCCTCTTAGAATGAACAAAAATGAAAAATAACTATCACCACAACCTCAAATTCGAAAAAACAACATTTAAAAGTCAAAAGAACAAAGACACATCAACAAATACAAAAGAAATCAATCCATAGTTAACGTAAATTAATCGAACATAAGGTGCACTCGAAGTTCAAGATCAATATGGTGAACAAAGTATTCAGACCTACCGGGACCGGACACAACTTTCCGAAAAATTAAGTAAGGTAAAGGTTTGTTAGTTTATATTTTGGGTGGTATATAAAATCCCATTAAAGAAACTTAGATATAAAAAAAAGGTGTGTCACTAAATAGAGTAATGATTATATTTTTAATTTCTACTAGTTACTTAACTATTTATCAACTGGCGCATTATTGTACAGAATTAAAATCTGGGGAAACTACAAAATGACCCCATTTACAATATTTGTTATTGTTATTATTTTTCAATAATAGGTTTATTGTGTTAGTTTTTTCGCTTAATGAATAAAACATTATATGTAAACTTGGAATCCAATGCGAAAGAAATATATTTCTATACAGTTTTTAAATACCGGAGCAAAACTGTTAGTCACTCGAGGTTCAAATTTAAATAAATTTTGCTAACTATACATAGAATTTTAGAAAACTGCACCATACGACTTTTTGACGACCAGTCTAAAATCAAAGTAAAATCATTTTCCTACAAGCATGCCAATTTTTAGCCGTATAGTATGAAGTGAAATTAAACTCCGTTAATATGCGACTTTTGCGTAGATGGTCGCCGGGCTATATCGAGTACACCTCGCCATTAGGGCGATTCACTCTCAAAATATATGTCATGGATGTCATAACAGATACGTACTGTAGCTCCTGCAAAGAATTCCTTACTGGTGTTATATGGTGTAGGAACACTGACAGCGACGCTCGTGTTGTTCAGTTTGTTGAATTACACATCTTCGAGTGTTTGTGATGTCCGCTGCAATTTGCTCGTAAAACGATGTTCTGTTCGTTTTTACTCATATTTGTTTTGAAAGGTTCATGTTTTATCTATGTTATTTGTATTTAATTAAGTATGCTGCTGTCCAACACAATATCAGATGATATTCATGTCATTTAATTGTTACTGTAACACAACAGTGTCACTAATGGAGCAGGAAATGCCCACCCTTCCGGGAAACTTCAATTCATCGCTGGTTTAAGTAGGGTTCGTGTACATCATTTTATTGGGTTCTTTTGTATAGTATTTTATCGATCATTGTATGCCTTTTTCTTTATTCTTATCCAACAGACTTAAAACCAAGCGTCTAAATTTAGTTCTAGATTTCAATGGTTTTTTGTTGTTGACTTTGTATTGGTGCGCTAACAAACATGACGTCTCCTACAAATCCGCCATTTTCTAAATATATCTAACTCCCGGTGACGCCCTGCATGTAGAAATTGTATTGATGAAACTGATATAATGCATTTAAGTGGAAATTTACTTTTTATTTATGAAAGTTTACAAGTGAAGTGTTCACATTCTCAATGTAATTTAAAGATTTCATTGAAAAATGTCAAATTTCATGCCAGCATCTGGCTCCTGTCAAAGTGTTCAATGTCAACAAGCCCCATTCCTCTAATCTGCCATTAGACCAAGTGTCAACAAAACATAATATGAGACAGGCACAACCTGTTTAAGGGCGAAGCCTATTTGATGATAATGACAATTAAGAGGGAGGCATGAGAGGCAAATGCCTCCTAAAATACAGATGAAAATTGAAGAAAAAAATGTTTGTAAATTTAGATCTACCGGTACATGTATTTTGAACACCTTTCCCATAGATGAAAACTTTTTTTTTAAAAGGGGGGTTCTGGTCACGAATCTCTGAAAATGAAAAAAATCCAATTCACGATTCACGGAAATTAAAATTTGTCATTTTTGAAAATTTCACAAATAACGGTAAATCAATAAGAGACATAAATGAAGGGTCACGAGAAT
This sequence comes from Bathymodiolus brooksi, assembly GCA_963680875.1. Taxonomy (NCBI): domain Eukaryota; kingdom Metazoa; phylum Mollusca; class Bivalvia; order Mytilida; family Modiolidae; genus Bathymodiolus; species Bathymodiolus brooksi. The sequence continues at coordinate 81,994,291 of OY804576.1, read as the reverse complement.
AAAAAAAATTACCCCAATCACAGATATATAGCGAGAGAGAAAAAAAATGCATGCCATACATGGTAGCAAGGATTTATATACCGTAGTAGGATCCTTGGTGGTAGTGAAAAGGAGAGTGAGGGTCAGACGCAATTGCAATATGTTTAACCTTGCCATGGAAAATGTGTTGAAAGGCTTACCTGACAAAATCAGTTGTCCAGACATCATACACAAATGCACTTCAAATGTACACATTTTTTTAATCACTTTCAAATTGCGAGATCGTGGAGATGGTATAGGTTTCCTGTATACATAAAAACGATGTGGAGCTGTTCTTCAATGTTTGACACCAGCTCACAAAGTTTTCAGAGACAGGATGACCAAGAAGTGGATGCAATTTCATGTTTATGTTTGTGGAGATTTAATGTATTAATGATATACAGTTAATCAAATTTGAAACCATGTATTTAAATGTATTATGTTACTTTGGGAAGAAATGTACTTTAATAGATACATAAGAAATATGTTTCCAATGACATGTTGAACAAGATATGATTATAATCTAACGATTATGAAGTCTCCCAAACCGGCCACAGACAACCGGTTTAAGAAATAAATTAAAAGCTACCTTTGAAATCGAACAATGTTGAATTTTTGCGGTATTGTGGTGGCCATTTTGAAAATGGAGACCGGTAGAAATTTTTCAATGTCGGGAATCAATTCAGGACGTTGAAATCAAACAATGTTGAATTTGTGCGGTATTGTGGTGGCCATTTTGAAAATGGCGACAGGTAAAAAATTTTCGATTTCAGGAATCATTTCGGGACATCATAATCTACCCACATATGAAATGTCATTGAAATGGGACAATATTGAATTTGTGTGGTATTGTGGTGACCATTTTGAAAATGGAGACCGGTAGAAATTTTTCGATGTCAGAAATCATTTCGGGACATCATAATCTACCCACATATGAAATGTCGTTGAAATCGGACAATGTTGAATTTGTGCGGTATTGTGGTGGCCATTTTGAAATGGCGACTGGTAGACATTTTTTGATGTCAGGAATCAATTCGGGACATCAAAATCTACCAACATATGAAATGGCGTTGAAATCGGACAATGTTGAATTTGTGTGGTATTGTGGCGTCCATTTTGAAAATGGCGACCGGTAGACATTTTCAATGTCAGGAATCAATTCAGGACATCATTATCTACCCACAAATCAAATTTTGATGATATCGGACAATGTTAAATATTTGCGGTATTGTGGCGGCCATTTTGAAAATGGCGACCGGTAGAAATTTTTCAATGTCGGCAATCAATTCGGGACATCATTATCTACCCACATATCAAATTTTGATGATATCGGACAATGTTGAATTTTTGCGGTATTGTGGCAGCCATTTTGAAAATGGCGACCGGTAGAAATTGTTCAATGTCGGCAATCAATTCGAGACATCATTATCTACCCATATATAAAATTTTGATGATATCGGGCAATGTTGAATTTTTACCGCCCATTTTTTATACCATGTTTTGGCAGCCATTTTGAAAATGGCAGACATCTCGAAAATTTTGAAAACACAGAATTGCTCCTCTAATGGTGACCTATCACTATGTCAAATTTTATGTCTCTATCATTATTTATTTAGAAGTTATCAACATTAATGTACGAAATTTCAATTTTCCCATAGGATTCTATAGTAACCCCACCTCCTTTGAACCCCTCAAAATATGACTTTGACCCCCTTTATCACAAAGCTGAAAACTTTAGGACCAACTAGAATCATATATCTATAACTCCACAAAGTTTCATCGAGATCTGCCGTAGACAAGTTCATCGTCCGCGGAAAGAAAGGAGAAAGAGAAAGAGAATAATAATAATAATAACAAGATATGATTATAATCTAACGATTATGAAGTCTCCCAAACCGGCCACTGACAACAGTTTAAATGAACTCTTTGCATTGTGACAAATTCTGAGCTTGATTTTTTGCGGTATTGTGGTGGCCATTTTGAAAATGGAGACCGGTAGAAATTTTGCAATGTCGGGAATCAATTCCGGACATCATAATCTACCAACATATGAAATTTCGTTGAAATCGAACAATGCTGAATTTGTGCGGTATTGTGGCGGCCATTTTAAAAATGGCGATCGGTAGAAATTTTTCGATGTCAGGAATCAATTCGGAACACCATAATCTACCTAAATATGAAATTTCGTTGAAATCGGACAATGTTGAATTTGTGCGGTATTGTGGCGTCCATTTTGAAAATGGCGACCGGTAGAAATTGTTCAATGTTGGGAATCAATTCGGGACATCATTATCTACCCACATAGCATATCAAATTTAGATGATATCGGACAATGTTGAATTTGTGCGGTATTGTGGTGGCCATTTTGAAAATGGCGACAGCTAGAAATATTTCAATGTCAGGAATCTATTCGGGACATCATAATCTACCCACAAATGAAATGTCGTTGAAATCGGACAATGTCGAATTTGTGCTGTATTGTGGCGGCCATTTTGAAAATGGCGACCGGTAGAATTTTTTCAATGTCAGGAATAAATTCGGGACATGATAATCTACCCACATATCAAATTTAGATGATATCGGACAATGTTGAATTTTTGCGGTATTGTGGCAGCCATTTTGAAAATGGTGATTGGTAGAAATTTTTCAATGTCGGGACATTATTATCTACCTATATATCAAATTTTGATGATATTGGAAAATGTTGAATTTTTACCGCCCATATTTTAATGCCGTGTTTTGGCAGCCATTGTGAAAATGGCAGACATTTTGAAAATGCAGAATTGCTCCTCTAATGGTGACCTATCACTATATCAAATTTTATGTCTCCATCATTATCGATTTAGAAGTTATCAACATTAATGTACGAAATTTCAACTTTCCCATAGGATTCTATAGTAACCCCCACCCCCTTTGAAGCCCTCAAAATATGACCGACCCCATTTACCACAAAGCTGAAAGCTTTAGGACCAACTAGAATCATATATCTATAACTCCACCAAGTTTCATGAAATTCTGTCCAGTAGTTCCTGAGATCTGCCGTGGACAAGTTCATGATCCGCAGAAAGAAAGGAGAAGAAAGAGAAGGAGAAGAATAATAATAATAAAAATAAGAAACGGAACAAAAACAACAAGGGCAACGCAAAGCGTGGCGTATCCCCTCGCCTAAAAATTAGACCCTGTGACCTTGACCTTTGACCTTGAAAATCAATAGGGTTCCAGATTCTCTTAAGGTCTAAGTATGTACCAAGTTTGGTCAAAATCCATTGAAGGATGTTGATTCTAGTGTTCACAAGGATGTTACGCAGTAAAAATTTGACCTGGTGACATTGACCTTTGACCTATGACCTTGAAAATCAATAGAGTTCCAGACTCTCCTAAGAACTACGCATGTACCAAGTTTGGTCAAAATCCATTGATGGATCTTGATTCTAGAGTGTTCACAAGGATGTTATGCGGTAAAAATTTGACCCTGTGACCTTGACCTTTGACCTTGAAAATCAATAGGGTTCCAGACTCTACTAAGGACTAAGTATGTACCAAGTTTAGTCAAAATCCATTGAAGGATGTTGATTCTAGAGTGTTCACAAGGATGTTATGTGGTAAAAATTTGACCCTGTGACCTTGACCTTTGACCTTAAAAATCAATAGGGTTCCAGACTCTCTTAAGGACTAAATATGTACCAAGTTTGGTCAAAATCCATTGAAGGATGTTGATTCTAGAGTGTTCACAAGGATGTTATGTGGTAAAAATTTGACCCTGTGACTTTGACCTATGACCTTGAAAATCAATAGGGTTCCAGACTCTCTTAAGAACTAAATATGTACCAAGTTTGGTCAAAATCCATTGAAGGATGTTGATCCTAGAGTGTTCACAAGGATTGCTCCTCTAATGGTGACCTATCACTATGTCAAATTTTATGTCTCTATCATTATCGATTTAGAAGTTATCAACATTAATGTACGAAATTTCAACTTTCCCATAGGATTCTATAGTAACCCCCACCCCCTTTGAAGCCCTCAAAATATGACTGACCCCATTTACCACAAAGCTGAAAACTTTAGGACCAACTAGAATCATATATCTATAACTCCACCAAGTTTCATGAAATTCTGTCCAGTAGTTCCCGAGATCTGCCGTGGACAAGTTCATGATCCGCGGAAAGAAAGGAGAAGAAAGAGAATAATAATAATAAAAATAAAAATAATAATAAGAAACGGAGCAAAAACAACAAGGGCAACGCAAAGCGTGGTGTATCCCCTCGCCTAAAAATTAGACCCTGTGACCTTGACCTTTGACCTTGAAAATCAATAGGGTTCCAGATTCTCTTAAGGTCTAAGTATGTACCAAGTTTGGTCAAAATCCATTGAAGAATGTTGATTCTAGTGTTCACAAGGATGTTATGCAGTAAAAATTTGACCCGGTGACATTGACCTTTGACCTATGACCTTGAAAATCAATAGAGTTCCAGACTCTCCTAAGAACTATGTATGTACCAAGTTTGGTCAAAATCCATTGAAGGATCTTGATTCTAGAGTGTTCACAAGGATGTTATGCGGTAAAAATTTGACCGTGACCTTGACCTTTGACCTTGAAAATCAATAGAGTTCCAGACTCTCCTAAGTATGTACCAAGTTTAGTCAAAATCCATTGAAGGATGTTGATTCTAGAGTGTTCACAAGGATGTTATGCGGTAAAAATTTGACCCTGTGACCTTGACCTTTGACCTTGAAAATCAATAGGGTTCCAGATTCTCTTAAGGACTAAATATGTACCAAGTTTGGTCAAAATCCATTGAAGGATGTTGATCCTAGAGTGTTCACAAGGATTGTGACAGACGGACGGAAGGTAGCATTACTATATCCCCTCGCAACTTTGTTGGCGAGGGGATAATAAGTCTCCCAAACTTTGTTTGTTGTTTGGGAGACTTAATTACTATAAGACATCACATTTCCTGTCCATATTTCATGTTCTATAAATAAATGTGCATGCTGATTTTCTATTTTTATACATACAGAAAGGAGAGTGAAAAACTGGGCCTAAAAGGACTTTAGAGGGTGAATTTTTAAATGAGTGTACTAGTTTTCAGTCCCCAAGCTGAAAATCTGGAAAATTTCTCAACTTAAAGAGTACCATCAGTACTTTGATTTTATTGGGAAGGCAAAACTGATCGTCGTGGGACCTCTAATTTTTATATAAGATTTGAGAAGCACGTTTCTGAACCAACTGTTGCGGATATAGCAAAACATATGACGACCTATATCATAGGCAGCGGAACGAAATTTTTAGTGAGGGTGCAAGATTCTTGAAAATTCCAAGGAAAAAAAAGAAAAAAAGGTCTTTCAGCAAATTTACCAGGAAATTGCAAATTATCGTGCTATTTCCAATTACAAACCTTAATCTGACAAAATAAAGAAAAAAATAAACGTGGTTGAAAGCACTGGATAACTGTTATCTTAACATTAATTTGCACAAATATATAGACTTGCACGAATTGGAAAGGTTTTATGGTCTACCTTTAACCAATTAAGACAAACATTATAACAAAAAAGAGGACAGCTTACTCACAATATGCTTCGATGCAATGTTTTTTTTTTTTTTTAGCAAAATCGGTATTTTTACATCAGGGTCACAAGTTTGTGTAGACGATCTTGAAAATAGCAGACCACTTTCACTAGATATGAATGAATATCCGGGGACAGAAATAATTTTTGCATTCCGTGACATAAAGCTTATTTGAAATAAAAAAATAGTATATATACTGGTTAAGGAAATGTGTGTGTTACTTTCCCTCTCGTTCTCTAAAAAACATGAAAAGTCTGTTGCTCAACCCGAGTAGTCTAGTAACGCAGAAAAAATCCAGAGTAGTCCGTTACCATTCTACACCGTGACATGAACAGAAGACACCCTTTTTAACACTTTTGAGCCTCTTGTTCATTTTGAGGATTTCCATTTAGAAAAAAAAGATGATTTTTTTAAGAGAACCAACCAATGAACATTCCTACCAAATCTGCTTCTAATTGGCAAATTGGTTATGTAAAAGAAGATTAAAATTTGAAAAGTGATGACAATAGTTCACATGTCCCATTTGTGTCAGGCGAGCTAAAAACTCTAACTAAACCTAACTAAGAACACTGGTACAATAATAGTTTTATGAGTTTAATAAAAACAGAAACAAGTCATATAATAATTTATTTGTATAAAACTTTCATGTAAATAAGTTACAAACTCATTATATTATTTCCACAGATCTATGGTAAATAAATACAGCTCCATATCCCAATTTGAAGTCATATCTTTTTTAATTTAGTCAAACATGTATTAAAAAGTCACCTTTGAGACCAAGAAAAAAGTGGCCTTATAAGACAGATGACCTCTTAAAATAGGTTCAATTAATATGAAATTTTCTATGACAGGACAAGAAAAGATGACTGCTTAATAGAGGTGACTGCATGCAGTTTCTTGATGACAATTTATATGATAGTTGAAATAAATGAACAATGTGTCCATATCATATGGCATATGGACACGTATTCCATTATTCAAGCTAATATTAAAATTAAAATGTCTGGTGCAGTTGACAATAGCTTTCAGCTGGTCATGGTAACATGAAAATCATTAATGATGACAAATTACAATGTATCCATACAAAATTAGTCAAGAGGACTATTCCAATAAAAAGTCTGTTGGAGGTATTAATGATATTAACCCATAACTACTTTCTTACCTAATTCTGACAACTATTTACTGGACATGAAACCATTTTTGTCTGTTAAATGAATGGGGGGGAAAATTGGGAATTAATAATAGTAATTGCAACATCAGTGCCCGGCACGTTATCATCAGTATGTTGATGGAGTGTAGAACTATAAAGAAGAAGCAAGACAAGACATGTTGTAAAAGTAAAAATTCTCACTATCCCACCATTATTGACTGGAGCCTTTACAATGACAATCACAAAATATTTAGAATGATATGAAAATCAGCAGTTATGTCCTTGATGTGACTACATTTGTATTTTTTAAGAAGCTAATTTCTTCATTTCTTCTCGAACACTTGACAGTGTATCTGTAAATTCAACCAACGCTTTTTCAAATACTTTTTTCTGTTGAAAGAGAAAGAAACAAAAAATGATCATATACAAATGCATAACAAAATATTATTAAAATTTACATTGTTAAGAATCATGTAACATATCAAAATTAACATGCTCGACAAAATTGCATATAAATAGTGATTCTCTAATAGCAGAGGTTAGAAAGAGGCAGACTGAATTTTAGTTTCACACATGCGTTTTAATATATTTATTATGCCTGATAGGCCAATACACAAGGTTTTTGTCCACAAAATCTACAAGAGTAGATGTAATATTTAATAAGAACAAGGAATAGATTAATTAAGTAATCAAGCACATCTTATCTAAGTACCGGTATTATATGTTGTGCTTAAAATAGGAAGTTCTACATTTTCAATAATTCTGCAATTACAAGCCATAGGCCTTAGATTGATATATATCACCCTGGTATATTCTTGTAAAATATTTTTAATTTTTTTTATTATTCTCTTCCGAGGAATTGTCAAAATATAAGGGGTTAAGGCTATGGTGTTTATTGCCACTTTCAACAATATTTCAGTTATATCGTGACGGACGGGTCAGTTTTATTGGTGGAGGAAACTGGACTACCCGGAGAAAAGCACCCCACTGACTAACTTTATCACTTAATGTTGTATCGAGCACACCGTCTGGGTTGGATTCGAACTCACGTTAGTGGTGATAGGTACTGGTTGCATAGGTAGTAAATCCAACTACCATACGATCACGACCACAGCGGCCCCTTGATTTGAAATTAAAAATATATTCTTTTGAAAATATGTCTGGTTTTCTTTAGGTTTGAACTAGTACTCAAGAAAGATATTGCACTGCTCATTCAAATAATTGAATATTTTGAAAGTCTGTAAATTATCTTTTGAATTTTTGTATAAACAATGTCTTAATCTAAAAATTGTTGTTTTTTATATATGGAAAATTAAGATATGGATAAAGATATAACATTTATAAACATGAAGAGATCCTTGCAGCTTGCCTAGTTGAGTCATGGACTCTCCATTTTCAGTTGGGACTCACCAGATTTCAAATTTATTATTCTAGTCTTGCGTTACAATGGTGGGAGTCATCAAAATTTTCAGAAATATGTTCTGGATTCATCAACATAAATTGCTGCAAGTATCCCTGAAAGACTTCTTTTTTTCGTTACCTATGCAACTTCATTGCTTTGAATAATACCTAATCACACCAAAACATCCACTTAACAATGAAATCAAATCACATGTATAGAGATTACTAGTTAGGCGACACTTACTGCTTTGTTTTTATTCCTTGTCATGTCTAACTTTAAAACTTGCTCGCAGGTCATTGTTTCTATTGGCTGGGTCAGTTGTAAGAAGATGCATGATGGTGAATGGTTTTTATGTTCTTCCCTGAAAACAAAATAAAATATAGTGAGTACATGGTTGTTGTTTCACGCCAAAGGAGCACATTTTCAGCTATATCATGACAAGAGCAAGTTACATTTCAATGAGATGATGATGATGTCCATTTTATACTAGACTAACACACTTAGTACTACTAATAGTAGGATTTGTATTATGCTAGCTTACTGAAAGAATAGTTTGCTGATTGACGTGTTCTCCATTTGGACATATTACCCGATTCCGAGCCAACCAGTCTTTGCTCTTACTCCTTAATGCTGTGTGATTAGCTGAAAAGCAGCAAATACCAATATCGTAGTATTTGGTTTGAGCAGACTGGGGGCTTGAACCAATGATCTACCACACTCGAGACGACCATGCTAACCTTTACATCTTCAATGCTGTTTAACATTAAATATTTGTATTCATCTAGCATTCAGTATGTATTTCATAGAAATGTAGGATTTTAACCATTAGATTCAACCCATCAGATACAAAATCTTGAATCATATATCAATATGTATATGATACCACATGTATTTTATTTGGTTCTACTTTTGTGACATCATCAGCTTGAAAAGCGTGAAAATTCCTATGATGTCTTCATTATAAAATCCCATTAACGAATACTTCAAACTGATTTTTTATACGTTAGTTTTATATTGCAGGGAACATAATAAACAATCACACTTCATGCTAAAAAATTGTGCACAAAAGACGCAGAGCAATCGCTGTGTATTCGGACAGTGATAGCGATTGATGAATAAATCATTTGAATTAATGTTGTGATATGATGTAACAAAATCTGTGACATATAGAACTATTTTGAATGTCAGACTGTTATTTGTAAAAAATAAATTAATATAATAATGATAATCAGTATAAAACTGTATTACCCTCTTTTGCCCTATGAAAATGTTAGATAAACATATCATATGCATAAACGTGTTAGTACAATCGTTGGTATCATGTCTCGTTAGTTGTGTAAACTGCATCACTACACTACGCTATGCATCTCATAGGGATACAGTTTACACAAATGACTCGATATGATACAAACAGTGGTACCTTAACACAATATGCATATAATGTATATGTATAATCAAAGGAGATAGTACCTGTACATAAAATAATGTACAGATATTATTACCATGGATCATCATCTGGTTCCCATCCATCAAGTTCCTTAAAACACATAAAACACTGAACAGTATCTGGTTCATTAGCTGTACCACAGCTGAAAAATCCTGCCTTGGCTAACTGAAAGCAGAAAAACACAATCGATTAAAAATATACTTTATCTCGTTTGATAGTGAAATGCAATAACCATCATACTCATAGCAGACATGATAGAACAGCCTCAAATTTTTAGTGCCTTGAGTGCAGTAGATCATGGGTTCAAATCCCTTTTGTGTCAAAACAAAAGACTATAAAATTGGTAATTGCAGCTTCTCCCCAAAGCATGCAGCATTAAGGGGGAAGAGCAGAGACTGGTTGGCTCGACATCAGGGATATAGCTAGCACTATAAAAATTCCACTACCTGGTATAAAATTCCAATTAAGCATGTTGGTCTAGTACAAAACAGATCTTATCATCATCTCATTGAAAAGTAACTTGTTCTTATCACGAGATAGCTGAAAAATTGCTCATTTGGTGTTAAAAAACACTCGCTCACTCAAATTTTTAGCTATCCCGAGACAGTATCCTAGTCCTAGGTCTTGATTGACATTGTCCGTAAATCGTTCTCAAACAAATTATTTTATGTTCATTGTGACAAGTCTTCACCTATGTTTTTGTGAACCTTTTCATAAGAGTTTTACAGAATCTTCTATTTACACAGGAGTGACAGGACTCAGGAGATTTGACTAGTAAGGGAAAGGCAAGGCTAAAACATAAGTTATCAATTACTTTAAGTTAAAATTAAGTTGTTAGTCATCTTGGTATAAAAAAAGGGACTTGGGTCATTCATGTGATGATTGTTACCATGTGGCATATATGCATGGCAAGAAATTAATCCAAGTGATAGTGAGTGAGTGATTATTGTTTAACGCCAAATGAGCAAATTTTCAGCTATATCATGGCGAGAACAATTCAATGAAATGATGATGTCCGCTTTGTTTTAGACCAACACACCAAGTTGGATTTTTATAGTGTTAGCTCACTGAAACAACAGTTCATTGGTAGACATGTTTCTCCACTTGGGACACATTATTTTGATACCAAGCCAACCAGTCTTTTGCTCTTACACCTTAATGCTGCATGCTTAGCAGAGAAGTCATAAATACCAAGTCTTTTGTTTGACCAGACCTGGGCTTGAACCCACGATCTACTGTACTTGAGGCAAACACACTAACTAAACCATTAATAATTACACAACCGATGATGTTTCCAAGTATCGTGATAAAAAATGTTTTTGAAACTGGTTACAAAAAGGTTGCAGCTAATCTCGTTGAAGATACAGACAGAAAATTTCTTCGGAATCCTAATCTCAACGAGATTAGGTTGCAGCATTAACAGAGTAGGTTCGTATAAAGTAAAATGGGTACAAAACAGCTACCTATATTTTCTGCATATTTTTTTTTTAAATGGCTGCAAAACAGTACATATATTTTCTGTATTCATATTATTATCTACACTCGTGGGTCAAAACTAAAGTATTTCCACACTAAGACATTTCCCTATATATTTCATATTAAACCACTTATTTTCAACACATTCTCCTGAAGTCATTCCTTGTCTGATTTTCATGAAATTTTCAGCATTAAACCCAAAAATAAATATAGTTTCTTCTTCTTATAATAATAATTTTCATAAAATTTTATTTATACTTCTTCTTCCCGTCAGGAGTGTACTCATACTTGAGTGTTGGTACTCCGAGCATGACCAAACTGTACAGGTAAAAACCAATCCAATATACAATTAAAAACTGACTGTTATTTACACTTGGGACTGCACTGGGAGAGTGACAGACCCAAGTCCTGCTCGGAACTGGTTGATGGTAGGGACCAGTCTAAGTTCTTGAGGTATGTGACTCCAGGTGAGTATGGTACGCGGAAAGAAGGAGTATTTATAAGCGTCAATTCGGGTGTAGATTACTCTATATACAGTAGTTCCTCTGGTTCTTCCATCGGGTGGTATAAGTAGTGTGTGTGATGGTATATCTACTAAATCGTTTATGATCTTATACATGAGGACGGCCCTTGTCTTAGCTCGTCTCTGCTCTAATGTTTCCCAACTGAGTTCACTTAACATTGCTGTTACGGCTCCAGGTTCTCTATTGTAAAAGTTGTTATTTACAAATCTGGCAGCTCTCCGTTGTACTTGTTCTAGTTGGTTAATCTGATTTCTTGTGTAAGGGTCCCACACAGCACATTCAACTTTTCTTTATGACATGATTTAAACACAAAGTTAGATTTTTTCATCAAATCTTGCTATATGATCATAGAAAATTGTGACGTCGAGAATTTATGTTTATGCTTAAATCATAATTTTTTGTAAAGAGTTAAAAAAAATTACATGAAATATATAAATAAACTCCAATCAATTCTGGTTTTAATTTAAAGGTGAAAATTTCAAGAAAATCTGATAAGGAATGACTTCAGGAGAATGTTTTGAAAATAAGTGGTTTTATATGAAATATATAGGGAAATATATTAGTGTGGAAATACTTTTGACCCGTGAATGTAGTTTACTCTGTGCCTGTGGCCCGATTCGAGAAAATGTGAGAGATGAAAAAAAAAATGTTTTGTTTGTACCCTGACTGGTGTGCATTTACAAGATTCATCGAATGGCCAGTTTTCAAAAGATTTAAGTCGTTCCGATTCTAGGTGCATCAAAATGTCTTTTTCCTTCAGGGTATACTCCACCGAAGTCATATTTTTGCAGGCTTGTCGATGTACAAGTTGTTTTGAAAATTCCGCCAAGGGTCCCAAAAATTGTGTATTTTATTTCCGACCTTACCCACCGAGTCCAATGTTGTTGGATTTTTTTTTATCAATAAAAGCAGAACGGTGTGTAGTTTATAGCAGTAATTTTCATATTATTTTCAGAAGCATGTTTTTCTAAACCTCATGATTTAAACACAGGCTTAAATTATTTGTCGACAAAAGTAATATCATTTTATTGTGTTTTGAGCTGGGAGTAATAATAAATATATTTGTTTTTACACGATGCACAATTTAACACCAAAAGGGTTGAAGACGTACAACACAACATATCCAATAATAAAAAGAAACAGGTTAAAGAGAAAAACAACATCAAATAAACATAAATAATTCACCATGGACTAAAAATTAATATGTTAATATGAACAAAGTTTAATGCAGAGGTCGGGTAAGGAATCCACTTTCCTCAGCGATCAAGCGAACCCCACAACAGGTTCTAGCTAGAAAATTTTGCGATATTACGCATAACATTTGCATTAATTATGCGAAAAATAACTTTTTGTTTCATACGAAAATGACCCCAATATAATAGGAATAAAGTTTGTATTACCAAGATTAAATTAAGTTGGTATTACCAAGATTAAATTTGGTATTACCAGGAATAAAGTTGGTATTACCAAGATTAAAGTTGGTATTACCAAGATTAAAGTTGGTATTACCAAGATTAAAGTTGGTATCACCAAGAATAAAGTTGGACTTGCCAAGACTATGAAGAAAGATTTTTGATTATATAGCTACGCCCAAAATTAACTGTTTTGAGAGCTATTTAGTTTATGATGATTTAAACTAAATAGCTCTCAAATCATCATAAACTAAATAGCTCTCAAAACAGTTAATTTTGGGAGCTATCAGTAGTTTGTTGTGGATTTCCTCCATCTGTTACTGTTTCCGACGGATAAACCTTGCCGAAAGAGGCAGAAAAGTGCCAGTTTACAAATTTTCAAAGTTTTTGCTTTTCATTCATTAAATTTCGCATATTTGGAAAGTGCATAGATTTTTTGATTTTTCATCAAATTATATGTTTTTTTTAATTGGTTGTGGTAAGAGCTGTCGGTATAGTATGTGGACGTATTTCCGGGATTCTTTACAGTTCTGATTGATTGATTGATGTTTAACGTCCAGCCAGCATTTTTTCAGCTCTATTCAGGACGAGAACATTTAAAAATTTAAACGCCACAGGACTCGAAACAAGGAAAGTTGATGGGTAGGGACGGATAATTTAACCAGTGCAACAGGTTTCCTATGGACCACTCATCATGAGCATAATGCTCATAATGAGCTGTTACACTCGGTTCTTTAACGTGCGAAGAGGGTGGCAATCTCTCAACACGGGATCTCGGTTTTATTTACGTCTCATCCGAACGACGGGTTGGTTGTGAATATACATCCCGCACAACCGATGGACCGAAGAAGCTCTCGGTCCCATTTCTATACTGACCCCGGGGTTCTGAGATAAAGTCGTTCGAAATGGGCCAAGAATATGCCAAAGTTTTTAATTTTTATCAAGTTCTAATGCTTTTTAGGTGTGTACCTGGCCAAACTCTTAGCCTCCTTTATCCGTCCACCGTTTGTCTGTCATACCTTCCATTATAAATGGCTGTTGTTAGTAAAATATATAGACCCTATATTTTTTTTAATCTTGTTGTCTTTTTTTCTTTTCTTTTTTTTTTTGCAAAATGCTCATCTTTATGAGCTATTTATGAGTCATTGAAAAAAAATGGGCTATTTTTGATAACATTCACTGAACTTTTAACACAAACTGTGTATGAATAATCAGGTGAGCAGGCTCAAGTGTTACCGACGGTAGATTCTTGCGTAGATGGTCCCTTTCATGGGTGACCACTAGGTTTGAAAACTGTTTCTTAATTAACTTCTTTTATCTAACATTATGTACGTTTTCCTTTGAAATTAAAGAAAGTAGCCTGTCTAATACAAGGTGTCTGATACAAGATGTTCTATCACCACACTGTGGTGATAAAAGAATGGCGCGACGTTGCACGAGACGTTTTCTGCCAAACTACTTTGACATGACGTCATATCATTGGAATGTGAGACAAAACACAGTAACTGGCATTGGTGAAAGAACGGAAAAAATAACGTGACGTCATGCACAAAATGTAGTCTCCCTGAGAGTATTGTACATATTTTAATTCAACCTTTGTTATTTGTTGAAAATTCGTTTTTATTGAAATGTTAGATAAACTTATTACATACATAGTGTGTTGGTACAAGACTTTATATCAGGTCTTGCCTGTTGAGTGAACTAACCGCATCACAACTCGTCGCTTTCGCGACTCGTAGTGATACTGGTTCACACAACTGGCTCGACCTGATACAAAGTCTTGTACCACCACACTATGTATGTAATGGGTATATATCTAACATTATGTGCCTTTCCTTTGAAATTAAAGAAAGTAGCCTATTTTATACGGGGTCCGACCTATAATCCGACAGTCCGATAGTCCGACAGTCCGATAGTCCGACGGTCCGAGAGTCCGACAGTCCGATAGTCCGACAAATGCTTTATTTCTTTGAAAGTTAACACTATAACATGTGTAATATGGGGCCAGAAACCGAACCGTTTACTCATCAAAGAAAGGTCCAGAACATCGGAAACACGATATCATAGACGGGCAAACAATTGGCAGGGACACACAAGAACTCAAAAAACCACATATACATGAACAACACCATAGCCAGAAATGATAGGTGATTTGCTTATTTGCATATTCAAAATGGCGGCTCAAAGATAATTTGGATTTTAACATATAGTTGAACGGGAAACTTTCTGTTAGCTTGGGCCGGACAAATTTCCGGGATAGAAAATCAAACTATGCACCGGTTTGAACAATATCTCAAAATATTACAGCTGTACCATGAAAACTCAAGGTTCCCACCCAGTTTCAAATTTTGAAGCGTAAGCACCATTCAAAAGCATTGAGAAGAAATGAAAAAATGCATCCTGCACGGCTTTCAAGACCTTAAAGCACTTTTCTTGCAATCCCCATTCTAGTTGCCGGGACAAATTCGGTCAGTTCCGGTAACATTGTTGAGGAATCTTTCTTCGATAAATATTTTGCTGAAAAATTAAAGGTTCCCACGATAATTTAAAAGAGGGCTTCACAAGTTTTTTTTACCTTTCTAGTAGAGATTCAATAGGGGTTCATGCAAAAATATCTACTATTTCGTAAAACTGCTTCTGCTAGACATAGCATTATTTGAGTAAGCACCGCATTCCATTGTAAATGTAAATAAACAATTAAAAAAAGGCTCCACAAGGGTATTTTTTTTATTTCGACAAAACAACAGAAGAAGTAACTATAATACAATTGGTAACAATACTGCCGATATATAAAGTTCAAAAAATTTAACAATATATATACTAAACGATTTCAATGACATACTAATACTTATGTGGGGCAGAAATTGAAAAAAAATGCACATTATATTTTTTATTTACATATTTTTATTTCGTGGAAAAAAAAGGAGGGGGGCAGTCCATTAAATATATTTTCGATCTTTTACACACATCATCGGATTCCTAAACATATGATGACAATTAATTTTGATACGATCACAAATAATTATGAAGTTATTTATGTGATCAAAACTGTGATGAAATATCATTTAAAAAAAATAGATACGAGTTTTCATCAGCCTCTTCCAAATATGGTTCAACGTTTATTTGCCGACGTCATAAATGACGCGATTTGGTTTATGAATATTCATGAGCAAAATCACCCATGATTTCTGGCTATGCGGACTCCATAAAAACCTGGATCCAGTCGTGATGAACCGGTAGTGTAAGTATCCCTTATATTTTTTAGTAGCGACTACTTCAGGCTTTATTCAAGTAGCGTGTAGCCGAGTCCAGCCAAGAAAAGTCACTATTGAAAAGAAAGATAAAATAAATGAATACAAAAAAAAAGGAAAAGACAAAAAGAAGAGCGTACCAGTGTTCCCCGCCCTTTATCATGGAATATTTATGTTGAAAAGCAATGTCGACACATCAATAGATCGAACTGGATACAATAATGTGTGCGAATTGATTGATTGATTGATTGCTTAAAGTCCAGCAAGCAATATTTCAGTCATATTCAGGATGAGAAAAGTTTGTAAACAAAAAATAAGAAAGAGGGGACTCTGGGATGGGTCAACATGGGCAACGACTTAACACGAGAACATGTTTTTCTGTCTCTTCCGACGACAAGTTGATCCTATTTTTATTCCCGGGGATTCCGACGGGTGACCCTGCTATAGTCGCCTTCTACGACAAGCGCATATATAAAAAGTTACGATTGAAGGAATTGTCCCTAAGTGACCCCTTATATCACCGAAAGAAACAGCATAGGAATATGACAAAATAAACAACTGTGCCAAATTATTTTTCAAAACTTTCATCAGTTTAAAGCATTTGTCAGCCTATCGGACTGTCGGATTATAGCTACGTCCCCGTTTTATACAAGGTGTCTGATACAAGATGTTTTATCTGTGATAAAAGGATGGCGCGACGTTGCACGAGATCTTCTCTGTCGCACTACTTTGTCATGACGTAATATCACTGGAATGCAGGGGACAACACATCAATGTAAGCAACGTAAGCAAAACGATTGTTTAAAGTTCATTAATTCGTATTGTATATCGCGAATTCACGGTCATATTCTCATTTCCAAGGACATAGTTTCAATATTTCCGTTAACTGTACGGTCCACATTTCCCAAAAAAAAAAATGCGTTGTCGGAAGGCTGTAAAGTGATCGAACAGTATTGAACTTGACATTGGTGAATGAACGTCAATAAATAACGTGACGTCATGTACAAAATGTAGCCCCTTTTAAAGTATTGTACAAATTTGTAAATTTTAATTAGATCTTTGTTATTTGTTTAAAATTTGTTTTCATTGAAATGTTAGATAAATGTATTTAATACATACCGGTAGTGTGTTGTTACGAGAGTGTCTGTTGTGTAATCTAACCGCGACTCGTCAGAGTGATGCTGTTTTTGACATTTGCTTCACTGAGCTTGGCGCTGATTTGACAACTGTTTTACCTGTTTTGTTCACGTATTGTTGTAAATACTGTTATAGTGACAGCCGGAGACTTTGAGCCGTAATGAAAGGGGGAGGTTTGGCGCTTTAAAATCTGATTCAACCCACCATTTCTTTAGAAATGCCTGTACCAAGTCAGGGTCATTACGGTTTTCACAGTTTTTCGGTTGTTGACTGATTTTGTCTGTTTATATACTTATGAGTTTTGACTTTCCCTTTGTTAGATTGTTCGGAGTTCGGTAATTTTGTTATTACCCTTATTCACACAACAGGATCGACCTGATGCAAAGTCGTGTACCACTTTCAACACAGTGACACTGTATGTAATGTAATCAAGCAAATGCTCTTATAAGATATTTTTTGTACTTCATATGGGATGACTATAATATTAGGAGGGGTGACTTGAAAAGATATTGATATTAGTTTTATTTGTTTGCAGATGCCTGTGTTAAATACAGATAGTTCGACTGCAACACCATCGGCTAGCGCTATGCCAACTCAACTAGTGAATATAACGAGTTCCACTTCTAAACCATTGGATTGGGAAACTCAACTAACGAAAACAGTGACTAAATTTATCATTGAGTCGAGTACTACTTGTAAGTATTATATTTATAAGGTTACAAGTGAGGTTGAACTAGTTATAAAACAGTGTAAACTAGAAAGTTTTTTTTTTTATAAAGAAAGACTTGTTTAGTTTATTTAGAACTGAAATTTCTTCATAATTCCCCAGAAACCTGACCAATCATTTGTAATTTTCTACATCCGTACACCAAAATTGAGTCTTTTCCTCTAGCAATTGGCTGCCATTACAATAAATAGAAATCTCTTTAACTGGTCAGTACTTTTATATTTTATGTTGGAATGAGCTGGTATTTAATTGTAACCGAGGAGTTGTTTACCATATGTTACTGACATGGTTATTTTTTGGATTTATTAAATACCATTGTGCAAATTGGGTCTATTTTGACCCAAAACTATTTAAATGTCTTCCCATTCGACACTTTCAGATCTATATCTGAATTATTTCCTTGATTACAAATAATCAATGCACAGCAAAAGAATATATTTGTTCCAGAGATGTAGGAATTTGTGATTGATTGATTGGTGTTTAACGCCAATTTTAGCAGTATTTCAGCTATATCGTGGCGTTGGAATTTGTTTGACCTGTCAGTCATAATGGGCACAATTTTAATGGGTCCATCAAATGCTTCATGCGTGGCAGACATTTGTATTTGTGATGTCCAAGTTTGTTTATTATACTGTCAGACTGGCATATATTTCAATTCCCTTTCTCGCTTCTCCTTTTTCTTATGCAATTAATATGAGCTCCTCAGAAGCCTTGAGCACTGAAATGGTATTTGCATAATGATATGTTTTAAGTGGATAATCACTTGGTTTGTGCCAGTTCGTATTCTGGATCGTCATATTTAGGTTTGTTTGACTTTGCAATGTTTCCAATAGGATGTTCTCTTACGGGTTATTTTGATTTTACGAGAATATATATTGTTATGCCAAACAGAATGTTTCAGATCTTTTTGTTAGTAAACATGCTGTTATGGTCACGTTCAACTTTGTTCTTTGTTAGAACTGGCTTCAGCATGACCAATTACAGGCCCTGGCTAGCCGATTTGGCTGTCATAGATGGCCTCAACACATTCCTAAAACAGTGAGAATTATTTTTAGGTCTGGTAGATCAGGACATGTTGTGACTCAATTTAATTTTTCTGGACCTATTATCATACAATCTACAAATTATTCATGGCTTGAAATTTTTATTAAACCTATTAAAATGAAATAAGGAAACATGGGTCAGGACATTTATAGTATATACAGCCAATCCAGAGGTGTTGTTTTATATTGTAGTACCTATAGTGTTGTTGATTTTAATTTCAGTACCTATATACATTGTAGACATTGATTTTAATTTCAGTACCTACCGGTATAGACATTGTAGACATTGATTTTAATTTCAGTACCTATATACATTGTATACATTGATTTTAATTTCAGTACTTATATACATTGTAGACATTGATTTTAATTTCAGTACTTATATACATTGTAGACATTGATTTTAATTTCAGTACCTATATACATTGTAGACATTGATTTTAATTTCTGTACTTATATACATTGTAGACATTGATTTTAATTTCAGCATCTATACAGGGGTTGATTTTAATTTCAGTACCTATATAGCCCTTGATTTTAATTTCAGTACCTATAAGGGGGTTGGTTTTAAGTTCAATACCAATATGGGGGTTGATTTTAATACCTATATTGTCGTTGGTTTTAATTTCAGTACCTATATGGGGGAGGGTTTGGAGCAGGAGCGTTACTTATAAATACTGAGCTGTTGTTTCTAATTTCAGTACCTACATGGGCATGGATTGGGATTTACACAGGAATACTGTTTGTGCTTGGTAGTTTAACTATTTGCATTTTTAGAAGTGAAATATGCAAATTGACAAACAGCATAACAGGAAAAATGAGATTAAAAAAGACAACAGATTTGCAGGAGGTTGCACTCCTTGGAAAATGTGACATGGAAAAGGTAGGGCAACATGTGTATATAACCCTTTTAATTGGATAAAAAAATAGCTTAATTATCTTTTCAAATTGTTTTTGTGCTGGTGAAGAGTTTTTCGAATTGCATGGACTGCCAATAAAACAGGAGTGATAAACAGACAAGAGTGATTGCTTTAAAAAATGGCTAAAGCAATGATGAATCAAAGTTAAAAAAAAACGTTTTTACATTTTTGCAATGTTTTCTTTGGCAAAGGGTTGTGGCATTCTTTGATCCTGTCGAATAGAGAGCTCGTAAGCAGTTAGATATTTGTAAAAGATGCAGGTCTTGCCAAACAATAAAGTTTACAGTGATATTGCCAGTAGACGGCAGTGTGACAAAATAATGCACAACTGTTCTACAATCCACTTAAGATAAAATTTTATATTCTGTCCCAATGATATATAAACAATATCATGGATCACAAGTGTAAGCTGGCTTTTGAATGACAAATTTTCAAGGGTCCAGGCAAAAATTTAGTTGCTTTGGGTTACTTGGTCTCTGTTATGTTTTATCACTGAGCAGCATTATATAGATTGTTGAATATTTATAGGTACATCCAAATATGGTCACTATGATGTGAGGAAGAAAAGAGATCAGAAGATAAAAGATGAAGATTACTTTATTAACTCTTAGCAAAATAAAATGGTTTTAAAACATCTAATTTCCTTTGTTATTCCATTTAATGGCCATTTACCATTTCAAAGCCATTATTTTCCATTTTAATACTCACAAAATTTTGAAAACCATTTTCACTCCTGCCATTTATATCCAAAATGGATTTTAAATGGTACATTGTGGAACCATTTTGTTTGTGTGAAATGTTTAAAAAAAATTGACATTACCAAACCATATTTCTACCATTTATTTTCTCACTTATCTTAGTGTTTGAGATGTGCTCATTATTGAAGACCCTACTGTGACTGTTCCTTTACTTTAATTTGTGTCGAAGTGTAAGATTGGATAGTTTCTCATGTACATTTACATCCATATCTATTCTTACTATCAGACTTCCAAAAATCATTTCTCTACTTTGTGTATTTGTCTTTTTCTTGTCATACCATTTTAAAATATTACAATTTTTATGCAAACAAAGTTAAAGTGATGATAATCAATTCCACTAAAATCAACAAAATGAACAATCCGCTCTCATCTTAACTGAACTCACCGAACACAATAAAGACAATGACGTATGACGTTGGAAATACAGGTCCTGGCTTGCGACATGCACAACAATGTGGCAGGGTTAAACCGGTTAATTACTTATTGAGAGATTTCCATGATATAACTGAAATATTGTTGAAGGTGGCATTAAACACAATAACCCTACCCATCTTTTGAGAGACCAACTGCCTTAAAAGACCATCTTTTGTTGGTAGGAGGGGTAGACTCTCAAGACAGGCATCAAGTCTGACAATGATCTAATTCTAACCCACAATTGATTGATACACTGAAAACAGTCATTGCACCCTGAAAGTAATGTATTTTTGTTTGACAATGGAGCTTCAGTTGGTAAATAGGCCAGGGGATTCATTGATCAGTTTGTTACAACTGTCTTGGCTTTCTTTTCCCAATGAGTCTGTTAGTCATGACATAGCTGTAAAATTGCAAACAGTGACAATATATAATTAAAGTTTGTTTTTGTCCGCAAAAACGTATGTCCCCCCTACACACACAAACTGTAGTCAAAGGTAAAAAAATCTATTTAGGTAACAAATAAAATTAAGCTTCAATGAACAACAAAAAGAAACTGTTTTTAATCCATGAAACACAAAAACAAATTGATCAAAGGTGCTAAAGCAAGGGTTACAGGTACTATTCCATATTGTCATGGCAAAGTTCCCCATTCCAGAAAATTGCCCAGCCTATGTTCCAATGATTTTAAAGGAGTTTTGTTCTTCTAAAATCAATGGATTGGTGATGAAAGACTTTTTCAAGGAAATAGTGACATTATGATAGACTCTTGTACATATATATATATACAAGTTTAGGGGATCAAAATTCCCTGGTATTATGCACAACTACATATGGTGTCCTTACTACCTACCAAGTTTCATGAAATTCTGTTCAGTAGTTTCAGAGGAGCTGCACTGACAAGCTGCTTCAGTAGTAAATTTCGGGAAATTTCTAAGTTCAAAGGGGCATAACTCCCACAAAATTCATGCGATCAAAATTTCCTGGTAATATGCACAACTATATATGGTATCCTTACTACCTACCAAATTTCATGAAATTCTGTTCAGTAGTTTCATAGGAGTTGCGCTGACAAGCTGCTTCAGTAGTAAATTTCGGGAAATTTCTAAGTTCAAAGGGGCATAACTCCCACAAAATTCAGGAGATCAAAATTTCCTGATGAAATTCACAACTACATATGGTGTCCTTACTACCTACCAAGTTTCATGAAATTCTGTTCGGTAGTTTCAGAGGAGTTGCGCTGACAAGCTGCTTCAGTAGTAAATTTCGGGAAATTTCTAAGTTCAAAGGGGCATAACTCCAATAAAATTCAGGCGATCAAAATTTCCTGGTAATATGCACAACTACATATGGTGTCCTTACTACCTACCAAGTTTCATGAAATTCTGTTCAGTAGTTTCAGAGGAGTTGCGCTGACAAACTGTGTGACGAACAGGACAAAAACAATACATGTACATGTATGTCTCCCCACCAAAGTGGGGGGAGACATAAATACTAATAACTCTTGACTATTACAATATATAAGGTTAGGGTTATGGTGCTTAAAACCACTTTCAACAATATTTTAGTTACATCATGGCGGTCAGTTTTATTGGTGGAGGAAACCAGAGTACCCAGAGAAAACCACAGGGGCTCGGTTATATTTTCACATCACCAGGTACACAGGTATATGTTAAAATATAACTGCGGGCCCCTGTGGAGAAAACCACTGACCTGTCGACCCAAGTCATTGACAAACATTATCACATAATGTTGTATCAGTACACTTCGTCATGAGCGTGATTCGAACTCACAACTTAAATGGTGATAGGCACTAGTTATACAGGTAGTAGTAAATGCAACTACTATATGATCACCACCATGACGGCCACTACAATACATAAGTTTTCATATGTAGGAAATGTGATGAAACAAATGTAGGCTAAACACACTATAATGATATTATTTGGCTTTCCAATCTTTTGACTGAGTGTACCTGATGAAGGTTAATCCAAAAATGAGCCGTATGAACTAAATTACATATTTACGTTTTTATTATTATAAATACAGATCATCTAACATGACTGAATAATACATTGAAAATTAAAAACTCTACCATTTCAATAGAATGTATCTTATTTTGCATAAAAGTGCAGCTTCTTTTAATTAATTTGTTGATATATGAAATAATTTACATTGTCTGGATTTCTGAAATTCTGCTTCAGTAGCTATAGGTATTTGTAAATTAATTTTTTTTTTTTTATTCAGATGCAATATTGTTGGACTATATAAGAAGACATTTTTGAAGATCTAAAGAATTATGTATCTCTCATATATATATATGTACTGTATTACCTACACATGTATGTCTGATGAATATACCAATTTAAATCTAGTCCATAGTTTTAAAGAGGATTTCACATGGGTATAATCATAACATATGTGACTGACAATAATCACAAAAATAAAATGGCAGGAATACAGGAGTAGAATTGTGACACAATGTCATAAGAGGAATAAAATACAAGAAATATGTCTGCAAGCTACATGTTGTGTACTATGCCAAATTGTTAATGCAGAAAAAACAACAGGAAAGTCCATAAAATCATATCTAATAAAATAGCAATGTTGAATTTCTACCTTAAAATATCAGAGTGGAATATATTCTATCGTTATATTTTGTATAACAGCACTTGAGCTGTAAATGAATTATCTCCCTCTTATACAAGTCATTTTTTGAACAAATGCCACATGTCCTATTACCATTATCAAATTTTCGCTTGTAAATGTCTCTTATATTGAAGTCCCTTAACTCAATTAAATTATACAAAAATGCTTTTAACCACACTTTTTCAGGAAGATATAAACCATTTATAAGATATTTATAAATACAGGCACTTTCTTCTGATTTTTTGTAGTCTTTTTTATTTTAAATTAAAAACTACCATACAAGGTAGTACTAATTATATGTAAATGGTACATGTACTCGCAACATTAAATATATCAGTCTAACTCTAACTTATAGTATAACCAAGCTTAGTCGATGGTATCCAGTTTTGTGAATGTCCAACATCCGGTGACATTCTGTAAGAACTATCATTGTCATTAAAGTCATCAGAATATTCATTATTAGCAAGAAAATCTTCTTCGTCAGACGGAACATATGAGCTGACCGATTCTGTATGAATAGATTCATGTTTATATTCAAGTCTCTTTCGTTGAACTGTTTTCTTTCTAGGTGTTGGAGTAGGATGACGCGAGCTTCCTGGTGACCTTGGTGTCACAACTGGCGAAGTCTTTGTTACAGATCCTTCTACTTTTGCTTGTGATCTTCGAATGGCTGGTAAGGGAGAATTCATTGATGCTTTTGGATTTAATACTTGAAATCTTGCTGATGCCATGTTATTATCAGAAAGAGGCATGGGCGACACTATAGATCTATCAGTACTTAAAATGTCAGAAACTTCCGATTTCTCACCAGAACTCATTAGCTTTTGAAGTTCAGGCTCATCAGTTGACTGAAACTGATGAGTATCAATGTCATCATGAGATTTATTTGGTTTCGAATATCTAGTTGACTCCAGTGGTTGATCGTCATCTTCAAATTCATTATCTCTTGTATAATTAAGAGATCCATTTGGTTTTCCATTTATTGAACCAGGAACTGATACATTTTGATCCATAAAACCTGGAAATTTTGAGTCCTTTTGACTATTAGATCCACTTTTATCACTATATCCTGGATATTTATAGCTTTTTGGACTCTCGGTCTCCGTTGTTGTATTAAAATCACTATCTTCTTCATACATTTGAGCACTAGGTATTCGAACTTCTATACTTTTGTAACTTTTAACATCCTCTTCATCAGAAACATGTAGTTCCGGATCCTGTTCTGTCTTTTCCATGGCTATTCCTTCATCATCCCTTGAATCAGATTTACTTGACATCTGAACTTTACTCAAATATCTGTGTTTCGGAGATTTTGATCTTTTTCTCACTGGACTTGTACTTGGAGTGGCTGTTTTGTGTTTTCTTGGTGGAGAGATCCTTCTTCTATTTTTTCTTACTGATGAATTACCTATACTATCTAATTTTACATCTACTTGCTCCATTGTGTCGTCCATGTCATTCAAATTTTTCTGTGCTAAGCGCCTAACTTCTGTTAAAGTATCGGAAAGATTTCCTGTTTCAAATTCTTCCTCCTCCTTTTTATTTGGTTTTGATTTCAAATTTTTTGCCTCCTTTTCTTCTTTTTCCATAGTTTTTAACCAATCAGGATTTACTTTTGCAAGTCTTAGTCTCTGAGTATTGGTAAGACCAAATGCCAGTTTAGATTTACCGACTCCAACATTGGGAGTTTGTCTTATCCATCCCTTCTTTTTAGGAACACCATCAGGTGGTGCAGCACATATTTTGTGACTTTTATGTCCTTTTATTTTGGAACCTTTCTCGTTCTGTAAATTTTCTTTATTCTCGTCCAATCTAGACTTGTTTGGAGAACTAATGTTCTCAGTTTTTTGCGCCTTTACTACTTGTGGTTGAGGTTTTGCACGTTGTTCCTGTCTTTCTTGCATTGTTACATTAACTTGGTTCACAGCTGACTGAACAAATCTAGGGTCTTGGATTTTGGAAAGTTCAGTCAAAAGAGCTGTAAGCATAGGAAATAAAGGTCCATTTGACATTGAACCTGGAAATCCATTCATTAAATTCTGAAGCTGACCATAATCAGGCTTTCTTTCTGTTGGTTGCACAACAGGTTGTCTCATTTCTTTAGCACTTGGTTTTTTATGTAAAACAGTTTTTGAAGGAATTTGGCTTTTATAATCCTTTTCTTCTTCCGACAAGTCATCAATTGTTAATTCATCAGTATAATCACTAAATGCATCATCTTGATAATAAAGATATGGTCTATGAATTTTAACTTTGGGTTCATTTTCACTGTTGTAAAACAACGGTGGAGGATGTACTATATTGTTAATTATAAATTCATCGTCGCTTTCATCACTTGGTGGTTTAAGTTCAATGCTTACAATTCTTTTGTTTTGTTTCCTTTGCGTTTGAGTAGATACTGTTTGTAGATTTTTTGGTTTCTCTGTGTCAGATAAGACCACATGAATTTCCTTGTCACACGTATCTATTGTCTGCATTAAAACATCATGCTTCTCAGGTTCTGTCATTGAACCCATATCTTGAGAAGATGACAATGCTTTCTTTGGTATAAATTTATTATTTACTTGTTTGGTTTTTTCATGTTTCAACGGCATGTGATATTGTTCCTGAATACTTTCTTCAATCTGATGTGATTGTTCCTGAATACTGTCAGATTGACGTTTTACAATAGCATTCGCTGGTATATGTGGAATTAAACCTGAACCTAAACTCATTAATCGGTATCCAAGAATTATGTATCCGATCTCTTTTCCCATCAAGTTAAATACTTTAAACAATCCCTTGTCACCATGAACAGATGGCACAGTATCACCAAGTCGTCGAATATCCTCCATAATATCCCTCATTTCTTGATCTAATGCTACAGTTGTATTCCCCAGAAGTTTTGGTATCTCTGGGTAGCTATCAATTATCATGACATACATTGGTGTATTGGCCAAGTGCATTTGCAGTGTTGAACATGGCAGTTTTAACAGACAAGATTTACCTTTCTTTATCACAAAATTTCCATGCTTGTCGGTCAATTCATTGATTTGTTTTGGAAGATTATAATAAGGGTCCGCCTTAACTTTCCTCCGAATGTTTGCAGCCAGATCAGTTTCGACGTGATCGATCAAAATCGTCGGAAAATCTAAAAGTCGAAATGCAATCGACGGAAATCTGCATACTTCATGAGGAATGTATAGTTTTTCCACAACCAGTTCTAACGAAAACAGCGATTCGTCATCTCTTTTCATTCTGCTGTGCTTTGATTCCATTATCGAACTTTCTGCCGTCACCAAACAAAACCTACTTCACGATACAACATATCAATCTTGCAAAATAAAGTTTGACAGGTTTTGACAAGAAAAAATGAAAACATATCGTCAATGTACAACAGACGCTTGTATCAGTCTTAATACCAAAAAGGTGTTATATGGTGATAAATGATCACGTTCAACTTACGATATATTTTGTACATTTATCTAGATTAAATATATAGCCTTTATGATATTACATTTAAAGAAAAATATCAGGTGAGATATTTTGCCAAATTCATTTCCAGTAATATCTTACTCTTCGCAATAACCGTGATAAGAATGATAAAGGACAAAAAATATAAAGAGAAATACAAACAGTTGAAATATCAGGTCCAGAAAGAAGTACTTGTAACAAGTCAGAGACATGCTTACAACACCTATATAGAAAAATTAATTCTAGACCTTCCAACAAATGATCCAGATCAAAGTTTTAATAATCAATCGAAACCGAAAAAACTTCTCCTTCATAAAGTCACTCAGAACTGAACACAGTGGAGTTGTTCGCTTGAAAAAAGAGGAACAACTAGTTGCCGACACTAAACAAAAGGCAAACATTTTAAACGAACAGTTTCAATCTGTGTTTACCACTGAATCAATAGATAACATTCCGAACAAGGGCGTGAGTCCACATCCAGTAATACCATCACTCACCATCACAACACCTGGCATCCAAAAACTACTTAAAAAGCAACATCAATCCACATAAAGCCAGTGGCCCAGACAACATCAGCGGCAGAATACTAAAAGATCTTCAAAATTTAACAGCTCCAATCTTAACCATCATTTTTAAAAAATCACTTCAGACTGGTAGTGCATACCATCTGACTGGAAACATGCAAATGTTGCACCAGCATACAACAAAGGTGAAAAATACAACGCAGTAAATTACAGACCAATCTCTCTCACTTGTATCAGTTGTAAAATTATGGAACATGTCATTACAAAACACATACTTAACCATCTGGAAAACAACAGTTTATTATATGACCTTTAACACGGCTTCAGACATTCTAGATCTGACCTCATTGATGAACTTTGCCAAAGCCTTTGACAAAGTACTACATCAACGACTTCTATGCAAACTCAAATTTTATGGAATCAAGAATGAAACATTAAACTGGATCTCTGCCTTTTTATCAAACCGTACACAAACAGTGGTTCTGGATGGAGAGTAATCAGATATTGCTCCAGTCACTTCTGGTGTCCCACAGGGAACAGTTCTGGTCCTGTTCTTCTTTTGGTATATATAAATGACTTACCAGAATATTTGAAATCCAGCCAACCCAGACTGTTCGCCGACGACAGCATCATCTACAAAACTATCAAATTCCAAAAGGATTGTGATAGTCTCCAAGAAGACCTTGATGCTTCCGCAAGATGGGAAAGTGACTGGCTGATGGCTTTCCATCCAGACAAATGCACAGTGCTTACAATAACAAACAAGAAAAATCCTGTAAAACATAACTACTTGCTACACAATCATACTTTGGAATCAGTTTCTTCAGCAAAATATCTTGGAATCACTCTTCAATCCGACTTAAAATGGACACAGCATACAAACAATATTGTAGCCAGTGCAAATAAAAGTCTTGGATTCTTGAAAAGAAACCTTAAAACCTCCAACACAAACATAAAGTCGCAGGCATACCTATCTCTTGTCCGTTCAAAATTAGAGTATGCATGCTCAGTTTGGGACCCTCACACTGCGGAACATCGCAATAAAATTGAGATGGTCAACGACGGGCAGCTAGGTATGCCTGCAACCGACACCATAATACTAGCAGCGTCACAGATATGCTCCAAACTCTCACATGGCCTACACTACAACAACGTCGACTCAAAACAAAACTTATTGTGTTTTACAAGATTGTTCACCATATCGTTGCAGTTCCTACAATAATATTAATACCAACAGACTCAAGAATCAGACAAGTTCATCCCTTTACATACAGACATCTTCATGCATTCAAAGATCCGTACAAGCACTCATTCTTTCCGAACACAATCATTTACTGGAATTTACTACCTCAAAATATAGTTCTATGCCCAACAGTCAACACGTTTAGAGAACAGCTAACACCAACTGTTCTCAGCCATCTACAATCGCAAATCTTAAATAAAAATGAAATTGTAAATAGTTTTAACCACAAAATTTATTTCTGTTTGGCCCTACTTGTAAATATGTTATAAATTGACCTAATATATTGTTATTTCTTTATGAATTTTATCCCATGCATGCGCAACAGCTAGTGATCATTCGGTGGATGGATAGCTGTATACCATAAGAAGAAGAAGAAGAAACCGCCAGCATGTTGCAAAATTCACAAAATTTTCAATTTCATTTGGTGATGTAATTGACAAGCACATACCTATGAAAAAGGAATGTCAATAAAGAACTTAGAGGCACAATTTACAAGAAAGGAATGTATCATAACCATTGTAGAAGGTAAACATCTTTGGGCAGTTTAAAAATTTAATACAAGTGCAGCGCATGCAGATAGTTCTTTGTAGCTTATGGTTTTCTTTGCCATTTTCAGTTGAAATATGGTGCTGTGCTAAACATTTTGCTGTTTCTATTGATATGTTTATAGACTTGTTTTAATTGGCCGGGCATTACATTGAAAGAAAAAATATAGCAAGTCGTTTAATCAGATATGACTCTAGTTGTTTATATGCTACTTTTTCTAAAATTTGGAATAAAAAAGAAACTTGATATATTAATTATGAAATTCAGCATCTAAAGACGGTTAATTTTTTTGAAAAGCTAAATAAATTACTTGTTAATAAAGGTCATCCCTTCGCCTGGAAATTCTCTGTCTTACATGGTAATGAGAGATATTTCGGCTTTCAGCTTTACTAGAAACGTAATCATCTCACCATGGCGCATTCTTCAAAATGAACAAAACTGGTCTTTTTCATAAAAACTACATTTTTATTAGAATTATCAAGTTTATCACTATTTAATATATAAATGCTGTCAATGTGCGCTCTTCCAATATAGTATAGATAAACGACAAGAAAAGACAGTGGATGGGAGAGAGCTGGGACTAAAATTAAAAATACCCCCCTTTTTGTGAAAACCTTCCAGAATGGCTTGCAACCATGAAACCATGAAACAGAACAAATTGATGATGTAAGTGGCAACAAACTAGCTATACTGGGATCACTCAGGTCTGGTGGTCTTTTGCAAAGTTAACGGATCAAAACACCCCGCTATTTTATCAACACTGCAACAGCCGGTGCGGCACCCCAACATTTTTGCAAAATAATATTTGACCAATAAAACCCGAACGTTTTTTCTAAAATAAAAATAATTTGACCAAAACGTCCCCAAATTATATTGCCTAAATGCCCCCATTTATATTGTCAAAATGTTCCAATTATTATTTGATTTTGTCATTCAAATACATATCCCGGTAATAACTAACAGAAAAAACTATTATCATCATAATTTACCTGATTTGGACTTGGAGTATGTATTTTTGGTCACGGGTCGTTTCGCCCTGATTCCCATTCACCCCTGGTCGTTTCGCCCTGATTTTCAAATCATAAGTTAATAAATAAAGCAGTATGTTTAGTAAATTATAATATACAAATATAATATATCCTCGCGGTATCGGTTTCGGAGTCCTTAAGGGAAAATAGTAAATTATTTTCTTTCATGGCGTTGAAAGAAATATTAAATATTGGAAATATCTGGATACAAGTCTCCTTTAAAATGTTTTAACATGAACTTTATCTAGAGCCTTCAAACACTTATGCAAAGCTTGTTTATTATTGAGTGCTATGTCACACTTACCTGTGTAGGCGGTATCAATTTCAGAGCGGCTATTCCGATTCACTCCTACTGTATGTAAAATGGATGGAGCAGCGTGCACTTTGTTCCAAGGTTTTGGTGTGTTGTCTTGCCGTATTGTTCAAACGTTTTTTAACAATAAAAAATAAAAAATCCAAATTAACTTCAAACAATGTAACGTAATAACGATCCAACGTTTTTAACATATATTTGACATTAATTATACCCCCCGCAACGAAGTTTCACCATGTCCATCCGTCCGTCTAGACAAATCCTATGTCGTACGATAACTTGAGTTGTGTTTCTTAGAATCTTTTAAAATTTTATCAGCTGTTTACTGGTGAAGAGAGGAGGATCCCTTTCTTTTTTGAAAATTTTCACTTTTTGCCGTCCCAGAGTTATTGGACTTGATATGACGGAAAGTAGGATTTTTGCCCTATGTCGTATGATAACTTGAGTAGTGTTTCTCAGAATGTTTTGAAATTTTATCAGCAGAGGAGGGTCCCTTTCATTTTTGGTCGGAACAATCAGTAATGTTTTGGTTATGGAAATAGGTTGGACAGATGTGGGGAGCGGGGGGTATATCTTAGTGAGCTGTGCTCACAGTAATACTAGTTAAATTATATTTTTTATTTTTTTTAATAATTTTTAATTCAATTTTTTTTTTTTTTTTAATTTCAATAGTAGATATCCTTATCTCAAATAAACAGACCAAAAAAGTTGAAATGAATGACTTTTGAACCATTTCTTGTTTCTGTCTAATCTGTAAAATTGTAGAAATGAAGATTTCAGACAATAAGAAATGACACTTACGGCTTTCCATAGATTTTTTGTTTGTTAAGAGTTGTCCCCCTTTCCACACTTGAAATGTGTTCAATGGGCAGACAACAAAAGGATAAACAACATTGGAATGATTTGCAGCTGCAACAATGGGTACTTTTTTAAGGAAATTTGGGATATAAAAAATGGAAATACAGTGTTTTATAACATATAAAATACTTAGGTTAACTGAAAGCTGTCGGGACATTGCTTTGTATGGTGAACTGTCAACTGTATCGACAATGTAAACATATGCCTCTGACGTCATATGGGTCACTAGTTCACGAGTAATGAATATGCATATCGGCGGCTCCGAAACTGATACCTGGACGATATTGTCTTGGCACCAGTGTTCGCGCATCCGGTGAGTTCGCACATACATATTGTAGATGTCAAAATTGCAAAATCATTGGAAAAGTTAAGATGGAGACTACTGGTATGTGAGGATTAACTCTAATTATATTAAAAGATATCAAATGTTTTCAAATTTGAGCTTATTTTGAAGGAATAGGTATAAACTTCAATTTCGAAAACTTTCAAAATAAAATCTTTCCTTTAGTCATTTTAAGAACCCTCCAAAGTATGCATGCACGATATCACCGGACGCTGCAACATTTGTCAAAAATCGAGGGTTGGTTTGTTTACACTTCATTTTCACTGAAATCTTAAAAATTGTAGCGGAATCTGGATAAAGACCATAAAGATAATACTTCAATGTATTTGAGGATGATTTAAATTAATTCAATAAAATTTTGGTAAGCTGTGAAATTAACCACTGAACCCTTTGGTGCGTGAACACACCGGACGGCTCTGTATATATAAATATAATGATTATATAAATGAAAAAAAAGTTAGCCAGTCGGCGATTTTACCACATATAAATTATAAGAATATTCTACCTTTGGTGTCTATATTTTGAAATCAGTTCTCGTAATATAAGAAATAATTCATAAAAACTTCTTTTCAACGTATTAACAAGGATTTATATAGTCCTTGGTATTAAATAATAAATCAATGTAATAAAATAATAAAAAACAAAAAATTAAAAAAATGCATTGCAAAATTTATCATAATCTAATAAATTTCAATTACTTGATCTCATTAAAGTGAATCAAAAATGATTAACAAAGTAACGAGTTATGACAGTTTTACAGCTGGGGCAAATCATTTTCAAAATTAATTAGCCTAATGATATTAATTATTCATTTTGCCGAAAAAAACCTTTGTTCTCAGCTTATGATGAGTTTATGTTTATCACTCAAATATAGAGAATTGTTTTGATAGTATAAACAATAGGTGAACAAGAGAGAATAAAGATAGGACCACTCTGATTTTGGTCTCGTCACAGCATACCGCCAGCACCAGACCTTGTACAAGTACATGAAGCAGTTGGCCCTACCTTTCCTACCAGCTACACAAAACATTGTTTGTAACTTAATACTCCCTTTACAAAAAAATGGGGATGAAACGACCCACTAAAATTAAAAATCAGGGCGAAACGACCCTGGGCGAATGGGAATTAGGGCGAAACGACTCAGGGGGCGAACAGGATTCGGGGCGAAACGACCTGGATTCATATTTTTACTCTTTGCAGATACCTTTTTCTACCTTAATTTAACCTCATTCTGGTGCACCCAGGAATTTTCTTTTTATGGAGGTTCAACATCAGTGATATTATATTAAAATTTCATACAGATTTAACAATTAAATTCCAATTAATGCTGAATATGTATGAGAATAAGGAAATTTGCCTTGCAAATAATATTTAACAGAAAAAATTAATTGTTACCATAAATTCTTGAAAAATAAACACAAAACAATCATGTGGTAATTAACCTATAGGGATGTAACGATTGAATGGGGCACCAATACATCACAATTTTTGTCTTTTGTGATCCATAGATGATTTAGATCGATTACGATCCTATAGCAGTTGGTTTTTATTTTAAATGGCCAAAACATGAGGTCTCCACAAATAAAAGTAGAATAATCAAAATCAATCTAAATTTCATACAAATTTCCTGTTTGGAGACACATTTTGTACTGTGGTTTTTCTGAAACAGAATCTGATTGTGTTCAAGCAATTAACAAAGAGAATTTAAACTTATATATAGACACTATTGTCTAGAGTGGATTATTACACTTATAATCCTTGCTTACTTGCTTATGCCTGTTGCACCTTATTGGTGCATAGGCCACTGACGACAGTCCTCCACCTTGTTCTATTTTGTGACATACGTTCCAGATCTTGCCATCTATAACCCTCTATCTCCATCTCAGCAATAAGATCTCTCCTCCAGGTATTTCTTGGTCTTCCTCTTCCACGTTTTCCTCAGTGTGTGCCCTATCCACCTCCATTTTCTCCTTTTCAATTCTTCCTCAACTGGGGGCTGGTTGGTCTTTTGCCAGAGGTCTTTGTTGGAAATCTTCTCAGGCCATCTGATGTTGAGTATGCGCCTGAGACAGTTGTTAATGAATACTTATAATCCTAGTTGGTAATAAAAGTATTAAAAATAAGCACAAACAATCAACTTGGAAATGGACGTTATTAGTAACCCAATAATTAATTAATGAAATCAGAAACAAGACAGAAATTAATAACTACAAATATTCAATTCAATCAACTGTCCAATAACTTTTCTATTAATCAACTATGTCTTTGTGTTATAATTAGTTCTACATTTTCTTTAAGATAAACTTGAGTCAATTAAATTTTTATTAAAACATGTTTTATATTTTTTATTTAGCAAAATTTAATATTATTATTTTTACAAAATTATGTTTTATGCCACTGTACTGATAGATTCCATGATGTATTAATAGATACATGTTATTTATAGAAAATACATACCCAGCCACATTTTTGTGCCTCTTTCCCATTAACCATGATCAGCATGTCATGGTGTTATTATGTTCAATGATTTGAGGTGAGAGGTAAACCGGGTAATTTTCGCAGTAGTTTTATTTTTGCGGTAACATTGGAAACGTGAAAATAAAACTGTTGCGAATATTTCAAGAAAGGGAAAATACTAGTAAGTAGAATAGAATATTTCAAGGAAATGCCAAATCCGACAATTTTTCATAGATAAATCAGGAGAAAAAAGCAT
This sequence comes from Bathymodiolus brooksi, assembly GCA_963680875.1. Classification (NCBI taxonomy): domain Eukaryota; kingdom Metazoa; phylum Mollusca; class Bivalvia; order Mytilida; family Modiolidae; genus Bathymodiolus; species Bathymodiolus brooksi. The sequence continues at coordinate 81,959,379 of OY804576.1, read as the reverse complement.
GACCATTTATAAGCAGACGTCGGATGCAAAGCGATGTTCTACATAGGATATTTGTTTTCCATAAAATAAATTATTAGATACAAAATAATATGATACAATATTTATTATTTATAAGCTTGTTAAAATATTAAAACATCAATTGGCATTTGATTAGCACAATAAACAGTAAGTGTTATGTAAACATGTCACACTTGAACCGTTAATCCACACCTGTTACTTGTCACGGATCAAAGAGTTTACTGATTAACAACAATTTCGGCGGCCTCGAATGCACAAATTTATCCAGTTTCTTGTTTTAATTAATTGTACAAACAATTCGATGATGTGGTCAAACTACCTAAGAAAGATCAAGGCAGATCTTTACCGTCATGAAAATATGTCACAGCATGTTTTTGTCTAAATAATACCGTATACATTTTATCAGTTTAGGTTGTCTGTGAACCGCGAATTTAAAACAGCGTGAATGTGGATTTTGTCAGTAAATCACGGGGGAAAAAAGACGGTGCGAAAATTTCCCGGTTTACAGTATTAAAATTTAAAAACAGATTATCAGGGCTTTCAATATTTTTTGAGTGTACCAGTACTTCACTATTTACAGGCAGTACTTTTTATTAAAATTTGAATAATTTCATAAATATCTTATACAACACTCTTTAAAATCAGGAGGTACAAGTCTGACAATTTTAGGCGGGTAAAAGTACCTGGGACCGACCCTTATTGAAAGGCCTGGATTATCTGTATTTTGTAGTGCACAATAGACCCCATTACAATAGATGAAAGGAAATGACCAGTGTAACACAGAATGAACAAAGGAAAACAGGCAACGCTGTTTCAGAGTTGGGGTCAAAAGAAGAAAGATACAAATGATAAAATAATAGATCTGTGTGATGGATTGGATGAAGATGATGATGAAATGTTGGCAGAGGTACTTTGTTATTTTATTTCATTAAATTGTTTTGTTAATGAGAGGGTATTTTGGGGGTGAGTGAGTGTTTTATGCCAAGTAAGCAATTTTTCAGCTATATCATGATGAGAACAAGTTGCATTTCTTTGTACACACTTAGTTGGATTTTCATAGTGCTAAATTATAACTTGCTGAAACAACAATCTGCAAGTAGACATGTCGTTCCTCTCAGACACATTATCCTGATTCCTAGCCAACCAGTGTTAGCTCTTTCTCCTTAATGCTGCATGCTTAGCGGATAAGCAACAAATACCAATTTTATAGTCTTTGGTTTGATCAAAGCAGGAACTTTAATCCACGATCTACCACACTCCAGGCGAGCAAGCTAACCATTTCACCACCGATATGGTTCCAACATTTATGAAGTCAAGACAAAATTGAAGCAAACATGCAAGTCATATGATATTGTACGTTTTCTCCAGATGGCGAGTCTCATATTTAAATAAAAACATAAATCCTTTTTGGCAAACATTGCGACCACAGGGCCGGCATTTACTAACTATCTGTACTTGCCTAGTTTTTAGTTTTCTTTTGTCAAATGCATAACAGTTTAGTATGTGTATAATTAAATTAATTTGTAGGCAATGGAGAGAAGTATGCATGAGTTTAATAATGAAGGGAATCAAACTGGGAATGATAACCATGCTCCAGATCTCTGTAATATATCCATAGGAGCTGAGAGTTTTCCAGGTTCTACTCAAGGATTAACACAGAAGAATGTTCCCCCTGGGTATGATAAAGTTGCTGGGAAGCTATGGATATACCCTACAAACTATCCTGTAAGGGAGTATCAGTACAATATTGTTGGTCAAGCATTGCTGAAGAACACAATGGTGACTTTGCCGACAGGACTGGGAAAGACTTTCATTGCAGCAGTTGTTATGTACAATTTTTATTGCTGGTATCCTCAGGGGAAAGTTGTATTCATGGCACCAACAAAACCACTTGTAGCTCAGCAGATTGAAGCATGCTATGATATAATGGGAATTCCACAAGAAGATACTGCAGAAATGACAGGTATTTAATGTGAAGCTTTAAAAAAGGGTATGATATTTTTTTATCACCTGAATGTGAATTACATCGGTGGTGTAATAGTTAGCATTCTTGCTTCGAGTGCAGTGTATCATGGGTTTGAGCCCAGATTGGGTCAAATCAAAGACAATTAAATTGATATTTCCTGCTCCACCACTAAGCATACAGCATTAAGGAGTAAGAACAAAGACTGGTTGACTAGAAATTTGGATATTGTGTCCAAGAGGAGTGACTTGTCCGCGCGTGTTCATCTAGTACAAAACACACATCGTCATCACCTCATAGAAATGTAAATATGCCATGTGTCATAAAGTATTTAATCTGTTGAGGCGGTGGGAAATGAAAACTACTTACCGCATAGCATCAAAATAAATGCATCTGAGAAATTAATTTTGGTGCAACCTAAATTCCACAGTGACATATCCTCAATTTGAATTGTTTTAAATGTACCGTAAACGGCCGTATATTATCCGCATTTGTGTATTATCCACACTCCTTTTAGCTCATGAAATATCATGAAAAAAAAACTAGTTCAGGTATATAATCTGCATCAACTTGACCCTATTGTGCATGAATAAAGCTTATAATTTGGAAAGAAACCTTAGTAATTCAATGAAAGCTGTACTTGTTCTATAAATAAACACACAACAAAAATGGTGACGTGCTTGACAAAATGCTTCGGTTCGAAAATCACATCTTGCCTCGTATTATTTGTTTCTGCTAATATGCATTAGTTCTTATTGGCAAGATTAACATTGCCTTCACCATGGAATCATTCAGGTATCTTTTGGGTACTTAAAAGTACGTTTTCCAGGTTCAGAGGTTTGTCATAAAAAACCCATAAAAAAACCGATAACACAATAAAAAATGAAGATGTTTATTAACATACATCGTTTTATTGACAAAAATACATTTATATCATGCAACAACAACAATTTACAACAGACTGGATATGCACTTGAACTTCCACCAAACAATATCATCTGAAATATCTGTCGCATCGTCTCCAACATCTTGGGGGAAAAACTATCTCAGGACCTATCTTGGTATATAATCCGTACCCCCATGCCCAAAAATCCTTTTAAGGGTAAATTTCTGTGGCTAATACAAGCCTTTCTACGGTATGTGTTTATTGGCATATCACAAGATACAACATGGACTTTTCAGTCATTGTTTATGCTAGAAGTGTAACATGGGTGCATTTGGTCTGATGTCCTTGTAATTCTTCTTAATGTAAACCAGTAGATAAATGTAAGACAACATTGTCATATTCAACTCATAAACAAACTTTGGATAAACAGAAAATAAATTTGTTATTGAAAATGTAGAGGTAAATTTAATGAAGCGAGGTAAGCAACTCTGCGTCCCATTAAAAACAAAGATGGCGACCGTGTAATGTTGAATGTCCATAGAGAAAGTCTAGGACGTATTCATTCATTCACATTGTCAATTGAGAATATAAAACATGGACCATTTACCTTGTGATGGAGTATGCCGGTAGTATTTGATTTTCAATGCAAAAGGGTAAGGAATGGGCATATAAAAAATAAGTAACATATTTTGGAAAAATGGCACATGTGACACAGCTCAGAGTATAGTTCTTGTGATGATATAGCTGAAAATTGTTTACTTGGCACAAACTCACTTGAATGTGATTAATGTCGTGTTAAAGGGCACTTGATACCGTATTTAGAGTTGCATAATGCGCAGGATTTTCCCCAGATTCTTTATTTTGTAGGAAGGGTGCACATTATAAACAGGAACAATGTGTTTCACTCTTTCCCAGACCGGGAAATCACATGTCCGCCATGTTTTTTTGTTTACTATTGTCAACATGCAAAGTTAAATATTTTGCAACTTTATTGAAGATGAAAAGAGATAAATGGTTCTTAAATTCTCCCAGCAAATGAAACATGCTCAAAGGACTGAAAAATTTATACGATTGATATTTAATTCTTACATTTCCGACGACAATTTTTTTCAAAAGTCCATGCGCATTATAGACACGAACTAGTTTTTTTCTGAAGATTTGCAAGGCCAAAAGGGGGTGCGCAATATGCACCAATGTGCATTATGCAACCCTAAATACGGTACATGAAAATCATGATCAGTTTTCGACACATTCACATTAGGATGATAGATCTAAAAAATGATTACCAGTACTTTGACTATTAACATCCATTTCTAATAAAAAATCCTTCCAAACAACATCACATGAACGTGTACCTATGCACATCATAAGGGTGCTGTATTTTTTATAAAGTAGAACATTTCAAACAAAGATCCTCAATTGGTCAAATAATAATAATAATAATAAAATTATAATATCAAACAGGTACAATGGCTCCAACAGAGAGGGGGAAAGTTTGGATTGGAAAACGTGTGTTCTTCCTGACACCTCAGGTTATTATGAATGATCTGAGCCGAGGAACTTGTCCTGCTGTTGATGTAAGATGTTTAGTTATTGATGAAGCTCATAAAGCTACAGGAAACTATGCTTATTGCCAGGTAAATTATTGTCTCGTAGAACTACAGGCCTTTCAATAAGGGACAGTACCAGGTACTTTAACCCATTTAAAATGGTAATTGGTACCTCCTGATTTTAAAGAGTATGGTATAAGATATACATGAACATGTTCAAATTTTAATTCAATTTACTGCCTATATATAGTGAAGTACTGATACACTTGAAAAATATTGAAAGCCCTGGAGCTATATTGTATATGGTCACACAATAGATTTAAATGACTTGACAATACATGTAGTCAGTCAGTGATCTCTCTTTTATAGCTGGGGCCATCATAGTCGTGATCATATGGTAGTTGGATCTTGCATCTACATATGCAATCTGTGTTTATCACCACTAAAGTTATGAGTTTGAATCTGGCTCATGGTAGGGTGCACTCAGTACAACATTATGTGGTAAGTTTGTCTGTGACTTGTGTCAGGTCGGTTTTATCTGGGCACTCTGGTTTATTCAACCATTATAAACTGACCACCACGATATAACTGAAATATTGTTAAAAGTGGCATTAAACATCATAACCCTAACCCTCTTTACACCTTTTTGTTGGCAGTAATAATTTATATTTTCCATCTTGAGTTCAATATTTTTGCTATATGTATACATAGGATGAGATACTAATAAAATATTGGATTGGATTGTATATAGTCATGTGATCAATAGTGTAAATATATTTTAGTCAACAAAATATTTATTTTCTTGTGAAATCCTATGAAATTAGACAATTTATATATTTGCCTTTTCTCTTAGGTTGTGAGAGAGCTGATCAAATACACAACAGACTTCAGAATCCTGGCTTTAAGTGCTACCCCTGGTGGAGACATAAAGGTTAGTTTTGTTTAATTTTTTTTTGAGTGTCAGGTGATACATAATTAACACATCTTTTGTTAATTCTTTAGACAATGTTTTGCTATTAACAACAGCGAAATCTGTCTAAACCAAACTTCCTTGTTTTGTGTTCGGAATAGACAGGTGTTCGGTTTACCAGTGATCCTGATAAGCTTTAAGTGATTGTGTTTTTTACTATTTTGTTTAGAAATTAATTGGATATCCTGTATTTTTCTTTGAATATTTGAAAATCAATACTTGTATATTTTCGTTTTGGTTGGATATTTATTAATTTATATGGAGTAGCATTAATAATTTTTAAATGGGACTATGATTTATACATATGTGCTGCAGAAGAAGATACACATATATTTATTGATAAAGATTGGGTTGGTAAACGCTAAACAGGAATCAATCATTTACTATAGTCCTTGGCTTATCAAAATTTTGAAATCACATTCCTTTAAAGTTTAAACAAAATTTTTACATTTATGATCGACATAATATTATTGTCTTTGGTTCTATTTTATAGTTGGACAAAAGAACAGATTTTAATTTAAGACCATAATGATGATGTATATCTTTATTCCATTGAATAATCTCACTCCTACATGTTTATTGAATACACTTGTGTGATCAATCAATGGAATAAAGATATCTAAGTAAAACTGGCAGATCCCTGACCTATAATGCTACAAGTATTAGAGAACAACCATTTAACTTTAATAGGGTTGTGGTGACTGGGTTTTTTTCTAGAAAAAAAATATGTTTCCAAATTTCATAGAAAAATATTAACCTGAAATATGCCCCCAAAAAAATGCATTTTTCAATGAGAAATTTTGGTACGATAAAAAAAAATACTTATTTTTCATGTCAAGAGAATTAAAAAAAACAATCTGATTTTTGTTTTGTGTGAAAATCTGGCTGTCGGAGGATAAACTTATTCCCCTCCCCCTTAAGAATTAAATGGTCATTACCTTATAGATCGGGACACTGCCATTTTCACTTGACTTGTTAATTATGAATCAATTGTACCGAGCACTTTCCACCATACTTACATCCAGAAACCTGTGACAACCCTCTCGTTTTGACGATTGACATATTTTGTTAATTACTTCATTCAATATACTACAGACAACTTTTGAGGACTCAGTTGTCTTTTCTTTATAGTAATAGGGAAACAAATTGTTTTTGGGACCCATGAAAACTTTTTACAACTACAGGTACACTTAAACATTGTTTTCCGTCTCAACTTTTTGTCAAAATAATACACATTCGGAACACATTTACAACTTACATTATGACAACCGTGAATCAATACCCAATTAAGACCAGTTAACATAATGTGTTAACCTTCTAGAACTCTTAATTGTTAAGAAAATGACAGAGAAAACCATTTGATAATAAGTTTACGGAGCAGATAAGAGGAGTACCGGTACTACAAACTAAAAATATATTTGGTTACAGTGATGTAAATAAAACACAACGTATGATTACTTCATATGACCAATTGCATACAAGTGAATTTGTTAATGTAAACGGTACACTTCATATCTATTTCAATGGGGTTTTTGTTATATATTTTGGCATAGATACGCAAATACACAGCTTATCTGTACTACTTGTTTATACAGGTTAAATTTACAAAGATTTCCTACATTGGGACTTTATTTAAAGTTCAGTTTATACATTGAATGCAAGGTTCTGGTTTATTCAAGGTTCAGTTTAGAGAGGTTTCATTGTAATTGAATTACTGAATATTTCAATATTTTGTTCAGGCAGTTCAGCAAGTAATTGCTAACTTAATGATATCCCATATTGAGCTACGTACTGAGGAATCTGCTGACATCAAACCATACTCTCATGAAAGAAAAGTGGAGAAAATTGTAGTTCCACTAGGAGATGAGTTGACAAGTGTAAAGAAAAAATATGTTAAGGTATGTAAGTTTTAACAGATGTACAAACAAATGGGAATGGATTTTATTTAAATAATCTTTAATGGAGAACACAATGATCTTAAAAATCTAAATCACTGTCATGAAGGAAGGAGCTTGGTGTAAACAAAACACTAAAAAGATCAAGATTCGAGGTAATGTAAATTACTATTTGATGATATTGACTCAAAGCTAGACCAAACCCAAATAAGATTACAATCTCGGTAAAATGTAAACACGTCACTCAAAAAGTCACGTCGAAGAGGGTGTGAAAATCTACACAGGACAAAGCAATTTTATTCAAACCACACAATTTATTGAAATGAAAAAAGAACATTTGGTGGTTACTTCATTGTTGGTTTGGTTTTCAAATGATTATCCTGTTCCCATTTTGGTACTTAGTTGATAATTAGATAAACACATAACAGTTTATATCATGTTTATACTGGTAAACTGATACAATGGGATAAACTTTGAGTGTTCGTTGACCATGTTATTTGAGTTTAAGTAACACGTAAATCCGGTGGGGAGGATTTTCAAACTGGCCGTTTACAGCAGGGGACAGTTAATCAAGGTGACCGTTAGGGCAAGTTTGACTCACTCACGGTACAGTGCCTGTATAAGCAAAGTGTTATATCTGTTAAAGAAATTAGAGATTGTAGGGTAGATATGTTTCGAATAAAAAAATAACCTTAATTATATTTGATATACCAAATTTTTAAGAAGAAAAAAACTGGATTTTAAAATTTTATTTTTCAGATAATGGACGTTACTGTTAACAGATTGAAAAAACATAATGTTTTATACAGAAGAGATACTACCAGTTTGTCTAAGTTCTTGATTCTTAAAGCTAGAGAAGAATTTAGACAAAATCCACCACCAAATATACAGGTATATTCTTTCTTAAAAGGGGGAGGGGCACTTTCAACAATATTTCAGTTATATCGTGGCGGTCATTTTTATTGGTGAGCAAACCGGAGTACCTTAAGAAAACCGCTGACCTGTCGCAAGTCACTGACAAACTGTATCACACAATGTTGTATCGAATACACATTTCCTAATAGAAATATCATTATCATTCTCTCTTATCAAGGTTGTGATGTTCATTTGTGTCAATGAACCCCTCACTGACAGTTGTATTTTACTGGGTTTGTAAACTGTGTGTATGAATGGTATATACATCTTCACTGATACATTGTATATTACACAAATCTCTTACTTTTCTTTTAACCCTTATTTTTTTTCTTCAGATTTCAAGCAATTTTATATGTCAATATGTTTGATATGATGCCTGCCTATTTATTGATATTGTAATACATATATACAATGTATATATATATAATCTTGAAATCTGGGTTTGACCAAACTTATTATGAAGGGCCATTGTGGTCATGATCATGATCGTATAGTAGTTGGATTTACAACTACCTATGCAATCAAAGCCTATCACCACTAAGCCACTAACGTTGTGAGTTTGAATCCCAGTCATGGAGAGGTGTACTCAATACAACATTATTTGATGAAGTTTGTTTGTGACATGCGGCAGGTCCGTGGTTTTCTCAGGGTACTCCGGTGTCATCCACCAGTAAAACTGACCACTACGATATAACTCAAATTATTTTTTTTCAGATTTCAAGCAAGTTCATTTGTCAATATATTTGATATGGTTCCTGTCTATTTTTAGACAATGCATATATATATAGGGAGTGGATGTGGTCGAGTGGTCTAGGGCGCTGGACGTAAGGCTAAGCGAATGGTGCTGCAGTGTATCAATGGTGTGGGTTCAAATCCTGTCGAGGGAAGAACAAAAATTTGACAGCTCTAAAATCTAATTCTAACACTGTTCGGTTTAATTTTCAGACGTATATATATATACATGTATATATATATAGGGGATTTAACAAAGGGCTCTGTCATTGTGTCAGCTTGCCACAATTTCTTGTATATATATGAAATCTGGGTTTGACCAATTTATTATCTGTTTTCAGAGGAACAATTATGGTTCTATAGAAGGTGATTTTGCCTTAGCTATGAGTTTATTCCATGGGTTTGAGTTACTCCAGCTACACGGATCAAGATCTCTCTATAATTATCTGAATGGCATATTACACGGAGATAAAGGCTATAATAGGACAAGAACAGAATTAACAAGGAATCTAGATTTTAATGATTTGATGGATGACTTACGAGAAAAATTAGCTCCACCAGAAAATAGGTAAAGAGGTTACTAGGATGGTTCTTTGTATTTTCGTTCCATTTTGAAATTCAACATGGCTTCTAGGGTCGATTATGCTAAAATGTCAAATATCTTCTTAATATCAGAAACCATGTGTGTGATGGAAGTGTTACTTGGTAGGAATATTTCTTACATGATCCTCTACAAAATTTAAAATGGCCACTATCCCAGTAAATATATATTACATTACAAAACTATGGGAAAATGTATGAAAAACTTTTTTTAAGAAACTGCAAAAATTATTGAATCCAAACAGTGTGACATATCATATGATGTTTGAAATCCAGGTCCTGTCTTGGGACAGACAGAAAAATGTGACAGGGTTAAACCAGTTAAAGGAATCGCATTTGTTTTGAAGTATTCAACAATGATAAATAATTCCTTTTTGTAATATGGTTTTTTTCCAGACCAAATTGGGGCGATAAGATACCCATTGAATCTGATGCAAGTAGAATTACACACAAGGCTTTATTTCTTTTTTTCCAGACCAAGTCAGAGTAATAAACCACTTGTAACTGGTCATCCAAAAATGGGGAGGTTAGAACAAGTTGTTCTCGACCATTTTAATACATTCAATAAAGGTTTGTATGTAACAAAGATTGATTTATTGTGTTTAATGCCACTTTCAGATGTAACAAAGATAATGGAGGAACAAATGAATTGGTTGTAATTTAAAACTTGGAAGTAAAGTTAGAAAATTTTCTTTTACTTATTAATATGAAATCCTAAATCATGTAAGGCTTAAATAATTAATGTGCTTGTATCTAATTTCTGTCGTTTAATATATTACATTCTTGAGAAGGAACCTTTGATCTTTGTCAACCATGCTAAGTTTACACTATATAGCTTTACTTTGGACTGGACGAGACATTAGGATAAAAATATACTTTAAATTGCCAGAACATTATAGGTGAAATAATTCTTGTTTTAATTTTTAGCTCACCTGGCCTTTAGGCCAAGTGAGCTATTGTCATCACTTTTTGTCTGTCGTCCATCCGTCAACATTTCACATTTTAATCTTCTCCTCAGAAACCACTGGGCCTTTTGCAACCAAACTTTGGTGGAATGGTCCTTGGATGGCCCCCCAACCAAGATGGCCGCCAAGCTAAAAATAGAAAAAAGTGGGGATGAAATTTTAATTGTCCATTGCTGCTTTAGTGTAAGTCAAAATGAGCTCAAATTTTAGCCGCAGCTACATGGCAAGGAGTATATACCGATTATGCAAATTAGGCATATTTTGATAAAAGATCACATTTAAATCTTCTCCTCTGAAACCACTGAACCAAATTAAAACAAACCTGGCAGGGATGGTCCCTGGGTGGGTCCCTTTCAAAATTGTGTCCGTCAGCGCCGTCCTGTATCCATGATGGCTGCCATTACTAAAAATAGAAATTTCTTCAAATGGCCAAAATTGCTCTATTTTAAGCCAGAATGTGCCCAAATTTGAACTGTATAAGCATAATGATTAGCTTTTTAACATATATTACAGGATTTTTTTATGAACTTTGAACTTTTGCCAATTTTGACCGAATATGCAAATTAGAAAAAAGGGGGGATGAAATTAAAAAAAAATCTTCTCCTGTGAAACTACTGAGCCAATCTCAACCAAGCTTTGCTGAAATGATTCTTGGGTGGTCCTCTTCCAAAAATGTGTCTGGCATTTCATACCTCCGACCAAGATGGCTGCCACAGCCGAACTTAATTTAACATAGAACCCTATGGGAAATTCCCATAAAAATCTTCTTGTCTGAAACCATTTGCTCAATAAGAAAAAAAATTTGATTGAATAGTCATTGGATGGTTCTCTTCCAAAAATGTGTCCGGCGGTTCGGCCCTTCAACCAAGATGGCCCCCACAGCCGAACTTAGCTTAACATAGGACCCTATGGGAAATTCACATAAAAATCTTCTCCTCAGAAACCACTGAGCCAATTGCAACAAAACTTTGGTGGAATGATCCTTGGATGGCCCCCTTCCAAAATTGTGTCCGGTGATCCCGATTTCCAACCAAGATGACCACCAAGCTAAAAATAGAAAAAAAAGGGGATGAAATTTTAAAAGAACCTTCTCTTCTGAAACTACTGAGCCAATCTCAACCAATTTTGCTGATATGATCCTTGGGTGGTCCCCTTCCAAAATTGTTTCCGGCATTTCATACCTCCGACCAAGATGGCTGCCACAGCCGAACTTAATTTAACATAGAACCCTATGGGAAATTCCCATAAAAATCTTCTTGTCTGAAACCATTTGCTCAATAAGAACTAAATGTTGATGAAATAGTCATTGGATGGTTCTCTTCCAAATATATGTCAGGCGATTCGGCCCTTCGACCAAGATGGCCCCCACAGCCGAACTTAGCTTAACATAGGAACCTATGGGAAATTCACATAAAAATCTTCTCCTCAGAAACCACTGGGCCAATTGCAACCAAACTTTGGTGGAATAGTCTTTGGATGGCCCCCTTCCAAAATTATGTCCAGTGATCCAGACTTCCAACCAAGATGGCCACCAAGCTAAAAATAGAAAAAAGGGTGGGATGAAATTAAAAAAAATCTTCTCCCTTGAAACTACTGAGCCAATCTCAACCAAGCTTTGCTGAAATGATCCTTGGGTGGTCCCCTTCCAAAATTATGTCTGGCATTTCAGACCTCCGACCGAGATGGCCGCCACAGCCGAACTTAATTTAACATAGGACCCTATGGGAAATTCCCATAAAAATCTTCTTGTTTGAAACCATTTGCTCATTAAGAACTAAATGTTGATGAAATAGTCATTGGATGGTTCTCTTCCAAAAATATGTCAGGCGGTTCGGCCCTTCAACCAAGATGGCCCCCACAGCCGAACTTAGTTTAATATAGGAACCTATGGGAAATTCACATAAAAATCTTCTTGTCTGGAACCAGTTGCTCAATTGGAACCAAACTTTGATAAAATAGTCATTGAATGGTCCTTTTCCAAAATTGCGTCTGGTGTTCCCGCCCTCTGACCAAGATGGCTGCACAGCTGTACTTAGTTTAACATAGGACCCTATGGGAAATTCACATAAAAACCATCTTGTCTGGAACCAGTAGCTCAATTAGAACCAAATTTGATGGAATAGTCATTGGATGGTCCTCTTCCAAAATTGTGTCCGTCAGTCACGCTCTCCCACCAAGATGGCTACCACAATGCAGTTGCGTTGTTATTGAAAGCAGCTTTGATCCAGGTGAGCGATTACAGGCTCCTGGGAGCCTCTGGTTTTATGATACACCCAAAATTAGTGACAATATACAGTCAAACCTGTATATAAAGGGCACCCAAGGGAACCTGAAAATGTGCCCTATATGAGCGGGTCCCATTATATACAGGTTAAAATTATATGCACTATTCATTAATGGGGAAAATGAAGCTGCCCTTTATATACAGTGATTTGTTATATAGAGGTGTCCTTTAAGGCAGGCTTGACTGTAAGTCTATATGATAAGGGAACCTAGGGTAAAGAAATATGATGTAGTGTATTAACTCCTGTGTTCAATGTCTCTGGAAAGGGCTGGTGTTTGTTATGATGGACGAATCATATACACAGCTTGACCTAAGAATAGGATGTAAAATGGATGTCTAATGTATGGAGAAATCCACACTTCGTGCACGTAAAAGAAAACTTGCAGATGCTCCTAATGAGTTACGGCTTGTTATAAGTGAAAGTTGGTGGCTAGCCCATTGCAAGGCAAAACATTTGGACCTTATTCATCGTTTGCTATTTAAAATATACAAAAAATATATAGAAACAATCAATACTTTGCAGACAATACCTGTAGTGGAGATTTTATGATTTGATATATCAAATTTTTCATATTTAAACTCCAGATGAATCATTAAGTCTCCCAAACAACGTTTGGAGACTTATTGTTTTTGCTCCGTTTCTTATTATTATTATTATTATTCTTGTTCTTCTCCTTTCTTTCCGTGCACCATGAACTTGTCCACAGCAGATCTCAGGAACTACAGGACAGAATTTCATGAAACTTGGTGGAGTTATAGATATATGTTTCTAGTTGATCCTAAAGTTTTCAGATTTGTGGTAAAGGGGGTTAAAGCCATATTTTGGGTGGTTCAAAGGGGGTGGGGGTTACTATAGAATCCTATGGGAAACTTGAAATTTCGTACATTAATGTTGATAACTTCTAACTGGATAATGATAGAGACATAAATTTTGACATAGTGATAGGTCACCATTAGAGGAGCAATTCTGCGTTTTCAAAATTTTCAAGATGTCTGCCATTTTCAAAATGGCTGCCAAAACACGGCATAAAAATGGGGGATAAAAATTCAACATTGTCCGATATCATCAAAATTTGATATGTGGGTAGATAGTGTCAGTGGCCGGTTTGAGAGACTTCATAATCGTTAGATTATAATCATATCTTGTTGAATATGTTTTTGAATACCGTATAACCGGTAATTTCTGTGCAATCTAATTTCTGCGGTATTCTGCGGTCAACTCCGAACCGCAGAAATTAAAATCGCAGAATATTATGTAAAATATTATGTACAAAATACGTTTTCAAACTCTAACTCTGATTTTGCTGTAAGTGTCAAATATTTAATTAGTCGTATTTTCTATATCCAGATAAGCAAACCCTGGTACTATATAAATGTTTACACAACAATTAAAGGTTATTTAGCTGTGGCATGATGATTTTTACCTGTTAATTACAATTACTCCAGATCAAGAAATATGATTGTACCAAGCTGACACCGGCAATAATTGAAACAATCGCCTGTTTACAATCATAATAAAGTTTATTAAAGCAATATTTAAAATTGTTATTTCATAAATTAACATGAGTTTTTTGGTTTTTTTTTAAATTGTTGTAGTAGCTTCGATTAAATAATATCAAACTGTGTGATCTCAGGATTCATCTATAAACCAAACAAATAGAAATGTACATGTACTGGTAGTAGAATTCCGGTTAACCTGAGTTTTTATGTCTACATTATACTAAAAGAATTGAATACAATTGTTTCTAATCATAATTCTTTTAAAAAAATTGTTATATGATAAAGTATGAAAATTCGACATTAAAAATATATCAAATTTTATACCGATATTGATCCAACTGTTGACTTCGTATTTCCTATCAACAAAATAGATCGCGAAAACAGTGAAAAATTAGTTTCTCAAGACAAATTTGAAGTTAACCAAATGCGTATTCAGAAGTTGTAACGTTTGAAAATTTTCTAAAGAACTAAAGATGTTTTTACTTCTAAGGATCACTGTAATGTGCATCAGTTGTTTATCGTAGCATCGCTTCACTTGTTGCTTCCTGAATCCTGTAATACAAACAATTTTTTTTTCGGTGCCGAGATTTACAATCCGCAGAAATAAAAATCCACAAAAATTAAATGTCTTCTTTTTAGACCAAAACCGCAGAAATTTCACACCGCAGAACTTACCGGTTATTCAGTACTATCATAATTCCTAGTCAAACATACAATAGTATATTACATTTTTTTTTTATTACAGGTGATAGTGAAACAAGAGTAATGATATTTTCTCAGTACCGCGACAGTGTGTCAGAAATTACCAACATCCTTAGGCAGCATCATCCTCTGATTAAGGTCATGAGTTTTATTGGACAGTCGTCTGCTGGGAAGGCTACCAAAGGTTTCACACAAAAAGAACAACTCAAGGTTATTAACAAAACTACAGTGAAATCAACCTAAACTGAATCATCATGGGACCAACTGTTTTGTTCAGAACATACAGGTGTCCGTTTTATACAGGTTAACAGGCCTCTACATTAACATATTTTTCAACTTGTCCCTTCGGACAACTAACTAAAAAACATACTTGTCCAACTCAATCTTTTACTTGTCTGAAAAAATTAATAAAAATTACAAAAACTAGAGAATAATTATCCAGGGCTCCCACTACGTTCAAATTAGAGGGAGAAGTGACTTCTCTTTCAGAGAGCTCACAGGGAGAAGTGGGGAGACTTCTGGGAGAAGTCAATTGCGATTAATTGAAACATTGTTTTGCGACCCCTCTGACATTACCCTGCCCAAATTTAGTAAATAGCTAAAGCTGCCTGAACTGATTTGTTCTGGATTTTTTTTTATTCATAACTACCTTAAGGATATATATTCAATGTCACATTTTTATTTCTGTCTACCTTGATTGGAGTCTTGCATACCAATGATTTTTATATGTACTCCCCCCCCCCCCTTTTCCTTTTGGAATATTACTGTGTTGTGATCCAATACCACACAAATTGTAATAACTCATATTTGTGTTATTATACCCCCGCTCTGCAAAAGGGGAGGGGGGTATACTGTTTTACGTCTGTCCGTCCGTACGTCCAAGATATTTTTCGGCGCATTTTTCTCAGTAACTGTTGATGGCAGAAATCTGATATTTGGTCACAAGCGTCATATAGGTATACCATATTGTGGGTAGCGTTTTTGGACCCGTCAGATTCCTACTTCCTGTTTGCCGACTTAGTTGGTTTTTATACACATTGAACATATATGCACATTTTTCGTCGCATTTTTCTCAGCAACTATTGATGGCAGCAATCTGATATTTGGTCACAAGCTTCATATAGGTACCCCATATCGCGGGAAGCATTTTTGGACCCATCAGATTCCTACTTCCTGTTTGCCGATTTTGTTGATTTTTGTACACATTTAACATACATTTGTATATGCACATTTTTCTAAACAACTATTGATGACAGGAATCTGATATTGGGTCACAAGCTTCATATAGGTATGCCATATTGTGGGAAGCGTTTTTGGACCCGTCAGATTCCTACTTCCTATTTGCCGACTTAGTTGGTTTTTATACACATTGAACATATATGCACATTTTTCGTCACATTTTTCTCAGCAACTATTGATGGCAGAGATCTGATATTTGGTCACAAGCTTCATATAGGTACCCCATATCGTGGGAAGCGTTTTTGGACCCATCAGATTCCTACTTCCTGTTTGCCGACTGTTGATTTTAATACACATTGAACATACATTTTGTATATGCCCATTTTTAGTCGCATTTTTCTCAGCAACTATTGATGGCAGAAATCTGATATTTGGTCACAAGGTTTATATAGGTACCCCATATCGTGGGAAGCGTTTTTTGACCCGTCAGATTCCTACTTCTTGTTTGCTGAAGAGTGGGGGTATCATAAGTAAGCTAATGCTCACAGTTCATCTTGTATAAATCCTTGTTTCTGGTAAAAAAAAATATACCTAGATACTATATATACCAGTATCTAGGTATATTTTTTTTACTAGAAACAAGTGCCTGTGATATAGATAAAGCAAAGTATTTTATTTAAATTCACAGAGAAATAAAAAATTTAGTGGATCTTTTCAACCAGATCAGGAAAAAGTTAGTAATATTTGTCTATTTCAAAGGTTTCAATATTTCCCAAAAGCCTAAATCAAGTCTGCTATCGTATTTTGCACAAAAGACAAGTTTAAATTTGGTGCCAAATTGATATCCGATAATTTTTACGTGTGTTCCGGAGTGATTCTTGTTCTTATATTTCAAATATTGATATTTCCGTTCATTAAAGCGTTTCTGAGATTGCGACTTTAAGTTTGTCAATGTCCTTGAACTTCATCAAAGCATGATAAATGATATCAATAAAAGAGTTTTGATATGGCGTTTCACTTTAGTTTTAATCAAAATAAATTATGAACAAATTGGAGATCAAACAGGGCTCTTTTATACAACAAACCCAGTATTTTATACCAGTGGAAATAGATTTGTCCGTCGTACCGGCACGTTTGGGAATCTGATTTTTTTCACTTATCCCGTCGGACAACCGTAATACAAGATCTACTTGTCCAACATTAGTTTTCACTGGTATCGGACAAACGTTAATGTCGAGGCCTGGTTAAATTTACTGGGTACTGGTGAAGATTCCGTAGGCTTAAACTCACAGAGCTGCTAGGTGCATTGTAGCCACTACAAAAAGACTAAATTTTTAGTTGCTACCTTACTTTCAATACTTTTTCAGTGGCAGTCAAAAGTTGTTGACCCTTTCCTCATTTCTAGATAGGTTTTATGTACTGTTGAACTTGTTCTCGACCTGAATATATCTGAAATACTACTCGCTGGGCGTTAACCAATAATCAATCAATCAATCACGTTAAATTTAACAAAGATTTCTTTCACTGGGACTTTACTTTAAGTTCGGTCAATACAGGAATTCGGTTTATTCATTTCAAGGTTCTTTATGTATTTAATGTATTGTAAATTATTGTCTGTACTACAATAGGCCTTCTTTGGTTGAATCATTGACTGAGTAAAAATATTTTACATTTATGGAAGTCAATATATTGGTAACTATGGATGAAGGTTTACCTGATACTTACCGAAGAATAAAGCTGTAATCCTGAGTCTTATAACCTCAAGACAATAATTAACTACTGATTTCAAATCTTTTTTTTTGCTCAGTGTTTTTAAACAAGTGAATAGAATATTGATTTCTGTACTGCTTTTTTCAACCTGAATCTCGAGTGCAGTAGATCGTGGGTTCGAAACCAAAGACTACAAAATTGGTATTTGTTGCTTCTTCGCTAAGCACACAGCATTAAGGAGAAAGGACAAACACTGGTTGGCTCAGAATCAGGATAATGTCTATCCGCAAACTGTTGTTTCAGTGAGCTAGCACTATAAAAGTCAAACTAAGAGTGTTGGTCTAGTACAAAGCGGACCTCGTCATCATCACGTTGAAAGTTAACTTGTTCTCACCATTATTTTCGCTGAAATATTGCTGAGTTGGCATTAATCAATAATCACTCACGTACTCAACCTGATTCTGATATACCAACATAAAAGATGTCAATCCCCCTCCCCCCATTAAATGTATTGGCCATGGCTTGCTAAGTTGTTACGATCGTTGACCTCTGACTACAAGTCTAATAACCTATGATGTGAGTTCCCACCTTGATACGTACCTCCAGTGTTAAGGTTTCCAGACACCTACCCATTTCCTAACTGTTTGCCATTGTCAGCTGCCCTGGCATTCCTTCCTCATTACATCTGGTAGCCAAAAAATTGCTGAAAATGATGAATAACACTGGTAACTTTTGAAATATTCTGGTTTTATGTCAATAAAATTTAAGATACTCCACATGAACAATACATTATGTAAATATGTCATGTTGTATTAGAGGGTTAGGGTTATGGTGTTGAGCACCACTTTCAACAAGATTTCAGTTATATTGTGGCGGTCAGTTTTATTGTTGGAGGAAACCGAAGTACCTAGAGAAAACCACCCACCTGCCACAAGTCACTGTATTAGAAATAACAATTTGATAAAAAGTTCAGAAGTACAGAAAGAAATTTGATCGTAATTTGACAATACACTTTTCAACAGGTGATGAAAGACTTTCGTGACGGAGGATATAACACGTTAGTATCTACATGTGTAGGAGAGGAAGGTCTAGATATAGGAGATGTTGACCTCATCGTTTGTTTTGATGCTCACAAAAGTCCCATTCGTCTGGTACAAAGAATGGGAAGAACTGGTAGAAAACGGGAAGGACGCATTGTTATGCTTGTTACTGAAGGCAAAGAAGAGCAGGTAACTCTTTGGTAGGATTTTGATACGTCACCATTTACTCTAGCTCAGGGTTAGAGGAATTTAACAAAGGGCCCTGTCATTGAGTCAGCTTGTCACATTGTTTTGTTCGTATAGCTTACAACAATTAACAGAATTTACCTTAGTTGCATTGAAGTACAGTGGAAGAGGTAGACATGTATATTATCTCTGTTATGACCTTAGTGGAGATTCAATCAAAATTTATACACAAGTTATTTATCACCATCTCACTTGACATGAAGAACCTAAAATTTTTCATCAGTGATATTAAGAGTTATTCCCCCTTAGGAAATTTAAAAAGAAGATAAATGTTCTTGTTAGTGCACTAGCCACCTCATTCTAATCAAATTTCTACACAAGGTAAGAATTACAAATGATATTTTCTCTTAAATTTTAACTTGAGTTATGCCTCTTGGATATGCAATGATATGCATTAACAGTTTTATTGCTAGCCAGATTCTTATCAAATTTATGCACAAACTTTCAATTATCAATCTCAAAACAACAGTCCAGTTTAAAACCCTGATTAATTGAAAAATATCTACTCCAATATGATTTGCCAGAATCTGTCAAAGATTAAATGTACTTTTATTACATAGAAATACTGAGATTTCCAAGTGAAAATAGAAACCTATATTTCACTGAGTGAAATAAAAATGTTTATTGCACCCTGTCGTCACAGTGCCAACTTTGTTACAATCGAAAATAGCATTGATCTTCTTACAATGAAAAACCATAATTGCCAATGGTTCTGTTTTTGCTGGAATTGTTCAGATTTTTACCTCAGTATTCCGAATTCTAGATTTAAGTTCAATTGTTCTGCTTTCTGCTTTTTTCTTACTGTCATATATTGTACTATAAAGTGCAGACGGTATAATGATTATGGCATGCTTAATGGTGCTGAAATATGGAAAGTTTTCTAAGGAAGATGATATCCATGATTATATTTCGCAAAAACAAAAGAAAAATGTCAAGAGAAAACAATAATTTTCAGAATAAATTTGTATCTTAAGAATTCATTGGAGTCATTACAAAGTCGTCAAAATGAGCTGATAATGCACTCGGTAATGTCTGCAAATGTGACGTTACAATTTCCCATGGGGGTGTCACTGACATTACACTTTACAACATCTTAAAAGTAATAAGCATAAAAAGCTATGCTACACCAGTTTACATCCATGTTTTTATTATACAAATTAGGTCTATGTCCAAAACAATTCTATAATATTAATTTTGTTTTATTTTTTTATAGATTTATAATCAAAGTCAATATGCTAGGAGAAACGTGCACAATGCTATACTGAATAGTGCTAAAACATTACATTTCTATCAGAACAATCCAGCTATGGTACCTGATGGCTGGATACCACAATGTCATAAGATGTTTATAACTGTTAGGAAAAAGTTTAGACCAACCAAGGGTAATAATATCAGTGCTACCAACCAGAATAAAATCACCAGCATGTTGACATCGAATGGTATGATACTTAAATATTTATCATATAATGTATCAAACACACCTCATAATGTGTATGAGTGGTGATGGGGAATAATTGCATATGTAGATGTAAATTCAACTACAGCATTATAACCACAATGATGGCCCCACGATAAAATAAGTCTTTCATACATACAGTTAACTACAATAGTTTATTGCATTACAAAATGTATTATAGTATACCTTTTTCCGTCCTGTGTAAACAATTGCCAGGAGCTAACTCTACTTTGTCTTGATTAATATTGTTCAAACTTCACCAGACTATTGGGAATAGTAGTCTGATGGTCAAATACTTTTTGACAATTTTTACTATTGTCATTCAAGAGTTATGGGACTTTATAAAGGTGTATCATTGACATATGGCACAGCTGATTATTTTTATCGTTGAAAGTGGCTTTAAATAAACACAAGTAAATAAACAACTACGTAAAAAATATATGTTCATTTCAGACTGTAAAGGTGAGAAAGATGGTGGAATCACAAAGGAAGAATTTGAGGAGTTGAAAAAATTCTACTCTGGGGAACCTCCAGCCAAGAAACTTCCAGAAGGCTCAAAAATGCTTTCCTTAGGAGAAAATTATCAGGTAAGATGTGAAGAAATACAAATTAGGGGAATATTGAGACAAACGAAACTTCCAGGATATTCTGCTTTGGATTGGTGAAAATCACCAGGTATAAGAGGTTGAAATTGGATACATGCTGCGAAGCTCCTTGACTGGTGGTACTTTAATACACTTGGGCCAAAATAGGTGAGATATTGTCATTAATTTTCATTTGCCATGCCATATCTAGCTGTAAACATTTTACTTTTTAATCTTCTTCTCAAAAATGATTGGACCAAATGGAACTAAAGTTTGAAGGAATCTGCCTTTCATGGTCCTTTAAAAAGTGTTGATAAAAAAAACAAGATGAGCAAAAAGTGAATGCCGTCTATAATGGCAACTTTAGAGGAGCAGAGAATGTGCTCGTTTAGATGAATTGTGCCAGATTTGGTGAAAATATTGAATTTCCTACATTAACATTTTCTGATTGAGTGGAATCCATTCCACGGCCATAGGCCGGGTCTGAATAAAGTGAGGCAAAGGGGGTGAATTTAGACAAATTTTGAAGAAGAAAAAAAGATTTTATTTGCTTTCAAAAGGTTACACTTGCCGTTTCAAAAGTGAGGCATTTGCCTCATTTGCCTCCATTGTGCTACGGCCATGCCTTCATTAATTCTTGGAATTATGATTTTACCAATTCAAGCTAAAAAAAAATTACTATATTTTATAAATTTAAGTTAAAAAAAGTTACTATATTTTATATATAATGCAATTTCAGAGTGAAAGAGAAAATGAACTCTCCCTGTCAGAATGGTTTCCATGGCAAAATAGACTACAGCCATATTTCATGGTGGATCATTCTAATCAAACAAAAAATTTTGTAGAAATGGTGGAATTTCTAGAATTACAAGGTAATTTGTTAATTCTGTTTTTAAAGAGAAATGTAGATATCACTAATAGTTGATAAGAGGGTTATGACTGTGGTGTTTAATGCCACTTTCAACAATATTTCAGTTATATCATGGTGGTCAGTTTTATTGGTGGAGGAAACCGGAGAAAACCATCAACCTGCCACAAGTCACTGACAAGCTTTATCACATAATGTTGTATCGAGTACACCTTGCCAAGAGCGGGAATCGAACTCACAACTTTAGTAGTGATAGGCACTAATTGCATATAGGTAGTTGTAAATCCAACTAACATATGATGATCATGACCACGACGGCCCCCTATTTGATAAGATACTAGTAAGTACAGGTATAACAATTTTTATCTCACCTGACCCTTTTGATTAGATAAAATACAAGTACAACCCTTGTATGCTCACTTGACCCAAAGGGTCTTTTGAGCATTTGTCTTCACTTGGCGTCTGTCATCATACTTATAAACTTATAAAAAAGAATTGTCTCCTTTGATTTGTTTGTTCGTTACCTGTATCTATCAGGTTGATCTTGAGAGCCTTTTGTTTCTTTCCTTAACATTTTGAAATGACCCTTTAAGTTGAGATTTATGAATTGTCTAACTACCACTTATGTTGTGAGTTTGAACTCTGTTCATGGTGAGGTGTACTCGATACAACATTATGTGATAAAGTTTGTCAGTTGCTTGTGACAGGTCTGTGGTTTTCTCTGGGTACTCCGGTTTCCTCCACCAATAAAACTGACCACCATGAAATATTGTTGAAAGTGGTGTTAAACACCATAAACCTAAAACTGACTCGTCTAACTTCCTGCTTTATTGGTATTATCAAATAAGATGACCACAATTTAAAAAATTTTCGAAAGAACACAAATTCTTTACAAATTGATGATGTTCAAATGCAATTGATGATTTTGCCAGTGTATAGTTATTGAAACTCTTAAACAGTAGATAATATTACTCCAACTGTTGTTAGACAATATCATTTTAAAATATTTGATTTAATATGGTTTAGACAAACTGATATACATTGTAATTAAATGATTATTCAATTGTTCAGCTGTAATTATCTCCCTTTCAGAGGTATTAATAATAAAATGATTATTCAATTGTTTAGCTGTAATTATCTCCCTTTCAGAGGGTAGTATGTTCATCTGTAGTTATCTCCCTTTCAGAGGCATTAGATCCAAACGAGGACAATTATGGACAAGAAATGGAAGTATTTCTAAATGAAGCCGATATATTAAAACCAGAACTTGATCAAGATTATGGAAGTATTAAGCACTTCTTTGTTTCAAGTGAAAAAAAGGTAAAACAAAAAAATAAAAAGATATCGTTGCTTAAACCCAGAAGAAGCGATCAGCTGCCAGAATTCGAAGCCATGATTTTATCCGGAGAAAGTGATGACGAGCTTCCCGCAATATTTGATAAAAAGGATACTGTGAACGACGAATTGGATGCTGATTCTATTAATATCACTTATGTAACTTCAAAACATACAGTTGTGAGAGATAAAACTGATGAAAGAAATAGGCCAAGGAAGAGAAACACTAGTTGTAATACTTCCGTCATCAAGGTGATAGCCGATACAGATGTCCGTGATTTTGTAGAAAATGTCAACAATTTATCTACGATTAATGAGGAAAATACTCCCTCCGAAACAAATCTTGACCATGCGAATACTGAGGACGAACGAGTAAATATTGTCTTCGATTCAAATTCATCAGTTGGATTTTATGATCTAGAAAATCCAGATTCTACAGAAACAAATCAGAATGAAAATGATATTCGCTGCGGAGAACGTTGTGAAAATTTTACCAAGTTGTTGCCCACATTTTCACCATGTCCTGCCGATATGATGACGTCACCGCAGAAAACATCTGACGTTGACAAAGATATATTATTCATTGTGCCAGAAGCACCCTCCTTAAATGAACTAAATAAACTGGTTGATGATATAAGTCACATGACGACGTTACCTGAAATAGATATTGGTAAACTAATAGAAGAATGGGAGAAAGAGAATACTACAATCACAGATCGGAAATATGTTTTAAATGATTGTAATGATAAAATCAAGAACAAGAATGTAGAAAATGCAGATTCATTAAAAAATATATATATATTTGATAATATGACTGTTGGACAAAATTTATCGAAAGAAAATTCTGAAAGCTATGAATTTTATGAATCATTCGTGTACAATGATGATAAAGAAACAAACTTGGCGTTACACCACAAGAAAAAAATGGAGTCACCGTCAGGAAGCAAGCATATAAACACATTTAGTGATTTTGAAAGTCCTGTCAAAGAAGTCGTCATAGAAACCAGCCACAAAATTTCAGATGACTTTAAATATAGTTGTGGAGCACAAACAACGGAGGAAAATGTAAAGAATACAAGTAAAATTAGATCAAACATTACCATGGTTACAGAACCTGTAAAATCAAAATATCCTTATTCCATTGTGGCGAAGGAAGATGATGAAATGAATGTAGATGTTAATAAAATGGCTGAGGATGCCTTTTCTGGATCAGACGAAGATTTTATGGACACGCAGGCTAACTTCATGTTGGAAAATGACGATCTGCTGGCTGATTTAAATTCAGATGAAAGTAGTGATGAAAAAAAACATGAAGGCAAAAGTAAAGCACGCGACAGTTTTAATACAAATGACAATCGTGATGTTTCCACAGATAAACAATATAATTTGAATAATGAAAAATCAGAAATCACTCCAATACAAAATAGAAATATTTCAGTTTTATATCAATCTGCCGATGCTTTATTGTTTGACGATTCATTTATGGATACCAGTGTATTTGAAACTGTTAAAACATCTATTGTTGACGATCGTAAGCCAAAATTGGGGTCAATGGAATCTGGCGGAAGGATTCCTTCCCCATCACAATTTACATTCACCCAAGCCTTAGCTTGTGTACATGACAGTGACAGTCTGGATAAAGAATTAGGAAGGATAACTCCTAACACTGAACAGACGCATGAAACTAGAACTGTGTGTGTTGACGAGAATTGTACAGCGATAAAAGAGCATAAAAATAAAATTGATAGTGAAGTTCAATTTACCAGGATGAAATCTCATACAACTTTAAATGACATGGATACGAGTAAATCACAACTCAATCTAATTAATGATGTTGTTGATATGGATAACACTGAAGACTTTAGCGATGTGGACGACGAAGAGACAGAATTACCTTTATTTGACCTTGGATTTGATGTCGACGATGATATTATTCCACCATCTCCATGTATGAGCCGAACACTTTCACAAAGATCAATCCTCAAAAACTCGAATCAGAGTGTATTTTCGAGTAGAAAATCACTGTCGTTTTTATGTGACAAATCAAAAATATTGGAAAGCAAATGTAAAAATGTTTTGTCACCAACAAGAGAGGAGGTTCAACAATGTAATGAAGATAGAATTGATACAGAAAACGAAAAAGAACAGAACAGCTATGGTTTTGATATATCTAACAATGCGATTTGTGAGAAATCAAATAATAGCATTAATGAGCTAGAAAATATAGTAAAGAATAAGGACCAATCAGAACACAATGATCAAGTCTCTTGTTTGAACGATTATTTCAATAATGACAGTATAAGTGACCTTCAAGATGACTTTGAAATGTTGCCGACATCTCCTGTATTATCTGGAAAGAGGCCAAGCGGTCATAAGCATGTTATTTCGCCATTTGATAATGTAATAAAAACACCTTTGATTTCAAAGTTAAAATCACCAGAAATAGTAGCTAACTTCTCTCTTAACGATTCTCCTTCATTAGATGACAGCTTTGTTGTCAGGAAAAAACGTAAAACAGCTCTTATAATAGATTCCCCAGTTTCACACAATGAAAAGGATGATTTTGACGATTTTAAAACCCCAATAAGACCAGTTAGTGCTAAAACTAAGCATAGGTTTTCTTCAAGCTCTAGTGAAGAAGAAAGTATTCTTAAAATAAAGAAATCTATGAAAACTGTTTCATTCTGTGTTGTTGATGACCGTGACGATGATTTTGAAAGTGATATACCGGTACTATGTGATAAAAAGAAAAGAAACTCGAAAGGAATAAAACGTTCACCTGATAATCGGAAAAGGAAGTCCAAATCTCCTGCTAATCAATTTTTAGTGCAGGAGGCAGAGGTTTCAGAAAATGAGGATGTTTCCACAGACGATGAGGATGGTAGCGATTTAGATCAAATGGAAGAAAGTTTTGTATCGGAAGGTTGTACTCAGCTATCTCAAGGTCAACACGATGAACTTCAGGCTATTTATTTACAATCAGTCTGTAGCCCTGCTGAACAGGATGGCAGATTCAAGCTTCAGTATGATTATGATGATAATATTGATGTTTATTCTCAGGTACCACAAGGCGAGGAATCGCAGTACTATGACGATAGTTTCGTTGATGACAATGTGGAAGAAGAAAATTCGCTGTTAGACGGCCATGAAATAACTATGATAGATAGAGATAATATCATTGATAATGAATCATATGTTGGGCCACGTACAAGGTGGTCAAAACCAAATAGAAGTAAGAAAATGTCCCAAATTCTGCACAAAAATAGAAGGAAAAGAGTGAAAAGAATCACTGATTCTTCTAGCGAGGATGAACAATGTAGAAATACGAACATGTCACCTGCAAATCTAGTTAAGAAAAACGTTTTAGTATCTCCAGCAGATATAGGTCAAATTGGTGGTAAAGTGTCAAGGTCAAAGAGACGACAACTGATATCTAGTAGCGATGAGGAACAGGATTCAGATTCATCGGAAATCATGTGCTCATTGAAGACCAGAATTGCCGACAAACAAAAATCTGTTGAATCACACTGTGGCAGAGACTTGAAACAAATACATGACAATTCATCAAAATCAAAGGTTGAGTTGACAATTTCAAAAGAAAGGGAAGAAAGAATCAGTAGACAAAAAGAAAAACAAGAAGAATTTAAAAGAAACATGATCAATAAGCAACAAAATGAAAAGTTAGATGAAAAAAATAGTATCGTTGGTAACAAATCAACATCACCTTCAAATGTAAAAATATTTTCTGAAACCTCTCAATTTACGGATGACACTGATTTATTACTATATACAAGACATACTGATAGCAAGCCAGTCGTAATCGTTGATTCACGTGAAATAAATGGTGCTCAGGATATTATATCAGCCTTACGTTTCCAACACAACTTGAATGTAATCGTAGCACAGTTAGATAGCTGTGATTATGTTGTCAGTATGCGAATGGGAATAGATCGGAAACAATGGTCCGAGTTTAGCAATGGATCTAATTGTGCCAAAATGACCGCCTGTGTGCAGGTAATGTGCGATTTCTATGAACGACCATGTCTAATAATAGAAAAAGATAAATTAAGGGGGGACGAAAAAAGTGGAATTTTACACTGGACGAAATATGTTGATAAAACTTTGGTTCAACTGATTCACTCAAAAGTTACTTTGTTCTTCACAGAAAATCAGTTAGAAACTGCATCAATAATAGCAGATTTATGTCAACTTGAAAACAGAAAAAATTGTGCAATATCCTGTCAAGTCGATCTAAACACTGAACAACAAAGCAAAGTGAAGTTTTATAAATCCATACCTCATCTGTCTTATGTTCATAGCTTATTTCTGTGCAATAATTTTATAACAGTGACAAATTTCTTACGTAGTGACGTTAAAACTATAATGACAAATGGGAAAATGACAGAGGAGCGAGCCGTCCATGTTTATAATTATATCAGAAGGACATTTGATAGCCAAATGTTGCCATCAAGTTATAATTAATCATATTTATTAAAGTTGGTCATTTTTGTTATAGAAAACTCAAATTTGTGATATTTTCATAAATAGTCTAAAAACTATTGTTACTTTCAAGTATATTACTACAATATACCAGTAGAGCTACCCATAAAAAATTACTGGCATGTTGTTTCCTGACCGACCAACCCCAATTACTGCCAACCCAAAAATTTTTATTGATTTTTTTTTTTTTATTTATTTTAGCTTGTATTTTTAATGAAATCATCAAATGTGTCTCTTTTGTGAAATATTTAAATATTGAAAGAAAAAAATAATATTCGTGGGTTAGGAAACAGCAAACCAACCATTTTTAAGGGACTTACATAGTAAAGAAGGTATTCACTATGTAAAACAAAACCTCAAATTATCTCCCCTCCATTTTACAAAACTCCTTGGCATTTTATCCTAATTGATGTAAAATCATCCCCTTATTTACAGATATCATGGTAGTTCAATGGTCAGTTTAAATATTGAGGGTTTTGTTGTAATGTATACAGATATGTTTCACTTGTAGTAAAGCACTTCCTGGTCCTTTCCTAATTCATGACTTGTCATCATGGTTGGCGGGGAAATACCAGTGGCGGGAATTCCCAGTGGTAATTACTGGGAAATACTCTAAATTTTAACTCAAGTGGGAAATACTGGGAAATATGATTTTTAGATGTGATTAATTTCTTCAAAGTTGCTAAAAACTTAACATTTTAACACACAGTGTTGAAAATTACATCAGTTTAATAAATACATGTATGGGTATACAGCCTAGGTGTAGGACCATTAAGAAGGACTTCAGGCAACTTTTGAAATTGTAATCTTCATATAAACATAATATTTATACAAAATACTTTTATTAAAAACATGTTAAAACTGTCACCACAATTTTATATCTACACTTTTCAGTTCAATCATACAGTTTCAGAGTTCACCAATCTATTTCATCTTTCCCCCTTAACATTTTGTAGCAAAAAACAAGCTTTCCTGCTTTAACAAGACCAAGTCTGATTCTTAATTTAACAATAATCACTTAACAATTAATAGCCGATTGTTTTGCCAGGTTGTATACATGTCATCTAATAGTCTAAGGGCATTTCCTTTATGCTATAATAATGACTAACTTTTTAGCTCACCTGACCCAAAGGGTCATGTGAGCTATTGCCATCACTTGGCGTCCGTCTCCGTCGTACGTCGTAAACTTTTTCAAAAATCTTCTCCTCTGAAAGTACTAGACCAATGGAAACCAAACTTGGTCTGAATCATTACTAGGGTGTCTAGTTTCAAAATTGTGTCCGGCGATGCCGTGCACCAACCAACATGGCCACTGTTACTAAAAATAGAACATATGGTAAAATTGCAGGTTTTTGGTAATAACTCAAAAACCGTTAATAATATCAAAAATCTGACATGGGGTAAAAATGATCAGCACATCAAGATCTACCTACCCTGCAATTTTGAAGTAAATCTGATTACCCATCTTGGAGTTATTGCTCTTTTTTCATCAAATTTGTAAAATTTTAATACTTTTCGTCTTGTATTTCAAAAACTATAAGAGATAAAGGTTAACTTTAAATTGCAAAAATGTGCGGCATATCAAGATCTACCTACCCTGCAATTTTGAAGTAAATCCCATTGCTCATTTTGGGGTTATTTCCCTTTTTTCATCAAATTTTCAAAATTTTAATACTTTTCGTCCTTTATTTCAAAAACTATAAGAGACAGATGGTAAGTTGAAACTGCAAACATGTTCAGCATGTCAAGATCTACCTACCCTGCAATTTTGAAGTAAATTTGATTACCCATCTTGGAGTTATTGCCCTTTTTTCATCATTTTTCTTTTTCATTTTTATACTTTTCGTCTTATATTTCAGAAACTATTTAGAAATAGATGTTAAGTTTATTGCAAAAATGTGCAGCATGTCAAGATCTACCTACCCTGCAATTTTGAAGTAAATCCCATTACCCATTTTGACCAATTATGCAAATTAGAAAAAAGGGGGGATGAAATTTAAAAAAAGTCTTCTCTGAAACTACTGAGCCAATCTCAACCAAACTTTGCTGAAATGATCCTTAGGTGGTCCCCTTTCAAAATTGTGTCCGTCAGCACCGTCCTGTATCCAAGATGGCCACCATTACTAAAAATAGAAATTTCTTCAAATGGCCAAAACTGCTCTATTTTAAGCCAGAAAGTGCCCAAATTTGAAGTGTATAAGCATAATGATGAGCTTTTTAGCATATATTACGGGATTTTTTATGAACTTTGAACTTTTACCGATTTTGACCGATTATGCAAATTAGAAAAGGGGGGATGAAATTTTTAAAAAATCTTCTCCTCTGAAACTATTAGGCCAATCTCAACCAAACTTTGCTGAAATGATCCTTAGGTGGTCCCCTTTAAAAATGGTGTCCGTCAGCGCCGTCCTGTATCCAAGATGGCCGCCATTACTAAAAATAGAAATTTCTTCAAATGGCCAAAACTGCTCTATTTTAAGCCAGAAAGTGCCCAAATTTGAACTGTATAAGCATGATGAGCTTTTTAACATATATTACAGGATTTTTTATGAACTTTGAACTTTTACCGATTTTGACCGATTATGCAAATTAGAAAAAAGGGGGGATGAAATTTAAAAAAAAATCTTCTCCTCTGAAACTATTAGGCCAATCTCAACCAAACTTTGCTGAAATGATCCTTAGGTGGTCCCCTTTAAAAATGGTGTCCGTCAGCGCCGTCCTGTATCCAAGATGGCCGCCATTACTAAAAATAGAAATTTCTTCAAATGGCCAAAACTGCTCTATTTTAAGCCAGAAAGTGCCCAAATATGAACTGTATAAGCATGATGAGCTTTTTAACATATATTACGGGATTTTTTATGAACTTTGAACTTTTACCGATTTTGACCGATTATGCAAATTAGAAAAAAGGGGGGATGAAATTTAAAAAAAAATCTTCTCCTCTGAAACTACTGAGCCAATCTCAACCAAACTTTGCTGAAATGATCCTTAGGTGGTCCCCTTTAAAAATTGTGTCCGTCAGCGCCGTCCTGTATCCAAGATGGCCGCCATTACTATAAATAGAAATTTCTTCAAATGGCCAAAACTGTTCTATTTTAAGCCAGAAAGTGCCCAAATTTGAACTGTATAAGCATAATGATGAGCTTTTTAACATATATTACGGGATTTTTTATGAACTTTGAACTTCTACCGATTTTGACCGATTATGCAAATTAGAAAAAAGGGGGGATGAAATTAAAAAAAAATCTTCTCCTCTGAAACTACTGAGCCAATCTCAACCAAACTTTGCTGAAATGATCCTTAGGTGGTCCCCTTTCAAAATTGTGTCCGTCAGTGCCCTCCTGTATTCAAGATGGCCGCCATTACTAAAAATAGAAATTTCTTCAAATGGCCAAAACTGCTCTATTTTAAGCCAGAAAGTGCCCAAATTTGAACTGTATAAGCATAATGATGAGCTTTTTAACATATATTACGGGATTTTTTATGAACTTTGAACTTCTACCGATTTTGACCGATTATGCAAATTAGAAAAAAGGGGGGATGAAATTAAAAAAAATCTTCTCCTCTGAAACTACTGAGCCAATCTCAACCAAACTTTGCTGAAATGATTCTTGAGTGGTCCTCTTCCAAAATTGTGTCCGGCATTTCAGAACACCGACCAAGATGGCCGCCACAGCCGAACTTAATTTAACATAGGACCCTATGGGAAATTCCCATAAAAATATTTTTGTCTGAAACCATTTGCTCAATAAGAACAAAATTTTGATGAAATAGTCATTGGATGGTTCTCTTCCAAAAATGTGTTTGGCGGTTCGACCCCTCTATACATTTTTTTTTTTACCTGCAATTTTGAAGTAAATCTGATTACCCATCTTGGAGTTCTCGCCCTTTTTTCATCAAATTTATAAAAAAAAATTAATACTTTTCGTCTTATATTTCAAAAACTATAAGAGATAAAGGTTAAGTTTAAATTTCAAAAATTTGCAGCATGTCAAGAGTAAATCCAATTACCCATTTTGGAGTTATTGCCCTTTTTTCATCAAAATGTTCTCAATTTTAATACTATCATCTTATATCTCAAAAACTATTAGAGATAGAGGGAAAGTTTAAACTGCAAAAATGTTCAGCATGTCAAGATCTACAAAATATTTCCCACAGTTAAAAATGTGCGACAGCTGTGAAGAGTTATTCCTCTTGAAATGCATATTTTTGTCGACTCACTGCTTTTGGTTACTCAAATAATCAAAGGGAAGCAACTCTATTACAAAATGTGAAGTAGGAAAAGCTAAATTTTGAGAATCATTGACATATATGTTTTTTTACAGCAATTTTGATAACTTACATTAAAGGGGGAACCCCTGCCCACATTTCTTTGTAGAAGGGGTCTGCAATGATGAAGGCTACATTTGTTAATTTTTTTTACCGAAGTTATCAAGTTTTATTGACTGATGTTGTTATTATACCCAGGTGAGCTATACAGGCTCCTGTGAGCCTCTAGTTTAATTTGTTTTTACAAACTAATTAACACATCTTCAATAACCTTTAGAAATCAATAAGTCCAGTTTGTAAAGACAAACAATAAACATGTCAAAAGCAGGCCAGAATATGGTTTTAATCACTAAACAAAGGAGGTACAAAGTGGGAATTACAAGTAAAGAATAATTTTCTTAATATTTCTATCAAAATCAATATTTTTTTTAACAAATATCAATTTTCCATTATCAATTTTATATATCTGTACATTAACACTATCCATTAATTTTTTTTTCTGAAAGGCCAATATAGTTACAACAGAATAACTCAAGTCTATATTATACTCCAAATAAATGTTCAATTTGCTTATTTATAAGAAGATATATCACAATAATGTGGAACTCAAAGAAATTTACACTCTGCGCAGTAAACAAGTGCACAATGTGTACAGGTTCATGTACCATTATATTTGCAAATTAAGAATCAATCTTATTTCCCAGTAAATACCAGTATTTCCTGCCGTCCTGGGAATTATGAGTATTTCCTGCTTTTTTGCCAACCCTGCTTGTCACCAGGTTTGTAACTAGAGGAACACAACAGGTGCCACTAGTGGAGCAGCAACTGAGTTCAACCCTGTTTTTTGGGGGGTTCATTTGACCATTGTACAGATTCTGATTACCCCTTTGGTATCTTCAAACTCTTCTGTCTTTAGTTTAATACCATGTGGAATGTTTTTCTTATTGTTTTTCATTTCCACTCTTTAATGTTGAAACTTTTAAATAATATGTTGTTAGTTCTTTCATTTTTGCAACCACATCTGGTGTGTGATGGTTAGTGTGTAAGTGTGATCATGGGTTTGAGTCCTGGCCGTGTCAAACCAAAGACTATCAAATTTGTATTTGCTGCTTCTCCGCTAAGCATGCAGTATTAAGGAGTAAGAGTAAACACTGGTTGGCTGGGAATTTGGCTAATGTATCGGAATAGAGCGACATGTCTGTCTGCAGACTGTTGTTTCAGTGAGGTAGCACTTAAAGATTCAACTAAGCAAGTTGGTCTAATACAAAGTGGATGTATTCATCTTCTGTTAAATCAAATGTAACTTGTTCTCTGCATGATGTAGCTGAAAAATTGCTAATCTGGTGTTAAACAACAATCAATCGCTCTTTCATTTCTGCTTATCTTTTGTGACAATTCATGTATTACAGTATGGAGAATTTATTTAAATTTTTTGGTAGGAAACGAGACCCTAGAAACATGAAAAAAAGTAGAATTGTTTTAATTGACAAATATCAGTTGTTTATTTTGAAAATTTATTTGCAATTTCCACATCATTAAATATAATATAAATGAGAGCACATATAGAGGGGATTTTACAGTGTCTCAAAGATAGATATAGAGACCTCTTTCTCATATTGAATTTCATAAGCAACACAATTGGATTTTTTTGGACAAAAAAAAACAATTGCCAGTAACAATTTAATCAAGAATGGACAATCCAGAGATGAGGGCAACATTGGGTACACAAGATACAGAACGAAGACAAACAAAACAAACAACACAACACAGAAAACTAAAAAGATGAGCAACACGGATCCCACCAAAAACCACAACACAGAAAACTAAAAAGATGAGCAACACGGATCCCACCAAAAACCACAACACAGAAAACTAAAAAGATGAGCAACACGGATCCCACCAAAAAACACAACACAGAAAACTAAAAAGATGAGTTACATGGACCCCACCAAAATACCAGGGGGCTGTTGCTGCAAAGGGTAAACAATTCCTGCTTCTTTACAAGACTCCTGTCCTGTTACTAATGTAGTCGAGTCAGATAAAATTCTTGTTGGTGATGGATGGAAGAAAAAACTATATTCTGTTAATACAACTTGAAGTGGGTTATACTGACAAGTAATTAGATAACATCACAGAACAGTTTTTATAATAGATTTTTAGTTATTTATAATTCACAAAATGATATAAATTCAATAAACAATTAAAGTTTGTTTTTGCCCGCAAAAACGTATGTCTCCTCTCTAGGAGAACCCTATAGTTGTAGGTGAAACAGGAATAACAAAAACGTATGTCTCCTCTCTAGGAGAACCCTACAGTTGTAGGTGAAACAGGAATAACAAAAACGTATGTCTCCTCTCTAGGAGAACCCTACAGTTGTAGGTGAAACAGGAATAACAAAAACGTATGTCTCCTCTCTAGGAGAACCCTACAGTTGTAGGTGAAACAGGAATAACAAAAACGTGTGTCTCCTCTCTAGGAGAACCCTACAGTTGTAGGTGAAACAGGAATAACAAAAACGTGTGTCTCCTCTCTAGGAGAACCCTACAGTTGTAGGTGAAACAGGAATAACAAAAACGTATGTCTCCTCTCTAGGAGAACCCTACAGTTGTAGGTGAAACAGGAATAACAAAAACGTATGTCTCCTCTCTAGGAGAACCCTACAGTTGTAGGTGAAACAGGAATAACAAAAACGTATGTCTCCTCTCTAGGAGAACCCTACAGTTGTAGGTGAAACAGGAATAACAAAAACGTATGTCTCCTCTCTAGGAGAACCCTACAGTTGTAGGTGAAACAGGAATAACAAAAACGTATGTCTCCTCTCTAGGAGAACCCTACAGTTGTAGGTGAAACAGGAATAACAAAAACGTATGTCTCCTCTCTAGGAGAACCCTACAGTTGTAGGTGAAACAGGAATAACAAAAACGTATGTCTCCTCTCTAGGAGAACCCTACAGTTGTAGGTGAAACAGGAATAACAAAAACGTATGTCTCCTCTCTAGGAGAACCCTACAGTTGTAGGTGAAACAGGAATAACAAAAACGTATGTCTCCTCTCTAGGAGAACCCTACAGTTGTAGGTGAAACAGGAATAACAAAAACGTATGTCTCCTCTCTAGGAGAACCCTACAGTTGTAGGTGAAACAGGACTAACAAAAACGTATGTCTCCTCTCTAGGAGAACCCTACAGTTGTAGGTGAAACAGGAATAACAAAAACGTGTGTCTCCTCTCTAGGAGAACCCTACAGTTGTAGGTGAAACAGGAATAACAAAAACGTATGTCTCCTCTCTAGGAGAACCCTACAGTTGTAGGTGAAACAGGAATAACAAAAACGTATGTCTCCTCTCTAGGAGAACCCTACAGTTGTAGGTGAAACAGGAATAACAAAAACGTATGTCTCCTCTCTAGGAGAACCCTACAGTTGTAGGTGAAACAGGAATAACAAAAACGTATGTCTCCTCTCTAGGAGAACCCTACAGTTGTAGGTGAAACAGGAATAACAAAAACGTATGTCTCCTCTCTAGGAGAACCCTACAGTTGTAGGTGAAACAGGAATAACAAAAACGTATGTCTCCTCTCTAGGAGAACCCTACAGTTGTAGGTGAAACAGGAATAACAAAAACGTATGTCTCCTCTCTAGGAGAACCCTACAGTTGTAGGTGAAACAGGAATAACAAAAACGTATGTCTCCTCTCTAGGAGAACCCTACAGTTGTAGGTGAAACAGGAATAACAAAAACGTATGTCTCCTCTCTAGGAGAACCCTACAGTTGTAGGTGAAACAGGAATAACAAAAACGTATGTCTCCTCTCTAGGAGAACCCTACAGTTGTAGGTGAAACAGGAATAACAAAAACGTATGTCTCCTCTCTAGGAGAACCCTACAGTTGTAGGTGAAACAGGAGTAACAAAAACGTATGTCTCCTCTCTAGGAGAACCCTACAGTTGTAGGTGAAACAGGAATAACAAAAACGTATGTCTCCTCTCTAGGAGAACCCTACAGTTGTAGGTGAAACAGGAATAACAAAAACGTATGTCTCCTCTCTAGGAGAACCCTACAGTTGTAGGTGAAACAGGAATAACAAAAAAACATGTTTTTAATCCATGAAACACAAACAAAAATTTGCTCAAAAGTGCTAAAGCAAGGGTTACAGGTACTATTCCATATTGTCATGGCAAAGTTCCCCATTCCAGAAAATTGCTCATCCTATTTTCCAATGATTTTAAAGGAGTTTTGTTCTTCTAAAATCAATGGATTGGTGATGAAAAACTTTTTCAGGGAAATAGTGACATTATGATAGACTTGTACATATATATATATATAAATCTAATTCTAACACTGTTTGGTTTAATTTTCAGACGTATATAATATTTAGTATTAACCTAGTATCCTTAGTAACTTTCAGATCCAGTGGGACAGATATATTGTCTGGTTGTCACTTGCTTCTAGACGTTTGTATAATATACTTTATTTACTGTGACTGTATAATGAATTCTTCATTATCCTATACAATATATTAAAAATTGCTGAGTTAGATTGCTGTCAAATTATAATATTAAGTATATATGTACCATCTACACACGCTTATACACATGTCTTACGTCTATCCCTAGATTTACCTTACGAGAAAAGGTAACACTAGGATTATTGAAGCTCCTTTTTTAGGGAGTGGATGTGGTCGAGTGGTCTAGGGCGCTGGACGTAAGGCTAAGCGAATGGTGCTGCAGTGTATCAATGGTGTGGGTTCAAATCCCGTCGAGGGAAGAACAAAAATTTGACAGCTCTAAAATCTAATTCTAACACTGTTTGGTTTAATTTTCAGACGTATATATATATAAGTTTCAGTAAGGGATATTACACTAGAGTGTTTGCAAATAACTCCCACAAAATTTAGGGGATCAAAATTTCCTGGTAATATGCACAACTACATATGGTGTCCTTACTACCTACCAAGTTTCATGAAATTCTGTTCAGTAGTTTCAGAGGAGTTGCGTTGACAAGCTGCTTCAGAAGTATATTTCGGGAAATATTTTAGTTCAAAGGGGCATAACTCGCACAAAATTTAGGGGATCAAAATTTCCTGGTAATATGCACAACTACATATGGTGTCCTTACTACCTACCAAGTTTCATGAAATTCTGTTCAGTAGTTTCAGAGGAGTTGCGCTGACAAACTGTGTGACGGACAGACGGACAGGACAAAAACAATATGTCTCCCCACCAAAGTGGGGGGAAGACATAATAAATCTAGTTACATTTAAAATAAAAACGTATATATCGAATTTAGTGAGCACGACTCGTTACTGGAATAGCCGTATCAATCGGTGGAAATAATGACATGATTCCAGTAAGCGCTGTCTCCCCTTTCACACAGATGTAGGAAAACAATATTCAAACATTTTTTGCAATTTTTATTAAATATATATGAAATACTTATAAATTTATATCAGAAGATTCTTTTATTATATTAAATTGATTGGAGTTTCCGAATCCACTGTTACTGAATTGAAAATAAGAAAACTTTTATTTGAACGCCTTCATGGGGAAAAATAAGATTCCTAAAGAAGTGGGAAGTTCTTATGTGAAAGGTGTTTCACTTCTTTTGGTATTTAAAATGATAGGAAGTCAAGGATAATGTTTTTGGACATTGAACGTTTTCAGAAGCAAATGACGAAATATCGAAACCTGGATATCAGTTTCCCCCTCAACTGGATCACGTTTTTAGACTTTGTATTGAAATACTAGTACCGGTAGATCAAACTACCATACGATCACGTCTACGACGGCACCGTATAATTAGATGGTTATAAAGAGAGAAGACATGTGACAGGGGCCGTCGTGGTCGTAATCGTATGTAAGTTGGATTTACAACTACATGTGCAATCAGTGTCAATCACCACTAAGGCTGTGAGTTCGAATCCCTCTCACGACGAGGTGTACTCGATACAACAGTATGTGATAAAGTTTGTCAATGACTTTCGGCAGGTCGGTGGTTTTCTCCGGATACCCCGGTTTCCTCGAACAATAAAACTGACCGCCACGATATATCTAAAATATTGTTGAAAGTGGACCTAACCCCCACATTTATAACCATAATGATTGGAGATATATACATAAATGTAATATTAAAGTTGACATCAGCATGTATCCATAGAGTCCACCCTCCCCTGTGCGTAAATTCATAGATCTATATCTAATACCGGTGTTTTTCTTCTTGAAATGGAGCATGTAACCTAAGTACATCGTGGGTTTTGCTTTGGGTTTTTTTTTATCGATCATCGTTTTTCTGTTCAGGTAATTTACTTTTGTTGAATCTGATCGTATCATATATTCTCTCCACCAGCACGTTAGTTTTCGCTGTACATTTGTATATACATGTAGTTGTCCTATAAATTAGGATATTTTAATCAACAATAGAGATCAAAATAAAAGGTATCAATCATCACTCCTACACTCTTCAATAAAGTCATCAACACGTTGACAGAGTGACGAAAATATCTTTATGATCGTTTTAATATATACACAAAGAAAAAAGTTAAGCACCCCCTGATATATTAAAACATAAAACTCCTGGGTCATTAAGGTTATTGTAAACAGGAGATTTTGAATAAACTATATTATGATGAAAAAAAAAAAAAAAAAAAAAAAAACATAATAAGTTACACTAAGTTTAGATTTTAATATTTATGTTGATTATAGATGTGCTCACACAGGTGTGACCATTATTTAAAATCCACCTGTGATATAAATCTATTGTCAAAACTCTCCATTATTTTTAAGGAATGGAGAGTTAATGTTCTCTTTGTATTTTAGATACTATACACAGACTTTTTTTTTGGTACAAGATTAATAATTAATAAAATAAATAAAGTACAATGGGTGGACTTTAAGTTGGAGAATGTCCTCGTATCTCTCCATTCCTTAAAAACAATGGGCCTCGGTCCCTTCGGGTCCTCGGCTCCATTATTTTTAAGGAATGGAGAGTTACTTGGACATTCTCCTATACGTCTAATATCGACTAATCATGCACGTGAACCATGCTTCTCACGCATTACTCAAAATTCAGTATGTTCACGCTTCGAATTTGGGTATTTAAGTCCGGTGTTCTCAGTAAGCATGGTACGAAGGCGAATACGGTATCAGAAGCATAAAGATGGCAAATAATCGGCATGCATACAACAGGGATGTCCTTCAAAGCTATTTGACGTCAGATGGGCTACCACTATACTGTAGTCAGCCGACTGGTGAGAAAACACACACAAACCAACAATGTGAAAGACTTCCCAAGATCCGGCAGACCACGGGTAACATCTGATCGTGACGACAGGGCATTGCAGCGTTTGGTTAGACGGATGCCATTCGCAACCAGTCCCGTACTCAAACAACACTGGCTGCCCAATATACGTCTGTCAACAAGAACACTTCATTTAACCGACAGCCGGATGAGGGTTTGGAGACACAAAAATACAGCCTATACCCCCAAGGAACATCCAGCCAACTGTCCCTTACGGTGGAGGCTCAGTATTGGTTTGGGGGTGTATCTCTCATGACTGCAAGCTGGATTTAGTCACCATACAAGGCAACCTAACTGGTGATCAGTACATCAGAGACGTCTTGCAACCAGTTGTTGTCCCCCATTTCGACAACCACCCACTAGCTACAAGGCCTGTGTATATGGATGACAACGCCAGACCTCATCGTTCAAGAGCAGTAACTGCCTACCTCCAAAGCGAAGCCGTGACTTCTGTTCCCTGGCCAGCCATGAACCCGGATTTGAATCCCATTGAGCATATTTGGGACATGTTAGGCCGTCGTATACATGCTCGGGAACCTTCTGTGCAAAACATTCGTCAGTTGGAAGCAGCATTGCATCGGGAATGGCAGCAGCTATCACAACAGGACATCCGACGTCTAACTGGAGGGATGAGACGCAGGGTTGAGGCCGTCATCCAAGCACGTACTGAACTTTGAACATTAGATGTCGTCAAGTGATTCATAAGTGACGTTTTGAAAGTGAAATGACAATCTTATCGTGCTTTTTGAACTGTGAAGGTCAATACTTAAAATGGACATGTTTTACTGCAAAAACTGGCCTTATGATATTGTGATTAAATATTCATTAAATTAACATTTTTCTTGATTTTTTTTGTGGTTTCTTACAGCCAATGTAATGTCCTAACAAGTCACCATTGCGTTCTTGAGATTATCTGGTCAGTAATCTCGTGATACTTGTCGTATCAATTATCATTTCCAAAAAGCATGGGGGTGCTTAACTTTTTTCTTTGTGTATATATTATACATGTGCATTGACTTTGCTTAACAAAAAATGCGTGAAAAATATATGAAAGCTTGCTATTGTAAAGACATTTTCTTCGTTAGTTTTGCACATTATGTGTCGCTTAAACAATTGAATATTCTCTGAAATATTCCCTGGACGATCTTCTATGTACAAATATATTCTCAGAAAACAAAAGGGATCGTCATGGTCGAGTTCGTATGGTAATTAGATTTACAATTGCAACTACCTGTGCAATCAGTGCCTATCACCACTAAAGTTGTGAGTTCGAATCCCGCTCATGGCGAGGTGTACTCGAGACAACATTATGTGATAAAGCTTGTCAGTGACTTGCAACAGGTCAGTGGTTTTCTACGAGTACTGGCCGGTTCCTCCACCGATAAAACTGATCTCCACGACATAACTGAAATATTGTTGATAGTGGCATAACCTTACACAATCCTTCTTTATCAGGTGAGTGGTATAGGCACATGTGAGCCTCTATTTTGTCCATCATGTCTGTAACATTTGTACCCGTTCAATTTGTTCATAACCCGGTTTTTTTCAGACGAGTCTTCAAAACATTTCTGAAATTAAAATTTTAACTGCATGGTTTTTGTCGGGAACATTTCTATTATAAAGGTTTTATGTTTGTATAATGGACTTTAAGGTGATGAGATCTAGAAATAGTTTTAAAAGAATTTTACTGGACCAAATATCAATTTACGTTCCAATTTGCTATAAAAGATATTTTAAACAGGAGGACTTCGCATCCGTATAAAGACGATCTTTTCATTATCAAACATGCCGCCCTTTTGTAACAGTAACATTGAAATCGTTTTTGGTCTAGTTATTTAACACTTGATAAACAAAAGGTGTTGACTAATAGTACGTATTATCAGATCCAGTTTAAATACATTTTATTTTTTATCTCTGATTTTATGAACAATTAGATTGATCTCAAAACCAGATACTTTTTGCTAATTTCTTAACAGTACATGTGCCCCGTAGTATCTATCAATTAAATTACCATTTTACACGACGGTGTTAAAAGCATTTAATATAAACAAACAATTTAAAATTGAGAAGTAAATTAGGCTGTCAAAAAAGCCTGTTAACAAGAAAACTCGATCTACGCGGAAGTTTCTTCTAGAAATGTTTTATCTGTTTATAATCCTTAGCAGAAATAACTACTGATTATTATCCTCTGTAGCAAGTTTGCTTCAACTGAATTTATTAAATACTTTCATCCCCCTTTCGAACTGCACAGATATCCATGCTCTTTGAGGTCGGGGCTTAATTAAACATGTAATTAAAATATTCATTACCACTTGTCAGTCAAGACCTTATCACGCTCACCGAGGGCTCGAGATGTACTCGTCATTCAAAGTTTCAAGGTCACGTTTGAGATGAAATCTCTTTTTCTCAAGTTATGTGTCTCACTGGGATTTCTTTCATTTTAATTTACATCTATATTATAAAAGTGCCAGTTGGAAACACAGGTACTTGTGGACAGTATCCCATTATGCACCTCTCATATGGTACCCCCATAGAGTGCCCACTTATATATTTTTTTGTTTACTGTTTTATTTCCATTTTTTCTCCATTGAATATTTAGTTCTAACAAATCTCTACTCTCCACATAAAAAAAAACTGCACTAAAATTTGATGAAAAATGAAAAAGTACAAAATTTTCGGTCCATTTTTGTGTTGTCAAATAGGATTATAGTTACATAATAACGCTGTGTGTTTTTCTGAAAGGAATTTTCCTAAGGAATTCATTACAAAAAAAACCCATCAAAATCAAATGAAAAATAAGCTCTCCGTGTACAAATAACAGAAGCATCAATTTTTGTAGACTCTTGATTGAAAACGTGTAGGGTTACAATTCTCAAAATCAATACCAACTTTTATTCAGTGGCAAGGATCATTGTGACCATCCATCAGAATGATCTGCCAACCACAACTTAAGTTATCTCACGGAAACCATCATGTCTACAGACGGACGACGACGACAACGACGACAGCGCCATCATATAATACTACCGCAAAATGTTTGCAATCGTATAAATATTGTTCACTTGACGTTCAACAGTAATTGCTCACTGGAAAACAAACAATGCTATCTATACTTGTTACTTGCTTGGAACGGCCTTTTTTTTCATAGCAACTAACAATTACAAGTCCTTGATACTTGGTCTTATTCTTTGTATCTTAGTAAGCCAGACAATGAAAATTTACAGACTCTTGGTAAATTTATTCATGTTTGTTCGAATTCATGCACTTCACTTACAAGTTAGGACTAATGCAAAGATTTGTCATTTTATCTGAGCAACTACAAATGATCGCTGCTTGTTATTTGGTATAAAGTATTGTAAAGTTGAGAGTTATTACTAATAAATTTACTGTCTGTCGACTATATATGTAGGACTACTTGTGTTCAATTTAATTTGAAGATATAAAAATATTAAAGTACACCATTTACATTTGATTTTCTGAATATTCAATACGTTCAGAAATTAAGTACAAAAACATATAAGAAATTTTGTTTTTGTTTGACCTTTTGCTTTTTATTTTCTGAATACTCTGATATTTTACATATTTAACCTTATTGTCCCCGCCGCTCCACGACGAAGGGGCATAGTAATGGTCTCCGTCCGTCCGTCCGTCCGTGACACTTTGTAAGCGCAACTTCTCTGAAACCGTATACGATGGAATGTGTTCATATTTGGTAGGATTGTTAGTTATGACATGTAGATGAGCCTGATGTGCCTCAATTTTGATTCGGCAAATTTTATGGGAGTTATGAACTTATGGGACTTTGATTATCTTACCTGTGCCATACACAGATCATTTTATCACAGCAATATCCTTCCAGTGACAAGTAACTTAAAAGTGCAATCACATTCTTTGTAAGTGTCAGACAGGATTGTCAATCTGCTGCTTTCAGTTCAAAATCAACTTACGATGGATGCCACTAGTGGAGCAGGAACTGCCTACCCTTCCGGAGCATCTGAGTTCACCCCGGTCTTTTGAGTGGAGTTCGTGTTACTCGATCTTTAGTTTTATGTGTAATGTTTTGTAGATCGTTATTTGTCCTTTTGGAATTTTACTTTTGGCCTTTGTGTTATCTGTCCTTCTTTGATTTGCCGGATTCTGATTACCCTTTTTTGTATCTTCAAACTCTTCTTACTGCTTCATACAGTAAATTTTGGAGAATAACACGTTCTTAATCAAGTACAACATGAATATAAGGAGAAGCTTTCAACGAATTTAATAAATTTACATATTTCCCCCTGAGAACCGCAGCAGATTGAGAGTAAAAGACACAAAATTTCTTAAACGAAGATTTTCCTAAAATTCACTTCGCACAAGTGTTACTACACATTTCTCCTGAAAATGTAGATTTGTTATGTTTCATACAAATAGTTGTACATACTTATAACTACATTCACCTTGTTCGTCTGCCCATGTCCCACGTAAGCACAACTCGTTATAAAC
Organism: Bathymodiolus brooksi; assembly: GCA_963680875.1. Classification (NCBI taxonomy): domain Eukaryota; kingdom Metazoa; phylum Mollusca; class Bivalvia; order Mytilida; family Modiolidae; genus Bathymodiolus; species Bathymodiolus brooksi. The sequence continues at coordinate 81,915,442 of OY804576.1, read as the reverse complement.
AATTCCATGTATTTTTAGACATTCAACAAAAGGTCATACCCTATGTTAAGGTATCACACTGTTTATTTCTGGTCTGACATTTTCAAGAAGAAGTAATCAACCTTTTAGATCAAATGTCATTGCTTTTCTGTCTTCTTCAAGGGCTGATATTCAGACTTTTGAATTTGAAAATACAATAAAGGGGAACCCTTTACTGATATACCCGGTAAATATATCACATGGATAACATACTCACATTACATCTATTTCTTTTACGATGGAGGACATATGTGGCTACGTCTAGCAATGTTGTTTGTTTCGAAATTCACGTGTCTATGTGTAGTGTTTTAAAAATAATTTGATTATCTGACGATCCTGTAGAAAGCAACATGTTGATTGGTCAACAACCACCTTTTAACAATCAATGGATGAGGGAGATATGATTTTGATTGGCTCACAGTCAAATAATTGCGTACTATTTCTTTATATCAGACTCCTTCGTTCATATCCGACCATTCGATTGCAAAATACATAACAATCGCCAGTTGTGAATTCGAACCCCATTCATGGCGAGGTGTACTCGATACAACATTATGTGATAAAGTTTGTCAGTGACTTGCGACAGGTCGGTGGTTTTCTCCAGGTACTCCGGTTTCCTCCACCAATAAAACTGCCCGCACGATATTACTGAAATAGTGTTGAAAGTGGCGTTTAACACCATAAACCAAGCCAACAATCGCCTGTCCAGCTGTCCGTCATTGAAGCGCCATATCCGAGGACGTCTCGGAAGAACTCGGTAAATTATGGTTAGATCATTACTATGATGCTATAAATAAAGTGCCTATATATGTTTATATTTATTTAGAAGGTGTATCTTTGTTCCTTTGGTAAACCTTTTATTTTTCCACTGAGACGCTTTTTGTAGTGACAACACACTTTTAACATGTGATTAATTGTCTGCAGACAGGGAGACTTTTCAAACCCTTGATAAACAGCATGAAATATAAACATTTTAACATGGATATCGATCCCTCTAGCATGTTGCAGGGATACTAGTTATATACAATCCAATTTATTTTAACAAGTAGATAAAGATCATTGATTGGTAGTCTCTCTATGTTGTTATGTATAAACTGTTGTAATTGAACAGTATAACAAAAAAACACGTACTTGTAGTACAATTGCGTCACAAACTTTCATTGGTAGGTAGGATGTCAAAAACATTAGCTTGTGGTTAATCATGAAAAAAAGGTTGTAATGAAGCGTGAAAATTGTGATAGGGTAATTTAAAGGTGATAAGTGTAAGTGATCTACATCGTTCATTCAAGTCATACAGTGGAGTATTTAGGGGGGGGGGGGGGGTCTCCCAGTGCTGTCTTAACGCATGGGCATGCTTGGCAGTTGCACGGGGGCCCAACGAGTATATGGGACTAATGATAATCTATGTATGTTGTGTACAGCATGCTTTTTAATGTTTGAACGTTGATTTTGTTGGAAGTACCAATGCAATAAATTTATGTTTAATTCTATCGACTTTTGCAGTTTTATTCATGTGAGTTGTTGTGTAGGTAAGGGTCCCATTGCATTGCTTTTCCCGGGGACCTATAATGCTGTTAATACGGCCCTGGGGTCTCCTACTTCCCTTTTCATCATACTAATAGAGAAAATGAGGAAAGTATATTCATTTATTAAATTATATATTTAGATATTGAATTTAAAAATATATATATATATATATATATATATATAAACGTCTAGAAGCAAGTGACAACCATACAATATATCTGTCCCACTGGATCTCAAAGTTACTAAGGATACTAGGTTAATACTAAATATTATATACGTCTGAAAATTAAATCAAACAGTGTCAGAATTAGATTTTAGAGCTGTCAAATTTTTGTTCTTCCCTCGACGGGATTTGAACCCACACCATTGATACACTGCAGCACCATTCGCTTAGCCTTACGTCCAGCGCCCTAGACCACTCGACCACATCCACTGGTTAGATTAAGATCAATATTTTGAATAAACAAACAAATCAGGGACTTATCAATTGAGAGCCTCGCTGTGTTGAAAAGGTTCCATTGCATGTCAACCGCCATGATATAACTGAAATAGTGTTGAAAGTGCATGGCGTTAAACACCATAACACACACACACATACTCCATTGCATGTCAACGTAATTATAAATTTGTCTGCTTGCTCGTTTCACGTGTACGTACATTTGTATATAACGGTGATTGTCAAATTTCTATGAAGTATTCATACGCGGCAATATTCAATCTATATAATGTCATTCATCTTGCACTTGTTCTATTTGAATAGTCAAATTGCAATGTCTGAATAATGTCACTGACCAAAATATAAATCTTCCGGCCCCGGCGCCACAAAACTATTTGAGTAAAAATTTTGTATTCTGAATAAAATTGACCGCCACAAAAAAAATTACCCTTTTTTCTTTACTCAAATTTAAGAAAAGTCTTAAATATTTGAGAATGGCTTAAACACCATACTTAAGTAATTTACTCAAAATCCAAGATGGTGTCAAGAATGATAAGAAGGCAGAAGACTTTAAGACTTTAAGGAGACGTAGAAGGGAAAGAAATGCAATAATTCCAAGGCCTAGGGTATACAGAGATAGAAGTAATCCCTTAGAAACCATGACAGATAATGAATTATTTAAGAGATATCGGTTTAGGCGACCCACGATAGAGTTTATTGCTAATGGTATCTGCCATCTTTTAACAAGTCCTACGAGGAGAAACAAGCCAATCTTACCCATCGTTCAAATACTGCTTTTTCTACGGTTTGTGGCCACGGGGTCCCATTTGGCTCTCATAGGGGATCACCTGGGTGTTTCGGAATCTGCAACAGGAAGGACATGCAGGAAAGTGTGTAGAGCTATTTGGAGGATTTTCTCCCATGTTATACGCTTCCCCGACGGAGAAAGAGCTCAGCGAGTACAAGAGGGATTCAGGAGAATCGCTGGTACGTTTTCTTATTCAATTTCTATGAATACATAGCCAGTCATCGACAATATTTGCAATGTTTTTACTTTGTCGTCTTTTCAGCGTCCATGATGTTGACAACTTCCGATTTCGATTATGCCTCTTCTTGACGGTCTTACAAATAGCGATGAGAAGCGCCAAGACGCTTAGAAAAAGCGATAAGAAGTGAAAAAAGATAGGCCCAAGAAGTCATTTTTTTTCAAATAAATATGAAAAAAATTAATAAAATGATTCTAAAACATATTCTTTTATGAAATAAGAAATAGCGTCACGATGTTATTTTCATTTAAACAAAATGAAAAAAAATTGATAAAAGACAAGAATTTTAAATTGGATAAAAAGAAAAGTATTAAAAATGTCTACTGGTCAGCGAGTAGTTCTCGCCATTTTTTACGTTTTTCATCCAATATTTTTAAGAAGCAGGCGAGAAACCTTTGTTTCACCCCATTATTATTTTGCATGACCCATAACGAAATTTACCTACGAAATAAAAGTTATCTTAAAAGTACCGCGAATTTTGAAATGCGAACAAAAGTCAATAAAGTATACTTTATTGAACGAGGGGTTATATTATCGTAACTAGAAAAGGGGTGAAAAATGTAGTGATTTTTTATGGATTTAAAATTGTTACGGTTATTCAGGGACTAGTCATTTTCAAGTGATTTGGGGCTGGTGGAATATGATTTTACTACAGCCATCCCATGATGCAACAGGCACTTGTTTCTGATAGAAAAAACTATGCCTAGATACCAAGAATTTATAAATCCTTGCTAGATACTAATTGTGGTATAATTAGTTTCTAGTCATATTCTTTTTAATCAGAAACAAGTCCCAGTGGATCTTACTACACAATTCACATTGCTTGCGCATTTAAAATGTCGTCGATGGCCTGCCAGGCATTTTGACGGATAGTGGCCTAGTGGAGGCTTTCACGTCTCCACTAGTTCTAATAATAAAACCCTAAATGCTCGCTTACTCGCAAGGGTTATAACGGGATGCCATTACACGTACTGAATGGAGCAGCCGCCGAGATTTTTTGCGCACGCTTACAGAGTTTCTGACGCCTGCATTTATCAATAATAAGTCATAACCTATCCTTTTATCCATTATTATAATAAGTTTTTATCACCTACCAGTATTTTAGAATGTAATTCCCACAAAATAAAAATCCATGTTTACTAAACTCTCTGAACATTTTGAATTTCGTCATTTCCGGCCTCACTATTTGGATGTCGATACCATATTTGGTGATTTGAGGCGTGAATGTTTACATCAGCGTGTAGTAAGAAATACCATATTTAGAAAAGCTCCGCCTTCCGTAGTTTCCGGTTATGGAAAACGATCGATAAATTTGAACAAGGCTGTTGCTACCTTTGAAAAGCATATATTTCTCAGCCAAACCGATTTAACAAGGACTGGGATCATCAGTAATAGTTATAATAAAATGTTTGAAGCGTAAATAGTGAGTTTTTATGTTTCAACTGCAATTTTTTTTGCTCCATTGACATTGTGCCGAAAGGGACCGCGTTGTAGCTCTGCCCAATCGTAACTACTCGGCCATTCTCGCTACCCTGCAAATAACCCCGTACGTATATAGTAGAAATTCTTCTTAAATTGTTTGCCGGAAGTTAAGTTAAGTTAAGCCGCACAAAAATATAGTCCACGAAAATCCAATATGGAAGACATACTATGTAAAATCTAATTATGCAAAACTAATTAAAACTTTAATTGAAATATAGAAAATTGTTTAAAATATAACTTTATCAAACTTTCATGTAACTGACATGTGAAAAGTAGAGCGATTTATACGCCTAATGCATACGAGGTTATTTGCATGGTAGCGAGAATGGCCAAGTAGTTAAGATTGAGCTCTGCCGAGACACAAGTTTGTCACAGGAGCTATATTATTGCAGCTACGTCTCCACTACCCTTCATTTTTCCAAACAGTTCTTCATCTTTTAATTTTGATTGCTCAATGAGCAGCATTTCTTCGTCCATGGTCCAGTTGGACCTCCTTTTCCCTTTAGTGTCCATATTTATAATGCAATGGGTTAAACAGACGATAATTTGACAACTTACATCAAAACGAATCCGGGTCGTTTCGTCCCGAATCCCGTTCGCCCTGTGAGTCGTTTCGCCCCTATTCCCGTTCCCCTCGATTCCCTTTCGCCTCGGGTCGTTTCGCCCTCATTTATTAATAGTGCTTTAAAAAGTGAAATATGGAAAATACCTTCATTTTCCCGATGTTTACTAGTTAAGTCTCCCAAACAAAGTTTGGGGGACTTATTGTTTTTGCTCCGTTTCTTATTATTATTTTTATTTTTATTATTATTATTATTATTATTATTATTATTAGTCTTTCTTTCCGCGAAGCATGAACTTGTCCACGGCAGATCTCAGGAACTACAGGACAGAATTTCATGAAACTTGGTGGAGTTATAGATATATGTTTCTAGTTGATCCTAAAGTTTTCAGATTTGTGGTAAAGGGGGTCAAAGCCATATTTTTGGGGGTTCAAAGGAGGTGAGGGTTACTATAGAATCCTATGGGAAACTTGAAATTTCGTACATTAATGTTGATAACTTCTAACTGGATAATGATAGAGACATAAATTTTGACATAGTGATAAGTCACCATTAGAGGAGCAATTCTGCGTTTTCAAAATTTTCAAGATGTCTGCCATTTTCAAAATGGCTGCCAAAACACGGCATAAAAATGGGGGGTAAAAATTCAACATTGTCCGATATCATCAAAATTTGATATGTGGGTAGATAGTGTCAATGGCCGGTTTGGGAGACTTCATAATCGTTAGATTATAATCATATCTTGTTCTTCTTTGTCTTCCACACAGGAGAGTTCCACAATGCCACATACGTCGTTGAATAAAATTTTACTCCACTGAGAACATTCTCAAATTTGAGAAAAAAGTTTTGTGGCGGAGAAAAGAAGATTTATTCTGAACTGAGTAAAAATTTTCATTCTGAGAATATTTTTATTCTCAGAATATTTTAGTTTTGTGGCGCCGGGGCCCGGTACCTGATTCAATGTAGAGAGAACGATATCAGTATAGGGGCGGACGTGATGGATGACACACATGAAAATAGTTAGAACGACTTATGTTTCCACTATTTATAGAGAATTTGGTAGTTGTTTTGGATTTCTTGACATTACAATTCAATTCAAAATTGTATTGTCATTAAACAATACAGTTTGTGACAATTATACAAATTATACAAATAAACATGTAACAAAGAGAACATAAAATCGACATTTTCAAGTAAACATGTTAGGAGTCCCCTGTCCTCAGTTCTAATGACTTTTTAAAAAGGAACCCAGTTTTATTTACTTGAGATGGTGTTGAAGGGTTTAAAATATATGAAAAGATAAACACAATATATGTGCATATTGTCGGTAAGAATAAATTTTATTTGCGTTTATTATGAAACAGACAAGAAAAGATCGTCAAAGTCGTACAAATAAATTACATATTTTCCGACAAGATAGATACCGTATATCAAATATATTTAACTGCAAAATTGTCTTAAAAGAGTAGAAACAAAATGCTAATGGTTTTCAATGATGTCCTCTATCACGTTCGCGCATATGCTGTTACCGTTTCTTACCGTTCACTCTGCATTAATTAGGAACCAGAAAAAAAATATTTTTGTCGGTGACAATTTTAAAGAAAAAATCCAACCAATGCAATTTGACTGCTCAAAAGGAACCAGAAGAAATTGCATATATGGTAATTTGATAATAATAAGATTGCTATGGTACATACTGATATTTAGGTTCACTGAATATTATATTGACCGAATTGACTGATATTTAGTTCATTGCTATGTCTAAAGCTAGAGTGTATTATTATATACGATGAATTAATTCATTCTTCTATCCGCAGACTGTTGTTTCAGTGAGCTAGCACTATAAAAATCCAACTTTTAAAAGCATGTTGGTCTAGTACAAAGCGGACCTCATCATCATTTCATTGAAAATTAACTTGTTCTCGCCATGATATAGCTGAAACATTGCTGAGTTGGCGTTAAACAATCAGCACTCACCCACTCAAAGGTATGGAAATTAGTGCACGACTGACGGTATCAGACGTCACAAATCAACGACTATATATATCTTGTTTTACCTCATATCAATCATGAGAGTATTAATAAATACCTCCATACGCCAATTGACCACAATCAATACCAACTATAATTAATGAAATCACAATAAACTGTTTTTTTCATTGCGTACCCAAATCAGATTCAGATAATCGCCCCATTGATGGCCAGATACAAGTATAAATATAACTAATTATAGCTGCTCTAACAACAGGACAAAAGCCTTGAACAAGACATGCAATGTATTCTTGAAACGTTTGCATTTCATACCCCATACATTAAAATGATATTTTATTATATTATATTAAGTGCAATGGTTAGCTGTGTAACTGTGGCTAATGCAATGGTATGGTATAGCGATGCTCGGCAATCACACACACACACCTCATCGGTGGTGTAATGGTTAGCTTGCTCGCCTTGAGCGTGGTAGATCGTGGGTTCGAGCCCCGATCGGGTCAAACCAAAGACTATGAAATTGGTATTTGTTGCTTCTTGCTAAGTACGCAGCATTAAGGAGAAAGACGGCAAAGATTGCTTTTTCTCGGAGTCGGGATAATGTGTCCGAGAGGGGAAACATGTCTATCAGACGACTGTTGTTTCAGTGAGCTAGCACTATAAAAATCCAACTAAGCGTGTTGGTCTAGTACAAATCAGACCTCATCATCATCTCATTGAGAATTAACTTGTTCTCGCCATGATATACCGGTATAGTTGGAAAATTGCTGAGCTGGCGTTAAACAACAATCACTCACTCACAAAAAAAATGTTATTTGGTCATGTTTGACGGAAAATTTCGGTCAAAGGGTAAATATTGGGCATTACTTAGAAGCAAATAAGCAGAATTATGGAGCCAAGACGTGACATGGGTTTTTTCATGTTAATAGTACTTCTGAATTCAGTATTTTTAGTTTCTAATCATTGGTACATAGTATGATATTCTCAGTTTTAACAACGCATAGAAAATTACAGGATTCAATTAATCGTTTTCCACGATATAGCTTAATTACTGCAATAGTTGGCGTTAAACACCTATCAATCAATTAATCATTTTAATTAATTTTGTGAGTAAAATATTTACTAATTAAATAAAACTTTTATAAGTGTTGGTTTCGTTTATTCCTATGACGTAACACTATGAACTTACATCCAAGGAAACTTCTGGAATGTTTATTGACTGGCATTACAAAATTCTTATATGGTGAAATTGAACCAGTAACGGAAGAAATTTGCACAAGCTTGCACGCAAACCTTTGGGGGATTTTATGACAATTGAATTATTTCGTTGATGTAATACAATATATAAGATCACGCATATTACGCAATTAAATTGGGTTTGAACGTATAAATAAATATTAAATTAAAATGAAAATTACATATCAAATGTTTTATATGTATATGAGGTGATTCTAGTTTAAATAAAAATGAAACGTCTTTTGTCACGACATCAGAACGATAATGAGAAGTGCAACGGGTGCATTTTTAAAAATTTTGAACAAATATAATCTACATATCCAGATAGCTTGCAGAAAGGGATATCGTGTTTATGAAATTATTTGATGAACAGTAGAATAATTCATTATAAGGGACCAACCATTTAACCTTTAGGGGCTATGTCCCCCCCGGCTTTCAGATGATTTATTTGCATAAAAAATCGGTAATTCTTCTTCAAATTTTACCAATATTCTTGTTGAAAACTGCAGGGTCAAATTAAATATAATTTGCATCTTGCTTATCAAGATATTTCTTTCTATAAAATGTGGCGGCAAGTTAGAATTTTTCAATAAGCCAATATAGTTTGCCTCCATTACTATTCGATGACAAATTATTGCTGGAATTACAATTTATTGATGTTTATCGTTGGTATTGGTTGTTGTCTTGGCGGTTTTGTTTGTATATTTTTTTCATTCTTATCTGTCTGTGATATATTTGGTTCTTTGAATGCCAGTAAAATTGTTATTTCATTGGCGTATCAGCCGGAGGCGGCGACAAGGGGGCAATAGTCCTTCCATTAAAGAAAAAAAAAGAGGTGTAAAGTATGGTTTGTCCCCCACACATTTTTTTCGCAAATTATTTGAGAAAAAAATGAATTGTTTAGCATGAAGGGAAGAAATATTGTCCCATTAATCAAGGGTATAAGGGTATGCTTTGAAAACCAATGTTTCATGTTTTGAAAACACTGTTTGGGCTACTCCTACGCCTTCCTCCTGTCTGATCCACTCCTACGCCTTCCTCCTGTCTGATCCACTCCTACCCCTTCCTCCTGTCTGATCCACTCCTACGCCTTCCTCCTGTCTGATCCACTCCTACCCCTTCCTCCTGTCTGATCCACTCCTACGCCTTCCTCCTGTCTGATCCACTCCTACCCCTTCCTCCTGTCTGATCCACTCCTACCCCTTCCTCCTGTCTGATCCACTCCTACGCCTTCCTCCTGTCTGATCCACTCCTACCCCTTCCTCCTGTCTGATCCACTCCTACCCCTTCCTCCTGTCTGATCCACTCCTACCCCTTCCTCCTGTCTGATCCACTCCTACCCCTTCCTCCTGTCTGATCCACCCCTACTCCTTCCTCCTGTCTGATCCACTCCTACCCCTTCCTCCTGTCTGATCCACTCCTACCCCTTCCTCCTGTCTGATCCACTCCTACCCCTTCCTCCTGTCTGATCCACTCCTACGCCTTCCTCCTGTCTGATCCACTCCTACCCCTTCCTCCTGTCTGATCCACTCCTACGCCTTCCTCCTGTCTGATCCACTCCTACCCCTTCCTCCTGTCTGATCCACTCCTACGCCTTCCTCCTGTCTGATCCACTCCTACGCCTTCCTCCTGTCTGATCCACTCCTACCCCTTCCTCCTGTCTGATCCACTCCTACCCCTTCCTCCTGTCTGATCCACTCCTACCCCTTCCTCCTGTCTGATCCACTCCTACCCCTTCCTCCTGTCTGATCCACCCCTACCCCTTCCTCCTGTCTGATCCACTCCTACCCCTTCCTCCTGTCTGATCCACTCCTACCCCTTCCTCCTGTCTGATCCACTCCTACGCCTTCCTCCTGTCTGATCCACTCCTACCCCTTCCTCCTGTCTGATCCACCCCTACCCCTTCCTCCTGTCTGATCCACACCTACCCCTTCCTCCTGTCTGATCCACTCCTACCCCTTCCTCCTGTCTGATCCACTCCTACCCCTTCCTCCTGTCTGATCCACTCCTACCCCTTCCTCCCGTCTGATCCACTCCTATGCCTTCCTCCTGTCTGATCCACTCCTACCCCTTCCTCCTGTCTGATCCACCCCTACCCCTTCCTCCTGTCTGATCCACTCCTACGCCTTCCTCCTGTCTGATCCACTCCTACCCCTTCCTCCTGTCTGATCCACTCCTACCCCTTCCTCCTGTCTGATCCACTCCTACGCCTCTGTATCATAGTTTAATGTTATTTATCTGTAATAAAAATAATATGTCTCCGTCGCTTGTTGTTTTGTGTTTAATGGTCACTAATTTATATTTGTCCGTGTTTGTGGTTTCTTTTGTAAATGATAATCATGTACGTGAGTTTGTAAATAATGTCTAGGATATTGTCATTTTGTTTACATTTTTCTACATTGGATTATTTCTTCTTGATCATATGATATTATCTTTTGTTTATATTTTTTCTCTCGTTTGTGATATTTCATTGCTTATCTTTGCAAACACTGCTTCTTACAATGTATGAATAGTTTTGCAATTTGTTTTTGTTTATATTTTTAGATGTAGGTTGTATACCTATTGTCTCATTTGTTTGCCAAATGCTACTGTTTTTAATGTTTTGTGCTGTGTAGTTAATCAGAACCATTATTTGTTGTTTTGTTACGGTGTATTGTTGTCTTTCTTTTGTTAGACATGCAGTTTTGTTTTGACGGTATCTTGTATCTTTGTCTGATGTTTCTATAGCATATTAAATAGTATGAACTACTCAAAACAAAATAGGATTTGTAAAATTACGCACTTGGAAGAGACGTGATACTCTATAATTTGAATGGGGCCATCGTGGTCGTATGGTAGTTGGATTTACAACTACCTATGCAACCGGTGGCTTTCACCACTAACGTCGTTAGTTTGAATCCCACTCACGGCGAGGTGTACCCGATACAACATTATTTGATAAAGCTTGCCAGTAATTTGCGGCATGTTGATGGTTTTCTTCGGGTACTCCGGTTTCCTCCAACAATAGAAGTGATCGTCACAATATAACTGATATATCGATGAAAGTGGCGTTAAACACCATAGCACAACCGTAACCCTAACGATTGTACTGAGCTACAACTTGTATAGATAAATTCTTTATATCTATACCATTTGTTTATTTTGAACTCATGGATTACATCTGGCTCCCGTGTTCTGATGTATATAACATTCTGAAGTACTGTATGTGTTAGTCTTTTCTTATAGTTGCCTTTGGACAGTAAATACAATTTCATTGTTTCAACATATTTGTTGACACATCGCTTGATATAAAAGAAATACTTGTGTTAAGAAATGCAATAAAGTGGCGACTGTTAAATTTGGCGCAAGTGAAATCTAAAAAAAAATAAAATGTGAGCACGCGAAATGACAGTTTAGAATTTAATAAAATACCGAGGGTGTTATTAAGATGCACGCTTCGTTGTCTAGCAGACGTTGTTCGTATGTAAAATGATATTTTTTAGAGACTGGTTGACAACATATTGCGTGGCTAACAAGCGTTAGGACATTTTAGAGGCTATGCTCCCAGATCAAAGTTTCTTCCTTACTTGTCGAGGGATGTAACAATGATACATGACTGTATATTTGGTTGTGTTTTAATTGATAAATGTGTTCCACTTGCTCTGGGGGTTACTCAAGTACATGCTCGGTCATCCATATATGTGGGTTCTATTTTTATTACATCGATTTAATGTTGGTGTATCTCCACAATTTCTACATTTTTCATGAGGTTTATGGGTTTATTGTGTTTAACGCCACTTTCATCAATATTTCAGTTATATCGTGGCGGTCAGTTTTAATGATGGAGGAAACCGGAAGTACCCTTAACCATATTCCCAGTGGTTGTATGTTTCTAGACCCTATTCGTCATAAACATCATTTTTTTGTGAGAACGGCATAATTAAAAAGAGATGAGGATGTAAAGGTACATGGGAGACTATCCAACTTTACTTTATTTAAAATCATAATGCCAAATAAATATTTCGTCGACTGATCTTATAGCTAATGGTTCCCATCACATTCCTTCCCAAACAACGACTAGCAAAACCTAAAACATCAAACAACAAACAAATCAGTTTCTTTATTTTTAGCTACTTTAAATAATGAAGTTCATAATATAAACAACACGAAACAAACCTCTTGAATGATCTACATGTACTTCAAATTAAATATTTGATGGATCTTTTTTGTATCTGCATGGCCACCCACTTACTTCGCTGAAGAAAAAAAAAAAGATTTAATAAACATTTAATATTAATTCAATTGTCTTTAAATACATTTTGTCTAGTAATTTGGGAATTACCCTTTCTTTACAATATCTTAAATTAATTTGAAAATAAGTAAAAGAATGTGTACTTTAAGAATAAGATGATACGATCCTTATTGAATTAATTTGTAATCTGTATTGTAATGGTAGAGTTAAAAAGGTTCGTCTATGTCCCATGATATGCTAAGAATGCAAACCTTTTTAAAAATTAAATAGTTCATTCATTGACCTTGCTTTATACAGTCCTTGTTTCTGTTGTTACCAGTTTTGTGAATGGTGTTTATTGTTTCTTTAGAAAGACCTTCGTGGTCGTAATCTTATGGTAGTTGGTTGTATAACAGTGCATATCATCACTAATGTTACATGAGTTCGAATCCCGCATCACCACTAACGTTGTGAGTTCGAATCCCGATCAGGCGATGTGTGCTCGATACAACGTTATGTGATAAAGTTTGTCAGCGACTTGTGGCAGGTCGGTGGTTTTCTCCGAGTACTCCGGTTTCCTCCACCAATAACAATGACCGCCACAATTTAACTGAAATATTGTTGAAAGTGGCGTTAAGCACCATAACCCTAACCCTATTCTTTGTTTATTCCTGTTGAATACCTTTATATAAAGAAGAGGGATCACATTAATCGTTTAACATTGTTGTGTCTGTCCCGATTCATAACTTTCTGGTACATTCCATTGACTTTTGTGGTTGTCAAGACAAATTTATTTATTCTGTGTTAATTTAGGTTTTACAGAGGCGATGGTTATTGTGGTTGTAATTTATAGGTTTATTTGAGAATAAAGATGCTTGTCTTGGTTATATTTTCGACCATTACAGTTTAACTGATTATTTTGTTTATTATTATTTTCAAATGTAATCGATAGATTGGTTGTTTAATGTCCAGTGGTAAATATTTCATACATATTCAGGACAAAAACAAATTCAACAATACCTAAAAACTATGCAGATGTTTATAATAAATTTTATTAGTTCATAATTCAACAAAAGCGATCATACACAAGTTATTATCAAACTTATGGAGTCCTCTCTCCCAATACACACAATATTGGATAAAACATAGTTTAATTTATTGAGCATTCACAAAACTTGATGTATAGTACATGTATATATAATAAGCAAAAAAAGATATGGAAAAATTAGGAAGGCATGGAACAACAGGGGTCACTTTCAAATGTGAACCAGAAAAAAAACTTTACTGCATGTACACGCAGATCACTCCGGCAATGCTGTAAAAAATCGTTTAAAGAGCCACTTGCAGGAATCAAATGTGTTGAAACTATTAGGACGCGTTCGTAGTTGTATGATCTTAGTTAAGTGCATGAGAATTCATCATGAAGTTATTATCACCTCAGGCTACTTTTTAAGTCGTTTTCTTTTAAATATATGTTTATACTTGGGATTTTATGCATTCCAACATTTATCTTGAAACCATTGTACTTTTCAGTTGTATTTGCATTATATATTAAATTAATGACATATTTCAAGCCTTTTAACACCTTAATTGAATCATAAATATCTTTTCTGTAATCAATTTACCTTAGCCTCACTTTGACCCGGACAGAATTAAGCGTTAATTATTCCATATCAAAGAGCTTTGCTTTATAAATATTCAATCGGATTATAACACAGATCTCATCAATGTATTGTTCTTTGTGTCGGCACCTTGTCTTCAGAACTTCGGTATACAATTAACACGCAATGTTGTCTTTATCCGTATTTAAAATCTTCCCTATGATATAATATATATTTGTACTTTGATTTTATTTACAAAAAATATTTTGAAATCATTCACAGATTATAAGTAGAGTAGACATATATAATTAATTATATATGTTTGATAATTTATAAAGTACATTGAACATGTCCGACTTTTCAGAAGAGATTGAACCCACGATCTACCTCGAGTGTGGTAGATCGTGGGTTCGAGCCCCGATAGGGTCAAACCTATAAAAAGACTATAAAATTGGTATTTGTTGTTTCTCCGCTAAGCACGCAGCATTTAGGAGAAAGAGCAAAGACTGCTTTTCTTGGAGTCGGGATAATGTGTCCGCGTGGGGAGACATGTCTATCCGCCGACTTTCGTTTCAGTGAGCTAGAACTATAAAAATAATCAAACTAAGCGAGTTGGTCTAGTACTAATCGGACCTCATCATCATCTCATTGAAAATTAACTTGTTCTCGCCATGTTGTAGCTGAAAAATTGCTGAAATGGTCTTAAAAAACAATCAATCACTCTGAAGAATTGTTGGTGAGAGTATGGGGGAACTGGGTTGTAAATGTTAAGAAATGTATTTAGCTCCACAAGCAGGCTTTTATATTTTATAGTCTGTATATTGATAATTTCATATTTTAATAATTTAACACCATCTTTACTTTGATATTTTCATATTTTGAACGTTAACATCATCCTATCTACCTTCCCTAGTAATAGCATTACCCGATTTAAAAAAAAATAAAATGATTTAATCTGCAGACCTTGGTACACCCATATTTACACATTAAAACGTCTGTTGAAAATTAATATTGCATACATAAGAAGGATTAAACATATTTACGTTTGTTCTTGTTAAGTATTAAACTTCTCGCGTTTTTTGTGGACTCGTGTCTGAACGATTTATTTTTAATTCTTTTATTAATTGGAATGTGACCATTTTGTCATCTTGTGTTAGAGTTAGGGTTATGGTGTTTAATGCCACTTTCAACAACATCAGTTATGTCGTGGCTGTAGTTTATTCATCTTGTAATTTACACATCATTTCTATTTTTATTCGAAATTAAATATGATCAATTTCAAAAGGGGTCACAATCTCTGATCAGTTCTGTTATCTAGACAAGCTAGTATTATTTTTGAAAAGAGGGGTATATATATGTGGATAACTTTTTAGTTTTACGAGTTTTAAAATCCACCTGTGATGTAAATCTATTGTCAAAACTCTCCTTTATTTTTAAGGAATGGAGAGTTATTGTTCTCTTTGTAGACTTTTTTTTGTTACAAGATTAATAATTAATAAAAATTAATCAAGTACAATGGGTGGATTTTAAGTTGTAGAATGTCCTCGTATCTCTCCATTCCTTAAAAACAATGGGCCTCGGCTCCATTATTTTTAAGGAATGGAGAGTTACTTGGACATTCTCCTATACTGAAAAAGCGCCACGATATAAGTGAAATATGGTTGAAAGTGGCGCTAAATACCATAACCCCCTCCCCCTGAAAAATATGTTCAAAATAATTATCAATAAAACCTGAAGCATTCCTCAGTCGGTTATTAACACTCTGTTAAAACATATTTTAATGTGATAGTTCATTTTAAACCATACTCAACTCACAGTGACATTTATTTACCTTTTTTCACTTTGATCAAGGTTCTGACAGATTGAATGAATTAGTCAGACATGACGTCACATATTTAAACCAATGAAAAGAGTCGATATAACATAAGTGAATCATATTAGTAAGGTTACAAATATCGTTTGACAAGAATATAACGTGAACACAGGTAAACAAGGTATACATACATAAGTAAAGAGAAATAATGTGTATTCCATATGCTAAATATTAAGAGGGATAACAAAAAATTACATCTGCAATATCATTCGTCAGCATTAATTGATAAAAGAGGAATTCGTTTTTTAACAGATATTTGGAAAAAAAACTTTGGTTATCGACATTTTATGGAAAATTATAAATTGGAAGGTAATTAATTATTGACGATGCCGCCTCAGTCGATGATGGACCATAATACCAATGTGTTACTCGTAGATGATCCCAACCCCCGGTCCAAAATGAAATGTGTATTGCTAGGGGACGGGGCAGTTGGTAAGACAAGTCTAGTGGTCAGTTATACAACGAATGGTTATCCTACGGAATATACACCAACGGCTTTCGACAACTTTTCAGGTAGGTTTTTTATTATTATGATATATCTTGTATATCAAAATCTTTTCAAATCTTCTTTGGTTTTATCCGGGTACTCTGATTTCCTTCACCAAAAAAACTGACTTACGACTACTGAAATATTGTTGAAAGTGGCGTTAAACACCACAAAACACAACCATCAAAGCCTTTTAATTTCTACTGCAATTTAGCATCATATAATTTGTTTAATTTCTACTGCAATATTATAGCATCAATTATTCAAACAAATAAATGTGTGTTAATAATATCAATTAACACTTTTGTTAATTTGGTCGAATCAATTAACACTTTTGTTAGTTTGGTCATATCAATTAACACTTTTGATGGTTTGGTCATATAAATTAAGTGTTATATTGTTGTAAAAATGTCAAAAATAAAAAGTGAAATCAGTGTCAACACCTTTAATTTCTGTTAAAATTACATCTGTTTCTTTAGACATTAGTCTAATTAATTTAATTAGACATTAAAAGAAAAAAAAAAAAAAATTATCAAATTAATTTGGAAATTACTGCAGTGTTTGTATTGTTTCTTTCTTTTTTTCAGTGGTAATAACAGTTGACAACACACCTGTCCAACTACAGCTTTGCGACACTGCAGGCCAGGTGAGATTTTTTTTTCAGTTCACACAAAAAAATTCAATAGTATAGCTTTTTTGCCCATAATTATTTTTTCAGATTTTTTTTTTTGGAAACACACCTGGGTGCAATTTTCATTCAGAATGTTATTAAAATTTAAACTATAATGATAGCGACACTGAAAAAAAAGAGTAATTATTTAATTATCAAATTAAAAAAAAATCATTCATTTTAAGTACATATATAATTTTAGCCATTCGTGACAGAAAAGTTCTTATATAATAATGTATTGATATTCGACCCTCTGATACCAAATTGTTGAATATTCTGGATGTGATGTTATGTCACTATTTACTTGGAAGTATTAATCATCGGCATTTACAGAATTATTACACATCAGATCAGCTGATTATTCATTCACCTGTGGTTTTGTCACAAGAGGCAATATACAAAATGTTCAACTTCATTTTCCCTTTTCTAATACACACAGTTATATATAACATTACATGCAACTGTCCATCATTAACATGTATCTTATGCAGGAAATGTGATAATTTTTATGTTCACTGATAGAACACGGAATTAAACTAGAAATCATGGGCGTAGGAGCGGGGAAGGGGAGGTAGCAATATCCACCCACCCCACTTTATTTTGGCAAATATTTGAGAAAAAGCTGGATTCTTCACATGGATTCCCCCCAAAAAATATTATTCATTTAACCAAGTGTATAAAGGTACGTTTTGAAACAAAAGTACCCTTACGTTTTTGCTTGTCAGTATTGAAAACTTGCCCCAACCCCCACACACACTGTCCCGTACAATCCTACGGTGCTGGAAATTGATGTTCAATGATTAGAATAGAATAGAATAAGTTTATTAACCAAATCAGGGCCCCAGGAGGGCATATACAAATAACAATTATGATTGATACACAACAACAATACAAATAACAATTATGATTGATTAATTCATCTGTATTTTAATTCATATCACCATTCTCACATAAACACACTTGTACAAATTTAAGGTTTTAAAAACTGAATAAAGTTCAAGTTTAAACTTTTATCAAATAGTACGTAGGGTGATTGATACTCAAACGTTAGTTATCTAAATTGAGTGCTAGATTATTCAAACTTTATCTTAAAAACACAAGGTACATGTATGATCATACATTATTAATGTTGATAAAGTTTTTGATTATAACTGTTGATTTTAGTATACAACGCTGCAGTATATGTCTTATCATAACTTAACATCTACAAGATCTATCTCTATCTTATTTATATATATATATATATATGCTATGCCTATGTTGGTTAACTCATAATTCTGACAAAAATATTACATTTGCTTTTGATGATTCATAACGTGGGTCCTCAATGGGGGGATCGCAATTTACAAAATTTGTTTCATTTTTGCTAAAATTACATTGCTACGATGTGATTCTTGAAAATATTGTAAATGTATATGATAAAGTGTATTAAATAAGTTCCCATTTAAAAAATGTGTAACCCAGTCTCTGAAAAAAATAGTCTGTGGTCAGGTGGGTGTATAGCTATTTATACTCATGCCCGTGACTTGATTTATTTCTTCAGAAATAAATGCAATCTATGAATTTTGTTTACAAGGTTATTTTTTAATAGTATTTCTAAATGGTAAATGGAGGGTCCTTGTTGTAATAGCCAACGATTTACGTGGTTGAAGGCATATAATAATTAATTCTGGCAATTACTCAAGCTTTTACTCTTGGGTAACCTGATAAAATAGTTCAGAATTTTTAGCTGACCCATTTCTTCGTCTTTTAAAAGAGAGAAAAGATTTGTTTAATTTATTTTCTTTCATATGAACTGGAGCATAAATATTACTGATTTATGAGTACAACTAATAATTTCATGGATTATATTTCATGTCTTAAATAATTCCCTTTTATACATATAATATATATCTTTAGAGAAATAAGAAAAAAACGGTCATAGGCCAAAAAAATATGGAAATAATAAAAGAAATTATGTTCACAGTGGCGTAAATTTATAACATGAAAATCTATATAATAAAGTTTACAAATTTGGTCTGTATTCCACCTTAAGACATATACAGCCTCACCTTTATATCTTTAATCCCTTAATAGGGTATATAGGTATATATGTGTATTGTAATGAGATAGGACAACTTTAAATTGTTTTGTTCTACCTTGTACCAGGTGTAAAACAGGTGGCAAAAAAGATATCATTGATATATCTTATGGAGAAACCTGTAGGGGGGAACATGGAACATTACATGGATACTAGACTGTCAAAGTGGTTTAACACTTGTCACACCATGTGACATCCATACTTAAGCTGCCCTAAGTGATCAACCTTGTATGACAGGAACACCCCATTAGTAAAAAAAAACACAAAAAACGAACATTGCTAATAGACGTTTTCAATGGACAATAGATCTCACACCTCCATTTCTGAATAAAATATTAAACACATCACAGTCAGATCTACGAGTATATATAAAACCACAGATCCTTGACTTTAACTTTATTATATGAATAAAACAGCAGGTTGAGAAAACGAGGTAACATAGGGCATGGGAGTTTATGACTCCCAGTTTGAACCACAGGCGCTCGTGGCATGGAATTACCATCCCCCTTTTTAACTTTCTGCTCACATATTTATTTTCAATAAAATTTCTTTATTATTTAATCTCTGTTTCCTTAATTTAATTTGTTTGTGTCCATATTCAAACAATCTTATGTTAACAGCAACTTACATGTGTCGAACCTATATAACTCTAATAATCAAGGGTCGACACATGCAAGTTGCTGATAACATAAGATTGTTTGAATATGGACACGAACAAGTTAAATTAAGAAAAATAGATGATGTATTGAAAATAAATATATAAATAGAAAGTAAAAAAAGAGGGTGTGGTAATTTCCGTGCCACGGGTGCATGTGGTTTTAACTAACTAATTTACATAGATGGTCACTGCTGTGCAGCATCATATACTGGTCATCATCATGAGTGGTGGTGTCATACATGTCCACAGGGTGACATTTATACCAGTGCATAAAGTTGATATTGACCAACTGTCATCAATGTGTCATGTGTCACTTAAACCAATAGAATATTCTGATAAAATTTACATTAATAAATGTGGACAACTATATTTTCAAAGCGAATCGGTTGGGAAAAATGGACGAGAGCCAATTGATCCAAGATATAATTTAAAAAAACGAATTCTTCTGTCGAGGTGAATCATTGAAAAGGAGAAAAGAAAACTTAAATCAAGTTTTCCGTATAGTGACTCTCCCATGAATGATCATGAACGATACTGTTTATGAATAC
The DNA here is from genome assembly GCA_963680875.1 of Bathymodiolus brooksi. NCBI lineage: Eukaryota > Metazoa > Mollusca > Bivalvia > Mytilida > Modiolidae > Bathymodiolus > Bathymodiolus brooksi. The sequence goes on along the minus strand of OY804576.1, from coordinate 81,895,018 downwards.
AAATAAACATAGAGACATACATATTTTAATTTTTAATTTAAAAACGATGTTTGCTTTCATTCATACACTTAATGGTAGTTTTACAGTGCAGTTAACAATGAACGAATTTGCTATGTGTTATATTATGTATACATGTTAAAATTTATAGAGGTGCATTTTTGCCCGTTATACAATACATGTACAAATATGTTAAAATTCAGGGGTGCATTTTTTCCCGTTATACAATACATGTACAAATATGTTAAAATGCAGAGGTACATTTTTTCCCGTTATACAATACATGTACAAATATGTTAAAATTCAGAGGTGCATTTTTGCCCCTTATACAATACATGTACACATATTTTATTTGGCATGATGGATGTGACCTTACCAAAAGGTCAAACTGTTACAAACAGTAGGCTTTTAGCATCTCTAAGTAATTAATTGTGACTGTAAACATCTCTTGTTACTTTACGCCTGATCTATCAATAAATATGTCATAACAATTAGATCCCCCCTTCTTAGTCGTCGTATTATTATTACCGACATTTTGGCTCATATTTATAACCCGTTGTTATTTTTTCTCTTCTATAGAACAATTAATCTTGTATTATAAAAAATGAAATAATATCTCAACATATCAGAAAAATTAAAGTATGGAATTATAAGTATTTATCAGTAAATATTTTGTAACAAAAGGTTAGAATGCTTATGGGGGATAGATTTATCACGTGATTTTACTTTTAATACTCCTATAATTTATTGTCGGTCTGAATGTTGTCGGTCCCAAAATTCTCGTTTATTTAAAATGTAAAATATATTACGTGTTTAAAGAGATGAAGAAATAAATTGTATTGATATTTTAAGGAACGGCTTTGTGTAGAAAGATTAAAAACAAATTTTAAGACATTCAAACTTATAATCGTCTGTTCTGAAAACAAATACATTTTTGTAATTTATTAAGTATTTGTTGTTGTACATTGAGACAACCTATGCACAGTATCTCGTGGCATGGAATTACCCCCCCCCCCCCCCCCCCCCCCTTTTTTTCTTTTTTTTTAACTTTCTGGTTGCATCTTTCTAGAAGTTGATACCTATACTAAGTCTATAGATGCTCAAGGAGTATCATTTTGTTATCAGTCAGATCTGTAAAACGTATTAATATGAATTTTATGTATCTACATAACACATGTTTAATTTTAGTTTAATGTCAATTCAAATGTTTGACAGATTTTTATTGTTTTATTCTTTATTTTTCAGGATGATTTCGATTCATTACGACCCTTGTGTTACCCGAACACAGACGTCTTTCTATTGTGCTTTAGTGTTGTGACTCCGACCTCATTTCATAATGTGACAGAAAAGTGGGTACCCGAGGTCCGGAAACATTGCCCGAAAGCACCCATAGTATTAGTCGGTACTCAAAGTGATTTGCGAAATGACGTTAAAGTGTTGATCGAACTTGCTCATTATAAGGAAGAACCTATCCCAGAAAACGAAGGAAAACTATTAGCCGAGAGAATAGGGGCCGTTGATTACGTAGAATGCTCAGCGCTTACGCAAAAAAATCTAAAAGAAGTATTTGATACTGCCATTATTGCCGCCCTCTCGGGACCTATCAAACGCAACAGAAGTGTGAGGAGATCAAAAAAGGAGAAAAAATTGACTTCTCCTCCAGTCACATCCACGGAAAAAAATATCAAAAAGAATTCTTGGAAACGATTTTGTTGCTTCTTATAACACAGATTTTGTGCATTGGAATGGTAAATAGACTTCCTTTGCAGAATACGAGTTGCAATATTTATGATTCTATGCAAAATCAGGATGATCAGGAATCACGGGACCAACTAATCAAAAAGATAATAGCATGCCCATGGAAGTATTAAAAATAGAAATAACAATTTACTAAAAACTTTTTTTTTTTTTTTTGCTTTTTGTCAAAAGACTTAATTTTCAAAGTCAGAGATTGTTATTGCTGAGATTTATCCAAGTTTTTTTTAAGATGCCGATTCTGTTTTAATTTTTAGGAATGAATGAGAAATTTTAAACCATACAGCTGTTTTAAGTTTATAATTTAATGAATTTTAACTTAAAAGCAATTTTCTATAGTTGCCTTTTATTCATTTCAAGACACTGTGCCTGTCTTTTTTCTTTCTTTTTCGAAATGGAAAGGTGGGTGTACAAGACTTGAGAGAGGTAAAGTATATTTCAAAAGGTATTTATTTTTACAACAGACAGCTGGATGATGAGAAATTTATTATGAAAGAAATATGAATGAATGGTGATACAGAAATGTGCAATTTTATTTGTAAATTTTGATGTAAATTATTATTGTGGATTTTGTTATTAGTCTGATTTTTGTTGTTGCATAATTTAAATGCTAGAAATACAAAAAGTATGTTGATTTCTATCTGTGACTTGTAAATTTCTAATCTGACTTTGAAATCAATATGGGTCATAGTTTAATTTCTGGCAACATGAAATGTTTTGTAAAAGCTGGTCTTCTGTATATAGTTATCAGAAGGAAGTGTTGACAAGCTCTTTAATATTGTCAGGTACAGAATTTTTGAGAATCGTGGGAAAACTCTCTACTGACAATAGAAAATTTCTTACTTCATAAAGGATAGATGTTATTTAATTTGTATCTTACAATCAGTTGTTAGAAAATTTTGTTTAAAAGCTGAATTCATGCTTCTTTATCTGATTTTACTTCCTTTTTTATATTTTAAAAGAGTTAAAATCCACCTATTTGCCTTCAACATAACACAACTGCATTCATAGGTTTTAAAAAAATTAATTCCTCTATTTAAATCAATAGAGAGATTTTAATCCTTTTAATATTTATCAAAACTGATCTCTAAGTTTCATTCTTATATATAGGGGAGGTTCAGGGATTATTAGTTCTATGTTTAGCATTTTGATTGAAGAACCAACATTTTAAACAAATGACCGAACAAATAAAACTGTTGACCTACTCAATTGTAAATGCTATGACGACAAGAGGGACATTTTTAGTTTCCTTCTTTTGTACATGTGACCTAGAAAGTTTAATCTTTTTACTAGTCAATGAAGTCTTCTCAAGTTTAAACAGATGTCATGTAATATGTCTTCATCATCAAAATTCTTCAAGAAATGTTTTTTGACAAAGTTCATATGTGTTGGTGCTTGAATGTACTGATAACAAAATGGTTACGAGATTAAAACGAGGTACATTTTAATGGTGATGGTTACGAAATTTTGTAGCTTTCAAATATGGTTAAAGGACAGATTTCACATTAAATTGTAAATATGTAATTATGTAAATATATTTTTATCAATCTATAAATTCAAAATTTATAGTCTCCACGCCGGGATAATTTCACTCGATCCTTCGAGTCTATCCTGTATTTGGAAGAAGAGATAATATATAAAATTGAAAGGATGTTTATATTAAAACTTTTAATATTTAGTGGTATTGTTAGTAGATTTTAAAAGGTTATATAATTTTAATTCAGATTTTTATTTCCCTAGGGAAAACGATTTTTGATCCTAGAAAACTGTCATTTAAACCAATTTGAAAGTTAGAAAAAGATTTGAAAATAAATATACTTGTGTTCAAACTAACCACAATTAAGGTTGCATTAGCCTATTGTCTTTGACTGCACACTAGTTTTTACCAAAAACCAACTGTCTGCACATGTGTTTCAAAACTAACAATATGTGTTTTATAAAGACGAGCCCAGCTATAATGGGGTCACAAGCGTGGCATTGTACTACTTTTTTGTTGACTATTCCCTTTAAAAAAACGGAAAATGTACATGTTATTCGTTGCCTGTGATTTTACGAATTAAAATTTTGTGTCACGGTCCGTCTTGTGTGGTTCACATCTTTATGACGAAAAGGGGTACTCCCTCTGGCTTTTAAAATGACGAAAGGAGAGATTACGTTTCACATTCTACTCTGGGTTTTTTGTGTGTTAAAAATGACAAATTAGTTGTCATTTGACAAACAAAAACTAAGATTATTTTTGTTTGTTTTAGTTTGTTCAAATTATTGTTTTTATGCATAATAAAAGTTTAATGTTAACTTAGCTATCTGTTATAAACAGATTGCTGCAGGTTAAATTCTTTTTATCTAAAAGTGAATAAGCTTCTAATAATAACTTGTTACAATCTTTAGAAAACCCCATGAAACTTACATTACAAATAATTTGTCTCTGTATAAAGGAAAGTAAGTTTTGAAATCGATATCATGTATATTAATCATAATTATACTTTAATATGGGTAAATAAGAGGCAACAAATATCCCACCGAGGTCAAAGGTCAGGACATTTTTATTGTTGTTTACTTGTTTTAGTTAAAGTGGTGTTTGTAAACACCTTTAAGTGTTGAGATGTTTTTAAAATTCCTGACTTTATTTGCCTTTTATTGTTATGGGTTATCAAACAAGGATAGTTAACCTAATTATTGTTATTTAGTATAAAAATGTGTCCCTGAAAAGTTCATATATATTATTTGCTGTTGAATAAAATAAAGAATTTATGACAGAATTTGTCTTCTTAAGTATTTTTATATTCCTCTTGATACAGATGGCTATTTGCCAGCCTTCGATTTATAACAATCAAAAGATAGAAACGAGGACGATCGATGAGAAGAGTATTAGTAGGGCCATGGGTCCACTATTTTTGGCGTTTATGGTACATGTATTATGAAAAGAATGTTTAAACAGTGATGGTCAACAATTTCACCAATGTCAACAAAAAGAATGATCACCTCTCATCTCAACTTGTTGAACATAAAAAAAAATAGCACGACATATAAAACATTGGAAATCCAATTCCTGTTTTGGGACGGACACAAACATGTGGCAGGATTAAACCGGTTGATCCGATCCCAATGAACCCTTCTTGGTAATTGGATCTCCTACGGCAATACATACATTTTTTATATAAACAAACAATAAAAAACACACAGATTCGCTACCACTCAAAAAGACCACATACTATCACAATAATTGAATTTGAATTTGAATTTTGGTGTTTAACGCCATTTTCAGCAATATTTCATCCATATCATGGCGATCAGTTTTAGTGATGGAGGAAGCCGGAGAGAATCACCGAGCCTGTGCAAGCAACTGGTAAACTTTATCACTTGCGGCTGCGAGTCGAGTGCACCCTTTTTGTAATTTACAAAGCTGGGCGCGAACCCATGCCGTATTGGTGATAGGTTGTATGAGCTGTTAGATCCAACGACCTAACTCATTGAGCCACCCGGGCCCCACACACTAATTGAAGACAACATAAACATGGACACTGTAATAGCAGGTTCAACGAATGCTCGTAGTTAGCTGACTAATACATAGGAAGGTATTGATATACAACAAAACGGATCTTAACACATACATGCAAATTAAAAACTAATATCATCTCTTTTTAAAAGAAATACGACTCTCCAATAACGACATTGGAAGCCAAACATAAACACTGGTTAAAAGTTAATGTGTTTCGGTGAATTTATTTTTGTCTTGCCTGCGACGAAAATCACGGAAGGCGAAACGTAGCCGTTGTCTTTCTATAACCATGTTGTATGTTTTTATACTCCGACTTTAAATAAAATTTGTATCTGTTGTATCTTGTATCATAACCACGCACCACAGATCAATCATTAACGATTCACACTTTCATTCTAATGTTTGTTTATAACAGAAGGACATATGTTATCTAATATTGTTCCCATTTTCATTTACACTTAATTAGTGCCTATTTAGCTCAAAGCCACATGTGAGCTATTTTTATCCCTTTGCATCCGTCATCGTCCACGTCTTGCGTCATACGTTAATTTACTGAAACTACTTTGTCAAGTGGAAACAACATCATATAGTCGTTCCATTGACGGATCTAATAAGATTTTGTGATTTTGATGCGGATGCATTTCAAAATGCATGACAACCAGAGCCACTTGTGCAATTTAATAGGCCGAGTCTCAATGATTTTTTTTTAGCTCCAACGACTTTATCCAACTGGGTCACACAATCCCTCTGGTCGGAAATGTCTTCTGAATTTTTGATGTTGCCATAACTTGGCGTCCGTCATCGTCCGTTATCTGTCTTCCATCCGTCTATTCAAAATCTATTCTCAAACAATTTGGCCAACGTTTAAAAACGAAATCTGGCCCGACTTATGTTCAAGTGTTCTGGTTGAATAAGCAAACTTACAAGTAGGCATATTTTTACCTAAATTACTTAAAGTAATATGAAAGGCAAATATGGTGGAATTTTTGGATTAAATATTTTCACTTAAAGTAATATTACACCAGTTTTGGGTGAAGAAATGTTTTCCCTAAAAATTCAATTTGGAATACGGCGGTACCTTTACTAAGCTATTCATGCATGTTTCAAGTCGAAATATGTTCCCAACAATTAGAAATCTGCAAATCCGTGTGCATGTTTATCGTCCTCGCCATTGTTGTGGAGAATGATTAACTTTCGGTTGTTTTGTTCCGATGATTGCCGATCATGACCTCGTGATGAAAAGATAAACAATCATGGATGCTGAGGTAAGCACGCACACATTCCTGACATTGATTATTGAGGAATCTGTCTGTTTCATATCGTGTGAACCATTTTTTTTGTGTGCAATTATTCTTATGTGGTACACACGGAATATATTTTTACTTGCATCTGACATTTTTTTCATCAACTGAACAGTGCTCATGAGCGATAATCTCCCCGAAAGAGTTCAAATCTTGGGTCACGCGCATATCATTTGCATTACTATACGGGAAAACAGAATTATCTGCTGTCAAATATTTTGTGATTTGCTCTTAGAATCTGCTTTTGAGCGGATTTTTAATGTTATGCAGTTGATTTTGGTTAAAATTAAGTGACATAATAAGTGAAAATATTTAATCCAAAAATTCCACGATATTTGCCTTTCATATTACTTTAATATGATACTTAATTTTAACTAAAATCAACTGCATAACATTAAAAATCCGCTCAAAAAGAGCAAATCGCAAAATATTTGACAGCAGATAATTCTGTTTTCCCGTACAGTAATGCAAATGATATGTGCGTGACCCAAGATTTGAACTCTTTCGGGGGAGATTATCGCTCATGTGCACTGTTCAGTTGATGAAAAAAATGTCGGATGCAAGTAAAAATATATTCCGCGTGTACCACATAAGAATAATTGCACCAAAATAAAAAATGGTTCACACGACATGAAACAGACAGATTCCTCAATAATCATTGTCAGGAATGTGTGCATGCTTACCTCAGCATCCATGATTTTTATCTTTTCGTCACGAGGTCATGATCGGCAATCATCGGAACAAAACAACCGAAAGTTAATCATTCTCCACAACAATGGCGAGGACGATAAACATGCACACGGAATTGCAGATTTCAAATTGTTGGGAACATATTCCGACTTGAAACATGCATGAATAGCTTAGTAAAGGTACCGCCGTATTCCAACTTGAATTTTCAGGGGAACAATTTCTTCACCCAAAACTAGTGTAATATAACATTCAGACATTACAAAGCATGACATAATTGAACAGAAGACCCTATGTGAAAATGTATTAAAACTACCTACTTCATTGAACTCAAATTGTACATGAATGTCCATGCGACTCCCTGGTTTAAGTTCATTTAGAACACATTTCATTCATTTATCATTGTGTGTACCTCCCACCGGGCTCTTTTTCCATCTCGTGCAGAATTAAATATCTATTAGTTTTTAAATTCAAATCAATATACGGAAATTGTAAAGGATTTAAACCGGATGAGGTTCGTCTTGACGAAGAGAAATAGTATAATAGTCACATGAATATTAATGGTACATGTATATAATTTCATCCATATGATTGATACAATCTACAATCTATAACCGATGCCTTGGCTGTTTATTAACCTAATTAATAGATGTTAACCTTCTCAGTGCCGTAAATAAACAAACAACCCACGTATGTACTTAAACATCTTTAAACTTGTCAATACCTGGAATATCTAAAATTAGACAAGTGTTCGAATTAATTAAATAACAATTCAAAATTCAAAATAGGTACAATGTGTGAATATCACAAAGTAAACAAGAGGCACCCAAGAGTCTGTATCGCTCATCTGATTTAAACAGGTAATGAGAAACAAATAGACTATATCACAAGACGGTAGCGGCCATCTTGGATTTCAGTTCAGCACCAATATCACACGTATAATTGTAGATAAATTGAGTTATCATCCAACGAGCGCTTCATTGACTATATAAATGTTACAATATGTATATAAATTTTGATGTTAATCACCTACTGACTATAAAGTATTCTGGTATCTTGCTTTTATGTAGAACCGAGGTTAAAAAGACAAGTACTGGTTTAAATGGTGTCCTCTTCAACGTCCGCTGTAAACCGTGTTAGAATGGTCCAGAGGTGTCTTTTGTGTCTTTGTTTTATTCATTACTTTACGATGTCCGCATTAGAAATGATGTTCTGTTCGTCTTTACCACCAGTTGTTTGTAGGAGGGCTCATGTCTTATTGATGTTGTTTGTAGGAAGGCTCATGTCTTATTGATATTATTTGTGTTTGTTTGTGTATAGTGATGTCCAACACATATTCTGTTGTGTTTTTCTTCGTCTTGTGTACCCTATGTTGCCAGTTTCTCTGGATTGTCCATTTTTGATTGCCCCTTCGATATTCTCTAACGTTTATTTAGCAAAGTTATGACTTGTTTGACATTGCAGAATAAACACAATATACAGAATTCAAACAAACAACTGCAAACGCTTGTATTACGAATTGATGTCTTACGATGTAACAGCATTACAATTTCAAATACATTGTATATAGATCTTGATTGAATACGTTTACAAACATGCAGTATCAGTCTTGATGTTCGGGTTATTTCTAATTCGCCCTTCGAAAAGCCACGTATTTCCGGTGTTAGATTTTCGCACTTTCCTCAAGCTTCAATGAAGCTTGAAATGTGGACTGTAAAGTGTGCAAGTTTCAGGAGAAAACGGTATAAGTTAGGACAAGCTTACAAAACTGACAAGCAAAAACAAAAGGTCATTTGGCGTCAAAAATACAATTTAACCTCTTTATTTGTTGATAATTTTGGGGGTCCATGGTATAAATTCAGATTTTTCAGTTTTTTTCTCTCTAAATTTTGACCAAAACAAGTGGTGGATTGTACGTGTCCCCTTGCCCCCTTGTCGCAAAACCCGGCTCATACGCCCCTGATTATGGAGTCCCTTTGCTACTTTCAAACAATGTAGCTATTTCCATTTTTTTATATTAATCTTTGTTATTTTCTGCTATTGTACTTGTAAGATTGTAATTTAATACACAACTATGCGACTTGATAAATGAGATATAAATCGTTGCGTGTATTTATAGTTGTAGTACTAATAGGTATTGTGAAATTCCATCAAATTTGGGCGATGCGTTGGGTTTTTTTTATTTTAATTCTGGTACAAAAATTTATGTTATTTCAAGACTTTAAAGTAATTAAAAACTGAATTATGATACGTATTAAAGGCTTTCATTGTATGACAAAAGAAGAATTGTGTTCTTACGTCATGTTTAGTTTTCACTTGGCCTGGTGAAGGAGAAATTAATGAAGGAAGGTTTTTTTAAAGAAGTTATTTGATTTTTACAATATTAAATTTTTTATTTGATAAATCTAGAAATTTTATCTTTGTGACAATGCCAGACTGGCTCTTTGAATAGCGAGTCCTGCAGAGTTAGATACGATACTGGGGTCAAAAAGAAAAAAACAAACAAAAATAAAAAAATAATGTAGAAAAGGTTAGAGCTCATTATTGATAGGGGAAATAATTTTGATGTTTGAATCTTAGCTTTATATTTAACTATTAAATAAAAAATGATATAATATGCTATATTTTAATGGCATCCCTAAACAAATGGTTCATTTACACCTATATACATGCGGGGTTTTTTTCTTCGGGGGGGTGGGGGGCATAACAATGTATCGGTGCATCTTTTACTGACCTTTTTTAACCATGACTTGGTTAACCGTTACGGAGTATCTGTGTCACATATATGGCCACTCGTATGTTCCGGTTGTAGTAATCACAATCCGATCCTTTCCTCATTCATGACTTGTCAACGCTTTTGTAACAAGAGTAACACGACGGGTGCGATATGTAGACCAGGACACTGTTTACCCTTCCGGGGTACCTGAACTCACCCCGGTTTTTAGTGGAGTTGTTCGATCTTCAGTTTTCTGCGTACTGTTTTGTAGATAGTTGTTTATCCTGTTGTCCTTTTTCTTTTAATCATAGTATTATCTGTCCTTAGATTTACGGCTTTCTGATTACAACTTTGGTATCTTCAAACATTTGTTTACTAATCAAATTAAAAAGTATTGTAATTTATAATGTTACTGAATACTTACTTGCACCAGATCTTGTAAACTCGATTCAAATATTAACACTTGTTTCGTTGCTAAAGGTTAAAAACAGTTACTAAAGGTTAAAACAGTTACCTTTAATCATGTTTTAAGTTGGACGCTGAGGATTGACGTCGAGCTTATATTGTTTTAGTTTGGTTGATGTCAATTCCGATCACGTTCCATCTTTTTCGTGTCAAATCGGCAGGCGACTTCCGGTGTTTACGCTATTACTGCGACAACGTCAGCATATCATAGTCGTAGTTGCGGTAGATTATAAGTAATTGTAATATGGAGACGCCAAGGAAACCGCTGAATAAATACTGGTGTTCGATACCCCAGTATATGTCTGATATCAGAAATATATAAAGGCAGATCATTTTCGTATCATGATACTGACAGCAGCAAATAAAGAAAGAAAACAAATTTAATTCTAAAGAAGTAATTGTCTCTGCATTGAAGTCTTTGATATAAATAAAGTAATTTAATTGATATCTGTCTTTTACAGAAAATGTTAAGATTTATTTAAGTTGACGATCGAACGTTAAAACGACACAAATCGATTGGAGTTTTTGTTGTGTACATTGACACCGGAAGTTCAATGCCGATTAGTCCATCGAAATCACGTGATCTGGCGGACGAAAATAACAAAATTTTGACGGAATGGAAATGATTCGAAACAACCGTATTACTGCTTAGTAAAACTTGACAAATACAAGTACAAAAAATACAACCACTGATTTATAATACTAGACAAATACAAGTATAAAAAAAGAAAACAAAATAAATACAATGTAAATTGTTGATATTATCATATATATTTATAATCTGTATGCAAATTCCATATAAATTAAAATGCAGGTAAACATTTTTAATAATTTGAACAGACTATTAAATTACTCAAACAACATTCTCCCATTTGCAATAAAATGTTGTGAATCCAAAATGACACAAATTCTTCAAATTGACAAAAATATTTTGAAGCCCGGATTGACTGAAATTTAAAAAAAATGACAACCGGCTAGTAATTGTTTAATATGGGGTTCAACTTGGTTAAAGGGTTCATGTTCTAATAGCATTTGCATTTGTATTTATTTACGTACACTGATATTCAACACGATTTCCACTTCAGATGATGTTCTGTCGTTTAACAGGAACACGACGGGTGCTACTAATAGAGCAGGAACTACTTACCCGCGAATCTTAGTGGGATTAGTGTTGCTCAGTCTTTAGTTTTTGTTTCTAGCGCTTTGTAGATCATTGTTTGTCCTGTTTCTTTTAGCCATTGTATTGTCTGTCCTTCTTTGATTTACGGATTAGGATTATGGTGTTTAATGCCACTTTCAACAATATTTCAGTTATCTCGTGGCGATTCTTTGATTTACGGATTGTGTTTAATCCTTTAGTATCTTCAAACTTTTTTTTATATCTATGCATCGTTTAGTTATTTTGCAATTCATGTTGCATTTATTTTACTGACAAAAGTGTAATACCGGTATTATATCTGTTTATTTTGCTAGTCTGTTTGTTACTGACAAAAGTGTAATATTATATCTGTTTATTTTGCTAGTCTGTTTGTTACTGACAAAAGTGTAATACCGGTAGTATATCTGTTTATTTTGCTAGTCTGTTTGTTACTGACAAAAGTGTAATATTATATCGGTTTATTTTGCTAGTATGTTTGTTACTGACAAAAGTGTAATATTATATCGGTTTATTTTGCTAGTCTGTTTGTTACTGACAAAAGTGTAATATTATATCGGTTTATTTTGCTAGTATGTTTGTTACTGACAAAAGTGTAATATTATATCGGTTTATTTTGCTAGTATGTTTGTTACTGACAAAAGTGTAATATTATATCGGTTTATTTTGCTAGTCTGTTTGTTACTGACAAAAGTGTAATATTATATCGGTTTATTTTGCTAGTATGTTTGTTACTGACAAAAGTGTAATATTATATCGGTTTATTTTGCTAGTCTGTTTGTTACTGACAAAAGTGTAATACCGGTAGTATATCTGTTTATTTTGCTAGTCTGTTTGTTACTGACAAAAGTGTAATATTATATCGGTTTATTTTGCTAGTATGTTTGTTACTGACAAAAGTGTAATATTATATCGGTTTATTTTGCTAGTCTGTTTGTTACTGACAAAAGTGTAATATTATATCGGTTTATTTTGCTAGTATGTTTGTTACTGACAAAAGTGTAATATTATATCTGTTTATTTTGCTAGTCTGTTTGTTACTGACAAAAGTGTAATATTATATCTGTTTATTTTGCTAGTCTGTTTGTTACTGACAAAAGTGTAATATTATATCGGTTTATTTTGCTAGTCTGTTTGTTACTGACAAAAGTGTAATACCGGTAGTATATCTGTTTATTTTGCTAGTCTGTTTGTTACTGACAAAAGTGTAATATTATATCGGTTTATTTTGCTAGTATGTTTGTTACTGACAAAAGTGTAATATCATATCGGTTTATTTTGCTAGTCTGTTTGTTACTGACAAAAGTGTAATATTATATCGGTTTATTTTGCTAGTATGTTTGTTACTGACAAAAGTGTAATATTATATCTGTTTATTTTGCTAGTCTGTTTGTTACTGACAAAAGTGTAATATTATATCGGTTTATTTTGCTAGTCTGTTTGTTACTGACAAAAGTGTAATATTATATCGGTTTATTTTGCTAGTCTGTTTGTTACTGACAAAAGTGTAATATTATATCGGTTTATTTTGCTAGTCTGTTTGTTACTGACAAAAGTGTAATATTATATCGGTTTATTTTGCTAGTCTGTTTGTTACTGACAAAAGTGTAATATTATATCGGTTTATTTTGCTAGTCTGTTTGTTACTGACAAAAGTGTAGTATTATATCGGTTTATTTTGCTAGTCTGTTAGTTTGTTGATGTTTTTAAACATTTTTGTTTTTGTTTTGTTTGTTGAGAAATTTGATATTTTACAAACATTGCCTAATATGGATGAAACTATATACCAGGTATACTGTTTTCATAAAAACATATTTTCTTTTCTGAATACACTGTAACAATCTAAATCAGATATGAATGGGAATTGTCTATAAAGATTTTCTTTCACTGTACCGCACAACCTGTCCTCCATTTTTTATATTTATATTTCTAAATACTTCAATGAATAGTGTCATTAGCTTTCAAACGTTCATTAGAGGAGGTCCGGAAGAACATATCCCTTCATCAATACTTTTGATGTCGAGGCTTTTAATTCGACTATCGTACAATTATATAAAACAGACTGATTGATCGATTATTTGGTTTTCACGACATGTAGAAAGTATTCCATTTATATTCACGACGAAAACAAAATTAACCAGCAATAACGTTTCTTCCTACTCAGCTTTCCATACTTTTCCGGAGACAGTCAAAAGTCGTTGTCCGGTCAGGGCCGTCCTTAAGTCAATTGGACCAATTGCTCCCAAGTGTGTGCCACGCTGGTATTATATATACTCTCGGCTGTCTAAGTACACACAACATGCCTCTTAAGACCGACCCTGACACCGGTCGTCGAATTCCTCCATTATTTCTGTATAGTTTTATTGTGTTGTTTGATTGGTTGTTGCTTACTGTCCAGTGGTAAATGTTTTATGCATATTCAGGACGGGAACAAGTTAATCAATCAATTATGAAGGTATTGGGATTTTGCCTTGCAAAAGGCTATCAACGACCAGCCGACACGAGCTCTTGCAAGATAATATTATAGCTACTATAAAGGTACGTGATGTTCTGACACCGCGGAATTATCCCAAACGAGCACAAGTGTAGGTCTTGTTTTTATGACAAGTTGTATGTTTTGTGTGAATGTTTGTTGTTTAACGCCAAGTGGACAAATGTTCAACAACATCACGACGAGAAGTTACTTCTCGATAAGACACAATCTAATTAGAATTAGATGTTATTTGTATATCTTTTGTTATACATTCCTACCGACCAATCCGTGAGGAGCTTTATTAAATCGTTGGGTATCAAAACCAAGTACATCCCAAGTGCTGACATTGTCCAATTGTACAATATATTTAGCTGCATATGTCTTGCATATGATTTGACGGTCAAAGATGAAACCGGATGTTATTAGATGTTAAGGTATCGCCAAATAATAAAAAAAATAAAAAAGATATAATAAACATCTAATCTTAACTAGATTGGATGAGACGATGGTAATGTCTCTTTTGTTCTAGACAAACACGTCAAGTTGGATTTTTGCATAGAAGTACCTCATTCAAAGAGCAATCCACATGCAGACATTTCGCTCCACTCGGACACGAGCCAGCCAGTCTTTGTCCTTACTTCTAAATGTCATGGTATTATCAGAGAATCAATACATATTCCAGTTTTATAATCTTTGGTTTGATTAGACCGGGCCGGGATCGAACCCACAATAAACCACACTAGAGGTGAGAACACACATGTACGGGAAACTGACACACAGCAATAGACAAAGCTGAGTTGAACGAGTAAAATATATACAAAAATGTAACTTTATTAATGCCAAACAATCCCAAATTAAGACATAAGCATACAAAGATATAAACAATACATACATATAATACAAAGGATAAGAAAACCAATTAATTTGTACTTGTTTCCCGACTCCTGAGTACTTTGCTATGATGTAAATGTTTTAATATCAGATGGTATTGATGGATTTAAAAAGCCTTTTTATTTATAGTTTATCAATATATGTAAAGTTTTGTTCAATTATATTCCTTTTAGCAAAATGATAAATAACTGACAGAGACACATCTGGATACTAGTAATTATATGTTTTACAATGAGTATATACATTATACTACACACTATGTGATAAAGTTTGTCAGTGACTTGCGGCAGGTTGGTGCATGGTTTTCTCCGGTACTCCGGTTTCCTTCACCAATAAAACTGACCGCCACGATATAACTGAAACATTGTTGAAAGTGGCGTTAAACACCATAACCCTAACCCACAACCGAAATACCTAATACACATCGTATTTTTGACTATTCACACTAAGTTTTCTAATTTTTTTATTTTCAGACAGATAAATTGTGATAACTTGACTATTACCATGGTTAATGGAGCTGATCAAGGCACAAATTACAGATTTGAAAGTTACAAATGACAAATTCGTTGATTTACACCTTTGTTTTTATGATGTATATTGTTAACAATACTACATGTTTAATCATAAAAACTGCCAAAGGTAAAATATCAAACGTTTTTCACCTGTTCCATCTTGACGGTTTCATTTCCTTATATTGGTTTCGTTTTCATACGTAAGTCACACAAAAAATCTATGATTAATGTGTATTGGACCACAGTAGACGGTTTTGTTGATAAACGATCGTCTATTAAATTTAATAACAATAACGATCGGTGTAAAAGCCTTTAATATCTTTTTTTAAGAAAATATATATTGTTTATTTGATGTTCAATAATGATTGATTGTTTAATACCACTTTAAACAACATTTCAGGTATCGTGGCGGTCAATTTCATTGCTAGCGGAAACTATAGCAACCGGAGAAAGGTCTACCTCCTGTAGGGGGTGGGGGAGGGAGTGGGGTTATGGTTTTAGCGCCACTTTCAACAATATTTCAGTTATATCGTGGAGGTAAGTTTTATAGGTGGAGGAAACCGGGGTACATGGAGAAAACCACCGACCTGCCGCAAGTCACTGACTGACAAACTTTATCACGTAATGTAGTATCGAGTACACTTCGCCATTAGAGGGATTCCAACTCACATTTTAAGTGGTGATAGGCACTGATTGCATATGTAATTATAAATCCAACTATATATATATATAAACTACCATACGATCACGACGGTCCCTCTAGCCCCTGTAAGTCATTGACTGGTGATAAGGTTGTGTCGAGGACTACAGAGGTAGTTATACGGTATATACCATACAATCAGGGCTACAGAATACACATAATGGGGGTATTAAAAGTATCAATTACGTTGTATAACATTTATTTTTAATTCATTTTGAAATTCGTGACTTACTGGCCTTGACAGCACACGTAACAAGATTAACACGATGGTGCCACTAGTGGAGCTGGAACTGCTTACGCTACCGGAACATCTGATTTCACCCCACATTTTTTGTGGGGTTCGTGTTGCTCAATCTTTAGTTTTCTGTGTAGTGTTTTGTTGATTATTGTTTGTCCTCTTTCTTTTGGTGATTACATTGTCTGTCCATCTTCTATTTACGACTACTGGTTACCCCATTGGCATCTTTAAGCTTCTGTGACGTAGGTCACACAAACCCCTAGCTAAACGGGTTCATTGGGTGAAAAAACAATATCATGTGGTGGTCATTCACACTTAAAGTGTATCTGAATCAAGATCACGGACATAATCATTCCTGTTATATTGTAACTGTTGTAGTTGTTTGTAACACCTGTGTGAACTAGTAAACTGTGGGAATGTTTTGTAAAGAGACCAGATGAACAGGTAAAGTGTAGTAATGGTTCGGTGAGATCGCGTGAACAAGTTATTAAGTAATCGCGTGAACAAGTTATTCAGCAATAGCGTGAACAAGTTATTAAGTAATCGCGTGAACAAGTTATTCAGCAATCGCGTGAACAAGTTATTAAGTAATCGCGTGAGCAAGTTATTCAGCAATCGTGTGAACAAGTTATTAAGTAATCGCGTGAACAAGTTATTCAGCAATCGCGTGAACAGGTTATTCAGTAATCGCGCGAACAACTTATTAAATAAACTGTTTTTGCTTGTATAGACTAAGTGAACATGTTAATTGTAAAAAGGTCCGAGTATGTGTGTGTGTTTAACGTTAACGCCACTTTCAACAATAGTTCAGTTATATCGTGGCTGTCGGTTTTATTGGTGGAGGAAACCGGAGTTTCCGGTGAAAACCACCAACCTGTTGCAAGTCAGCGACATACTTTATCACATAATGTTGTATCGAGTACACTTCGCCTGAGCAGGATTCGAACTCCCAACGTTAGTGGTGATAGGCCGAGATTGCATAGGTAGTTGTAAATCCAACTACCATACGATCACGACCACGACGGCCATTGCGGAAACAAGAACATTGTGAAAATAGTTTGTAGAGATCGTACGAAGAAATAAACTTGTACCACATGAGCAAGTATACTAACTAAATGCTTTTTTTTAGTTTAAATTAAGAAGTAATTGTGGTATTACTTGTAGAGACAACGTAAACAAGAACATTGTAACAATAAAAGGTTTGCAGAGGTCGCGTCAACAAGTGTAATGCGATAACAGTTTTCAGAGACAATGTATACAAGTGAATCTTGATAGTGGTTTGGCAGGATGTGTTATTTCTTTTATTTGGTTTGTGAAAGTGCGAAATTTGTGAAGCAGGATTTTTTTTTCTAATTTGCTATAATTGGTAGTTAATAACCACAGCACATGAGCAATCAGTATGATTAAATTTCAATTCCATTGTTAAGACTCAGATTCCAAGTGCTCCGAACGGAAATCATTTTTTGATAAAGTACTTTCTTCATGTTAGGTATATCATTGCGGAAACCCACTTCCACTATTTTCATCGTTTGATTTTGTTTTATTAGTATTATCAACATAATAATGGCTAAGATGTAAACAAAGAGAGGAAATGATGATTCAAACAGAAAATAAAACCTTAACTGTTTAGTAACCACAGTCTTCCAGGTGTTATAATTGTCATATTAATACAGGTGACTCACAGTCAGGTAATATTTAACAGTAGGGGAGGTGACATTAACTATAGACGGGGCTATTGTTTCCTAATATCTGTGATGACAGGGAGCTATTTAAACACTCTGTATGGGACATAGTTTAGAAGCCTTATAACAATAGTTATAAATTTATTATCGTATAAATAGTGTTTTTTGCCATGTTTGAATTTTATCCATCTTAAATCGGATTTAATCCTGTAAAGTACATTATAAATATACCAGATATCCGGCTGAAGATTTTTGTTAATGTTTAATGTTATGTCAATTTCAATAAAAATTAACATCTTTAATATAAATATATATTTCTAAAATTGTGACGTAATTTTATTTAAGCTTGGGTAAAAATACCTTTCGTTAATGCTACTGAATAGATTTAAGCCCAGTCACTTGAAATTCAAATACTCATCTGAACTTAGTCAGACATCCGGTACACTACAGCACCAATTCCCGTCGAGGGAGAACAAAACATTGTCAGTTCAAAAAATCTAATTCTAACACTGTTTACTTATATATCAATGGTGTGAGCTCGAATCCCGTAGAGGGATATAAAACTGACCGCCACGATATAACGGAAATATTGTTGAAAGTGACGTTAAATGCCATAGCCCTCCTTCGAGGGAGAACAAAGAATAAATCAAATGCTAACACTGTAGACTATATATTTCATTTGCATTTTATTATGATTTATTATTCTATTATTTGGAGTTCAACTGACTGTGATTCATGTATTTCCAAATTAGCTTTCGTCGCTCCGTCTTAGTCATACATATGGTTCATTTACCGGTGGTTCTGAGTGTTGATACTAGGCTACAAAAGTACATTACATGTCCACGTCGTATATATATTCCTCTAAAAAATGATAATACATTCAATCATATTTTTTTTATTCTCAAGTACATGTACTGGATAGCTATAGGTAGTAAACATTTTCTTAACCCTACAATGACCTAACATGAGTTGATGTCCTACCACGGAAGTATTGTGATATTCACGGTCTCGAACGAGTTGTTGGTATTTGATCTCTGGCAATGTAACAATTAACCTTTTTCTTAGGAGGTGATTTGTTCACCTATCTGTAAATAAAACCAAGCAATTTGAATATATTTTAGCTAATTCACAGGCTACCCGGTAAATTATAGATATATATGTTGGTTAGTGCTCTTCAGCTCCTGGTGTGGAAACTATAGATTTCTCCCGTAGATGTTAAAAGAAAACTGTTTTATGTTTTATTAGGTATTTCAGTATTGAAAATTTGTCTTTTAAAACAAGATTTTTTTGCCGATAACGTCAATTTCGCCATTTAATAAAATATTAATCTTAGGTATTTTAAAAAATACATATAAATAGTTTTTAATCACGATAATATACTTTTGTGGCTTTTTATTTCCAGGTGAGCGGAGTACAAAGATGTTCATTTTATTACTCAAGAGAAAAAAAATTAAACTCATATTGTTATTAAAGAATTATAAACAGATTAAATGTGAATTGAACGTTGAACACAAAACCAATTCTGAATTGGATTTATTAACATATTTAGGTTTTGACTAGCATGTGGTAAAAATAATTAATCTATGGTTACAACTATTAGAATTCTTGCGTCAAATATTACATAGCACTGTCTGTAACCCTTGGTACTTTTGTTATCAATGCGAATAATTTACAATCGAAATACAATTGTTGAAATTGAATATACTGTCTTTTGTGCTCTTTCCCACCGATTTTTTCATTGAAAAGTTACATGAAAATATAATAAATTCTCTCTGCACAAATTATATAATCTGAGAGACAGAGAAAGAGAGAGAGAGAGGGGGGGGGGGGTTGTTGGTACTATAGGTAAAGGTAGAAAGTGCTTATGACCTGCCCCTTCCTCCAGTTACACAGAACAAGGTGGTTTCATGCACAGGCACTTGACCGATGGACCTTAATTTCCCCGTGTTTGCCACGGTGGTATGTATTTTCAGGGCTAGTAACGATGTAGGGCCTCTATTTCTGGGTCCTGGGTCCACACGAATACTAGAAATAAACACCAGGTAAGCAACAAAATGGCGGGGTACTGCTAAATTTCTTATTATTGTCGATTTCCCTGATTTCTGAATAATAAACGGATGGAATGCACTAACCTTGTGGACTCCCATCAGCTGTTGTGTTCCTGGTTTACTGTCGTATTCGTACTATTTTGCATATATACCCCCGACAACCTGTTCCCAAGACCGATTGTCAACTTAGTCGGAGGTCTATTTTGGATTCTCTCGGAATTATTATAGATGACCAAAATTTTTCGAAGTTTTTCTTATTTTTTTTAATTTTTGAAACTTCAAGTGACTGTGGTTATATGTGTTAGTGGATGTTGTTAGATGTATTTTAATGTACACTTCTTCGTTTCTTATTTTGTACACATTTTTGTAAACACTGATATTATTCCCTATGTGTTGATTTATTGTTCTCTTCATTTATGCACTCGGTAGTTTCTTGGAGGACCTCCCATACATTATTTATACCAACAAACAAATATTTTGGACATGTAGTTTCAGAAGGATATTTGTAAAGCTTTAGCCAATCAGAAACAAGAATTACTAATGGTGGTAAAGAGTTTGCAAGATCAAGATTTGAAGAGGACCTCCAGAAGCATCTTTTTTTTCTACACTGAATAATTGGTGGGGGGTAGGCTTAGGGTTATTGTGTTTAACGCCACTTTCAACAATATTTCAGTTGGACTTGTAATTTTAGTGGAGAGTTTTTAAAGTGTCCAACAATCAGAAGCAATAATTTCACATGCCCACCATATTTTTGTCAGATCAAGCCGAAATGGGGAATGTTTGCAAAGCACCTTACAAACAACATCCAGATCAGGTTAAAAATCATCTGGACTAGTAATTCAGAGAAGACTTTTTTTTTTAAATTTCTGACAATCAGAAAAAGGATTACCCATAACGGCCATGTTTTTCACTGGATTCATACGAAATGAGTAATTTATGTGGATGACATCGCATACATTATTTGTACAAACAAACAGAACATTTGGATTTGTAGTTTCAGAGGAGATCTTTAAAGTTTCAGCCACTCAAAAACAATAATTGCCCATGGCAGTCATGTTTTTGCAGGATCAAAATGAAATCGGATTTTTTTTTATGAATGAGGAAGTTATTCTGGAGGACATCACAAACAACATTCATGAAAAAGCCCAGTAATTTAACAGCAGCAAAAAATATATATGTACAATGTATATATATACATGTATAAAGAATTGTCGCCTTGGGAACGAAAACACCAATTTTCGTAGTCTTTTCCCCACATTTGTGTAATTAAGAAGAGATTATACTAAACTTTCTTGTATATAGTCAATCTTGGTGACCTCACACGGATAAACGTGACCACATTTTAAAAATCTTTTTATATGATTATATATACTTTACAGCGCCAGTCTTTTGTCGGGATAAACATTAAAGGAATATGATACAATTTATTTTTATGAATGATTTCTATTCACCTGAGGGCATTCTTAAATCTTATACTATTCATATTAGGTTGACCGAATTCTCAAATACCCTTTAAATATACAAACATATAAAAGTCGGCTGTTTACCGGGTGTTTGTATATACATAAGGAAGAAATGTATTATGAGAAACTCAACTGTACAAAAGTCTAAGTTATTATGCAATAATAAAACTGTTATTAAAATCTAAAGCTGCTGACGTTAGTTATTAGCATTCATATCAGTTTCCCATATATTGATTTAGATATAATAGACTTAGTGTTGTGTATGGAATGGAAGAAGTACTCTGTGTGAAAGTAATTTTTTGGCTTTTCAAAATATTTCGATTTTGAGCGTACCTGTTGAAGGTTATTCCAGAAACGCGTCGTGCGCACTAAATTTGTTATCTACGTTTTCATTATTATCACGGGGGCTCAAGGAATGGAACTACAAATTATAGCTGGCCCCATTGCTCTAAATATTTTTTTTTTTCCCCCCCAAAACGAATGACTTAATATATAATACTCGTGAACATGAACTTATAATGAAATTAAAAGAGAAATAAAATATTCTTGGGGGCAGAAGGACGAAAAAGGGGGGATAACTGCATGTAAAAACTATAGTTCCATGCGCCGATAGCATGTGAAATTCAATATCATACATGTATTTTTTAATTCATTGTTCCAAACGTGTCCGCGATACACGTGCCATAAAAGGGTCAATAAAAGAATTTGTCATTCAATTTGCTAAACATAGCATCGTCGAAGTAGAAAATCACATCATACCTCGAATTGTCACTTATTACAAATGTCATAGCCAGAAATCATGGGTACTTTTGCTCATGAATATTCAGAAGCCAAATCGCGTCATGTATGACGTCAGCAAATAAACGTTGAACCATATTTGGAAGACGTTGATCAATGAACGCTGATGAAAACTCGTATCTATTTTTTTTTTAGTAATATTTCATCAGTTTTGTTCACATAAATAACTTCATATAATTATTTGTGATCGTATCAAAATTAATTGTCATCATATGTTCATTAGGAACTCGATGATGTGTGTAAAAGATCGAAAATATATGCACTGCCCCCCCCCCCTTTTTTTCACGATCAATTAAATAAATAAAAATATGTATACTAAATAAAAAATATATTGTGCATTTTTTTTCAATATCTGCCCCACATAAGTATTAACTATGCCATTGAAATCGCTTAGTATATAGATTTTATATTGTTAAATTTTTTGAATGTGCTTACTACAAGTATTCAATGTTTTGTTGATATTGTGTAATAAACATTCATCGAATTCAAATGTATCATTATAAAAAGTTTATTTACCCTTCATGGAGCCTCGACTTAATTATTTTCTATATTTAAACCGGTGTCGGCAATGATTGACTATTTTTCAGCAGATAACAATTCGAGTTTTAATGAAAACACACGTTACCCTTCAAGTGGCCCTTACAGAAGCTGACATTTCCCAAAATCTGACCATTTCAATCTTCCTGGGAACCGTGGAAACAAATTTTATTCAAATAATGTGTGAAAAAAGAGATAGATCTACACCGGAAGTTTCCGTATTTGGTTCAGAAAATAGTGTGCATCCATGGTAAACAATTAAAAAAATGGTCAGAAGTCGACTAAGATTTAAATTCTGCAGTGATATCCATATTAGAATTCACAGAAATATGCCTTGTTTTTAAAATAGTGTGGGAACCGCGAATAATTTATACATCTAGCTAAAATTTGCTGTGCTTGTTTCTACCGGTGTAATGTCAAATATTTCATCTCAGAAAAATGTCCACACCCCCAAACAAAATATTTCTTTAAGAAATCTTTGTAAAAATTTCTGGCTTGAAGAAGCCGCCATCTTGGATATGCAAATGAGCAAACTACCCATGATTTCTGGATATGTATATAATCTTTTATAAAATATAAAGTACATGAGAGTGGTATTTGTTTTTATGATGATAAAGAATCCTGCTGATGGTGATGTCAAACGATCGATATGCGCAATACAATGGCTGGACATGAGCACCTCATAATTCAGAGATTTGATTAAACAACATTATTAAGAAAAAACTGGTATAACGTGTTAAAGTGGGTCACGGGTCACTGTAATCGGGCGACTGTATCGAGAAACAGATAGGGTGTTGAAAAAACTGTTGATACTCATAAAATATTGATACATGCAATACAATTTTATGTTTGTCTTCAAGAAATATGATAGGAAAAACCATGTGTGAAGTTTTAGGACGAAATATCTCCGATTTCTATGTAAATTTACGAGTTGAAGTGGGGAAACACCCACAGGTAATTTTAGCGATGTATTTTTATCTTGGACAAGAATAATGAGCGTCCTGATTGGATGACCGATTTAAAACACACTGACTCCACATGGTAAAAAGATGCATGTAAAAGAAATCTATGTTATATTTATTCATGTGTTTGATTCTGGAATATTGTTGATCATTGATTTAAACAAGAAAAAAGGGAAAAAGGGGGTGAATTTTATTTGTGAATTTTACAGTTAAATAAATGTTATTTTTCGACAGTTTAAAGAGAAAAATAAAAATTTGTTGCGACTAAAGCTTAAATCAGCGTTAAAAATTGAACAAATATCAGTGGTTTTGTAAATGAGATTTATTTTAAATAGAAAATCTGAATTTGTTATTTATTAATTTATTATTAATGATACAATTTTATATCTTTTGGGAGGGGGAGAGGGGCTATGATGAAAATTTGAAATAAAAACACAGGACCGGACTTAGTTTTTTATTAAAAAAATCCAGGACCCCTGTGTCCATGATTTTTTTTTTTTTAAAGTTAATGATATGAAATATTGACATCTACACTTGCCTTTTGGACAGCACATTTCTGTGTCCACACTTGTTTCATTAAAAAAAAAAAGAAGACAAAATTGCACCCTCCCCTTAGTCGCACGCACACTGCCGGGGCGTCGCTTAACAACGATCATTTCATTCATTTGCAGTTGGCATTTCTGTTTATGCAACAACAGAAAGTAACAAGAAAACTTGATTCTGAAAACTTTGTCCTGTATCAATACATGAAACCACATGTTCTTTGTAACTGAGTGAAGGGGCAAGTCACAAGCACTTTCTAATTTTACCAACATTTCTCTCTCTCTCTCAGATTACATAATTTCTGCAGCGGGAATTTATTATATTTTCATGTAATTTTTCAATGAAAATCGGTGGGAAAGAATATAAAAGACAGTATATTCAATTCCAATAATTGTATTTCAATTCTAAATTAATCCGATCGATAACAAAAGTATCAAAGAGTCACAGACAGTGCTATATGTAATATTTGACGCAAGAATCCTAATAGTTGTAAACACAGACTAATTATTTTTACCGCATGCTAGTCAAAACCCAAATATTTTAATAAATCTAATTCAGAATTGGTTTTTGTGTTCAACGTTCAATTTACATTTAATCTGTTTATAATTCTTTAATAACAATACCTGTTTAATTTTTTCTCTGAGTAATAAATATGATGTCGATAATTTTCTATGACACATTTTTGCAAGGGCATATACAGACATGCCAACAGACCTGCACGTTGCGTGTCGGACCAACATTTGTAATTGGTTTCCCGCCGACCTGCTAATCACCCATGCAGCCAGCAAAAAATTGGTGATAATTGGAGGGACTGTTCGCCCTGACATTGTATTGCACATGTTGTTTGGCATTATCAATTTATCATCAGCAGGATTCAAGAACTATTGATTCAGCGAGGAAGGGGGAATCAAAAAGCCAACACATGACACTCTTGACGGTCTTTCAGATTCGTTATGCTTGCATAAATGGTGTTAAAGAATCCTGCTGATGTTAATGTCAAACGAACGACATGCACAATACAATGGCCGGTGCTTCTCTTAACAACGACCAGTTTATTCATTTACGGTTGATATCTCTGGTTATGTAACGAGAGTAAATAACAAGAACAACTTGATGTAAACTTGTCACAAAAATGTTCATTATAAGTTATAAGCTCCTTAGTGACCGTCTATCGTTATTTAGACGGTCAGTAAATCGTTGAAGGGTGAGCGCTCCAGTGCGAACCCTTCAACTATTTACTTACCGTCTAAATAACCATAGTCGGTCACAGGAGCTTATAACATTTTTGTACGATGTTGCTGATCTATAACTTGAAACAGTAACTAAGTTTTTTCCACGAACTATGTTTGACGGACTTTCTTAGAAGTTCTAAGGCTAAAGACGTAATGATCAATACACAAAATTAAGCACCGCCCACTAACCTTCCGTATTGTGTCTCAAAAAGAGTTTTTTTTACTGTGTTATTTTAGAAGAAAATATAAATCATCTTTTTTGCAGTTGTGTTTAATTTGCTAAATCAAAATACACACACATATATATAGAGAGCCTGGTCAAATACGTCGTGTCAGTTATCGATTACAATATTTTTTTATTTCGGACAGCGTCAAGGTCAAATTATGCAATAATAGATTACACAATGCTACAGTCTGCTTCTATCGTTATTTTTAGGAATGGAATTTTCCACTGGCAAGTAAAGCGTATTAATCTTATTCTCTAGATTTCTATATATGACTCTGCCTTCATCGTTATATTTAGGAATGATTTTATCCAATCATAGGTCGTCAAATAAATGCAACATCATACAAAATTAATTGCACACGCGGCGACCAAAAAAAAAACCGATAGAAAATAGGGAGCAAGTGCGTAGATCTAATTTTAATTAGATTGATTGTTTAACCCGTTTAACTCGAAACTAACGTGGTATAAATATTACAGAAACTGTATTCTGAATGACGCATTGATTTAGAATGTACATTTATTTTAAGCGATGGGTATATTCGTAAACGTGACACGGGGAAGTAAAAGTAATGTACTTGAAAGCGAGAAGGGTACATGGAATGACAAAACAAAAATGAAACCAAGGATATTCGTGAAGATCGTAACATGATCAAGGGTATCATTTTTTTTTTTTTTTGTATTATTTATTACAAACATAGTCATTCTGACTTGATTTTTTCATAGAGTCTAAATATAAATTGTACATGCACCTTTTAACTTTTTGAGGGACAATATTTTATTTTTCAAATATAGAAGAAAA
Organism: Bathymodiolus brooksi; assembly: GCA_963680875.1. Taxonomy (NCBI): domain Eukaryota; kingdom Metazoa; phylum Mollusca; class Bivalvia; order Mytilida; family Modiolidae; genus Bathymodiolus; species Bathymodiolus brooksi. Next base: position 81,868,338 of record OY804576.1, on the reverse strand, counting down.
AAATCTTGAAGAAAACTGCAGGTTAAGGTTATTTTTTTGTGCATCTTTCGGGATGATTTAATCTTTTTTTTCTAAACATTGTGGCGATAGGAAATTTAAAACAAAAGAACACAACCATCCATTAAAAGTTAAATGGCAGTTCTTTAAGGGACAAAACCAATTCCCACAGACGAATTATACTAGTTGTTGTGAAAGGGTTGTCCATTAAATGGCATCTGCCATGAAGTCGAACTTCATATAGTCTTTGGTTTGACCCGATCGGGGCTCGAACCCACGGTCTACCGCACTCGGGGGCGAGCACGGTGACATTTACAATACTGGTGAGGTCATACTTGTATAAAATTTGGCAGAAATACGGGAAAGATAAAACTTTTGACTTTTTATTTAAATTGTAGATATCACTGAAAATAGCTAAACTTTTGTTCTGTTTCAAAATCCCGTACTATACCGAGATGAAAAATGAAAATATTCCGGTCTAGCGGATGGTGCGAAACAACAAATTTATTATAACTGGCCACACAATTAATAAGAAACGTTTTGAATGTGAGTGAACCATTAAAGAAAAAATAAAATCGACATGAAACTCAAAAGGCATTCAAGAGTAAAGGAAAGAGTTTTAATTGCTGAAATACAATGAACGATAATTGATATGGTAAAAATATACCATCTGGTTAATTATTTTACACTACTTGTATTCATTCTTGTGTCCTATTTACTCTGCTTATAAAATCACAGTTTAGCATATATAATTTCAATAGTTATTTTATTAAAGACACCCCGTAGAATGTATGAATGGGTGGTTTACTTAGGCCCAAGTTCGTGGATTGTAATCATTTAATCTACTAAAAAATAATATTCAGCTATAGTTAATTACCGCTGACATACATACACGTTTGAAAGATTATTAAAAAGACATACATTTGTATATTAAATTTAATATGTGGGTCATTCTCCGACAACTTTTACAAATACCGAGATTTGTTAGTATGAAAGGGAATTTTGTTACAAATGGTTCATTTTGTACAGTTCGTTTAATTAACCATTCTTGAGACAGAATTAAGTATTTGGCAAGCTGTTTTATCAAAACTATATTTTTTCTACGTCTTTTATTCTCGCGTGGGGGAAATATTTGTCTTTACCGTCACTATACCTTAAACGCATATTTTCTTACTTTTTCTTCAACATAAACAATAAAACGATATGAATATAAAAGAATGAATTGTTCTGTTGACACATGTAGAATTACATATATAAATATAATTTTTCTTATATCTACGAAGTATTGAAAAGGTTTGTGTGTCATAATTTCAAAGTTGAGATCCGAGATGTATATATTTTTGCTATATTCTTTAACTATTGCTCAATGGTCAAAAATAAGTGAACTGGGTTATAGATGTGCTATAGCTACTACAGTGTCATTTAAGGTTACATATGTTGTATAATTACATATATAATATACATATGTACATAAAACATTTTTGAGTTCGTGACGAAAAGGAAAATTTGTGACGGTTAAGAAAACGTATGTGACGGTAAAGACATTTTGGTTTATAATAACAACTACCAACATAAATCAAATACACGAGGTTGAATATAACGCCTTTAACGTTGAAGAACGTCTAATATACAGGTGACTCTGAGATCGAAGTCACGTTGGTGCTTTCCTTTTTATTTCATCGATGTAAAGAAACGGTATCGTGGATCGACTCTCAGCAGGATTCAAAGAAACAAGCCAGTATCTCCATTAAAATGCATTAGTACCTTTATTCAACGTCTTTACCAAACATAATAGAAGTTCCTCAGTTCACCTGCTACAACATTTTAAACGTCATGTAAAAATAAAACGTTGTTCCCGATAGCAATGCACATATTTCACCTTTAGAAATATTTTCTGTAATATACGGAGTCAATACCGAAATGCGGAATTGTCTCTATCGTAACAGTCTTTGCCGTCACAATTTCATATTACAGTCGTGACGGTAAAGACAACCACACTTTTAATCACTTTTATTTAGCATCAGGAATGACTTTGAGCACCGTTAAATTTTCGTGACGGTAAAGATAGAAATTCGTAGGACACACATTTCAGAGTAAATAAAGGAAATATTTTACATACAAAATATATAAATCTTTAAGCATATTATTATTCAATGTTTACTCAAATGATTGAACATATAAAACATAAAGAAACACCATTTTTGAAGTTTTAATTCTTTTTTTCTATAATCATCCCTGTTTTGGGACATTACCGTCACGTGTATTATTCTATATGTGACGTAAAAAAGAGAATTTGTAAATCCATTATTTGGCGTATACCTTAATGTATTTGATAAATCTTTTAATGAAATAAATACAATTTAACATGAACAACCGACATATCAACTTTTATTTTAATCTTTAATTTGTTGTTTTTCTGTAATATTAATGGGACACAATTGCAGTCTTTACCGTCACTATTGTAAAATTTGTCAGAGAATGACCCATATACATTAAAAAATAAGACAATCGAGACAAAAATAGCAACACCATTTTCATGTGACGTGGATATTAGTTAGATAATAAAAAACAATAGCAAGTCTTCGCGCGCGGTCATGATGCATGTATCAGCTGCGATAAAATAAATGAATAAATACAAAACAGAAAGAAAAGAAACAAAGACGATATGCGAACACTAATGTCATCGGGAGGGGGTAAAATCATATCGTCACTCTCAGCAATTTTTCAACTAATTCATGACTACTCAATCTAAATAAAATTATTACTCCGCACTTGCTCCCTATTTTCTACAGTTAATTAAGGGGCATAATTTTGGAACCATCAAAGGAATAACGTAATTCAAATTTGGTCTGTGTATAGTGGTCAAAAACATTGTGCAAAAAATGTCAAAATATTTGGCCAAAGGAAATTAAAAGTTAGATCGCGGCGACTACAAAAGAACCGATAAATAATAGAGAGCAAGTGTGGAAATCTAATTTCAATTATGAGAAACTGACCGTTGAAAACCCCGGTCATGGGTTGGTGTCTGGAAAACGTAACACATGAGGTGGATATCGAGACTCGAGTGAAACACACGTCAGTTTATGTTATCGGCCAAACGTGCGGGGAGACCAAAAGACAAAATTATTCAATTGATTTTTTAGTGTTTAACAACACATACAATATTTCAGTTGTATCACGACGGTGAATTTTAATGGTGGAAAAATTAAGAGTATACCCAAAGATTTGTAGAACTAAAAAAAAGTCTACACCAAACTAAAAAGTTTTGCATCGAGAAATAGAGATCTGGTCTACAAGGATTGCTTTATAAAAATATAAATCTGATTTATTAGATTGTTTGTTTTGTTGATATTGGTGTGAAACCGCATTGGTAGTGGAATGGTGAGCGTGCTCGCCTCGAGTGCAGTAGGTCGTGGGGTCGAGCCCCGATTGGATCAAACCAAAGACTATAAAATTGGTATGTGTTGCTTCTCCTCTAAGCACGCAGCATTAAGGAGTAAGAGCAAAGACGAGTTGGCTTGGTATCAGGATAATGTGTCCGAGTGATGTGACATGTCTGCCTACAGACTGTTGTTTCAGTGAGCTAGCACTATAACAAATCCAATTAAGCGTGTTGGTCTAGTAACAAGCGGACCTCACCATCATCTCATTGAAAATAACTTGTTCTCGCCATGATATTTATAGCCGAAAAATTGCTGAGTTGGCATTAAACAACAATCCCTCACTCACTCACTAGAATTGTTGACCTTCATTGTTTAAATTTACTTTTTAAAATTTATTAGATATACATTTTGTACTAGTTTTTATATTTGAAATTTACAGTTCCCAAATAATGTAAGTAGGAAGTAGGTTAATCCCCCCCAGGCATGAGTAACCTTGGCCGATATTGGCTATCCAGTTTAGACCCTTTGATTTACTTGTTACCAAAGACTTTTAAATTATTTGGCTTTCCAATCTTTTTACACAACATTGTCACTGACAATACAAATAATGATTACTAAAAAATGTAATTGTGAATAACTACTAAAGTACTAGTTTTCAATTATTTTCTAGTACCCCACTGTTGGTAGACCACCTCTGAACGGCTGTGCCATTTAGAGTATCGTAACTTAATTAAAATTCCTACAATTATCTCCTATTGTGTAAAACCAACACAAAACCTTTTCAATTTTTTTTTAATTTTCTGTAATATTTAATTTTCACTTCTCCGATTCAATACAAAAGAAAACGTCTTGCTGCTTAGGTTAGTCAACATTCACTGTTTTGTCAATACAATACTTCTTCATAAAATTATTTTCAATTGAACACTTAAATTAAATCATAAAAATTCTTTTACTTAAAATTGTTGAAATACTGAAACTTAATGACATGTCAAAATTACCCACAAAGATTTAACCGGAACCCCAAGGCATAAACATGTTACGATTGCATTCTAATAAATATATATTGGTTAATATATATGGTATTTTTATGTACAACAGAATTACAGGCCCCGCTTTTTCAGCTATACTGAGAAACATTAGCAGTTTTAAACAGAAACCGTAATTTTTAAATTTTATTGTTTACCTTAGAGCGGTATCAATGCTTGTCTGATCACTATCATACACAATTTTAGAAACTAATTGTGATACAAACATCAACAATAGCATTTCCATTATCAGTTTATGACCATAAATAGTGCCCTGATAATAGTAATTAAAACAAATAATGTTAGACTACGGTCTGTTCTCAAAGGACATTCAGTCATATAACTTTATAAGATTACAATCGCCATGTATATATCCGATGTCCCTCAGGCCACCACAATCCAATCTGTTCCTTGGTATAAATGCATGTCAGAAGATTGGTACATATGCTCTTTAGATAGAAACCATCGTTGATTCCATGTGACAACGGTTCATTTCTTTTAAATGAATACTCGTTATAAAGAATATTGTAAAAGTGCAAAATGCAAAAAATCACAACACAACGAAAATCAAACGAAATACAACTTTAATAAGTTTCTTTTACAAACTCGCGAAAAAAAAATTCAAATCCCACTCCTCTCCCAAAACAAACAACGCAAATCGAAGTAGTTGCAGTACTAATCCGATTTTATGGGGGCACTCTAAAATAGGGCTAGGGTTGGTGTTCAACGCTAATTTCAGTTGTATCGTGGCGGTCAGTTTTATTGGTGGAGGAAACCGGAGTACCCGGAGAAAACCACCGACCTGCCGCAGGTCAATGACAATCTTTATCCCATAATGTTGTATCGAATACACCTCGCTATGAGCGGGATTCGAACTCACAACTTTAGTGGTAATAGACACTGATTGCACAGGTAGTTGTAAATCCAACTACCATCCGATCACGACCACAACGGACCCTCCGATTCTATGGAACTATTTTAATATACATTATCTGAATAAACAAAATTATACTAGTATTTGTACATTGCGTAAAACACTAGTATTACTTTACAACAAAATACTATATAAAGTCACACAATACAAGACGACGACAGACGACAGCATTCAAATCGTGTGATTGGCTACATAAACTGGTCACTTGTATCTTAACACCATTGAGTGAGTGAGTGAGTGAGTGAGTGATTGTTGCTTAACGCCAACGCAGCATTTTTGCAGCTATATCATGGCGAGAACAAGTTAATTTTCAATGAGATGATGTTTAGGTCCGCTTTGTACTAGACCATTACGCTAAGGTGGATTTTTTTATAGTGCTAGCTCACTGAAGCATGTCGCCCCACTCGCCTCGGACACATTATTTTGATTCTGAGCCAACCAGTCTTTGCTCTTTCTCCTTAATGCTGTGTGCTTAGCGGAGAAACAACACATCTTATAGTCTTTGGTTTGACCCGATCGGGTCTCGAGTTCACACGATCTACCGCCCTCGAGGCGAGCACGCTAGCCATTGATACAACACTAAAATAAATTAAAAAAAAATAATGGAGGAATCCATTAATATGTAATCCCTGTTGAACAATGAGCAGTTTAAGACTGGTATGTACAAACCACCCCAACATTGTTTAACAATCGGAATTTATTTTGAGAGTGAGGCCTTCCTCGGACCACCCCAACGAAAAAGTTTAGTTTTCGTGATTTGTCTTTGTATTTGAATGTTTTATTTTTAAACAGTGGGCATTGTGTCTTAAAATCAAGCATGAGGTAAATTTAAATCCGCCTACGGTTTTAAAAACAGAAGGACAACAAACAAATATGATAATTAAATCTATTTTTGATCCACATACTTTACTATATCATGAAAAGTGACAAATTATAATTCTAATTCCTTATTTTGATAGATAATAAATTCGATAGAATAAGAAATATTTCTAATTCCGTTCGTATCTTTGTCTTTGAAATGTTTGCGGTTTCAAGTTGATTTTCTTTTTAGAAATAATCCCCTATTAAGATTACTTTCTTCTTCAAACTTTACTTTAACTCTAAATCCTTTTAAGAACAAATTCCCATTTATAGATTTGACTACTTAATTCAGGGATTTAAGAATAATCTTATTGGACCGGTCATTTATCAAATAAGGTATGTTCTTTAATCAACATTTGCTTAAAATTAAGCAAACACTCAAAATAGCTTTTTAAATAAAAGTACGAAAATAAATGAAGGAATGTGCCATGAACTAAGATAGAGGACACAGACACAAAGAGCTTCAACGACTAAGATAGAGGACACAAACACAAAGAGATTCAACGACTAAGATAGAGGACACAGACACAAAGCGTTTCAATGACTAAGATAGAGGACACAGACACAAAGAGCTTCAACGACTACGATAGAGGGAACAGACACAAAGAGCTTCAATGACTAAGATAGAGGACACAAACACAAAGAACTTCAATGACTAAGATAGAGGACACAGGCACAAAGAGCTTCAACGACTACGATAGAAGGAACAGATGCAAAGAGCTTCAATGACTAAGATAGAGGACACAGACACAAAGAGCTTCAACGACTACGATAGAGGGAACAGACACAAAGAGCTTCAATGACTAAGATAGAGGACACAGACACAAAGAGCTTCAATGACCAAGATAGATGACACCGACACAAAGAGCTTCAATGACTAAGATAGAGAACACCGACACAAAGAGCTTCAACGACTACGATAGAGGGAACAGACACAAAGAGCTTCAATGACTAAGATAGAGGACACAAACACAAAGAGCTTCAATGACTAAGATAGAGGACACAAACACAAAGAGCTTCAATGACTAAGATAGAGGACACAGGCACAAAGAGCTTCAACGACTAAGATAGAGGACACACACACAAAGAGCTTCAATGACTAAGATAGAGGACACAGGCACAAAGAGCTTCAATGACTAAGATAGAGGACACACACACAAAGAGCTTCAATGACTAAGATAGAGGACACAAACACAAAGAGCTTCAATGACTAAGATAGAGGACACAGGAACAAAGAGCTTCAACGACTACGATAGAGGGAACAGACGCAAAGAACTTCAATGACTAATATAGAGGACACAAACACAAAGAGCTTCAATGACTAAGATAGAGGACACAGGCACAAAGAGCTTCAACGACTACGATAGAGGGAACAGACGCAAAGAGCTTCAATGACTAAGATAGAGGACACAGACACAAAGATCTTCAATGACTAAGATAGATGACACAGACACAAAGCGCTTCAATGACTAAGATAGAGGACACACACACAAAGAGCTTCAATGACTACGATAGAGGGAACAGACACAAAGAGCTTCAATGACTAAGATAGAGGACACAAACACACAGAGCTTCAATGACTAAGATAGAGGACACAGGCACAAAGAGCTTCAACGACTACGATAGAGGGAACAGACGCAAAGAGCTTCAATGACTAAGATAGAGGACACAGACACAAAGAGCTTCAACGACTACGATAGAGGGAACAGACGCAAAGAGCTTCAATGACTAAGATAGAGGACACAGACACAAAGATCTTCAATGACTAAGATAGATGACACAGACACAAAGCGCTTCAATGACTAAGATAGAGGACACACACACAAAGAGCTTCAATGACTACGATAGAGGGAACAGACACAAAGAGCTTCAATGACTAAGATAGAGGACACAAACACACAGAGCTTCAATAACTAAGATAGAGGACACAGGCACAAAGAGCTTCAACGACTACGATAGAGGGAACAGACGCAAAGAGCTTCAATGACTAAGATAGAGGACACAGACACAAAGATCTTCAATGACTAAGATAGAGGACACAGACACAAAGAGCTTCAACGACTACGATAGAGGGAACAGACACAAAGAGCTTCAATGACTAAGATAGAGGACACAGACACAAAGAGCTTCAATGACTAAGATAGATGACACCGACACAAAGAGTTTCAATGACTAAGATAGAGGACACAGACACAGAGAGCTTCAACGACTACGATAGAGGGAACAGACACAAAGAGCTTCAATGACTAAGATAGAGGACATAGACACAAAGAGCTTCAACGACTACGATAGAGGGAACAGACACAAAGAGCTTCAATGACTAAGATAGAGGACACAGGCACAAAGAGCTTCAACGACTACGAGAGAGGGGACAGACGCAAAGAGCTTCAATGACTAATATAGAGGACACAAACACAAAGAGCTTCAATGACCAAGATAGAGGACACAGGCACAAAGAGCTTCAACGACTACGATAGAGGGAACAGACGCAAAGAGCTTCAATGACTAAGATAGAGGACACAGACACAAAGAGCTTCAACGACTACGATAGAGGGAACAGACGCAAAGAGCTTCAATGACTAAGATAGAGGACACAGACACAAAGATCTTCAATGACTAAGATAGATGACACAGACACAAAGCGCTTCAATAACTAAGATAGAGGACACACACACAAAGAGCTTCAATGACTACGATAGAGGGAACAGACACAAAGAGCTTCAATGACTAAGATAGAGGACACAAACACACAGAGCTTCAATGACTAAGATAGAGGACACAGGCACAAAGAGCTTCAACGACTCCGATAGAGGGAACAGACGCAAAGAGCTTCAATGACTAAGATAGAGGACACAGACACAAAGATCTTCAATGACTAAGATAGAGGACACAGACACAAAGAGCTTCAACGACTACGATAGAGGGAACAGACACAAAGAGCTTCAATGACTAAGATAGAGGACACAGACACAAAGAGCTTCAATGACTAAGATAGAGGACACAAACACAAAGAGCTTCAATGACTAAGATAGAGGACACAGGCACAAAGAGCTTCAACGACTACGATAGAGGGAACAGACGCAAAGAGCTTCAATGACTAATATAGAGGACACAAACACAAAGAGCTTCAATGACTAAGATAGAGGACACAGGCACAAAGAGCTTCAACGACTACGATAGAGGGAACAGACGCAAAGAGCTTCAATGACTAAGATAGAAGACACAGACACAAAGATCTTCAATGACTAAGATAGATGACACAGACACAAAGAGCTTCAATGACTAAGATAGAGGACACAAACACACAGAGCTTCAATGACTAAGATAGAGGACACAGGCACAAAGAGCTTCAACGACTACGATAGAGGGAACAGACGCAAAGAGCTTCAATGACTAAGATAGAGGACACAGACACAAAGATCTTCAATGACTAAGATAGAGGACACAGACACAAAGAGCTTCAACGACTACGATAGAGGGAACAGACACAAAGAGCTTCAATGACTAAGATAGAGGACATAGACACAAAGAGCTTCAACGACTACGATAGAGGGAACAGACACAAAGAGCTTCAATGACTAAGATAGAGGACACAGACACAAAGAGCTTCAATGACTAAGATAGATGACACCGACACAAAGAGCTTCAATGACTAAGATAGAGGACACAGACACAGAGAGCTTCAACGACTACGACATAGGGAACAGACACAAAGAGCTTCAATGACTAAGATAGAGGACACTGACACAAAGAGGTTCAATGACAAAGATAGAGGACACACACACAAAGAGCTTCAACGACTGAAATGGATGAAACAGACACATATAGTTTCAAGATAAAGTAAGATAAGAGGTTCAATGACTAAGATATAGATCGTTACAGAACTTCGACCTTTCCGAGTACGCAAAACTTATAACGGATCTTTAAGCCAAGATGTATTAAATACATATGGTAGTCCTTTATGCGGTTCGAATATCAGTAATTTGTTGGTTCGTGATTGTCTGTCCATGGAGGGTCCAACCAGGGTACTATATAACCTAGTTTAAAAATTCTAAAGATAACGAAGTGGAAACATGTACAGAAATCATTTCTTGGCGTATGAATAGCAAACATTTTAAAATGAAAAAATATTTTGTTATTGAAATAAATCAAAATATGATTACGTGCATAATATACAAGGTGTCTTCTCTAATAACCAAATGTTGGATTTCGCTGAAAAACATGATCATATTCGATTGTACATCTCGGATTTAGTCAACATAGACACGCAAGTTAAGCACACACATAGACTATGTTTCTTCCGTCTTATTGACTTTATCAATATAATCTTTCAATTAAGCTATTGAGAATTATTGTTTAAAGTCTATTTTTGTACTTCTGTAATTAAATAGTTGAAATAGTTCAGTATATATAACGAATATATATATATATATATACGTCTGAAAATTAAACCAAACAGTGTTAGAATTAGATTTTAGAGCTGTCAAATTTGTGTTCTTCCCTCGACGGAATTTGAACCCACACCATTGATACACTGCAGTACCATTCGCTTAGCCTTACGTCCAGTGCCCTAGACCACTCGACCACATCCACTCCCTATATATATAAAGATTCATAACGGAAATAAGCACGTACCGAGGTCATGATGGGCTTCTCGTTGTATATTAGTTAAGCACGTACCGAGGTCATGATGGGCTTCTCGTTGTATATTAGTTAAGCACGTACCGAGGTCATGATGGGCTTCTCGTTGTATATTAGTTAAGCACGTACCGAGGTCATGATGGGCTTCTCGTTGTATATTAGTATCATGTTTTTATTTGTGTAAAACACCAACTCAAAATTAAATGGGATTTCCAATTGAGCTTCGGACAAATTAGAGGATTTCTTTTCAAATATTTTTGTGCGAAAAGAAGCTAGATCATCAACATGACATGTTGTAAAAGTTATTAATGCTTTAAAAATAACTTTTTACAAAATTGAGAAACAATTTACATTGATCCTTGATCTTATGACCTTCATTAAGGTCAAAGTTTAACTAACTTTGGGGTGAAAACCCTGTTACCGATTAAAATTCTTTCTCAAATCTTTTGTAGTCTATTAAGGTTATATACCAACTTTCACATAAGTGAAGACGTATTGGTTCTATGACAAACTGTTTTGATATTTAATCAAATTCATTTTGCCACCTCCTTTTTTTTTGTCCTAAAAGTATTGTATTAAGGGCTGTCGCGATTAACGCCGGAAAGCTAATGACTGACGGGTATATCACATCAAGTCCCAATCCCTATAAGATGTCTCGCATACCCTTTTTAAACAGTTTTAATCACAATCGATGGAATAATAAAAAAAACCAAATGCATAATAAAACTATATGGCTTCTCATTGACGTAGGAGCCAAAACAGGAAGGGGGCAATTCCCCCTCTCACTTTATAAAGTGGGGTGGGGGACTATGTCTTTGCCACCACCAATATTTTGGCAAAAATTTAAGAAGAATCCGAAATTTTAGCATGGTAGCAAAAACATTATTGCCCCCATCCCCACCACTGTCCTAACCAGTCCTAAAATTTGCCCCAACACTGTCCGGTCCTCTCCTATAACGTGCCCCCTCCCATTTTCCGTCCACTCCAACGCCACTGAATGACAAAAATATTTTCTTACAACCGGACATAGAAGGCATTGACAAAGTAGAGGGTTCAATATCCGCTAAACAGTGAACTCAGTTTTTTCCAATTTAAATACAACTCGTGTCATTATTTGTTAACGAGAAATTAATTAATTGGATAACCGAATACCATTGGTGGAAAAAAATCCGATTTATGCTAAAAGTATTTACTAAAAGCATACCATTCACCTTCTGGTACGTAAATAACTGTCTTGTAGGTCCAATGAGTCCGTATGAAAACATACCATTCACCTTCTGGTACGTAAATAACTGTCTTGTAGATCCAATGAGTCCGTGTGAAAACATTCCATTTTAAAGTGGTTTTTGATTTATTGGACCATAATATTATTATAATAAACAAACTACAATTATTTTCATATGAAAATATATCAGTATATTTTTGTGTGAAAGGAAGTAACTTTATTTCTAATAATCTGAGATATATTCGAATGTGTCGAGGGAAGCCTGGTACAACAAATATACTTCTAAGAAATCGACTGGTAATGGCTTATTGTTAAGTTATAGACAACACTATTTTCTTTATGACCATTTACTGTTACACCGTCTAATAACTAATACGCGGGAGCTTATATGGGGCTTTGTCCTTCCAGGACCTGCCCGGGACCCTACATTGACCTTCGACTCCACATCTACAAAATGTGTGTCCCTTCAACATAAATTCCTGCATCCGCATGTGCAGTCAAATTAGGGAGAAAGCACGATCTTGATACATTCTCCTGTGCTCAAAGTTCATTTTAAGAATGAAGATATTTTAATAACGAAGATGCTATAAGATCAAAGCTTTCAATCTGAAAAGGGGACTATTAGAATAAGAATAAGAATAAGAATAAGAATACTATATTGACCAAATAAGGACCCACAAGGGGCATAGCAATTACAACGATTGACAATATGGAATACATGTACATGTACATACATACAATGTACATAATAACAACAATGAATATATGTTTATAGTTGCATCTAGTATATTATAAAAGTTAAAATAGCTTTTTCAAAGATTGTATGCTGGATTCGAGCGGGACTACAACTCACATACTTTAATGTGCGATGAGAACTGATTGCTCCATACTAAAAAGTCTATGTAAATTTTATACTAAACAGTTTATTAATGTGTTAATTTGAATGGAAATATTGTGTCCCATTCTATTCTACGGTTTTGCTGATTTTTCCGACAATTGTTTACATGGACTTAATGAAAAATAGCTTATATATGCCTTGTATACCGACATGTTTTTTTGAGCAATCTTGTAATCTTAAATATCTATAATATTGATTGATTGTGATTGCTTTTAGGAAAATAAAATTCTGGCTGGTAGGGACATAGTCAAACCCCCCAAGTTAAATTGTCGGTAACTTAAACATGAAGTGAACTACGGTATTTCAGTTATCATTCATGACGAGAACAAGTAAAACTGACCGCCACGATATAACTGAAATGTTGTTGAAAGTGACGTTAAACATCATAATCCCAAACTCCCTATCTTACTCTAGTGTATATTTATTTATCCTGCAATCATTACAATAGTATATGAATACAGGGGCGGATCCAGGATTTCAAGTTAGGAGGGGCGCACTTAAAAAAATTGCGCTGAGCGGAGGGAGGCGCGAAAATTTTTGGGGTATTTCGTGTGAAAAATCACGATTTTACGCCAAAAAATCATATTTTTTTTTCTAATTTTAGGGGGGGGGGGGGGGCGCACGCGCGCGCCGGGTGCGCCCCCCCCCCCCCCCCCCCCCACTGAATCCGCCCCTGGAATACATTTTTGCTTTATTTGTAAAGTATACAAATGTCATTCTCCTGATACCGATTGATGCAGAGCGAACGATTTGAAACAACAGTGAAGAGCGACGTGACAGATGATAGACACTATAGAAAACAATAGTAACGACGCTTGTTTACTCTCTTTTCAGTACAATTGGGCTGTTGTTTTAGTTATTTTGACATTGGACGATAGACACAATATAGATACATTGACGGTTAAAAAAAATATATTTCCACAAGTGGCGAATCATGCCAGTAGAAAAACTCACTGGGGGTTCGCCTTTCTGTCTGTATCCATTGCTTGAAGCGCGAACATTTTTTTTAATTTATTTTCCGACAATGTACATATATATATATACCTTCACATTTGTGGACCTACTTTCTGATATCACTTGACGAATTCATATCAAAATGCACACGACACTTAATTGCGGCTGAAGTGACCTTGTTATAATGTCATCTTGATACGTAAAACATAGAAAGGTTATGCATCCATTTTTTTTTATGAAATATTTTATGTAGTGGGTTAAATCATCATTTCAATATCCGTTTACAAATTCACACATCTATCAACATCTCATAAATTAAAGTTACCTTATTCACAGGTGTAACTTAATTGCCTGAAAGTCTTTGATGTTAAACTCATTAATCAAATTTAAGTCATTCTTAGGTGCATAATTTATTCAATGGAAACTGGTTTCTAATCAAAACATTATAATAAAATTTTTATAATATATGTTCTGTACTTTTTTACATACATTGTACATTATAATTAAATATAGTTCTGCACGTATCATCTCAATCATGGTGATCATGGTATTTCACAACGTGTAAACTAATGTATCATTTTTATTTTTTAATATCTACTATTTATCTTACTCAATCTTATTTTGTTTATTTTATCCGAAAGAGAATTAAAAAAGTGTTTAATTAAAAACAAGAAGATTTTTTTTGGATATAATTAAGGAATATTGGTGTTTAACGCTGTCAGTTATGATCGGTTGTTATGAATTATGCAGCGACGGAAAACGGAGGACTCGCGGAGAATACCATCGACCTTTCGGATGTCACATTGGCTTAAGTTATCGTATTTCGGTCGATCGGAAGTTGAACCCGCAAGCCTTCTTCGTTGGTGATAGGCAATGATTGCTTAGATAGATCCACGAAAATCCAACTACCGCACGATCACGGTCAAATAGAATCCTTAAGGAATCTATATTAGGTAATAAACGAAACTGATCTTCCTCGGAATTTTGTTTACATGTTTACAGATTTATTTATTTATTTGTCCCGTTTGAATAACGTTACTCTTTGTACACTGGGATTTCTATAATAGTTACTGTTATATTTTTATTAATATTAAAACCCCGTGTCCTCAGAAGACATTCACCTTTTCGAAGTTTATATATTCGGGATTAATTTTCGTTACGGTAAAGAGAGCAGACCATTCATAAATATGGAAATGGCAATGTTTGTGTCGAAAAGATTTCACGTCATAACACCCTTCAAACTGTAAAGGGCATGCGACACTAACTTATGAATCAAGTTATCTTACTTTTGTCAATATGTTTTCGACTCAGGATCAGTGCTAATTGTTATCACAGAAGTGTTGTGTTGATATCAAATCTCTTTCCCACTTGCTGTTTTATTGTTTCCACAAATCATAACAACAGGTGTTAAAACAGAAATGCGAGTTGGAAATGTACATCAGAATAAATATCAATTACTTGTAAAATTAGCGTAAAAGTCAGAGAGGACGAAAGTTCATTTTGTACTCAAAATGTCGTTTGTTATACAGTAATGTTTATGTATTCTTTACAAGGATGTGATGGACGGTAAAATGATTTGTTTACATTGTTTTTTTCTCTTCGTCAGATACAGTTGCTATGTGTTATGACGTTATTTATTTGAACAGAGAAAAATGTTTTATGAATTAACATTCATCATTTTTGTATAGGGGACATTATAAATTTTCAAATGATCTCAAGAAGTGAGATTCAGCACTTTAAATTGAGCATCAACGAAGCCACAAGAATGTTCCTCTATAATCAAATTATTTCGAGAACATACAACCCAAAAGCATCGAGAACATATACAGTGCTGTTCCATAATTTACCGGCAAAATTCAAGATGGCGGCATTCAAGCATCAAGTTTTGCAACCAATAAATTTATGAAAAAGGTGCTTACCTTTACTCAATACTTTGTCATTTCTCCCTTCACCTTCAATACTTTGCGTAAGCGCTTTGGAATCGAATGATAAAGTCCTTGAATGTAGTCCACACTGAGATTTTCCCAAATGTCTTTGATGGCCGCTGACAATTCATCGGCAGTGTTCAATACTTCAACTCTCTGCTGCAATCGTATTTTCAGTTTTAGCCACACGTTCTCGATTACGTTTAAGTCGGGTGACTGTGCAGGCCACTCGAGGCAATTTATATGGTTCTCTTCTTTATAGTTTTTAACGTCGTTTGCCCGATGTATGGCCCGGGAGCGTTGTCGTCCTGAAATAAAGTCCTGCTCTGGAAAATGTCTCGCAATCACAGGCCATAAGTTGTCCTCGAGAATTTCAATGTATTTATGTCTATTTATCGTGACATTCACTGTCGTAATTGTCCCCACACCGTAGTGTGATATGCATCCCCAGATCATGACCGAACGTTTTCTCTGGGCCGGTGGACAAACACAATCTCTGGACTCGGCCTCGTCCTTTTTCCGCCAAATATAAATCCGATTATTGTTTCCAACGACCACCTGACTTTCGTCTGAAAATATAACTCTGTCCCACTGACCTTCAATTCCCCAATGAAGCTTTTCTCGGGCTCATTTCACACGCTTTTTCCTGTTAACCTCTCTGATCCTGACTTTCTTCTTTACAACTCGCCTGATGTAACCTTCTTGATACAAGGAACGCTGAACTGTTCTTTTAGACACCTGAGTCTCTCTATTTTCATTAAATCTTGTTGTCACGTCCTTCAATGGGGTCTTACGGTCGCTCCGAACTAGCCCAACAAGCCCCCCTGTGTCTCTCGTCCAGCAAACGATGACGTCCTATATGAGGCTTGTTTTCCACGAATCCTCTGCGCTTAAAACGAACAACTACATCCGAAACCGTTCCTCTAGGAATATTCAAGGTATCTGCAATCTCCTGTAGTTTATGACCACTATTACGCATTTCTTCGATCACAATTTTGATGTCATTTACGTTTTCCAGCCATGATGAAAATATCAACTTTTTGCCCTAACATAGCAGACGACAGGTTTATTTCCGGTCTTACAGTGTGTTGCGGGGCACAATGTTGTTCTCTGTAAATCCTAATGTGTTGCGGGGCACAATGTTGTTCTCTGTAAATCCTACAGTGTGTTGCGGGGCACAATGTTGTTCTCTGTAAATCCTACAGTGTGTTACAGGGCACAATGTTGTTCTCTGTAAATCCTACAGTGTGTTGCGGGGCACAATGTTGTTCTCTGTAAATCCTACAGTGTGTTGCGGGGCACAATGTTGTTCTCTGTAAATCCTAGTGTGTTGCGGGGCACAATGTTGTTCTCTGTAAATCCTACAGTGTGTAGCGGGGCACAATGTTGTTCTCTGTAAATCCTACAGTGTGTTGCGGGGCACAATGTTGTTCTCTGTAAATCCTAGTGTGTTGCGGGGCACAATGTTGTTCTCTGTAAATCCTACAGTGTGTTGCGGGGCACAATGTTGTTCTCTGTAAATCCTAGTGTGTTGCGGGGCACAATGTTGTTCTCTGTAAATCCTACAGTGTGTAGCGGGGCACAATGTTGTTCTCTGTAAATCCTAATGTGTTGCGGGGCACAATGTTGTTCTCTGTAAATCCTAGTGTGTTGCGGGGCACAATGTTGTTCTCTGTAAATCCTACAGTGTGTTACAGGGCACAATGTTGTTCTCTGTAAATCCTAGTGTGTTGCGGGGCACAATGTTGTTCTCTGTAAATCCTACAGTGTGTTGCGGGGCACAATGTTGTTCTCTGTAAATCCTAGTGTGTTGCGGGGCACAATGTTGTTCTCTGTAAATCCTACAGTGTGTAGCGGGGCACAATGTTGTTCTCTGTAAATCCTACAGTGTGTTGCGGGGCACAATGTTGTTCTCTGTAAATCCTAGTGTGTTGCGGGGCACAATGTTGTTCTCTGTAAATCCTACAGTGTGTTGCGGGGCACAATGTTGTTCTCTGTAAATCCTAGTGTGTTGCGGGGCACAATGTTGTTCTCTGTAAATCCTACAGTGTGTAGCGGGGCACAATGTTGTTCTCTGTAAATCCTACAGTGTGTTGCGGGGCACAATGTTGTTCTCTGTAAATCCTAGTGTGTTGCGGGGCACAATGTTGTTCTCTGTAAATCCTACAGTGTGTTGCGGGGCACAATGTTGTTCTCTGTAAATCCTACAGTGTGTTGCGGTTACTTGAACAGCCGAGAGTAGATAACTCCAGCGCGGGGTCCAATTGGGAAAAATTGGTTCAATTGGCATAAGGCCGGCCCTGCCAACAGAGGTCACTAAATAATTCACTTCTTCAATTTTAGATATTATTCGCAAAAATAAGTCAAATATAGTGGGCTGTCTACGGTCTGTACGCCTAAACCTAAAGGCTTTCTAGAATATATGTTGTATCTTGACTCGATTTCGCTCGAGGTTCATCTTTCTTATTGCAACTTTTAAAGAATACAGGTCAAATTTGCTTGTTAACTTACATCTTATTCCTTTTTGCAAATGTAAAAAGAAATATGCCAATATGAATGGATTCTAGACAACGAGATTCATTTGACTAAATATCAGATTTGTCGGATTCCATGTTCTTCTATGCTATGGTATATTGGAGATGCGAAAATGTCAAAATTGCGATATTCGAAAATCTGCATTCTCATTCAGTGAAAAGGAATGATCTTCCATGACAAATTGCAGATACAGTAAGACTTCATTGGTCTTAGCTAGACGGTCACAGACACTAGACATTACATCAATAAAAGCAAAAGCTAATACAGTTGAGCCTGACTACACAGAGCACTTTTTGGACTATCATTTTTATTTTTGTTCGGACAGTATATAGACAGGAATCGAAATATATACATTTGTAATACAACTCATTATCCGTATAAATCTAATACATGTATACAGTAGGCCTACAGTAGATGCAGCATTTTTGGTATTAACGCCACTTTCAACAATATTTCAGCAGTTTTGACCATTTGAAGATTTTTTTTTTTTTTATTAATGACAACCATCTTTTAATGCAGGTCAGTGGTGTCAAATTCGATAATTAAACCAAGGATTTAAATAGTAGAACTCTACTATACACATAGTAAAAATCAGTCCATAAAACAGGGCATATTTTTATCTTATAAAATAGTGCAAGGGGAGTAATCCAAGTTACCTATGTTTACTGGTACCAGAGATTGAATAGAAACAAAATCAGTTTATTGTTATTCTTCCACATTTCCTGAGACGGCTAAAGATCGAAGATGCAGCCTCTGAATTTATTAATTCGCGGACCCTCCACAGACCCAGTTCATGATTTAATAAGTTCTGAGAAATATATAGAATCATTAGGTTTGTTATAATATCATAATTAACCTTCTATTAATGCTGTTTACTATAAATAAAGTAGTAAATAATGGGTTGGTTTAAAACCAGGACAGGTATTTTCAGTACGTTTATAGGTATAACTTTTGAACGGAATGAGATATTTTCATGATGTAAACTCCATGATAAAGAAGAGATTAAAGGCTTTAATTTGATATTAAGTTTTAATTATTTTTTTTCATTGGATACCCTAAATCGTGGCATGACAGTATTTTTCAATGGCGGAAATGACGATAATTTGCATCAAAATATTTGTTTTGATCACGTATAACTCTTTTAAATCAAATGTCTGTCAAATAAATGTTACACCATTTTAAAGCTTATATCTCAAGGATTAATAATATGTATAGTTTATTATTTTTGGATAAATACTTTTTGAGAAATCGTGGCAGGACAGTGGACAATTCAGCTTCAAAATCGGACATTCAGCATGTCATTTCTTAAAAGGGTACCGGGTCGTTTCGCACCGGGTAGATTCGCCCCACTTATTTGCTATTATTAGCTCACCTGACCCTTTGGTCAGGTGAGCTATTGTCACCACTGAGCGTCCGTCGTCTGTCCGTCCGTTAACTTTTCACATTTTAATCAACTCCTCTGAAGCCACTGGGCCAATTTGAACCAAACTTTGGTGGAATGGTCCTTGGATGGCCCCTTCCAAAATTGTGAACAAGTCTTACAACATCCAAAATACGAATATTTGCAATGATATTTCATTTTTTAAAGCACTATTAATAAATGAGGGCGAAACGACCCGGGGCGAAAGGGAATCGGGGCAAACGGGAATAGGGGCGAAACGACTCACGGGGCAAACAGGATTCGGGGCGAAACGACCCGAATTCCTTAAAAGTAAAAGCAAATTTCCGAAAATTGTGAGATGTCTGTCAAATTATTTTTATATCATTGTAAAGCTGGTATCATAAAGATTATATATATATTTAGTTTATTAATTTAGGGTGAATAGTTTTTGAGAAATCGTGGCTGGACAGTCGACTATTCATTGCAAATATCGAACATTCGCTATATCAATTTTAAAATGTAAATCCGAATTTCTAAAAAATGTTCAGTGTCTGTCAATGCAGTGCATGCGTAAACACCCCTCCTCTTGTCCCACATATATAGTGGCAGGTACTAGACACTCCATACATAGGTTCACATGGCTGTAGTGCCAGAGCCAATGGTATACACTGTAAATATTTTTTTCATCCGATCTCCTAAAAAGACCGTTATTTTCAGTGAATTTGGGTTAATATTTGTCACAATTTTACAGCATATATATTGCAACTACCGGTCCCCAATCTTTAGATGAAGGGGATAACAATCTAACTTCTAAAATCCTGGCCCTTGGGTAGACATCATGAAACTAACAACACTTTAGGTGGGTAATAGCATGCACAAATCCATTTTGAGTGATGTACATGTTGCATGGTCACTAATTAGAAGCCAGCGACACTAACCACTTGTCCACCAAGGTTCTATTTTCTTTGAATACATGTATTGATGATTAAATGATACAAAAATCTATTTGAAATATCAGTTGTGATTTTTGTATCCATAGAGTAATGCATGGTTTTCAACTAGCAGATTCGACCTTCTCAGCTAGTAGGCAGTTTACTACGACCATTCATCAATTTTTTTCGTTTAAGTTGGTGTAATTTCTGTGACAGTAAATGTATGAACTTATAATATGAACTCTTTTGAGTTATAACAAATCTGTGTAGATTTTTATAGTTTGTTTATCATTTCTGTATGAAAATGTATAAAAATTATGAAAACAAGTTGTACATTTGTATTGTGACAATGTCTTTTATAAAATGTAACCTTTTTGTGTAGATCTGATCTAGGTTTTGTGGTTTAGGTTGTTGCTGTTTAACTCCACTTTCAACAATATTTCAGTTATATCGTAGAGGCAAGTTTTATTGGTGGACGAAACTTGAGTACCCAAGTATCGCAAGTAATTGACAAACTTTATCACATAATGTTGTTTCGAGTACACCTCGCCTGAGCAGGTTTCAAACTCACAACTTCAGTGGTGAAAGGCACTGATTGCATAGGTATTGGTAAGTTTAAATCCAACTACCATACGATCACGACATAGATCTGATAACAATAGACGCTATTGCAGGCCATATTTGAACATTGGCCCCTCTTGATAATGATGGTGTCTAGTTATACTGATATCTACCCAAGCAATCAGTGCCCATAACCACTACAGTTGGGAGTTCAATTCCCACCATGATTAAAAGTACTGTACTTCGTACAACTATATGAGATAAAGTATCTCTGTGATTTGCACCAGGTCAATGGTTTTTTAGCTCACCTGACCCAAAGGGTCATGTGAGGTATTGCCATCACTTGGCATCCGTCCGTTAACTTTTCATATTTTAATCTACTCCTCTGAAACAACTGGACCAAATGGAACCAAACTTGGCAGAAAGCATCTATATAAGGTCCTCTATAAAGTTTCTTCATTTCGTCCCATTCCGCCAACAAATATGGCCGCCAAGGGCAATTCTTGTTTCTGATTGGCTAATGTTAAAAAAATCTTCCCCTCTGAAACTGCTTGGCCAAATGGAGCCAAACTTGGCAGGAAGCATCTATGTAAGATCCTCTATAAAACTTCTTCATTTAATTCCATTCGGCCAACAAACATGGCCGCTGTTACTAAAAATAGAACATAGGGTAAAATTGCACGTTTTTGGTAACAACTCAAAAACCGTTAATAATATCAGAAATCTGACATAGGTAAAAATGATCAGCACAGGAAGATCTAACTACCCTGAAATTTTGAAGAAAATCTGATTACCTATCTTGGAGTTATTGCCCTTTTTTCGTCAAATTTTCAAAATTTTAATACTTTTCTTTTTTTATTTCGAAAACTATAAGAGATAGACGTTAAGTTTAAACAGCAAACATGTGCAGCATGTCAAGATCTACATGCCCTGCAATTTTGAAGTAAATCTGATTACCCGTCTAGGAGTTATTGCCCTTTTTAATTTATAATTTTTTTAATTTAAACATTTTTGTCTGATATTTCAAAAACTATTAGAGATAAAGGTTAAGTTTAATTGCAAACATGTGCAGCATATTAAGATCTACCTACCCTGTAATTTTGAAGTTCAATTTGAGTACCCAATTTGGAGTTATTGCCCTTTTTTTGTCAAATTTTCAAAATGTTAATACCTTTTGTCCTTTATTTCAAAAACTATAAGAGATAGATGTTAAGTTTAAACAGCAAACATGTTCAGCATGACAAGATCAACCCAGCCTACAATTTTAAAGTAAATCTGATTACCCATCTTGAAGTTATTGCCCTTTTTTCATCAAATTTTAAAAATGTTAATACTTTTCATCCTTTATTTCAAAAACTATAAGAGATAGATGTTGAGTGTAAACTGAAAACATGTTCAGCTTGTCAAGATCTACATGCCCTGCAATTTTGAAGTAAATCTGATTACCCGTCTAGGAGTTATTCCCCTTTTTTCATCATTTTTTAGCTCACCTGACCCAAAGGGCCATGTGAGGTATTGCCATCACTTGGTGTCCGTCGTCCGTCCCTTAACTTTTTCATATTTTAATCTTCTCCTCTGAAACAACTTGGCCAAATGGAACCAAACTTGGCAGTAAGCATCTATGTAAGGTCCTCTATAAAGTTTCTCCATTTCGTTCCATTTGGCCTATAAACATGGCCGCCAAGAATAATTCTTTTTTCTGATTGGATAATGTTAAAAAAATCTTCTCCTCTGAAACAGCTTGGTCAAATGGAGCCAAACTTGGCATAGATGGTCCCTGGGTGTGTCCCTTTTAAAATTGTATCCGACAGCCCCACCCTCCATTCAAGATGGCTGCTGTTTTTTAAGGTAATGATTATCTCACTTTGAAATTTGCTTCAGTATCATTCTATTGTCAGGTGAGCGATACAGGCTCAGTGGGCTGAGCCTCTAGTTTCTGGGTGTTTTGGTTTCTTTCACCATTAAAACTGGCTGCCATGATATAACAGAAATGATTGATTTTTTTTATTGATTTGATTTTTGGTTTTTTAACGCCACTTTCAACAATATCTCAGCTATATTATGGCGACCAGTTTTAGTGGTGGAAGAAGCAGGAGTACCCGGAGAGAACCACCGACCATGGGCAAGCAACTGGTAAACTTTATCACTTGCATCTGCGAGTCGAGTGCACCCTTTTTTGTAATTTACAAAGCAGGGTGCGAACCCACGCCGTATTGGTGATAGGCTTGTATGAGTTGTTAGATCCAACGACCTAACTCATTGAGCCACCCGGGCCCTAACAGAAATGTTGTTGAAAGGGACGTTAAATACCTACAACTTAAACTAACCTAACTTCCCATAGGTAAATGTGTGAACGAGTGAGTGATTGTTGTTCAACACCAAATAAGCAATTATTCAGTTACCGTAAACGGTCTTCTATTAACCGTATTGGTGAATAATCAGCATCCCCTTTTGCTCCCAAAATCTCAGGAGAAAAAAACTTAAAATCTGGCAAGGAAAATGTGTAATGCAATGTATTTGCTTATTCTCCGCAGAGTAGAGCGACATGTCTATACGTGAACCGTTGTTTCTGTGATCTAGCACTATAAAGATCAAATTAAGCATGTTGGTCTTAGTGGTCTAGTACAAAACAGACATCATCATGATTTCATTGAACATGGCAAGAACAAGTTATATCCAGGTCTGTGGTTTTCTCCACCAATAAAATAAACTGCCATGATATAACTGAGATATTGTTGAATGTGGCGTTAAACATCCTAAGCTTAATCCAAAACTGGATTTAATCAAGTATATTTACCTTGAAATTTACATTTAATATTTTTTTATTTTTAGAAAAAAAACTGAACAAAGTAAAAGGAAAACAATCAAAAGAACCAACTGCCAAAGACATGATATCAGCACTCGGGAAGGTAAAAGAAGATCAAATGCATCATTTAATGGCCAGTCCACAAGTCTCTGTACCATGTGATCAATGTCTAGAAGATTCTGTTGTAAACAAAACTCATTCTGGGAAACAGCAAAACATGGAAGAAATAGTGGCAATAATTTATCAAGATGCCTTGTCTAAAGAAAAGGATGAAAATGATGATGAAAAGGGATAGTGTAGCATTGCATTGTTATTATTCTCAAATTAATGTATAAACTATTCATTTGTTAATTACTGGTATATTGAATTTTTGGTTTTCTTTAATAAAGAAAATTAAATTTCATTTTTTTCCAATGAATTGCTTATATTTCTGAAAAAGAATATCAAAATGGTAATTGAGACCATCCACTTTGTGGCTGGTATTGAAACAACTTCCTGCTCATGGTGAGGTGTACTTGATATAACATTATGTGATAAAGTTTGTCAGTGACTTGCGACAGGTCAGTGGTTTTCTACCGTTGCTCGGGATTCTTCCACCAATAAAACTTACCGCCACGATATAACTGAAATACATTTGTACTGTTAAAAGTGTCGTTAAACACCATAACCCTAACCCCTGAAACAGAACTATTCAGCCATACATCTTTATTCATTTCAGTATCTTTGCATCTAGTAAATAAATATATATGTTTTTTTTCCATTGTGTGATGACTTTTTGAGATTTCAGACATATTCTCAAGAATACCAATATTGGCATTGTACAACATCTTCAAGCTCAGTCTTTTTCTTTATATTTTCTCCAATTCTTTTGCAAAGGCTCTATTTTAGACCAAATTTATATGCTGTTGTCTGTAAATATGTTTCTCCTGGTTTCAGTACTGTAGAGGGGAATTGCCTCTGATGAAGACAAAAAATGGTAGCAATATTGAATTAAAATTAAAAGTTTTTAACTGGTATGGTATGGCTAAAACATAAATTTTCTGATAAAATAAATGAAAATAAAATCTTGAAATATTCATTTTGTGGCAAATGGCATGTAAAAAAATGAACATTATTTAAATTGATTTTTATTATCATTATCAATAAATATCACATCAACTTTAAAATAGGTATTTGCAGGAAATTTTAATTATTTTGTGAATGTGAATGTGCAAAGGATCTATTTGTTCATGTTTTAATTGGTTTTGTCTTTCATGTTAATTGTTGATATTTCTATCTTGTGACCACATCGGTGGTATAATGGTTAGCATGCTTGCCTCGAGTGCAGTTAATCATGGGTTCAAGCCCCGGTCGGGTCAAACCAATGAATATAAAATTGGTATTTGTTGCTTCTCCGCTAAGCACGCAGCATTAAGGAGAAAAAGCAAAGACTGGTTGGCTCGGAATCAGGCTAATGTGTACGAGTGGAACTACATGTCTATCCATGGACTGTTACTTCAGTGAGCTAGTACTATAATAATATAATAAGGGTGTTGGCCTAGTATAAAGCAGATCTCATCATCATCTCATTGAATATAACTTATTCTCACCATGATATAGCTGAAAAATTTCTGAGTTGACGTTAAACTACATATCACTCAATCTACTTACATTGTGAGGGCTGTCTGGATAGTGTTGAGCTTCAAAACAGAATCCATTAAATTCATCATAATGGGCCCCTCCTTTTCCTTTTTCATTCAAATAAAATCCAGTGTAGAATTGGATACCAGGTTCAGTACTATAAACTTCCAGCTGCCGACCACTAGCTATGTCATAAATTCTAAAACAAAAAAATCAAACCTAAAGTAAGGACATGAAGTTCAGGGCTTTCAAAGGTTTTTAAAGTAGGTGCCTACAATGAGAAAGTAGGCGGCTATTTGTGTTTTTTGCTTATGTAAAAAAACGGTCAAAGTAGGAGGCTCAAGACCTTTAATAGCAGGTGGAATATAGCCGGCTTCCACCTACTTTTGAAAGTCCTGGAAGTTAGGGACCAACCATTTAACATTTAGAGGGTAGGGCTATGTTTTTCCCTCCCAAGACAGTCACATGAAACAAAAATCAGATTTCTTTTTTTCAAGTTCTATCAAAATCTCTCAATGAAAACTGCAGGTCAGATAAAAAATTTTTGCATCTTTTATGTCAATTTATATTTTTGGAAAAAATTTGGCAACAGGATATCTAAAAATTAAAGAATAAAAACATAGCCCCTCCCACACTCCCCACCCCAAAAAAAAGAAAGAAAAGGAAAAGTTAAATAGTCATTCCCTTTGTTTGCACATGTATATGTAATCTCAATAGATACTGCAACAATAAAGGTATGACAAAATAGAACACGATGAACAAATATAACCTATAATTTAAAAACATGGAGAGTTATGAAAATTAAAATTTATAATTATGATGCATCTACTTTCATTTGCCATATTAAACATGTTTTAAATAAGTCCATTCCATTCAACAACAAGTTCAAAATTATTTTCACGGTCGAGTTTACAAGTATACATTGATTAGAACACTATATGGCTGTTTTGTATTTGTCATTTTGTTGTGATGACAGTATTTGTAATAACTTTCTGATAGTCATGAATAAAACATGTAGTATTGGCTTATTAAGAGGCTATAGGTATTCTCATCTTATAAAGGATTAATTGAGATGAACAGCGATGAATGAAATTGTTGTTCCTTAAATGAACCACTTCAGAGGTGCAATGGTTAGCATGCTCTCCACAAGTGTGATAGATCATGGGCCGAGCTCCTGTCTGATCAAAACCAAAAACTACAAAATTTGTATTTGCTGCTTCTCCGCTAAGCAGGCAACTTTAAGGTGTAAGAGCAAATCTGGTTGGCTCGGACTCTGGATAATGTGTCTGAGAAGAACGACATGTCTACCTGCGGACTTGCTTCAGTGAGCTAGCATGATAAAGATCCAATTAAGCGTGTTGGTCTAGTACAAAGCAGACATCATCATAATTTCATTGAATTTCACATGTTCTCACCATGATATAGCTGAAAAATTGCTTCATTTGGCATTAAACAACAATCACTCTCTCACTGTTCCTTAGCAGTTGAATTTTGTATGAGGTTTAGAACGATTCATATTCACTAATATGCATATTTTCTGTTCAATAATTTGATTAAAAACTCATGTTAAAACTACATTTGCTCTGATCTCAATTCCCAAACCCAAGGAGATGTTCCTTGAATTACACTGTACTCACTTGGCACGTAATTTTTTCCACCCAGCATCACTAAAACAGAAACAATGGTCAAATCCAACATTTCCGGGAACCAATGAGATCACATCCTTTAATTTTTTTGGTTGATTGAGATTCATGACTGTTCCTTCAACTGTAACTGGTTCACCTGAAAGTTTATAAAAAAAAATAGTGTGTACTGTATATGAACATTGCTCACAAATGTAAATGTTTGTTTGATGGTGTTTAACGCCACTTTCAACAATATTTCAGTTGTATTGTGGTGGTCAGTTTTGTTGGAGGAGGAAACCGGAGACCCGGAGAAAACCACTGACCAGTCGCAAGTCATTGAAAACTTTATCACATAATGTTGTACACCTCGCCTTGATCGAGATTCGAACTCACAACATCAGTGGTGATAGGTACTGATTGCATAGGTAGTTGTAAATCCAACTACCATACGATCACGGCCACAAAGGCCCCTCCATCTCTCTTGATAATTGCTTGAAGTACAAATGTACATGTACTAAACATGCAACAAAAATATTGCAGTTCTTTTACTCCAAAATTCAGTTTCATTATAAAAACATTTTCACTAGAACATACACAAAATATAATTTTAATTATTTTCTTAAATATGTTTTACTATGAATGGAAATGGCCACCATTTTAACAAAAAAACTAACCTGGGATCCCGGTAGATATTATGTACTATGTGGATAGCAATTAATAGTCCTTAATACAACATTGGACTTTTGATTCTGATGGCCTATGGTCCTTTATTTATAATCTATACACACTAAACATTGGAATTATGATTCCGACAGCCTATAGTACTTATAATCTATATACATTACCTGTAGGAATGGATACATCATTTATTGGGAGATATTTGTCAGCATATAATTCTACAGTGTGCTCCAATACATCACCAGTCCCCTGATAAAACAAAACTATATTTAAAATCAGGTATTTGTCAATTTATGGTGGGGTGGTATTTATGATATAGTAAACACAATATGTACCAATTTTCTGTCTCCTATGAATAATTTGTATTTACATGTAATTTCCAGTGCTTATATTATGACAATCTGTTTTTATTGGATCATCTTTTATATATTTAATAAATATGAAAATGACTTGTCATATGGTAATATCTTGGACTGTTTTTATTTTAGTTTTTGTTTAATAGCTATGAAATTCAAATCCATGCACCAGAAAATAGAGACAACCAACAAAAAGTGTTTTATTATTTAAAAGTATTTCATATTATCACTTTTTATTTCAGTGTGCAATTATTTTAATGACTTTGTTCTTTTTTTATTTTTTATTTCAGTGTGTAATTATTTTAATGACATTGTTCATTTTTTATTTCAGTGTGTAATTATTTTAATGACATTGTTCATTTTTTATTTCAGTGTGTAATTATTTTAATGACATTGTTCATTTTTTATTTCAGTGTGTAATTATTTTAATGACATTGTTCATTTTTTTTATTTCAGTGTGTAATTATTTTAATGGCATTGGTAATTTTTTATTTCAGTGTGTAATTATGTTAATGATATTGTTCATTTTTTATTTCAGTTGTATTTTTCAATAAATTTTGATGTGTATAATTTGAATTTTGAGATATTGGTGAAATTTAAATATTATTTGTGACCCTAATATATCTTTATTTCCCACTAAATGATATATAGGTAGGTATAGACTAGATAAGTACATATTAAGTAGTATTTACAATATTTACAAATTAGTAGATAAATAATGGTTGGTTTGTTTCAGCTCCATTGAAAATACCCCTTTTCTATTACCCTTTATAAATTTGCATGATTTAATGAGCTCAATTTTTTTTTGAAGTCGTAAGGTTTCTGAATTTTAACTTTATTCACAGGTGCCTCTGTTGACTTATCTATTTTCAATCAAATTTCTTTATCATAAAGAAAAAGGAAAACAGGATGAAATAATAATGAAATTTTTATTGAAAATGAATAATATGTAAGCAAAAAGTTAAAGAAATTTTTATTGAAAATGAATAATATGTAAACAAAAAGTTAAAGAAATTTTTATTGAAAATGAATATGTAAAACAGAAAGTTAAAGAAAAAAAAGGGGTTAATTCCGTGCCACGTTAGCCTGTGACTTTAGTGACCATTTTTTTGTTTAACTATCCTAGTGACATAGATTCAATATTAATTGTGGCATGATCTAGCTGGGTGTAAAAAAACAGGATACATGTATACAACTTTTTGTAATAACTATATTACCTGGCCAGCCAGATTAAAATAAGCATGGTTTGTGAGATTAATGACAGTGGTCTTTGTAGTTGTGGCTGTATAATGGATTATTAATTGATTTTCTTCTGTTAACATATATGTGACAACAACAGTGACTTCTCCAGGATAACCTTCCTCCATATCAGCACTGACATACTTCATGGCTAGTATACCATCATCTTCCGAAGCTTCCCATACTTTCTAATGAAAAACAAAGAATTATATGTTTCAACAATGTGATCAGATAGCATCTTCGCCAGACAGGGGTTACCATCAGTGCCGTCTTAACGCATGGACACGAGCATAGGGGCTCATGCTAATCTAGGTATGTTGTATATGGCATGTTATTTAATGCTTAAACACTGATTTTGTTGGAAGTACCAATACAATAAATATATGTTTAATTTTATCATTTTATCAGCAATTACAGTTTTATTCCTGTGAGTGTTTGTTTAGGTGGGAGCCCAACTGTACTGCTTTAACTGGGGGGGGGGGGGGAGCTATAATGCTGTTAAGACAGCCCTGGTTATGATCCACCTAGGCCTCCTCTCCTTTTCTGAACATGAGGTGTAGTGGATCGAAACTCTTGTCTACTGGAGATGGTCATTAGAGCTTGTGTTGTATGTATATTATGTATGGACTCTAAATAAAACTTTTAATTTATTTGAAAAAAGGTAGTAGACAATTTTGCAAGCTGTGGTTGCCTATTTACACATAATTTCCGGCACTATTTGTTTTAAATTTCTTTTTACATAATGTAAGGACCAGTTCACTTGTGAAGTGACTGATATTATTTGTCATCACAACAGACAGGCAGATGTTGACTTTTGACATTCTGAACAAGTTTTATATTATATTGGCAGTTAGTTGTCATTTCTGACAGGTATTTAAATACACAATTACATTCATTTAGGCGTAATGCTTGCTGCAGAACCGTAGTTCTAGACAATCTTTGACGGATCATAAAAAAACCAAAAGACCGTTACAAGCTACGTTCCACAGATAGGTGTAATGCATGTACACACATACCTTATCAAACCCAAATTTTCCACCATGTAAAGAATTTGGTCCATTATTTACTTCGAGATTATATGTCTTGCCTTCCAATTCAAAAGTTCCATTTGCTATTCTGTTTGCATATCTACCAATAATTGCACCAAAATATGGACCATTTGTACTATATCCTAAAATAATATAAGCATTTAACTTGTATGTCATTACAACAGAAATGTTGTTTGATATGCCACATTGAAACTGGCGTATTTTTAAAGCATTTCTGTAACTTATGGCTAAAGTTGAAAAACAAACATTGGGAAAAGAACCACTTGTAACCTGTGAGTAATAAAACCAGCTGCAACAAACACTTTTCGAATATTTCCCAAACTCCTATTTTTGCTTTTATACCATAATGTTAACAAACAGTCAATCTAAATTAAACTTAGATCTTGAATCCCTTCCCACTTTTCTTGATGGGTAACATATTCGAAAAGAGTGGGAGCAATTCAAGATTTAATTTTAATTAGATTAACAATGATATTATATCTGGCTTACCACAAGGTGTAACATACATAAGGGTTTGGGCATTTTAGAACATTGTTATAAATAGGCCCTATGTTGACGATTTTTCACCCTAGATGTCCTGAAGTTAAGCACTCATTATGTTTAATAATTTCGAGTTTAACAAATAATACTAATATACAGAACGACACGCAACTTTGAATATTATTTGAGTAATTGTGATTTTATTTTATTTTTTTATATAGAAAAACTGACATCAGATTCCAATTTAAAATACTTCTAAAAAGAAGAAAATGATGAAAAACGTTTTTTTAAGAGAAGCTCAGAATATGATGAGTTCGTGGTATCTATGCTTTTTGTTGCTTAGAAGAGATCCTACTTATCTTAATTTGAGAAACAAAAACTGTAATTTTAAATGTCATCAGAACTATATAAGACACATTTACTTCCACCGGAGGCGGTGCTTCTCCCTTGATCCCCATTAACATCGTTGGGGCTCTGCCGCTGGGAGAATTCCCCCAATTTTTTTTCCTCAAACTTTTGCCTGGAAGAAATTTGAGCATACCTACGGCCATGACATAAAAGCACAATTATCATATCCTACCTGCCAAGGTGTCGTATCCCAGTGCAATGTCATCTACTCGTCCATTTTTGTCTGGTATATAGATGTTTGTGATGATTCCACCTAAATTTATGATCTGTATCTTGATATTATTTTTATTTTCAAGGGTATATCTAAAAATAATACAATACAATAACAAATATGATATCAAATTCTAATTCAAATTTGTATTGCCATTAATCCAACAGAATTTTGACAAACAAACAAACAAACAAACAAAGATCATTAAAGCAAGGTAATGTCATTACACATTAATACATACTGTATTGTACATCTAATATCGTATATTATGGATTCTCTGTGTCCAGTTCTAATGACTTCTTACAAAAGGAACCTATTTTTCCATCTATCATGCATACTCCTTTTACAGGAACATTGACAATAAAAAAAAAATGAAAACAGAAATCAAAAAGAACTTATCAGAAACAACGAGGAACATTCAATAAAATAGGACAATTCACATCAAATTAAATGAGAAAGAAAAGTAGTTTTAACGGCAATAACTGTTTGTAACATAGCATTCGTCACAACTTTGGCTGATATCGTAGTACATCCATCTAATAATTAGACATCGTCGATAGCCCACATCTGATCACGCTCCAATTATCTCTCCATTCATCACAATTGAATATGTTACTTTTCCAAAGGATTTGAATGAAAAGAGGACACAAAAAGGTATTCCCGCTATTCTGGACGTAATATATGTCTTCGGATGAGTATACTAATGTCGCAGTAATGAGTAATGGGAAGTTTAATAAATGTTATTTATTAAGTAGATGACTACAATTTAATAATTTCTCAAGCAGAAGTCATTTTACAGTTTTATCACATATTTGGTCATTTTCAGGCCATAATATGCGTTTGAAATTGACGACTGATGTCAGTTACATGTCCGATTATGTATTTTATGTTATTAACTTACTTGTAAACCTCTTTACCGCCGTGCTCTCCAAATAATTCTTTTGAAATACTAGCCATTTCTCTTTCACTTTCTAAATAATAAATAGTAATAAAGGTAGAAATCAAAGGCACTCTTCAGGATTTCAAGTTAGTGGGGGCGCAATTAAAAAAAATTGCGGCGAGCGGAGGGAGGCGCGAAATTTTTGGGGTATTTCGTGTGAAAAATCACGATTTTACGCCAAAAAATCATATTTTTTTCAATTTTAGGGGGGGTGGGGGGCGCGCCTGAAATTAGATGATCAGAATCGTTTCATGCAACATTAATGTTAACATATTCGCCTTTTAGGGGGGGGGGGGGGGGCGCACGCCCCGCACGCCCCCTCTGCTCTAGTACTTGTATCACTAACCTAAATGAAGCTGGATTAAAAATTGCTAATCAAGATATTTGTTGTAAATAAATCTTATACAAAGTTTAACATCGGTTTCAGATAGACAAGAAAAAGCATAAATTTCTTAGTATAGCGCACAGGCGCTCGTGGCACGGACTTACCACCCCCCCCCCCCTTTTTTTTCTAACTTTCTGTTTACAAATTTATTTTCAATGAATAAATTTCTAAACAGAAAGTTAGAGGGGGTGGTAAGTCCGTGCCACGAGCGCCTGTGGAATAGCGTTGATAATCATTGATTTTTGATCAGCATAAAAGACACAATCTTTGTGCATTAATATATACACAAAGATTATGTATTTTATGCTGATATAACCAAGGGGTTTAGGCAGGCCCACTGAGATGGGGGGGGGGGGGGGGGGGGGGGTCAGCCGGGGCCCATGAGATTAGGGGGCCCACAAGACAAACGAGGTAAAACAAAAACGAGGGTGTACCTTGCGCAAGACAAACAAAATAAAATGTGTGCTTTCGTGAATATGTGAATGACAATTTCGTGTAGTGGATATAAAATTCTTCATACAGAAGTACCCCCAGGTTTCAGGAAGGAGCCCACTAATGACTTTCATAGGGCCCTTGATGATGTATAACTTTTCTGTTACGGTGTATGGGACACTGGACCATGTACATATATTTAGTGATTTTCGACTTGTAAATGTATATCAAATGACTCAAATGAGGGCCAAGCCCGACTGCTTGGGCTCCCCTACGAACAACCATTGACACTGGCTGATCGAGGGTTGCAGTTGGAGGGGCCCACTAATTTTGTATATAAGGGCTCTGAAATATGTATGCCTAAGTGATTTGCTATAGACAAATACATAGGAAATGGGGACCCAGGCTAAGTCCTTAAGAATTACCTCTGAGAGTAGCAGATCGAGGATTGCAGGGGCAGGGGCTCATTAATGGTGAATAGACAGGATCAGATTTTTGTTAAACTCAATTGATTCCGTTCAGGTGAGCCTTTATTTATTTATTTATTTATTTATTAATTTCACTTCGTCAGTCACCACATTGTCATTGTCACACATTGCAACATGCAAATTAAACAAATTATAACCAAGGTATGCTGAGCGGGTCGGCACAAAAGATGTCGAGAGAGAGACTGAGAGATAAAAAAAAAAGAAAAAGAAAAAAGGATGACATCTCGGACACGCACAAGTCAACTGACCAAAGTAGGCCTACAATAGTTGTTGGTATCAAAAGTAGTTTCTGCTAAATTTTGGTATTCTGACTTCAGTTTAACATTAAACTGATTAATATTCGTACGAAAGCAAGTGAGTAAAACGAGGCGCGAGGTTTCCTTTTGGTAATTTTTTCCAAAGCCTCGGAATCCTATCTGAGTAAAATTTTCTGCTGAAATTGTTTTTACCCTATGCTTTTTCTAATAAAAATGTTGTAGACTTAGACTAAAACGTGTTCCGAGAGTGAGCGTGTGGAATGAGACTATGTTACGAAATTACGATTGCGAATATTGAATTATATGAGGTTATGAAGAGACTTGTAAAAAAAACCAATAAATCATTTGCTTCTTTACAGAAATTATAGTACGATAGGATTTATTCAGCTGCCTAAATTTGTGAAGATATGTTTTATATTTGGTTTTCGATCAAATAATTTGACTATTGCTTTTAGTTTATAAAAATACATCTACACAATGTATTAATAAATGTACCAGATCATTATAATTAAGGGTCCAGACAAATAAACAAGTAGAAAGCTGTTTTCTAAATCACAATTCATCAATTCATTTTTGTTGTACTGATTCCTTGCTTATGACACACCGTGCGTGGTGGACTTAGTTTGAGTATCATTATTTGGAGAATTGAAGGATGGGGGGCCAAGCTTCCTTTTGCCCTGGGGCCTACAAATTCTCTTGGCGGCCCTGGGTTTATGGGATATCCCTGGTAGGACTGGGGAGTGTAGTTCCCAAAAGACCCAAAGGTTCGAGGAATTACAACAATTACTAGTATTTTGATCAATTAGATGCTGCGTAGCATAATGTTTTTGTTTCTTTTGGTTTTTCATTTTGTCCAGTGGAACAGCATCTGAAGTGTAATGGTTTGCGTGCACGCCTCGAGTGCGGTAGATCGTGGTGCGAGCTCCGGTTGGGTCAAACCAAGAACAATAAAACTGGTATTTGTTGCTTTTCAGCAAAGCACGTAGTATTAATGAGAAAGAGCAAAGTCTGGGTGGCTCGGAATCAGGATAATGTGTTAGACAAGAGCGACATGTCTATCTGCGGACTGTTGTTTTAGTGAGCTAACATTATAAAAATCCAACGAAGTGTGTTGGTCTAATACGAAGCAGGCCTCATTATGATCTCATTGAAAATTAACTTGTTCTCGTCATGATAGATAGCTGAAAAGTTGGCGCTAAACAGCAATCACTCATTCACTCTTGTCCAGTGGTTTCAGAAAATAACATTTTACTGTGAAAGATTAAAGATTGATACAATTATACGACGACGACTGGTGCAAAGTCATAACAATGGCTCATGCGGCATTTGGTCACGTGAACAGTAAAAGAATTATGATTGGAAGAGCAAATTATGCATCTGAAATCTCCGTCTATAATATATAGATTATGAGAAAATTTCTCCTTATATTCGACATCGTGTACATGAGCAGTCAATAAAAGTTTGAATGAAATCATATGAAGACCACGATGATGACATATTACTAGTTAAATCAGGGAGACAATGGTGAGGTGTACTCGATACAACCTTATACGAGTAAGTGTTTCGGTGGGTTCTTGGAGGTAGCTTCTTTTTTCCGGATACATCAGTTTCCATCGCCAATAATTTTAATGGTATAAATTAATCTTATAATATAAGACTCCTTATGTTGCCAATCGTTTATACATTTTAACGTTTTTATTTGACTTTTCCCTTTTTTTTCGTTTCCCACAATTAAAAAAACAACTTTAAAATTAAACGATTGGAAACGTCGAATCTTATGTGGTAGGGCTAGATATAAACGTGAGATATCGTTGAAGGTGACTGTTTACTATTTAAACCAACAAAATATTTTGAATTGAATTAAAGGTAATACAAATTCTTGAACCGCAACATTTTTAACACTTGTATTGTTATTAAAAAATAAAATGATATTAGTATGGGGTGACGCTGTTCTGAAAGAGTGCCCAAGAGCCATTAACGGGACCGTGAACTGCACCTCAACTGGTCGATCGTCATGTCAAGAACATTAAAACTTTTAAATAAATGTTCGCGTGCAGTTAAATTTTAGCAAATGTCAATATGTATTTTCCATTCATTCCATAATTTTTTATAACCCGGTAATGACATTAAGGCGCTAACGGTGTGCCATACACGGCTATAATTAGTATTCCCTTCGGCTTCGCTTTTGTATTTTCATAGCATGAATAGTGTACAATGAAACATGCTTGGGTGACGAATTATAACATCTTTTATGTTATACAGTTGTATCCCCCCTCCCAAGAAAACAAGAGCAAGTCAAGTGCTATCACCAAAAAAGACTTGTCCATGCTCCAGTCCTAATGATTAGTTGCTAGAGTACATACATGCATAATTGTTTCTATCCCTCCCCAAGAGATTTGTAGTTCAAACCTTTACTGTTTACGAATCTCAGTTTGTTTTTATAAAAAAAAAATATTCGTTGAAACATCCACGTTGTACATATCAATAAACGTATCTAAATATACATATATCTATGTATTGTTTACAACCAATACACAAGACTAGTACACTTACCTGGACAAGTGGGCCCCCTGGTGGCCAAATATATAATCACAGCTAGAAGTATTATAATAACTAACGTTACAAAACATAGAATGCAAAATATATTTCGTCTGTTATCCTTCCTAGGCATTGGAAATAAACAATATTAATGTCCTCAAATTTTAAATCGCGAGTTTTTAAGTTTCACATAGTTAAATAGATATGGCCGACTTAACGAAACCTAGTCGACCGTAGAGATAACAAAACAATGCAGTTGGTTATATTTTATAATATCATGACCTGCCTCTGGTCGCTTAAATTTTATGAAACGTGTCGTAACATTTTTCAGTATCTACATTATAGATAAAACTTTTGCAAATCCGCCACTTTTTATTTATTATACCTGGGTGGTACTGACTATGATAAACTTTAGATCTTTTAGTTATAAAGTTGAGCTCATATATATTTTATTAACAGAATTATTAATAGAGGTTCTCTAGGTGCACTTTGTTTAGGTGAAAAACAAGTGACATGTTTTAGTTGTTTTTGTATTTCTTTTACTTTTTCAGAGTTGTGTATATACAAGTAATAATTGTTCTACTTCTTAGCACTTGAGTACAACATCTTACACTGTACAATGACTAGATACATAATGTCATTCAAATTACCCGTCCTCCCCATACTCGTTATCCTTATGCTAATTGGTGTCGCGGGATAAATAGATATTTGTTATGCAATATATCAATGTTTATTATGTAAAGATAAGGAAGGGTAAAACCATTATTCTTTGGTGTACCCGCACGTAGGGTTAGAACTGTTTTATTGGTTATCCTAGAACTACGTGTCTATAAAACAATCTATCGCCATAGTAAAACTTTTAATTCTCTTTCACCGAAACTGATTAACGAGTCAAATAATGGCCGTTTGAATAGGCCAACAAATATATAAACTCTCACACCAGGAGTAAAAATCTATGATAAAAAAAAAACACTTAAGATGTGTGTTCTTTCCAGTGTTGAATAATAAAAATCGGTATCAAAAGGTGCATTTTAAATATGTTGAATAAACAAAAATGTACAAGTCAGATATAACATTAACTTGACAATTGTCCACTTAATTTTTACCATAATTCGACAACTATTGATATAACTTTAAATGTTCCAATATTTGAATGAAAAGATTACATCTATGATTAATTTAAAAAAGCAAATTCTTATTAAATGTATACCTAAAATGTAGGAAAATATGCAATTTTGGACTGACTCTGCTTTATTAGAAATTTATATTTCAGCAGCTCGTGTTCCTCAAATAAACAAATATAACAGAATAGAGAAATATGACGGTATGCTTAAATTCCAATCTATTTAAAATTAGATTGGCCTCACTTAGCCCACCCCCTCCCCGTTTCTTTGTCGCTGTATGGGACTGACATAGCACAACAGGACACATCTTGTTATAGTTGATTGTACTCTCAAAGCTGCGGGACATAGATATTATTATGGACACCGGAAAGGTTGTCAATTTCCTTAACCAAGATGGACAAAGCTTTACATTTCAGCATGACAATGCACGACCGCATACTGAACGACTGAGTAACACACAAAAACTTGTAGCGTCAGAATATCTATGTTATACAATGGCCATCCAAATCAGCGGATTTTATCAGATTAAACAGATTTTAGATCGCATGGAGTCCGTTTATAAAAGACCTAAAAATCAAACCGCTAATCAAAACTTACATCAGGAATAGAATAACAATCCGGAAGTCGTACTTTCAAAAGCCATCATGTCAATGAGACGTCGTTTACAAGCAGTAATAACCACCAATGGTCGACACACTATGTATTGAAATTTCACCAAATCTGAACATCGACATAAATTGTGCGAATTTGATATTTTAGTTTGTTTAACATCCAGTCTTTCTTTTGACGTTACAATTTACATCTGCTGTACCTGGACAGACCTTAACATTTTTTTTAACTAGACATTTACACTACCTTTACTACAATTAAATAATGTTTTATATATACATGTAATCTGTAATTATTATCATTTATTAAAAACATTGTATCCTTTCTTTCGTCCGTCAGTATATACTTACATATGACCATGATGATTGATTTGTAGTTGTATTGACAACACTAGCCTGTCGTCGAAAGAGAAAACATACTTAGATTGTAGTAATTCATGTACAAAATGTATTTATATTTCATAATATGTATTTTTTTTTTTTTTTTTATAAATATGCATTATTAATATACTTAAACGTCAATATTGCTTTATGGTAAAACTCCAAGTGAAGGCCTCAATCACCCAGTTTTCTTGCATTGAATCTACAGATCTGTATAATTTATCATTCTTATTAACCACGAGTTCACCGAACTCTTATGTAAGGTGTAGTCATCATTAATTTTCATTTGAATTATATTGTAATTATTGTCATCATTGTATTAATTTCCTATTTATTGTACTATAAGGGCATATTGATTGACAATAAAATTATTTGTATTGTATTGTATAAATCAAATCAAATACACGTACATGTACATGTATGTAGATGCAAATTAAGGGTCCACGATGAGCAAACGAGTACATGAAAAAGAGTAATGATTAAGTAAAAGAGTACATGAAAACACATTATATGGTTTGCTTTGGTTTATGGTGTTTAACGCCACATTCAATAATATTTCAGTTATATCGTGGCGGTCAGTTTTATTAGTGGAGCAAACCGGAGTTCCCGGAGAAAACCACGGACCTGTCGCAATTAACTGACAAACTTTATCACATAATGTTGTATCGAGTACACCTCGCCTGAACGGGGTTCGAACTCACAACTTCAGCGGTGATAGGCGCTTATTGCATAGGTAGTTGTAAATCCAACAACCATGCAATCACGACCACGACGACCCCTGAATACACATAGGAATATGAAATATTGTTAACAACATTCACAAGTACATGTACATTAATATTTAAATTACCTTTTTTTTTTTTATCATTTTACAAGGAGTTAAGAACTTCTTTTTATCTTCAATTTCATTATGAGTACAATATTTGAACAAATTCTCATTTCTAGGTAACCCCCTCTTTGAAAATAGCGCACAGTTTCAGTATTAAGTCTATGGAAGGATGTCCCATTATATCTATATTTTTAAAGAATTAATAGCCTGTCAAATTTTTTTTTCGAATAATTTTAATAGATATGGATTTAAACACATGTACACTTTTACAAATGGATTCATCATTATTATATCTTTGTATATTGTATCACAATCAAACAATGTATAAAGGTACCTTCAGCAAATTAAAATTTAATACATGTATTATGTGATAAATAAAATGAAATTACAAAACAACATATTTTGGGTAAAGATCCCCCCTCTGCCCTGTTTTTACATTGTGTTGTTTGTTCTTCTTCGATATACGGATTCTGCTCTTCAAACTCTTCTTACATATTTTAGTAGACCTCTACTCATTATGTTGTTATGAGTGATTTTTATTTGTACACGATTTAAACACAACAAATAGAAATTGACTTTGATTTTCCTATATATTTCAACTAAAAATAAATCCTAAAAAATTGTGTACAAATAAAAACCGCTCATATAAACATAATGAGCAAATAAACAAACAAAATATAGACAATTCCGAATGTTTTGGTGTAAAATTTGTTTAAATCTATCCAGAAATGACTTCACAATAATTTTTTGAAATAATATGTTTTGGTTCATTATATAGGGATTTTTTTTACATGCGACAATACGATAGTTCCGTCCCGTATGTTGATGATGTTTTAGTAGTTATTCAAGGGGAGACAATGTCCTTATGCAAAAGCATG
This sequence comes from Bathymodiolus brooksi, assembly GCA_963680875.1. NCBI lineage: Eukaryota > Metazoa > Mollusca > Bivalvia > Mytilida > Modiolidae > Bathymodiolus > Bathymodiolus brooksi. The sequence goes on along the minus strand of OY804576.1, from coordinate 81,827,754 downwards.
ATCTTGAGAAAAAATAGTTGGTGTACATGGCTACGCCTTCACAAGCACTTTAAACGTTTTATTTATTTTTCAACCTCGACGAAAGCAAACATAAAAGATGAGTCTATGTCGAAAATTCGAAATATTGGTATCATGGCACATATTGATGCCGGTAAAACAACAACATCTGAAAGAATGTTATTTTACTCTGGGTTCAGCAGACATCTCGGTAATGAATACAATAGTCGCATATCACCTTGTTGTATTATATCATAGTCGTCATTAGTAAAGTTATTGTTTATAGTTGAAAATGGGCTCGATGGAATTTAGCTAGAGACGATGCAGTCTGTGCCAAAAATCACTAGCCCTATGCTAGGCACAGCCGCTTGTGTAGAGTCAAAAATATGCTCGCTATGTACCTAAAATACCACAAGGCCGGACTCACTCCTACTACCTCTGTCACTTCAACTGCTATTTCCTCTGTCAAAATGGCGATAGGACACAAATCGCTTACTAATTTGCATAGTGAAATGATTTTTCTTCAAGGAAAACCCGTTTTTTATATCTTCCTACCATCTACACCCCCATACTGACAGATAATCCTCCGATTTTGTTGACTATGGACACCTACGTGGCAGCAAAAGGGAAAGTAGGTCACGTGACATCTTCTGCCTTTCAGTCGTTCTCGGGTTTTATCATATATAAATACTAAATACTAGAAATTCGAAATTCAAATTACAAGGCGCCAAAATATGCACTTCTCATATATATTTCGTAAGGCAATGATAAAACCAGAGAACAACCGAAAGGCGGAAGATGTCACGTGACCTACTTTCCCTTTTGCTGCCACGTAGGTGTCCATAGTCAACAAAATCAGAGGATTATCTGTCAGTATGGGGGTGTAGGTGGTAGGAAGATATAAAAAACGGGTTTTCCTTGAAGAAAAATCATTTCATTACGCAAATTAGTAAGCGATTTGTGTCCTATCACCATTTTGACAGAGGAATTAGCAGTTGAAGTGACAGAGGTAGTAGAAGTGAGTCCGGCCTTGTGGTATTTTAGGTACATAGCGAGCATATTTTTGACTCTACACAAGCGCCTGTGGGCTAGGGTTGTACTAAACTACGAAACGAAATCAAAACGAAATATTACGAAACGCAACGAAGCGAAACAAAATATTGCGAAACGCAACGAAATGAAATATACTAAAATGCGAAATGCAACGAAATTTACTAAAATGCGAAACGAAACGAAAATATACTAACATCCAATCAGAACAACATGAATGGAACGAGAAGTGATGAAAAAGTCTAAGCAGAATTTTATACTGATATGCATGTATAAGAAGATTTATGAACCATTCTTCAAGACAAAAATTTAATGTATAAGATTTATGAACCATTCGTCAAAACAAACAAAAAGTTCAATCAGACTTTGTTCCACTCTCTGAAAATATTTTTCATTGAGTGTGGAACAAGCTAGTTGGTTTTCTACGTGTAGGTCAAATATCCAATTGGTCGTCCTATTTTGCATTTCTTTAACAGCCATGTGGACACAACAAAGATTATGATTTCAAACGGCCGCAAGTTTGTTACTTATTCCTGGCTCGTACGTTATTCTTTATTCATTACTTATTCCTTATTCGCTATTCCTTATTTCATTTGATGGATTTCAATTAAACTTGGAGAATACATCAACAATTGAGAATGCAAGTAGCCTTTTAATTTTTAAAGTCAGAGGTTAGGGACATGGTGACATTTTGTCTTTTTAGAGCTTTTTTAATTGGTTTCGATCAAGCTTGGTTAGAACATTAATTATTTAGTCAATAGAGAGCAAGAAGTTTATCGTATTTTTAATGTCATAGGTCAAAATGCCAAGGTCCCCGTTATATTTTGAATTTTTTTTACAGCCTTGTTGACACAACAAAGCTTGTGTTTTTCAATGGATTTCAATCAAACTTGTAAATATTGATCGTTGAGATTGTATGAATGTTTATTTTCAATGTCAATGGTCAAATATCAAGGTCAAAGTGACATTTTACGATCCTTAGATAAACTTATGTAGTTAAATATGTATATCGAATCAAGAGAGGTCATGAAAAACTGCGATTCTAACGATAATCAATCTCAAAATCCAGAGACAAGGACAAGGTCAAGATAGCAATGACAAAGACGAAATTCAACTCTCAAAAACTTGAAATTTACACAACAGAAACTAAAGAGTAATCAGCAACTCGGACTCTGCCAAATATGTGGAGCTTAGACCAGATGCACTGGTTGGGTAAGCGTTCTCTGCTTTTCATGAAACACCCACCACGTTGCTCGTGTCATAGTCCGGCAAGATGTTGCTCATGTCATAGTCCGGTAAGACGACAGAAAAAATTATGAGTTAATTAGGAAACTAATCAGTTCTAAATTGAAAAAAAAACTGCACTGTCCTTGCACCACAAAGTGGTCCTCTAAAATTCAACATTTATTCTTCGTAATTCGAAACCGACTAAACATTATAAAAAAAAAATGCGAATGTAAAATAACAACAAACGAAATTTTTCCGCAGTTTTGAGAAGATACCGTTTTCGTAGAGATGTTCTTGAAATATTCTATTAAGATATCATCGTGACCCTTATACTGTGGTTTCATTTAATTTCGTTAGGTACCAATTTTCGCGGATTTCTAGAGTGACTTTGACCCACGAATTCAAGTATCCAACGACCTGTTTATTCTATTATTCCATAAAAGATGATCTGGTAGAATTCCACAAACTACGAAATTGAGTATCCACAACTTTTTTGTTCAGTTTACGAAAATTGATACCCACGAAAATAATTGAATCCACAGTAATCAGATTTACTATAATTAATGATGCGTTATTATGTACTTTATATGCGTATATCAAATATAAGTATATGTACGTACTGAAATGTGCACGAATAATAAATTTGTTTCCACACTGATATGAAAACGTCTAGATCGATTGTGTGTCAGACGAATATGCATCTGATAATGTGAATCGAAAACGCTTTTAGATTTTGTGGTAAATTGATTCACTTTTACAACGAATGGATTTCTTTTCTTTTTTATTGTGAAGATGGAAAATGTGGGGTTGTCAGTTGACTTTCATTGAACTCTGTGGAAGTCAAGCAGACCTCTCATTTACCTGATGTCTGCAAGTTTCGATTGTTCCTCTGACAGTTCGATGTTTTCTTTCGGAAACCCCTTGAGGATTTTCCACTTTCCTCCATCTTTAATACAGCCGGTTTTGTACAAAGTGCATGTACATTGGCATCAGTGGTATCGGGGGCTACACGACTGGATAGTATGTAGTTGTCCAGGTCGGTATTCCCTGTTACAGAGCCTTTTAATGTTTGGCAAGCTTTTTGCATGTTTGGGGCTGAATTTGTCCCCCGGTCTGTGATTCTTTCCCCCGTTTGCACTTTACTGTAAATAATGTTCACATCACTGTATAGGGATGATCATGGAGTGGCATGTAAATATTTCCTGCACTCCCTTTTAAGCTGTTAGACCAGACACATATGCCCTGAGGTCCGACTCTGGAGATACTACAGAAACCCTGACAGAAATGCCTGTATATCCTTCTTACCTCATTTATTGAGGGTGCTCTTTATAAAAAGGAGGACTAAGGGTCGTTGATAAGTTTTTTTTTTTTTTTTTTGAAGAATGGTTCATAAATCTTCTTATACATGCATATCAGTATAAAATTCTGCTTGGACTTTTTCATCATTTCTCGTTCCATTCATGTTGTTCTTATTGTATTTTATTATATTTTCGTTTCGTTTCGCATTTTAGTATATTTCATTGCGTTTCGCATTTTAGTATATTTCGTTTCGTTTCGCATTTTTAGTATATTTCGCTTCGTTGCGTTGCGCTTCGTAATATTTCGTTGCGTTTCGATTTCGTTTCGTATTTTAGTACAACCCCTAGCCCTATGCCCCTGTCTAGTAAAAATTGGTTCGGGCTATTAAAATTTGCATAAAATTTGCTTAAGCAAATAGAAGAAATTCTTCTAAAATGCTGTTCTGGCTAGTTTGTCAAGATGTTTTTGGCACAGGCTGCGATGTCATTTTTTTAAAAAGACATATTAATAGTTGTAAAAAAGTAATTGTATTGTAGTTAAATAAATGTTTACATGCACTTACGTGATTTACAAGGTACTTATCCTGGGGAAACTGGGGACTCAAATTTATGCAGGTCTGGGGTCTGTGACCCTCCACTGCTGACTTGAGACCTGTGTTACCTTGACAACACTTTTTGCCCTCTTTGTTGATGTTGCCATATTTAAAAATATATTTTAAGAGCATTTAGTAACATCACACACATTTAAGGATTATTCTTAAAGATGAATGTTTTGTAGGTGATGTTGATGATGGGGATACTATTATGGACTACATGGAACAAGAAAGAGAAAGAGGAATTACTATTACATCAGCAGCAATTACTTTTCATTGGAACAAACACAAAATCAATCTGATAGATACACCAGGTGTTTATAATATGTTACATTCTTTAGAACAAACACAAAATTAATTAGATACACAAGGTTTTTATATACCGGTATTACATTCTTCAGGAAGTGGAACAAGCACAAAATTAATGTGATAGATACACCTGTAGATTTATTACATTTTACAAGAACCAAATACAAAAGTTTGGACTGATATCAAATCAAAATAGAATTGCCTCCTCTCAGAAATTAAATCTTGCTTTATTTATGTACAAAATCTAAAATAACTACAAATGTACTTGTTTGAATTTTGTAAATATAAATTAATGATATTATTTTACCCTTTTACTTTGTTATTTAAATGGAATTTAAACAGCAGTTTTTGATTATCTTGCAGCTAGAAATAATATGTTGTTTATTTTTTTAGATCATCAATTTTATTTTAAACCCTAATTATTTCAGGACATGTAGATTTTACAGTTGAAGTAGACAGATGTTTAAGAGTTCTGGATGGTGCAGTTACAGTACTTGATGCTTCTGCAGGTAAATAGATCAGGATATTGATTATTGGTGTTTTAACACCACTTTCCACAATATTTTATTTATGATCATGGCAGTCATTTTTATTTGTGGAAACCAGAGCACCCAGTATTCTGGAAATATCACCGAGCTTACAGAGTCACAGACATATTTTATCCCTTAAGAAGAGTTTGAAGATACCAAAGTGGTAATCATAATCCGTAAATCAAAGAAGTACAAACAACACAATGACCAAAAGAAAAGGGACAAAAAGATCAAACAATGATCTACAAAACACTACACAAAAATGATAGAACAAGCAACACAAACAACACTAAAAACTGAGAGTGAACTCAGATGCTCCGGAAGGGTAAGCAGTTCCTGCTCCACTAGTGCCACCTGTAGTGTTGCTCCAGTTACAAACCCTATGATAAGTCATGAATAAGGAAAGGACCGGGAAATGCTTACGACAAGTGGAACATATGTCACTTGTGACAGATATTCCATTGTACATGTAGTTAACCAAGTCATAGTTGCGACCGTAAACCTTTCGAAGTGATGACTTAAGTTGCACAAAGTATACCTTTCCACAGATCAGAGTCAAGATCACATAATTAGGTTGTGATAGGTGCTGTGATTGCTTAGGAAGAAGAAAATCCATACTGTCATAGGAAATATGTGTTTAATGAAACATGAAAATAAATGTTATTGATAATTTTTTGAAGGAGTTATTGCCCTTTTTTACTTAGAATATTTCATCAAAAAGATTGTAATTGCAATTCCTCCTATATTTTAAATGGAAGTTTCTTAAAACTATGCATTCTTGCTTATTACCATATGGAAATATGCATATTGGTTTGTCAAGTTGGTAGAACCAGTTTTGAAGGAGTTATTAGCTTCTCTGAATATATGTCATAAAAAAGACTGAAGCTGCCTTTGTATAGGAAACTCCTACATTTTAAATCAGTGTTGTCTTGTGTCAGTTTTATATGTAAATTTTTTTCTCAATTTTATGTAGATTGCATATACATGTAACTTTCCCAAAAGGTGAATAATTGAGACGGGGCATCTATTTAATGAATTGATTACTTTTACAAAAATACAGATAAACAGAATTGAAAGTGAAATGGGACAGAATTTAATATTATATTTTTGTTTTTAATCTACAGGAGTTGAAGCACAGACATTAACAGTGTGGCGTCAAGCTGAAAATTACGATGTTCCAAGTATAGTGTACCTTAATAAAATGGACAAGCCCAGGGCAAATGTAAACAAATGTTTAAAGTCAATCCAAGACAAGCTGAAAATTAAGCCGTTACTAATTAATTTTCCTATACTAAGTGGCAATAAAGTTACAGGAATTGTCGATATAATAAATATGCAAAAAATTACATATGACTTTGAAAAAAACTCTGATGGCCATTTATATAATATTGAGAAATTTGATCCTAAAAGTAATTCAGATCTTTGGGAAATGGCATACGTTTTTAGAAACAATTTGGTAGGACATTTAGCCGACTTGGATGAAAAAATAGCTGACCATGTTTTATCCGATAACCAGAACATTTCTACCGAGGAGATCAATGCGGCACTTAGGAAAGCTACAATACAAAGACAAGTTGTACCTGTGTTATGTGGTTCCGCATTGAAGAATGCTGGTATCCAGCCATTGTTAGATGCCATTACACACTATCTACCAAGTCCTACTGACAGAACGTATGATTTTGTACAGTTTTATGAGTCGGACCTTTGTGCTTTTGCATTTAAAGTTATACACGACAAACACCGACGACCACTGACATTCTTTAGGTTGTACTCCGGCATTATGCAGTCAGGATCTACTCTCTATAACATTAACAAAGATTGTACAGAGAAAGCCAGTAGATTGATTAATGTGTATTCTGATGAATATCATGATGTCAACTCTGCTAGTGCAGGAAATATTATTTGTGTTGCTGGACTTAAACAGGTATACTGTAGTTTCATTTATTTTTGTTGGTGTTAATTTACGAGGATTGGCAGAAACTGAGAAGTTTCTTGACATTTGATTTTGTAGTTTTGACACTTGCCAATGACTTATCATGTTATTTATGTTTTTTGTTGTCCACTAAATTTCATAGTTTGAACTATGTGTTCAACGAATATAAATGAATTCACATTATTCAAAAAGCAAAATTTTAATCTTGTACAGATATTTGTTTTTAACTTTTTTAATACGTTGTAATTATTTAGTGTCGCCATTGAATATTCATATATTAATTTTCTTTTCTGAAATCTTTGTGTTTATATTCCAGATCAGTTATTGTTAGTTTATAGAGTAACAAGTAATAAATCCATGATGGCTAGGCATTTCAATTATAGTATCTGACTTTTTGCTGAAAAAAAATTCTTGGAATTTGCTAATAATTCTGATTCACTTTTCAGGAATGTTCTTTGAAAGGTCCTCACCATGTATTGTTACTTTTTGAAATTATCTGAAATCCAAGATGGCCACGATCATTGATTAAACATAGGGTTGAATGAAGAAATACAATTTAAATTTGTATACTGAAAATCATTATTTTAGATCTATTTGTATTTCAGACACAAACCAGTGATACTATCACCACTAGCATTTCTACAGCCAAGATGGCCACCATCAAAATGCATCATCACCGTAAGAAGCAAGGCTTGGTTGATAATGACCAGGATGAGCTTCCTGTTCTTGCTGGTATAACAGTATTGCCTCCAGTATTTCTTTGTAGTGTTGAAGCACCTTCTATGTCTGCTCAGAAAAATTTAGAATTAGCTTTGGCTTGTATGCAAAGAGAGGATCCAAGTTTATCGGTATTGAAAATATATTTTTTTAATAGTTTTAAAAAGTGGTGATTATAGGAATAGGTCAGTAGTAATTTCAATGAATAACTGAAGCAATCATATTAGTAAATGCTTTGACACACAAAAATCTAAGTAATCTTTTAAGCACTTAAAAAAGAAGAAGATTAGTTTCACTTTTATTGACCTTCACAACCTGTGCAAAAAAAAAATGAGATAGTACCAAATATAAAACATTCTCATGTAACTATAAATCTGGTGTCTTATAAAGTTATGTAAAATTTCAGATTTTATCAGCAAAATTTATGACAGGTTATAGAAAGTTTCTAGGAGAAATCATTGCAGACGTCAAATCAAAAATCTTGGATATGTAAAAACTGCATCAAAAGGGTTAATATCAGCCACAATCTACATATACATGTATAACTTTTTTTTTTTTATTAATATTTGATCATTTTTATTAGTCAGTATAAATAGTGACAGGTAATGTTTTGAACATTTGGGTCAGGGGATCTGTAATCCTACAAGTTTCCTCCATTGAACAAATACTGTGGGAAGTATGATTGAAAAATGTGCTTTAAATGCACAGAAGTTCTGAGTTTCCTTATAAACAACAAAAAAAACCATTATCAAGTAGAAAGGTAAATTTATGTAAAATTTTATACAGGTTCAGATAACAAAGAATTGCTACAATTCCTGTTTCCGGGTTATTTTATGGTTCAGCTTAGACAGGATTCATTATAGTTGGAAAATATTACAGCTAAATATAGAAACTTTTTTTTTCAGCAGCTAAATATAGAAACTTTTTTTTTCAACAGCTAAATATAGAACCTTTTTTTTCAACAGCTAAATATAGAAACTTTTTTTTTCGACAGCTTAATATAGAAACTTTTTTTTTCAACAGGTACAAATTGATGAACAATCAGGTCAGACAATATTAGGTGGTATGGGAGAATTACATCTGGAGATTATTAAACAGAGACTCTTAGGAGAATATAAATTAGATGTATATATGGGCCCATTACAAGTAGCTTATAAAGAAACTATAGAAAATGAAATAAAGATGGAAGAATCGTTAGAAAGGGTGCTTGCAGAAAGAAAACAACATGTTGTTATTAAACTATCACTTCATTCAAATAAAACGGCAAAACAGTTCAAACATGTGAAGCTTGTCAAAACACGGGAAGAAAAGTTTGAACATCTTCATCATAGACAATTAAAGGCGATTGATATTGGAATTCAGTCTACTCTGTCTCATGGTAAAGTATAATTATCAGTAATTTGGACATTTTTTCTCGCCATCCGAGTGATATTGTCAGTATCAACAAACTGACTCTGATACTACATGTAATGTTGAATAGTCTCTCATGTTCATTTACATTCATTACCTTTTTTACTAATTAATATAAAATTACTGGAGATTTGAAGGTTAAGACAGTCATTATCACTTGTAAGATATAAGATGACTTACAGAAATATAGAATTACTGGAGATTTGAAGGTTAAGACAGTCATTATCACTTGTAAGATATAAGATGACTTACAGAAATATAGAATTACTGGAGATTTGAAGGTTAAGACAGTCATTATCACTTGTAAGATATAAGATGACTTACAGAAATATAGAATTACTGGAGATTTTAAGGTTAAGTCAGTCATTATCACTTGTAAGATATAAGATGACTTACAGAAATATAGAATTACTGGAGATTTGAAGGTTAAGACAGTCATTATCACTTGTAAGATATAAGATGACTTACAGAAATATAGAATTACTGGAGATTTGAAGGTTAAGACAGTCATTATCACTTGTAAGATATAAGATGACTTACAGAAATATAGAATTACTGGAGATTTGAAGGTTAAGTCAGTCATTATCACTTGTAAGATATAAGATGACTTACAGAAATATAGAATTACTGGAGATTTGAAGGTTAAGACAGTCATTATCACTTGTAAGATATAAGATGACTTACAGAAATATAGAATTACTGGAGATTTGAAGGTTAAGACAGTCATTATCACTTGTAAGATATAAGATGACTTACAGAAATATAGAATTACTGGAGATTTGAAGGTTAAGACAGTCATTATCACTTGTAAGATATAAGATGACTTACAGACATATAGAATTACTGGAGATTTGAAGGTTAAGTCAGTCATTATCACTTGTAAGATATAAGATGACTTACAGAAATATAGAATTACTGGAGATTTGAAGGTTAAGACAGTCATTATCACTTGTAAGATATAAGATGACTTACAGAAATATAGAATTACTGGAGATTTGAAGGTTAAGACAGTCATTATCACTTGTAAGATATAAGATGACTTACAGAAATATAGAATTACTGGAGATTTGAAGGTTAAGACAGTCATTATCACTTGTAAGATATAAGATGACTTACAGAAATATAGAATTACTGGAGATTTGAAGGTTAAGACAGTCATTATCACTTGTAAGATATAAGATGACTTACAGAAATATAGAATTACTGGAGATTTGAAGGTTAAGACAGTCATTATCACTTGTAAGATATAAGATGACTTACAGAAATATAGAATTACTGGAGATTTGAAAGTTAAGACAGTCATTATCACTTGTAAGATATAAGATGACTTACAGAAATATAGAATTACTGCAGATTTTAAGGTTAAGACAGTCATTATCACTTGTAAGATATAAGATGACTTACAGAAATATAGAATAACGGCAGTTTAGAAAGTCGTGACAGACATTATCACTAATATCGCAGCAAGTTCAACAGGACGAGCTGTGATACTATTGATAATATATGTGAAGATCTTCAAAACTGACGTCATTGTTTTTATCTGTGACATTGAAATGTGTTTGACGTCACACTGACCGATAATTTTCAATATCAGTCAGTTCTTGTGCTAATAATTTTGTGGATCAAGGACAGTTCATTGATCCAGACTTTATCAGCGGCACACATTAAAGGGAAAACAACCCACTTGCCAATAAATAAGTTTATTGCTTATCTGTATTCAGTGAGAGAGTGAGTGATTGTTGTTTAATGCCAAATGAGCAATTTTACAGCTATATCATGGTGACAAGTAGTTATATTTTGATGAGATGATGATCATGTCCACTTTGTACTAGACCAACATGCTTAGTTGGGTTTTTATATAGTGCTAGATCACTGAAACAACAGTCCACAGGTAGACATGTCACTCCTCCCAGACACAATATCCTGATTCTGAACCAGCAACAAGTCTTTGCACTTGCTTCTTAATGCTAACCTGCTTAACAGAGAAGCAACAATTACCGATTTTATAGTCTTTGGCTTGATCTGACACGGGCTCTAACCTACAATGAACTGCCTTTGATGCAAGCATGCTAACCATTACATTACCAATGCGATTTATATCTTATTATGAAAACAAAGTTTAAAACAGTAATTGTCAACAATTCCACCAATATCAACAAAAAGACAAATCACCTCTCACCTAAACTCACTGTACACAAAAAAAAAAGACCATGACATATGACTTTGAAATTCAGGCCCTGGCTTGGAACAGGCACAAAAATGTGACAGAGTTAAACAGGTTAATTGAAGCGCAACTTTCCCCTCTTGATAACTGGATCTCTAATGGCAATACATATATAAGCTAACCATAAAAAACCTCCACAGATTCACTTCCACACATCTTATAACTCATTGACAATAGTTGAAATGTAAAAATCATGATATTTAAAGTACAATGTACATCCAAATGACATTTACATTAATTAGCAAAAGCTAATTTGCTTTTTATGTAATTTCAGGTCCCATTTTAAATTTCCCTGTAATTGATTTGGAGGTACGTTTACACAAAGTAGAAATTGGCAGTGCTACAACAGCAGCCATGATTTCAGCTTGTGCTGCACAGTGTGTACAGAAAGCCCTTAAAGAGACAGAGTCAATCTTACTGGAACCTATGATGAATATGGAGGTAACAATTAACTTTTGGAATGTAGTAAATGGTGGTGGTGGTGGGGTTGCATACTTTTGTCATGTTCACGTTTGTTTGTTTGTTTGTTTGATGGTGTTTAACACCACTTTCAATAATATTTCAGTTTTATTGATGGAGGAAACCGGAGGACCTGGATAAAACCACCGACCTGTCGCTAGTCACTGACAAACTTTATCACATAATGTTGTACACCTTGCCCTGATGGAGATTCGAAATCATAACATCAGTGGTGATAGGCACTGATTGCATAGGTAATTGTAAATCCAACTACCATACGATCACAGCTACGACGGTCCCCGTCATGTTCATGTTTTGTAATCATGAGTAATTACAAATTTGGGATGCATGCTCCTTAATAGTATCTGGAGAAATGGTGGCAATGTTTTTAATTTGATTCTTTATTTATTTAAAGAGGATTACCAACAGTTAGGAGCCACAAATGGTTTGGTTTATGGTGTTTAACTCCACTTTCAACTATATTTCAGTTTTATCGTGGCAGTCAGTTTTATTTATTGGTGGAGGAAACCGGAGAAAACCACCGACCTGTCACAAGTCACTGACAAACTTTATCACATAAAGTTGTATCGAGTACACCTCACAATGACAGGGGTTTGAATTCACAATTTTAGTGGTGATAGGCACTGATTGCACAGGTAGTTGTAAATCCAACTACCATGTGATCACGACCACGAAGACCGCAAATGGTTTTCCTCAACAACATATACATTACATCAAAAATTTGACTTAAACAATACAAAATTTAAGAGGTTTTAGTACACATAGTAAACAAATGTATTTTAAAGGAAAGTGTTTTTAAATTAGAAAACAACATCATTTATTTTAGTCTTTGTATTCAAGTTAAACATAGAGATCTGAAATTTTATTATGGCTTGCGACAGGTCAATGGTTTTCTCCATCAATAAAACTGACCACCACGATATAACTGAAATATTGTTGAAAGTTGAAACCCTAACCCTGAAATTTTATTTATAACAGAATCATGTATAAGCCGAACTAACTTTAAATAAAGTCTCAGTGTAGGAATTCTTGTTAATTTAACCCGTATAAACCGAACACCTGTCTATTCCGGACACCAGCTTTGGTTGAGACAGGTTTCACTAATTTCAATCTATAAATAAACCAAATTAACTCATATTGTACCTGTATAATGTATGCTGTAATATAAAGGGAGGTAATTTTTTTGTCCAGTCTCAAAAACAATGAATTAATACAGAAATTCTTTATTAATTTAGATTACTACTGAAGAAGACAATTTAGGTGTAGTGTTAAATGATTTGGCAGGAAGAAGGAGCCAGATAGAAAATATAGAGAGCAAGGAAGAAATTAGAGTGGTACATGCCGTCACCCCTCTTGCAGAGACAATGGGATATTCCACTGATCTTAGAACTATTACCCACGGAATAGCAAATTTTACAATGGAACTATCTCATTATGCAAAAATGACACCATTAGATCAGAAAAAAGTAGTACAAAAAGTGACAGGATTCAGTTGATATGACTTTTCATCTAATAAATCATGGTTTTAACAGATCATGTTGAATTGTTCATTTTATTTGCAAAAAGAGGTATGGAGTTTGTGGGTGATTGTTGTTTAATGTTAAATGAGTAATCGTTCTGCTATATCATGATGAGAACAAGTTTCATTTCGATGGGATGATGATGCCTGCTTTGTATTAGACCAACAGTTTGATTTTTAGCTCACCTTGCTCATTTCGTCTCGATCCGTTTACAAACATGGCCACCATAGGCAATTCTTGTTTCTGTTTGGTCAATTTCTAAAAAATTTCTCCTCTGAAACTGCTTTCCCAAATGAACTGAAACTTGGTAGGAAGCATCTATGGAAGGTTCACTATAAAGACTGCTCATTTCGTCCCAAACATGACCTTCATAAGCAATTCTTTTTTCCTGGTTGGTCGATTTGTAAAAAATCTTCTTCTCTGAAACCTCTTCACCAAATGATACCTAACTGTATCTGTGGTATCCTTTATTTCAGGCTCATTGGGATAGATTTGATCAACATGCTCAGTTGGCTTTTTATGGCGATAGCTCACTGAAACAACATTCCGAAGGTATATGTGTCATTCCACTCTTGACACATTATCCTGATTCCGAACCATTTAATCTTTGCTCTTACCAGTATTCCTTAATACTGCTTGCTTAGCGGATAAGCAACAAATACAAATTATAAGTCTTTTCTTTCAACCTTCATCAGGGATGGAACTCGTGATCTACCCACACTACAGGTAAGCACGCTAACCATTACACCACAGATGCAGTCTTCGGGCTAACCCACTTGCCCGAAGCCCGGGACAAGTAATACTGGATTTGGACCAGTGAAAATTATAAAATAATTTGTTTGAATAAATAGAAATTTTCCTAAATTTGGCTTTCGGGCGAAAAAAAAATTAAGGCAAAGACTGCAGATGCAGTTTATTAATTAGAAGACCAAAGGGTCAGTTAAGTGAAATTAATAAAACCAGGAAAAAGTTCTGTGGAATATAATAAAATTTCCAAAGCATTAAAATTGATGGGCTTTTTGCCAAAGACATGACTGATTTGTCACCCATTTATTTGTAAAATGAACTAGAGGCTAGAAAGATATTAAATGTTTTCCCATATGGTCCTATGTTACATTAAACTTTGTTCTGCATTGGTGACCATCTTGGATTTCCAATAAACATAATAAAACAAAAATTAGGTAGAGGATCATCCAAGAACATTAAAACAAGTTTTCCTTTCAAAAGAGCAGGTGAAAAGGGAACCTTCAGAATATAATTATTCATGTTCAGTTTTGATTTAATTAAGATAGCAGTTTCTGACAAAAAGTTCTTTATGCATTTTCTTATTGGATCCTGCAGTGATGACCATCTTGGACTTCCTTTTGGCACAAAAATTGTAAATATTGTAGAGGACCATCCAAGAAACTTTCAAGACAAGTTTCTTTTTAAATGGTTCATGCAGAATACAGATGCAAAGTGATGTGAGCTCAATAGTTCTAAACAGGCACTGAACTTGAAAAATAACTAGAAAAAGATGTCCACATTACTAGATTGTGGTGATTTAAGTTTGGTTTATGGTGTTTAACGCCACTTTCAATAATATTTCAGTTGTATCGTGGCGGTCAGTTTTATTGGTGGCAGAAACCGAAGTACCTGGAGAAAACCACCGACCTGTCGCAAATCACTGACAAACTTATTCATATAATGTTATATCAAGTACATCTTGCCATGAACGATGTTCGAACTCACAACTTTAGTAGTGAAAGGCACTAATTGCATAGGCAGTTGTAAATCCAACTACCATACGATCAAGACCATGACTGTCCCAAAAAATAGCTAGAAAAAGATGTTCGCATTACTAGATTATGAGAAGGAATATTGTAAAGTTTGTTAAATTGCACCCAGTGTGGAAAGAGGAGTTGCAAACTAATAATAGCGTAACTACATAGCAGACAATGACGAAAAATAATCCTTGCTATCTAGGAAAGATAAAAATACATTTGATATTGTCAGTGAGATTACATAGTTGCATATGGAGTATATATCTCTGAGTTGATCCAATATTTCAGAGTTTGTGGTTCCAGTCGGGATTTCCTTGATAGAGGGTTGCTACTAACAAGGAAGCTACTGAACTAAGGGTTCCTATTGGTTAAGTTCAAATCATCACTTCGAAAGTTTTACGGTCGCCACTATGACTTGGTTAACCTTTACGGAATATCTGATTGATTGATTTTTGGTGTTTAACGCCACTTTCAGCAATATTTCAGCTATATCATGGCGACCAGTTTTAGTGGTGGAAGAAGCCGCAGTACCTGGAGAGAATCACCGACCATGGGCAAGCAACTGGTAAACTTTATCACTTGCAGCTGTGAGTCGAGTGCACCCTTTTCGAAATTTACAAAGCTGGGCGCGAACCCACGCCGTATTGGTGATAAGCTTGTATGAGTTGTTAGGTAATCCAACTACCTAACTCATTGAGCCACCAGGGCCCTACGGAATATCTGTGTCACAAATGACCACAGATATATTCCACTTTTCGTAAACACTTTCCTCATTCATGACTTATCATCGGGTTTGTAACTAGAGTAATACGATGGGTGCCATTAGTGGAGCAGGAAGCCAGGAACTGCTTACTGTTCCGGAGCACCTGAGTTCACCCCTGGTTTTCAGTGGGGTTCATATTTCTCTATCTTTAGTTTTATGTGTAATGGTTTGTAGATCGTTGTTTGTCTTTTTTCTTTTGGCCATTGTGTTGTCTGTCCTTCTTTGATTTACGGATTATTTGGTATCTTCAAACTCTTAAATGAGCTGATTAAATTTCAAACTAAACATTTTTCTATCTCATTTATTGGTATTTTAAATTGTCATGTAAAATAATGAACGAGTAAAATATATAAATACTGTTCAAAAATATTAAAAAATAAAATAACCTCTAGTAAGTATATTATTATGGAAAAAACAACAACCTTAAACTGAAGCATAAAAATAACCTCTAGTAAGTATATTATTATGGAAAAAACAACAACCTTAAACTGAAGCATATCTAAGTTCTCTGTAAATAACGTCTAGTTTTTATATAACTAAGTCTGTGAATATCGTTGTTAAAGCTAAATTTCAAAGTGTCAAGATTTAGCTTTTTTGACTGGTACAGATCAAAACCATAAGATTCAATGCGTAAAAGTTCACTATAATATGCCCTTATTGCTCCTGCTGGAAGACTCTTCAAAACGTTCTTTAGATTCAGATCAACAATCAACTGATGTACTCCCTACAAAAAAATAATGTCGTTTATAGAAGGAGTTTTAGTGTTTAATGCCACTTTCAACAATATTACAGTTACATCATGGCAGACAGTTTTATTGACTCAACCATATTTTCGAGTAAACCGATTTTGACATGAGGAGATTCAAATATATTTCAGTTAAGTGGTAATAAAGATTTATTGGTAAAGGAAATTGGATTTACCAGAGAAAACTCATGATCTGTTGCATATAACTGACAAACTGTTTCAAATTCCCAGACCTTTTTGATGATGGGCAGTAATTGCATAGGTATATGCAAGTTCCACTGCCAAAAGACTACTTTCTTAGCTAGTAGTCAATTAACTATGAGCATGTATTGACTCTGCTATTGTACTGTCCATGTTCATGTCATTGTTGTCATTCATTTTTTGTGATAAGTGTGCAAATCTTTTTTTTTTAGTGGAAGTGAATCTGTATTTTTTTTTACTGTTTGTTTATATCTGTATTGCTGTTGGAGATCCAATTATTATCAGGGGAGAGTTTGGATTCTATTAACTGGTTTAACACTGTCACATTTTTGTGCCTGTTCCAAGCCTTCAAAGGCCAGAATCCAGTGATGAGGTTACCGGTATACAAATAAAATATTGTACCTTCAAAACATTGGAATTTAGAAATAGGGTTTGGTTTGGGTTTATGGTGTTTAACACCACTTTCAACAATATTTCAGTTATATCGTGCCGGTCAGTTTTATTGGTTCAGGAAACTGGAGTACCCAGAGAAAACCATCGACCTGTTGCAAGTCATTGACATGGAATTTATAAATAAAATGATAAAAATATAATAATATACCTTCAAAACACCAGAATCCAGTAATGGTGTTATTATGTGGAAGAATAGATTAGGTGTATTAAGATATATAATGTTCTTGTTGTTATACAGTGTGTATTTATCTAGTGCCTCCAGTAATGAAGAACTACTAGATGCTGATTGTACTATCATTCTGAAAGAAGGAAAATAAAACAAAATAAAGATTATTTTTGACACAAAAACAAATGTTTCCCTTCCCCAAATTCTTTTTCATGAAAATTTTCCACCTGTGCTGCCAGATCAAATTCTAAAATTTTAACAACTCTTGCTTATGAGTGAGTAAGTGAGTAATTGTTGTTTAACATCAAGTGAGCAATTGTTCAGATATACCATGATGATGATGTCTGCTTTGTACTAGATCAACATGCTTTGTTAAATTTTATAATACTAGATCACTGAAACAACAGTCCACAGGATGACATGTGGCTCCACTAGGACACATTATTCTGATTCTGAGCCACCTGTGTTTGTTCTTACAGCTTAATGAAATGATGTGTGCTTTAGTGCAAATACCAATTTCACAGTCTTTGGTTTGACCTGACTGGGATTTGAACTCACAATCTACAGCACTCTGAGGCGAGAATGTTAACCATTACACCATCGATGCAGTTCCTTGTGACTTATGACTTAATTGGTTATATAAATATAAACAAAAAATTATATCTTGCAGTTGTTCATAAATATGTCTCATAAATAAAATCCAAATTAGTTTTTAAATGTAAAATTTAAAATCAAAGGGAGACCATTCTGTAGAATCATTTTTCCCTTACCCTTTGCTGTTCATTGTATACTCATCGATATCAGATCCAATTCGATTATCTGTCATCTTTAAACCAATAACATCACAACGATTCTTCTCATCCAAGTAAGTAGCTGTATCTATTGACATTTTATCTAGGCTGAAATTACAAACACTGTGATTAATGATAACGTTTATAAGAGATTCCTCATTTCCCAATTGATAATATGTATAGAATAAAGTCAGTTTTAAAGGCTGAGATAATATTTATCACAAGAATCACATTGTGTCTGATAGGACGAACGGCGATACTAGTGATAATATATGTTGAGACCTTCAAAACTGCTGATATTGTTTTCATTGATAACGTCATAATGTGCTTGACGTCGCACTGATCAATAATTTTCAATATCAATGTTGACAATGACGATATCAATCGACGAGATCAAAGGAAAAATGTCTAAATTACCAATAATTTACAACAATGTAATTATGAATGATGCTACAAGTGATTTGCACAAACAAATCACACACAAAAATAATAAACTATATTCACACTAAAAATAGCTCTAATGAAACGTTAATTCCAACCAAGCCATTTTACCATAAGGATTATGTTAGCTTGACTTCTATTGATGATATACACAGTCAAACCTGTATTAAGAGGTCACCTTTGGGATGGAGAAAAAGGGGTCTTTTAAGACAGGTGACCTCCTAAAAGAGGTTCAATTCATATGAATTTTTCTATGACAAAACAAGAAAAATGTGACCTTTTAATACAATTGACTGCTTAATAGAGATGAGCGCTTGGACAGGTTTGACAGTATATATACCACACTTATATTTTCTAACTTTTAAAGTTTAGGTGTGAGGTGATGGGGGGGGATTAGCCATATTTAACGCCACTTATATTTCAGCTATATCATGACGGTCAGTATTAATGGTGGAGGAAACCAAAGTATCCCGAGAAATTCACCGACCTGTCGCAAGTCACTGACAAACTTTATCACATAATGGTGTATCGATAACACCTCGCAAGGGCGGGATTCGAACTCACAACATTAGTAGTGATAGGCACTGATTGCATAGGTAGATATAATTTCAACTATCATATGATCACCCCCCCCCCCCCCCCCACCCCCACCTAAACTCCAAAATACAAAAAAAAAAGATGATGCCAGCAGTAAGAATTATAGAATACATGCTCATGTTATAAATATTTCTTACCCTATTAAAATAATTTTACAAGGTTTTGTTAACTTGTATCTGACTGTGTTTGTACACATAGACAGGGGAGCAGTCCTGGTGACTGGTACCTCTATATCATCATCACAATAACCTTCAGGTCTCTCCAAATAATCTTCAAGTCTTGCCTGTTCAAATGCTGTCGATCCTGAAAGATCCAAAAGTATCCATGGTAACGCATGTGTCAATAAGCATATATAAATATAATAATGTTGTTTAGAAGTTAAACAGTTTCATATTTTTTCTAACTTGTTTTCCAGTACATATAATTAACAACAAGATCACCTCTCTACACATTGCTCGTCAATTTTTAATTATCCATCACTAGAAGTTGAAAATTTATTTCTAGTTCCTTAAACTAATGGATTTGTTAATTGTAGTAAGTACACTAACCATCAATAGCTGGTGGATATAAAATCATAGTTTGAGGACCAGGATCTCTAACCCATGACATATAATAAGTACAAGATTCCATCAGTGTGATCTGTAAACACAGCTGGTTGGAGGCTGACGTATGGTACAATCTGAATCTCGAGGTATGAAACAAGTTATACAAACTTCTGTACCAGCTGTATAAGTAGTCGTCATCTACTTTATCTACAAAATATAACATTATACTTATGTAACAACACAATTAAATGTACATGAGTGAGTGAGTGATTGTTGTTTAACGCCAATTCAGCAATTTTTCAGCTATATTATGGCAAGAACAAGTTAATTTTCAGAGATGATGATGAGGTCCGCCTTGTTCTAGACCAACACGCTGAGTTGGATTTTAATAGTGCTAGATCACTGAAACAACAGTCTGTGGGTAGACATGTCGCTCCACTCGGACACATTATTCTGAGCCAACCAGCCTTTGCTCTTTTTCCTTAATGACGAGTGTTCAGCGGAGAAGCAACAAATACCAATTTTATAGTCTTTGGTTTGACCCGATCGGGGCTCGAACCCACGATCTACCTCACTTGAGGCGAGCACACTAACCATTACGACACTGATGAACCCACGATCTACCTCACTTGAGGTGAACACACTAACCATTATGCCACTGATGAACCCACAATCTACCTCACTTGAGGCGAGCACACTAACCATTACGCCACTAATGAACCCACGATCTACCTCACTTGAGGCGAGCACACTAACCATTACACCACTGATGAACCCACGATCTACCACACTGGAGGCGAGCACACTAACCATTACGACACTGATGAACTCACGATCTACCTCACTTGAGGCGAGCACACTAACCATTACGACACTGATGAACCCACAATCTATCTCACTTGAGGCGAGCACACTAACCATTACGCCACTGATGAACCCACGATCTACCTCACTTGAGGGGAGCACACTAACCATTACGACACTGATGAACTCACGATCTACCTCACTTGAGGCGAGCACACTAACTATTACGACACTGATGAACCCACGATCTACCTCACTTGAGGCGAGAACACTAACCATTATGCCACTGATGAACCCACAATCTACCTCACTTGAGGGGAGCACACTAACCATTACGACACTGATGAACCCACGATCTACCTCACTTGAAGGGAGCACACTAACCATTACGACACTGATGAACCCACGATCTACCTCACTTGAGGGGAGCACACTAACCATTACGACACTGATGAACCCATGATCTACCTCACTTGAGGCGAGCACACTAACCATTACGACACTGATGAACCCACGATCTACCTCACTTGAGGCGAGCACACTAACCATTACGCCACTGATGAACCCACGATCTACCTCACTTGAAGGGAGCACACTAACCATTACGACACTGATGAACTCACAATCTACCTCACTTGAGGCGAGAACACTAACCATTACGACACTGATGAACCCACGATCTACCTCACTTGAGGGGAGCACACTAACCATTACGACACTGATGAACTCACGATCTACCTCACTTGAGGGGAGCACACTAACCATTACGACACTGATGAACCCACGATCTACCTCACTTGAGGCGAGCACACTAACCATTACGCCACTGATGAACCCACGATCTACCTCACTTGAAGGGAGCACACTAACCATTACGACACTGATGAACTCACAATCTACCTCACTTGAGGCGAGAACACTAACCATTACGACACTGATGAACCCACGATCTACCTCACTTGAGGGGAGCACACTAACCATTACGACACTGATGAACTCACGATCTACCTCACTTGAGGGGAGCACACTAACCATTACGACACTGATGAACCCACGATCTACCTCACTTGAGGCGAGCACACTAACCATTACGACACTGATGAACCCACAATCTATCTCACTTGAGGCGAGCACACTAACCATTACGCCACTGATGAACCCACGATCTACCTCACTTGAGGGGAGCACACTAACCATTACGACACTGATGAACTCACGATCTTCCTCACTTGAGGCGAGCACACTAACTAATATGACACTGATGAACCCACGATCTACCTCACTTGAGGCGAGAACACTAACCATTATGCCACTGATGAACCCACAATCTACCTCACTTGAGGGGAGCACACTAACCATTACGACACTGATGAACCCACGATCTACCTCACTTGAAGGGAGCACACTAACCATTACGACACTGATGAACCCATGATCTACCTCACTTGAGGGGAGCACACTAACCATTACGACACTGATGAACCCATGATCTACCTCACTTGAGGCGAGCACACTAACCATTACGACACTGATGAACCCACGATCTACCTCACTTGAGGCGAGCACACTAACCATTACGCCACTGATGAACCCACGATCTACCTCACTTGAAGGGAGCACACTAACCATTACGACACTGATGAACTCACAATCTACCTCACTTGAGGCGAGAACACTAACCATTACGACACTGATGAACCCACGATCTACCTCACTTGAGGGGAGCACACTAACCATTACGACACTGATGAACTCACGATCTACCTCACTTGAGGGGAGCACACTAACCATTACGACACTGATGAACCCACGATCTACCTCACTTGAGGCGAGCACACTAACCATTACGACACTGATGAACCCACAATCTACTTCACTTGAGGCGAGCACACTAACCATTACGACACAGATGCGCTTAAAAATGTACATGTTATTTCTAATTACACAAATTAATTAACACATCCACCAAAAATCTCCAACCATCAAACTTGATATCCACAAATTTTAAGTATTTTCATAAACATGTTTACCGTAATCAGCCATATATTATACACATTTGTGCATTGTTTGCATCCATATTTGGCTCCAAATCTCTGAGGAAAACCTAATTTGGATGTATAATCCACATCAACTTTTGACCTATTTTTGAGGAAAATTTGGCAAGAAAAATGTGCTATGCAATGAAGAATGTATTCAATCATTGGTAAATTTTTCAGTCCTGATTAACATTTAGAGAAAAAAATATAACTACAGTAGAATTCGTTTATAACAAACAGGCTTGTAGCGAAATCAGGCTTATAACGAAGTAAAGATAAATCCCCGGTCCAATCCCTATTTAAACAATGTATTTTTGAAGACCTATTACAAATTTTTTATAGCGAAAATCAGGCTTATAACGAAGAGAATTTTAAACCCAAACAACGTTTTTATTACTCAAAATTGACCTGATATAACCAACAAACAAATCGTTTACCTGTCTTCTGTTATGCACGGACGATCACATATTAGAATGGCACTTGACACTTCCGTTATCGGTAATTGAAAAATCAATAATCCCACCTGTGATGTCAATCAAGACTTTTCTTTAAAATATTCAAACAATAAAATGGGTATTAATGATGTGATTAACAAGTTGTCAATTAATAACACACATGCTAATTTATTGCATTAGAAATTAATAAAACGTAATCTAAATTTTAATGAATGGATGCACAAAGTCATGTGTGAGATTAATTCATTCGCTATTGTTTATTTTTTCTTTGATGATAGACTCTTTAATTAAACAACAAAGCGGCTTTTAAATTTGAATTCTACCATTGTTTTTCACAATGCAAGCCGAACATTGTCATACATATGGTAACACATCCTCATGGTGATCATTCAGTAATCAGTATGGCTAGCAGAAAGAGAAAGGCAATAAATCTTGATACAAAATATCAGATCCAACTATATTGAAGTAGTGTTTTATTTTAACTGCTGAATTAATTAATTGTATTCAATAATTCTCATTTTTGTTTTTATCTATTCAGAAAAACGATGTCATATTTAAAGAGGGTAGGTCACTTTAATTTATTCCTCAACATAGCTTGCATTATGAATGGTGTTACAAAAAAAAACAAAGACTCACACAACAAAATCCACTGAAAGTATCTTATTACAACAAAATCATCGAAGTAAAAACATTATTATCTGTCTAAACAAAACAAAGCAAACAGTTGCACATCACTTGAAATAATTTATTTGAAATATATCATTTTTCAAAAATAATTCTAAATTATTTCTCTTATAACCAACGATGCCTATAACGAAATAAGATCGAGAGTCCCCTGGACTTCGTTATAAACGAACTCTACTGTACTTGTTTTATCATGACTTCAGTGTGTACTTTTTAAGATGAAATAATGCCATATTTCACAAATAAAACAAAGACAGACACTTCCATTGTGAGGGCAGTATGGAGCTGTAAAGGGAAGGAAAGGTGATGCATCATGCTAACATTTCTTAGGGAAAACACTGAGTACATGTCAACTTAAAGCTACTACAACTGGTACTTACCTATATGTAATGCTATATGAAGCTGATCAACCTTTCTAAGGAGATCATCTTTCACAAGATAATATAAAATTTCATGGGAATGGCTTTCTTCTGTTACACCCTCAATTTTCAAAATATCTATATGAGTATGATGTAAATTCGTCATGATATCGTTCAATGTCTGAGTCTCGAATGAATTCCTGGTGAAATCTGATGGATCGTTAGGTACAATGATTGTCTTTATGAAATATGTATTGTTCCTAGAACCTTCGTACATGTATGGTATTCGTTTGTGTGATAAAATGAACAAATTAAATGATAAATTTTTCACCATCAGTTTTTCAAATTCTAAATCCTCTGATGGCCTGAAAATATAAATTGAAAAGCATGTAATTACATGTATACTACATTAATTAAATAGAAGAAAATAAAATAACAATTATCACAATTTTTTTTCTAACAAATGTTGAACATTGTTATTTTAAAGTGGGTTAAGTAGTTTCTGTGGATATAACTTCAACAAAAGTATGATTCATTCATAGTACAGTTGATATGTTACCATAGTTTACTCAAATAATTAACTCGGCTAATTAGATATAAAATCATCTGTTCTCTTGACAAAGAAATAACAAGTTGATATATCAAATACCTTGAGTGTGGTACATGTAGATCGAGAGTTCAGGCCAGGGTCAGGTCAAACCAAAGACTATACAATTGGTATTTGATGATTTTCAGCTAAGAACACAGCGTTCATGAGTAAGAACACTATAAAGACCTAATTAAGCGTGTTGGTCTAATACAAAGTGGACATTGTCATCATATCATTGAATGTAAGTTGTTCTTGCCTTGATATAGCTGAAAAATTGTTCAGTTGGCGATAAAACAACAATCAATCACTCATTCGCTCATTTTGTGTTGAAATACAAGAATTTAACAAATATACAAAGAGCTATACAAAGCCACGGATGCATGTATTAAACATAAACTTGTCATAAAACATTTGTTTTGAAATTTCAAACTGCAAAGAACATATAGCTGTTCTTATATCATTGTTAGATATTTCATGAAATATTTGTAATACATTTTTCATTGTATTCACTTCAATGACTTGTACATGTATGTGCTGTGTACATTATTACACATTTCACCTTTATATTTACATTGTACAAAAATGTATATCGACTTCTAGCTCATTTAATAACACCAGTAAATTCTTCAGTTTCCCCTGTCTAATGGAGGTTCAGTTTTACTGAGCTTACATACAATTTAATATCATTTCATGGATTTTTACATACATGTTCATACTGAATACATACCCAACAGAGTAAGCAATTTTTGAAGTCTTTGACTCAAGATTTATACCAGCTTCTATCTCTGTACATATTGGCCAGTTTGTAGTGTTAGACATGAACATTGTAGTGTTACATTGATAGTGATATAATGTTATAAATCTCAGTAACCTACGAGCCTCACTTCTGGCATCAGAAAGTACTTGTAATGGACTATACTCCTGACTAAAGTATACTACTTGTATGACATAGTATATCAAAGCTCCACTACATAATAAATAAAGTATAGATTTCTTTTTCCGATTCATTATCACTGTAAAAGACATGTCACACAGATAAACATCTTTTATTAATAAAGCTCATTGTGAATCACTTCCAGTTGTAGCGTAAAATGTTCTTTTCTTTTTTTATCTATGCACTTGTTGAAACATGCTGTGATACGGTACCTGAAAAAACATTTGTGAGTTCATTGAATTAATTAATTATAAAGACATCAGTTTAGTCAAAAATGTGTAGTGAAAAACAAATACATGTATTGCACATTAAGTAGCATGGCAGATAATCTAATAAAAATTAGATGTATGATGTATTTTTGTCGATATACTTACATCTAACAAACATTCCCTTTGGGATCATATATCAGGGTCACATTTTCAACTGACCAATCTGCTTTGAGCCTACTTTTTA
Organism: Bathymodiolus brooksi; assembly: GCA_963680875.1. Lineage (NCBI taxonomy): Eukaryota > Metazoa > Mollusca > Bivalvia > Mytilida > Modiolidae > Bathymodiolus > Bathymodiolus brooksi. The sequence continues at coordinate 81,801,687 of OY804576.1, read as the reverse complement.
AAATTGAGTACATGCTAACAGGTGTTGTCTGATTAGTCAATATATTTAACTGTTTTCCATATGATTGGACAATCAAAGATGAATGAAAGGTTAACTGATATGATCCTAAATGGGATATTGCAAGATGCTATTAGTGTATCACCAATGACAACAAGATACAACAAACATCTAATTTTAATTCTAATGCAATTATTATATTGCATGTTTTTTCATTGGCTAATGTTTATTGTGAAATCCACAACTACATGTAAGGGTTCTATTATGGAATGTTAATCATTGAATGCTGAATAGCTTTCTCAATTGTATATATAATATATTCTTCTTGAAACAGTAACAAGCTACTGTTATCTTCAGGGGCGGATCCAGGAGGGGGGCACACGCACCCTAAAATTGGAAAAAATACGATTTTTTTGCGTAAAATCGTGATTTTTTCACACGAAATACCTCAAAAATTTTCACACCTCCCTCTACTCGGCGCAATTATTTTTAAGTGCGCCCCCCCTAACTTGAAATCCTGGATCCTCCCCTGATCTAGGTATTGTACTGAAATACAATAGTAATTTTGGACTGGCAATTGAAACGCTTATGGATAAAGCAAGAAAAGCATATTTGAAAATAAAGAAAACTGTTGGTCTTGACAACTCTTGTGGTCTTCTGGAAAAACTTTTTGATTCTTTAGTTTCCCCAATCCAGTTATATGGTAGCGAAGTATGGGGAGTTGACTGCAAGTTCAAAGATTCAGATCTTACCGAAAAATTCCACTTAAAATTTATTAAAGAAACACTTGGGGTGCACTGCAAAGCACCCAATGTTGGATGTAGAGCAGAACTTAATAGACGACCTATTCATAACAAAATAATTCATTCAATATTCAATTTTCTTCATCATATTTTAACCTCTGAAAACACTTTAGTTCTTGATATATTTACTGATTTGAAAAACTCAAATGAGTGGATACAGAAGATGATGAATATGCTAAAAAGACACTGTCCAATCAGCTTCGCTAACCAAGTGTTGCGATTCGGGTCCCCCTTCTCTCCACCCTTGGCGGATCTAGAATACATTTTGAGGATTCACGCTTTAGTATTACATGGAGCACATGTTATCGACGAAATGTAAACAAAGATGCCACTTCCCGTTTTGGTTCCAATGAAAACATCTTTCCAGTCTGCCAAAGCTTTGAAACTTTTCACTTGGTTGACAGTAAGTGCTTCCAAATTAAATTTATCACAAATAAGTTTTTCTTCACTGAGCACTGCCATTTTCAACTCTCCAACATACGTATAACAAAACGATTCTGATTGGCTAGCGATGACGACTATCTAAGGGGCACAACTTCGATAAACCACCAGGTGGCATTGCGCGCGAATTTCAAAATGTATTCTAGATCTGCCATGGGTGGAGAGAAGGGGGACCCGAATCGTAGCCCTTGGATAGCGAAGATGCTGTCCAATATGCAAAACAGGACAGGTAGAAGATGAAAATCACTTTACCTTAATATGCAAAACAGGACAGGTAGAAGATGAAAATCACTTTATTTTAAAATGCAAAAGATTTGAACTAATCAGACTCAAATTTTATGATAAAGTGTCGAAAACAATTAATTTTAATTTTTTTTAATAATGCCGAGAATAAAATGAAAATTTTATTAAATAACAAATCATACGGTATGATACCCCATTTTAAAACTTACTTCCTCTTTCATCTCAAATTGTTTAGCAATAAGAAAATCTTTATTACTGTAACTTATACTCCATGCAGATAATTTGTATAACAATAATTACTCATGTTCATTTATTTACATATTACCGGTATGTATAATTTGTATCACATTTTATTATGTAATTGGGCTATAACCATATCCTGTTGATGAGTTTGTGCCAAAAAAAGAATTTGAATTTGAATTGTTCTACACTTAAAAGAGACCAGGGTTGGCAAAAAAGTGGGAAATACTCATATTTCCCGGGACGGTGGGAAATACTGGGAAATAAGATTGATTCTTAACTTGCAAATATAATGGTACATGAACGGTGCCACCTTGTCACAAGGCCGAAACAACTTGTAAGGGAGAGAAATGTGCAGGACTAAGTCTAAGCCAACCTCCTGAAAAAGTTATTGAAACAAATCCTAAAGTAGACATAGTAGATGATGTACCTGTAGTACCAGAAACACCTAAAAGAAAAAGAACTTGTGAAGAAATGAATAGTCCAATGAACAATAAACAAGGTAAATATTAACAAAAAAATATTTTAAAACAGTCCTTACAAGTTGTTTCGGCCTTATGACAGATTCGGCCGTAGTTGATTCGGCCTTAGTTGATGCGGCCTTACGCAAATCCGGCCTTATATCAAATGGATGTTCCGGCCTTATCATATATCTATGCGGCCTACGGCAAATCCGGCCTTATATCAAATGGAAAAGAATAATTAAAAAATTAAAAGTTCTATTTAAATTTAAAATATTATTTAAATATTCATGGATATGATGAATAAAATATTGGAACTTGTAGTGTTTTCACAAGATTTACTCGTGAAAAGCCATAATAAATCGTTATTATTTTAACAATTTTTTAATTAGTAATTTTTGGTAATAATGACGGAAATCATTTCCATTGGAGTTGATGATTAGAAAAACAATTCAGGTTGATATACCAAGCTGTCAACAAGCGAAATTCCTTAGATATTCTCTTGCAATTAATTATCATTTGTTTAATAGTCATATAATTGCACTGGCAGTATGATTATAAGGGTTACCAAAAAGTAAAAGGAAGCCATACTATAAATTACTCAAAAAGTACTCCAATTCTTTTGATGAAACCGCACTAATATATGCACATTTTGGTGATGGTCCTACTATTTTCAAAACTATCAGCTATGTCGTTTCCTTGTATTGTGTGTGAGCAGAACGTCCGTCCAAAGCAGCATGCTTTAGAGTGCGAGTTGTTTCCAGTGGCAACACAGACTATGTAATAGTAGGACCATCACTTAATTATTTACTCAAATCATCACAATGTGTCATTTTATTCATATATATCCATAGATACACATCATTCTTAACTGAGGCCGCATTAATTAACCAAGGCCGTATCAACTAAGGCCGAATCAACTAAGGCCGCATTTGTTTAAGGCCGGATTTTCATAAGGCCAAATAGTTTTCAGGCCGGATCAACTGGAAAGCAAAACAGTATGGCCAATATGTTTTTTAATCTTTGGTTTGTCAAACTCAGGAAACTTCTAAATTTTAAGTTAAAACAGGCAAACAAATCAATAATTTGTTTGAAGACCCTACGCTTCACACTATAATGTAAATTCATAGCAATTGCTGTTGCTCTGTCGATAGTGTATGGCCACTATAGTCTGTGAGTCCATAAGTATTGATACACTGTCACTGCACCAAATCATCAAATGGAAATCCAAGCTAAAAAAATAGGTCACTTATAATTCTGTAGTATTTTAGTGGAATTTATAAAACAGCATTATAAAAGATCAATTAATATCATTGCAAAAAACAAATTAAAATAAATATATGTATCTGTTTTGTATGAATAAGAAAGAAAATGAACCTGTCAGGCCAGTCTGGCTGTCAAATTGATGTTTACATAATTTCCGAACCGTATATGGAATGGACTAATATTCCGTGTTTATCTGTTTTCGAAGATTAATTATTCAAAAAATGCATGAAAGATTAACATAGCAAGAGTTTATGGTATATTTGCATATTTCAATCACTTCTGTAATGTCAAATCTATCTGATACTACAAAGATAATAGAGGAAAATGGGAAATAAATAACTGTCAATTTCGCGTTTGACTTTATATTTAGTTTTAGTTGCTGGTTCCCCGTTAATTACTGTTGTATATTGTGGGGAACTATAAATTAACAGTCGAAATCACAAAGTTCGCAAATCAAAATCCTGGAAATATGAATTTATAAATAAAATGCGTCTTATTGTACGGGTAGGTGATAGTATTGAGAAAATTAATATTTAAAAAAAATTCATTAAGATTGATACGTTAGACTATAGTATAGTCCGAGATTCCTCTGTCGTTTAACGGCATTGATAAAGTTGCTGTAGCGTTGAACGGCTACAGCAACTTTATAAATGCCGTTAAACGACAGAGGAATCTCGGACTAACTATAGTATAACTACAAAATGTATAAGGTTATAACGGAAACAGGACAACTCGGACCATTTTAAAGACAACTCGGACCACCTTATGGACAACTCTGACCACTTTTTAAGGACAACTCGCACCATTTTTCCAGGACAACTCGGACCAATATTTAGTGTAAAAACAAACCACTTTTTAGGTTAGCTCTGACCACTCTCTAAAGACAACTCGGACCACTTTTCCAGGACAACTCGGACCAATATTTAGTGTAAAATCGGACCACTTTTTAGGTCAGCTCTGACCACTTTGTAAAGACAACTCGGAGCACGTTTTGAAGACAACTCGGACCAATTTTTGAAGATAACTCTAACCACTTTTTGAGGACAACTCGGACCACATTTTTTGACAACTTGGATCACTTTTCCACTTATAACACTCAATTAGAACCACTTTACACAATTACATGTACTCTATTTTGTTGGATTTTGAATGTGTATACTGTTGAATATTACTTTCTTGATTTTTATGTTGATCCTTCTTTCCTTTATCACAATATTTTGACGTTTTCAGGGTGAAAAATAAAGGTATTATAAAATAAAAAAAATAAAAAAATAATAATATGTGTTTTTTTTCTAATATAGTAAGTTTTGGAAACTGTTATAAAACCTTTATTTTTCACCCAGAAAACTTCTTATTGATATTGTAAGATAAAAAGAACAAAATGTGTTAAAATTATTTTTATTAGCGTTAAAGAGATAACAACAATATTATACATAAAAACAATGTAACAAGAAGATCGAAAGCACTGTTAACTAAGTGCACTACTCTATATTTCACAAAAAGCACTATGGCAGCTTTCACTAAAAATAGAAATTTCTTAGAATGGCAGAAATTGCTTTGTTTAAGCTGAAATTTGGACTGTAGTTTTTAGGTGTTTATATTCCTTTTTTTTCTGTAAAGTTCTGAATTTTCAAATGAGACGCTGCAACTCTATAAGTGACCTGTCTAACATTGTTCCAAAAAGAAATCAATGGTCTAAAAAAAGTATTACTGACAAAGTGTTAGAAACTTCAAGAGTATCAATTGGCATTAAGTGGTACGGGATGAATTGCCATTAAATTGGTCCAAGTTGTCCTAAAAAAGTGGTCCGAATTGTCTTTAAACAGTGGTCCGAGTTGTCTTTATAAAGTGGTTATAGCAGACCTAAAAGTGGTCTGATTTTACCCTAAATATTGGTCCGAGTTGTCCTCAAAAAGTGGTCCGAGTTGTCTTCAAGAAGTGGTCCGAGTTGTCTTAAAGAAGTGGTCCGAGTTGTCAAAAACGACAGAAAATATCACAGAGGCGGACATAGTGGCTGAGTAAGCCAGCGTCCAGAGTAGTTCCTATGGTATCCTATGGTATAACTTTCCCTAGTAGCCCGGTGTTCCATTGTATCATGGTATTTATTGTTTTTCAATGAATAAATATTAGTAATATCTTATCTGTCAGTAATTGTTTTCCATGGATGTTAAAACAGCCTTCCTCTCTCATTTCATACCAAATTCAACCTTAATTGTTTGTTTTTTTACGATTTTTTAAGATTTTAAATGGCATCAAGAGGTGTTTCCCATTGTATCGTGCTAAAAATAGAAATACATCTATGGAGCACCTGTTTGACTAATTATTGTCAGGATTCACATGGACTCTTATCTAACAAAAATAACAATATATTTTTTTTTCTAAAAAATATTTATAATGTAATAATCATTAAACTTAGCATGAAAAAAATATGGTTAAAAATATTTTTATTTGACATATATTCAACATAAAATGTACAAAATATAAAATATGTGAGGAATTGTTATGTTGGAACACATACAATCATATTAAGATGTTAGAATTTATAACATGAAGGATAACATACCTGTACAACTGAAATTGCAGTCATGATTAACTAAATTCATTAAAATTGCATATTATATATTTTTATCCTTATTTGTTAAACTGGCTTTCCATAGTTTTTTTTCTCTGATAAAGGGTCAAGGCTACAAGATCACATGGCCTTAGGGAATTATGGGATACAGGTTATCAGACGACAATATTGTGGTTAATAATTTTTGGGCAGTTTTTGAAAGGATGGTATCAGGGTTTTATCAATATCAGCCATTTTGTTGAAATTTTATAAAAGTATTCCGTACTTACCATAAACTTTTTCAGGGTAAGCGGTCTCTTGACAAACGACGTGACTTCAGTGTTTATGTTCTAAAAATAAACGCCCAGGAATGACGTCATGCACGAGGAATCCTCGAGTATGCAAATACCACGATACAATGGAACCCACGATACAATGAGTATGGAGTATACTGATTATAAATCTGAAACACTTGGCTCCTTGACCTTTGGCTTTGTAAAGAATAAAGTACCAGATTCTGAATTTTTTTGTATTAAAACAACAAATGAAGATGAGGTTTTTGCAGCCTTGACTCATCAAAGTCTATTGGCCCAGATGGTATGCTTTCGAGACGTTTCGGCCATAAACCAGTTCGTCCATATACCGATTCGTCCATAGTCTATAGACCAGTTCGGCCATAGTAGTTTCGGCCATACTTTTTATAATGAGATATATACTTAATAGCATCATTGTTTTGTAGTATTCTTAGTAGTTTTCATGGTTGGAGAAAAAGGTTTTGACACCGATATTTAAACTTAAAGTATCTAGCTGTATAATAATGTCACATGGACGAAGTGATGATGAGACGTTTCAGTGTACGAGTGTGATGAAGTGGTGGCTCTAAGAGCAACAGAGTAAGTTGATAACAATCACAAAATGCAGGAGATAGTCAGATCAAAGAATAAATAATTGCTAATTATCATGAAGTAATGAACATAATTACATTTTTTTGTCTTACAATTAACAAGTCAATCTACAATATCTAGTTTATATTGATCATTAATCATCAAATGTTTAAAAAAATTAATATTCCGAAATTTCATGATTAATATCAAAAAATTTATTTAAATATAAATAAAATAAAACTTAAATTTTGAGCTTAGAACTTGTCAAATACCGTATTAAATATTCCATGGCCGAATCGACTAATTCTATGGCCGAACTGATAGTGTGGCTTCAAAATTGCAGGGTAGGTAGATCTTGACATGCTGAACATGTTTGCAGTTTATACTTAACATCTATCTCTTATAGTTTTTGAAATAAAGGACGAAAAGTATTAAAATTTAAAAAATTTGATGAAAAAAGGGCAATAACTCCAAGATGGGTAATCAGATTTACTTCAAAATTGCAGGGTATGTAGATCTTGCTGTGCTGATAATTTTTACCACATGTCAGATTTCTGATATTATTAACGGTTTTTGAGTTATTACCCAAAAACCTGCAATTTTACCATATGTTCTATTTTTAGCAACAGTGGCCATGTTGGTTGGTGCACAGTATCACCGGACACAATTTTGAAACTAGACACCCTAGTGATGATTCAGACCAAGTTTGGTTTTAATTGGTCTAGTACAATGTAGTTTCAGAGGAGAAGATTTTTGAAAAAGTTTACGATGTACGACGGACGCCAAGTGATGGCAATAGCTCACATGGCTCTTTGCTTTGGGCCAGGTGATCTACAAAATGGATGTGAAATGAAAACTACTTACTTTTACTTTACTGTGTTGCTTCAAAATAAAATGATATGTTAGATTGAATCTGGTACAGCTTAAATTCAACATTTCACATTTGACATTTCCTTCATTTGAGTCATTTTGAATGTAGGTGTTTTATTTGTGTTTCTAAGGGGATTTAACATGATCTATATGATCGTATTTATCAGATAAATATCGGGCAAGTCTTTTAAGATGAGCCTGATTTTTAGATTGATGATAGTCATGATTAAAAGTAAGAATTATGATAATCTTTTTATCAAATTAGCTGTTACTTTTGATTGTGTTTACTATGTAATCAGCCTTTTAACACTAGTGGTGGAGTACATGTACATAGTAAACGCAAAAACTACCAGCTACATTTATCAGATTACCTATTATCAGTACTTCAAATTTTAAGTGGTTAAGTGATTGAACAAGATATTATATCTATTTTTGTATTTTCACTGTGTGACTAGGTTGTTTCAGTACAACATTAGTATAATAAAAATGAAGATATCAAATTTAGATGTGCACAACACGTTTCTGGAATAAGCATAATCAGGTGCGCTCAATATCGAAATATTGGAAAGCCAAATAATTTAAAAGTGTTTGGGAGCAATAAACCAAAGGTCCTAAACAGAACAGCCAACATCTGCTAAGGTCATGACCTATGCCTGAGGGAGGAGAACCTAAACAGAACAGCCAACATCTGCTAAGGTCATGACCTATGCCTGAGGGAGGAGAACCTAAACAGAACAGCCAACATCTGCTAAGGTCATGACCTATGCCTGAGGGAGGAGAACCTTAGTTTTAGTAATAATTACATTATTTAGGAACTGTTAATTTCAATAATAAATATATTTAATAAACCATGTCTGTGCCGAAGCACTGACTACTGGACGGATGATACCATCAGGGACTAATAGTCCACCAGCAGTGGTATCGACCCAGTGATAGTAATAAAAACTTATATATACGTGTGTACATAACTTTTCTATGCAATGTAATTGAGGTACATTTGTACCAACAACAAGACTTTTATTACACTCAGACAGTATACTGTACACTGTTACAAGAGGCAGACAATAGAATACACAAAACATAATGATGAACTGAATGAATGAAACACATTTACATAATTATTACTAATTATAAGTACAGGTGACCTCTATACAGGTAATGAATCGAAGTAGGCATTATAATTGAGGTACATTTGTACCAAGTACATGAAGTAGACATTGTAATTGAGGTGTACATTGTACCAAGAACATGAAGTAGACATTGTAATTGAGGTGTACATTTGTACCAAGTACATGAAGTAGACATTGTAATTTAGGTACATTTGTACCAAGTACATGAAGTAGACATTGTAATTGAGGTGTACATTGTACCAAGAACATGAAGTAGACATTGTAATTGAGGTGTACATTGTACCAAGAACATGAAGTAGGCATTATAATTGAGGTACATTTATACCAAGTACATGAAGTAGACATTGTTATTGAGGTGTACATTGTACCAAGAACATGAAGTAGGCATTATAATTGAGGTACATTTGTACCAAGTACATGAAGTAGACATTGTAATTGAGGTACATTTGTACTAAGTACATGAAATAGGCATTGTAATTGAGATACATTTGTACAAAGAACATGAAGTAGGCATTATAATTGAGGTACATTTGTACCAAGTACATGAAGTAGACATTGTAATTGAGGTACATGTGTACCAAGTACATGAAGTAGGCATTGTAATTGAGGTACATTTGTACCAAGAACATGAAGTAGGCATTATAATTGAGATACATTTGTACCAAGTACATGAAGTAGACATTGTAATTGAGGTACATTTGTACCAAGAACATGAAGTAGACATTGTAATTGAGGTACATTTGTACCAAGTACATGAAGTAGACATTGTTATTGAGGTACATTTGTACCAAGTACATGAAGTAGACATTGTAATTGAGGTGTACATTGTACCAAGAACATGAAGTAGACATTGTAATTGAGGTGTACATTGTACCAAGAACATGAAGTAGGCATTATAATTGAGGTACATTTATACCAAGTACATGAAGTAGACATTGTTATTGAGGTGTACATTGTACCAAGAACATGAAGTAGGCATTATAATTGAGGTACATTTGTACCAAGTACATGAAGTAGACATTGTAATTGAGGTACATTTGTACTAAGTACATGAAATAGGCATTGTAATTGAGATACATTTGTACAAAGAACATGAAGTAGGCATTATAATTGAGGTACATTTGTACCAAGTACATGAAGTAGACATTGTAATTGAGGTACATGTGTACCAAGTACATGAAGTAGGCATTGTAATTGAGGTACATTTGTACCAAGAACATGAAGTAGGCATTATAATTGAGATACATTTGTACCAAGTACATGAAGTAGACATTGTAATTGAGGTACATTTGTACCAAGAACATGAAGTAGACATTGTAATTGAGGTACATTTGTACCAAGTACATGAAGTAGACATTGTTATTGAGGTGTACATTGTACCAAGAACATGAAGTAGGCATTATAATTGAGGTACATTTGTACTAAGTACATGAAGTAGACATTGTAATTGAGGTACATTTGTACCAAGAACATGAAGTAGGCATTATAATTGAGGTACATTTGTACCAAGTACATGAAGTAGACATTGTAATTGAGGTACATTTGTACCAAGTACATGAAGTAGACATTGTAATTGAGGTACATTTGTACCAAGTACATGAAGTAGGCATTATAATTGAGATACATTTGTACCAAGTACATGAAGTAGACATTGTAATTGAGGTACATTTGTACCAAGAACATGAAGTAGGCATTATAATTGAGGTACATTTGTACCAAGTACATGAAGTAGGCATTATAATTGAGGTACATGTACATGTATTGGTGTGATGTACTCCTTACAACATTACGTGATATAATTTCACAGTGACTTGCGACAGGTCGGTGATTTTCTCTGGGTACTTCAGTTTCCTCCACCAATGAAACTGACCACCACGATATAGCTGAAATATTGTTGAAAGTGGTGTTAAACACCATAACCCTAACCCTAACCAAAAAGTTACTACCTGTATATGATCATTTTATTAGGGAAGTATTACAATATATAAGTATTTTGATTTCATAATAAGTTTCGCTCTAATTAAAAGACAGATTCTTATCTTGAAATTTAACCCAATTTGAAATAGATACACAATGTATGATCAAGTCACATTATTTAGAACTTTCACATTAATGTACAGTCAAACATTAATCTGATCATCATGTTCATTCTGAGAAATTAACATTAATTGGTACAATAAAAGAATATAGAAAATTTAAATAAAATAAGAAGAAATATTTCTATTAGCATTATTTTTTTTATTTTTTTATTTTGTAGGTCAATAATCATAGAAAATTTTAAGGATACAGAAAGAGTCTGGTTTTACTGTACAGTATAAAATATTCCAGTTTGATATTGTTTTACCTTATTCTTGATTTTGGATTGGTACTGTACGTATGTAAGTATATACCAGTATGACAAAGGATGTTTAATTAATAATATAATATAAGTGTGACTGAAAATAATGTGTTGATCAGCAAAAAATAATGGTACAAATACAATATATATATATAAATGTAGATATACATTCAGTGTTATTATATATCTTCTTTGGTTATAAGCATATTCTTTGAGGTATGGCTTTTTTACATGAAATTATTGAAAAAAAAAAAAAAAAAGGATGTACATATATATGTTTGATTTAATAAATGTGACATATAAATTTTAAACTTTAAAAATTTTAAGTGTAAAAAAAACAATGTTTATCTTGTTTTATGTTACTCGTAAACATAGATATCCATGAATCTTCCTTCAACTTTGTTACATTAGATTTCAATTGGCAAACAAGTCGTATCTTAGAAAGATCCATTTCAAAGGGATTTACCTCTTTCACTTGACATTCTATTGCATATTGTTTTTAACTGGAGAACTTTTCGACCAATTATTCATTCCTTGACCAATTTTGCTGAAATTATATAATATTTGTTAATTTTAAACATTAGCTTTTCAGTGTTTCAATTTTAAACCATGTTAATGCCTCTTCAAGCCAGATATCAGGCAATAGAATAAGTAATGAAACTTTTTTTTAAAGAATATCACTGAAAAATTCCACAAAAAAAAATGTTTGTGAAACATTATGTTTTTAATATCAAATTTTTATTCAGTAACATACCAATATTTTTGTCTATATTGCATTTGATAGGCTGTTGCAGTTGCGTCATGCTCCATATATATATATATATATATATATACTTTTAGGTCGACGTGACAGATCGAAGTATGACATTGAAAAAGTCTCTCGGTGAGACAAACTCAGTCATTTTAAAGCAGTAACTATTTGTTACTATTGGGTATATACAATAAAATGTATATTGATTTTGTTATAAATAATGAATAAGTTTTATTATTTATCAACTTTTTGTTTCAGGTTCTCTTTTGATGATGCTTACAGCTATGAGGAATATAATTCTGTTTGCAGTTTGCTTCACTGTCAGGTATGTAAATATTTTTGATTACTAGAACGTACATATACTGTAGTAGTAGTACATGTATGTATGTACCTCTGGTGAAAGTCAGTCAATTAAACCTTGTACTTTACAACACCTTATATTTATATTATTTTGATGCTCATGATGCTAGGCATTAAGTTTTACCATGTGTTCGTACTTTTCAATCCATCCTGTATTTGGTTTTCTCGCAATAACTGAAGTTCCCCTTAAGCAAATCATTTGATATTTAGACACAAGGTCAGGGACGGTAAATTATATTCCATGATCAATAAATGTCACCATATTTGTCTAAATCCTGGAATCTTGATTCGTAGCCATTTGTTCTCTGGTTATCTGTATCAAATCATACAAATGTAAACCAAATCACAAATATATATTTCAGTCAAGCAGCCGATTGGGACATATTCACATTCACCCAGGAATGGCCGACTACAGTGTGTAACCAGGCAGAACAAGAGGTATGATAAGTTACAACGTTGATTTTGTCATAATTAAATTATTACCAACAAATCCTTTTGAAAAAAGACTAATTTGAGTGATATATATAGAGATAATTATGTCTTCCTCACATAACCACCCTCAACCCCCTTTCGAAGGACCCGGATGGCTCAATGAGTTAGGTAGTTGGATTACCTAACAACTCATACAAGCCTATCACCAATATGGCATGGGTTCGTGCCCGACTTTGTAAATTACAAAAAAGGGTGCACTCGACTCGCAGCCGCAAGTGATAAAGTTTACCAGTTGCTTGCCCATGGTCGGTGGTTCTCTCCGGGTACTCCAGCTTCTTCCACCACTAAAACTGGTCGACATGATATAGCTGAAATATTGCTGAAAGTGGCATTAAAGACCAAAAAATCAAAATCAATCAATCAATCAACCCCCTTTCGAGTTTACGTCTGGTCCTTTCATCCATAATGAAAGCTTGAACACACAACATTTTAAAACTTTTTAGGAATTCCTTTCAACTTTTCATGCTTGCTTATTCTCATATTATTCTCTAACTGTTTTTTGAGGTAGTGGTGTTTTTTATTTTATCATATTAGACATTTTGGATTTCAATAATTCAATATGGCAGCTCATTCAGAGTAGAACCCTTAGTTACAACATGTCGATAACAGACTTTACGATAAACAATACCTAATGAAAACATGTCCAGTATTATGCAATAGTTGCATAAGAATTCTATAGTCTGATATATATGATTGATTGATTGGTGTTTAATGCCAACTATAGCAGTATTTCAGAGATATATATTTTAATTACTATTGTAACTATTTACAGTGTGGTATTAATTTACAAGAACAGTGTTTAATCATTACAGATGGGGACAAACAAATCTTAAAATGTATAAAAACTTGACAAATAGTAATTTCTGTAATAACAAAAATAATTAAAAATATACTTCAACTATGTTAAGCATATGATTTATTGTGTTTTCCTTGTTTATATTTTGCAGCACCACAAATGTGTAATTCCTGATGGAGTCAATACTTGGTCTATACATGGTCTATGGTTAGTATCATACATGTACCAATCAAGCTTATATTTTAGGATTTCCCCCATTTTCACAAAGTGATTTCTAACATTAGAATCGAAATGTAGTAGCATGCATTTTCTATATCATACAGAAACTATTTATCATTATTTCCAGTGTCAGTGCCGGTGTCATATGGTATATTGACCCCGGGGTCAATTTTCATCCATGGTATATTGAACCCCCTTATTGAAAAATGAAACCCCCCATTTGGTAAATTGAACCCCATGGTATTTTGAACCCCCTCATTTCTAATCAAGAGACAATAGAGGGCTCAATATTCCATAGTTATGGGGTTCAATATACCATGGGAGGGGGTCAATATACCATAGCAGTTGCACTTCATCTATTTAAGTTATAATGTTCTAAAGATGACACATTATACATACATGTATATATCATGTAATATGTTTTGATATTCAATAGATCTAAGATTATCTTTCTAATAATACTCCTCACGTAATATGCTTTCATCTTTTATAGGGTTCAGATTACTCTTCCTGATAAAGTATGTCACATGTTAACCTTTAACCTCAACGAGGAACTAGCTTTTACATACTTCCTCAATTATTTATATAAATTTAATGTTTTTGTCTATATGATGGCACAGATCTATTGTTATCTGTAAACAAATAGTTTTCTATGCTTTTGTTTCCCTGAATCAATTATCCTTTTTGGAAAAAAATCATATCGGGTTTCATATTGTAGTATGGTGAAACCTGTCTAAACTGAAGATCCTTGGGACCCATGTTTGTTTTTGGAATAGACAGGTGATCACTAAATACAGGTTGAATTAAAAAAAAATCCTACATTAGGGCATTATTAAAAGTTCACTCTATACAGGATTCTGGTTTATACAGGGTTCTGGTTTATACAGGATTCTGGTTTATACAGGGTTCTGGTTTATACAGGATTCTGGTTTATACAGGATTCTGGTTTATACAGGGTTCTGGTTTATACAGGATTCTGGTTTATACAGGATTCTGGTTTATACAGGGTTCTGGTTTATACAGGGTTCTGGTTTAGACAGGGTTTTGGTTTAGACAGGGTTCTGGTTTATACAGGGTTCTGGTTTATACAGGATTCTGGTTTATACAGGATTCTGGTTTACAGGATTCTGGTTTATACAGGATTCTGGTTTATACAGGGTTCTGTAGCCCTTTTCACAAAAATTCGTAACTATAGTCCTAACTTTTTCACTTAAGATTATCTTACGACAATTCCTAAGTCCTTTTCACAAAGATTATCTTATGACAAATTTTAATCTTACGACTAAAATTACACTTACGATAAAAAAATTCTTCCTTAGGTGTACTTGATACAATATTATGTGATAAAGTTTGTCAGTGATTTGCGACAGGTCAATGGTTTTCTCCGAGTACTCCAGTTTTCTCCACCAATAAAACTGACCGATATATTGTTGAAAGGGGCGTTAAACACCATAAACCATCTTCCTTAGCAACCTAGTTTCATTTCCATAGCACAACAAAGCATTTTTTTTAAATAAAATTATTCTAAAAAATATCCCCGGCACTAATTTATAAGCAATTTTTATGCTATGATGTGTTTGTATGTTTATATTGAATTTTTATCTAATACAAAAAAATGTATATGAATCGGTCACCAATAACTGCACAAAATATGAACGGGTATGATTTTCGTATAGAGGAACATTTCTAATGCATGTAAATTAAAATGATCTATAATAATTATCATTACTTGGAGTTGTGCGTCATCATCCACGCGTGGTTACTTTTGGTAGAAGTATTTTTTAAGGGAGTGCATCTGGAGTGTGAAAAAACCCCTATTCATATAATTCATTTTATCGGTTATTTGTCAGCAAAATATTTACCCCTTTTTTCCAATTAATCCCATCCCACATAAAATCAAACGCTTGTTCTTTTACTGATGAAAATGTATCCCGATTTTTCTGAGATAACCCAAATAAAGATGTGTTTATCATCTATCAATCATGAAGACGAATAAATATCCCTGTTATATATTAATATTAATGTGTTCGATGATCATCGAAGTTGCCAGAAATTAATAAATTATATTACTAATATAAAGGCAAAATCAAAACGATATCATTTGATCCAGAAAATTCCAGTCCTAAAGCGGCTGTTCATACAAAACTTTTGTAAGCGAAGTAGATGTCTAGAAGAAAATCCCGTATTCCTGTTTTTATCCAAAAAAAAATGAAAAAAAAAAAATATCCCCAAGTTTGCAACTACATGTAGTCTTTTCGATTGTCGATCGTTCCCAATTTGAAATCTAAAATTAATGATACTTATCCTGATTTTTTGGTCATGTAAACGATACACTGCTGCATTGAAGAGGTAAATGTACGGAATGCATCGTTATAGACAGACTCTGTTATTAGTCACGCCAAAAAGGAGTAAACAACAATGCCATTTGTAGCGTCTGTTTGTATTAAACCATATTCATTTCAATAAACATTTATCAATATGTGTAAATAGGTTTGTCATACGGTCAGAGAAAATGCGCTAACGATGAATTGCTCTCTTATTTTCATGTCGAAGCGCCAATACATCGTCCATCTTTTTTTTCTATTTTTTTCACTTACGATAAAAGATAAGACCAAAAGGACTGGGAGCTATAAGGGCCAAAATCGGCCCCACCTCAGATGTCGATAAAATTTTCTCCAAAATGTATTTACAATATGTACTTTTCAGAAATAAATACAGTTAGTTAATATGTGTATCTAATTCCTCACAGCGGATCGACAAATTCAGGTAATGAAAAGCAGTGAACGTCATTTTTTTCATTATACAGAACGTACGTATCATTGTATTATAATGCATATCTATAAAAAAAACAAAAAACAAAGCATAATAAAACTCAATAAACAAAGCATAAATTTGACTTAATATGCAATGTGGATTGATTTCAGGAATAAAAACATGTTCCGAAGCTGTATTATGAAATTAAAGTGAACGAATAGTAATGTCGCAACGTCACCCATTTTCGACGGTCTCCTGTTTTCGACGGTTTGTTTCACGTGATAAAATCTCTCATTATTTTGATCGCTTCATTTGTCAGAGGTTATATTATGATGCTGAAATTGCATGAATGATCTCATGAAATCTGATCTGAAAATGTTATCTTTAAATGTAAGAACTACGTACCACATCTATTATTTCACGTTCAAATTGTAGTTTTTCGTAATTCATTTTTTCGTCACCTTAACAAAGCTTTAATAATTTAAAAAATATATCTCATACAGACCAATTTTGGATTCATCGTCTGCTATGACATTGATAATGTACATATTGAGGTCAATAGGGGCGGATCCAGGATTTCAAGTTAGGGGGGCGCACTTAAAAAAAATGCGCCGAGCGGAGGGAGGTGCGAAAAATTTTGGGGTATTTCGTGTGAAAAATCACGATTTTACGCCAAAAAAATCATATTTTTTCCAATTGTAGGGTAGGGGCGCGCACCGGGTGCGCCCTCACCCCTGGATCCGCCCCTGGGACATCAATTCAGAAACTTATTAACATTGATCGTCGAAAACTGGTCGAAATTTTAGTATTAATCTTAAAGAAGTAATAGATAGATTTATTTGGACAATAGAACTTTGTCATATTTGAAAAAATTTTAAACACTTTTTTAACCGTACTTTATTCTTAACGACAACCAATGCAATGATATATTCCAGTACATTTTTACGGACAACCATCGCAAATCTATAGAAAAAAAAAATGCCAAGGTGCAGGTTGAGAGAAGTCCAATATTTAAATATCGCTTTTTTTTATAATATGGAAATATTTTGGGAAATGGTGTGAAACAAAATGTTTAATGTGTAACGATTTTAGCTAGGACCCTGTGACAATTATTATTTTTTTTATAAACTGATAACAAGCCTTGGAATCAGATATCCCATAGAAAGTGGTTGTCGATAGATAATTGTTTTACAATCAAGTATTTCATATATATTTATGATGAGAACAAGTTTACAACCATATGATTAATCGTGTAGGTAAAATGTGTGTCGCTGCCATGAGTCTATGTATGATTGTTTTGATTGTCACTAGAAAAAGAGGAGATGGTAGATATTATTTTGCTTTGTGACAAACCAACAACAACACTCCTAATAAACTGTTGCTATCAGAATTGTCTGGTGTCCCTTTCACATAAAGTCGGCGTTTTCCTAGAGGAAGCCATTTGTTATTTTATTTATGTCAAATTCGCAGTCATGTTAGGATTCTAATAATAATAGGATATTATACATTATTATACAGCTATAATTTTAATCCAATAAAAAACAATATGGTTGTGATCGTCTTCCGTAATTAGAATCGTCAAAATGAAATACAATCGAATTAATATCAAATGGTGACTTGTTTCAACCTCATTTAAAATATACCTTGACATTCTGTAATACTTGTATTCGTACATCACGTTCACGATCTTTTATTACAACACTGTTTCACTCAAGTGTACATTTTGTTCCTGTTCTAGTTAAAGGACTTTATCAAACAGAATCATACAGTTTACATGTAATGCAGTAAATACGCATTTAATCCACAGAAGAATATTTCTATTTTCCACACCTTGTGGTGTGGGGTCGCTATTGTGCATGCGAAATATTAATTGCAAACCCCATTGACTGGCTATTTGCTGCCTGTCTAGAATATTTTATTTTCTTCTCGATCGACAGTTCAGAAGCTAGAAAACAATATGATGAATAGTGTCTGTCAATCATGCAAACAATAACTTATGCACATGACAGAACGCATTTTCAATGCACTACATACACAAACTTTTGATCCATCATTTGTCCATTGGAGGTTGATTTAAGAGAATGGAATTGATAGAAGTTAAAAGTTTAATTTGGGCGCAAAAGGGGAAACTTTATATAATTTATGAAAATGTGATGTGAATTCAGTGGCCAACCATCCCAGTCTGGTGGCAAAAAAAAAGGTATTGTTCTGATATGCCTAACGTTGTGTCTGCAAATTCCATCCAATGAACCCCAACAAAAAACCTATTTTCAGCAAACCAATTATAAACAGTGATAATCATAAATTCCATCAATATCAATAAAACAATTACCTTTCATCTTAACTGAACTTGAACCGTCGTGGTCGTATGGTAGTTGAATTTACAACTACCTGTGCAATCATTGCCTATCACCACTTAAGTTGTGAGTTTGAACCCCATTCATGGCGAGGTGTACTCGATAAAATATTATGTGATAAAGTTTGTCAGTGACTTGCGACAGGTCTGTGGATTTCTCTGGGTACTCCAATTTCCGCCACAAAAGTAGTAACTGAAATATTTTTGAAAGTGGTGTTAAACACCTAACCCCCAATGGACAAATGATGGATCAAACGTTTGTGTATGTAGTCCATAACATAAAACACCTTTGGGTCATAATGTGAGAGCTATCTGTTGGATTGTGCCCAAAAAATATCTACTCCTTTTGGATCAAACTATTTTTCTTCATTTTAGAAGTAGCATCGATAGATCATTAAACCCGTTACCTCCGTATCCCTGTAGTAATAACTATTTCAGTATCCCGGAAGAAAATATATAATCAATAATTGGGGGCTTATGAAAAAAAAACTATTTTGGATGAAGTGGTGTTTATTTTATTTCTATCTTACATTTGTATATAACTGTTACGTGCCGACATACCATCGTTTTTTACGGCAAAGATTGTTTCTCAATATCAAAACGTCATCTAACACGGCTGGTAATCGGCACAAGCAGAACAGTTGGTTCTGCAAAGAAATTCGTGAGGATAACTTCCGGTTTTGGTGGAGAAGAGTTCACGAAGACGCTTCGCAAGGTATGTACATGTCAAAAATTGAAATTTTCTTTTTTACTGCTCGAATATTGCAAAATCAGAGAATGCTATGCTGTGGCGAATGCTTTCACGATTAAGAAACATGTCTAGTTTATTCTTGTATATGAAGTGCAACTCTCGCAAAATCAATCGTCCCACGAAAAACATGACGAAAATTGTGACACTCTTACACTTCTAAGTTGTTCTTGACAAAGATGCAAGTTAAATTTTCAATATTTTTTCATCATGGGTGTCCAAATGTAATTGGGGATAAATTCCGATTCGTCAAAAGTAAATTGAAGTCTAGATAAATCTACAAACTGTCAATTTTCTCGTGTTCCTGCTTGAGGAGATCGGTTCTGATAGAGCACATTGCGAATGCATGAGGAGATTTGCTAGTTTTGTTAATTGTTTTCTGCAAAATTGATAAATTGACACTTTTAAACACAAAACTGATACATACTCTAATCAAAATAAACTATTCTCTGTCAACTTTCAGGAGATGCCAGGATTCAAGGGAAAGAGGAAAAGGGGACTGACATTGACTCTTTACAAAAAACCATTTCGATATAGATTGCCTGTAAGGAAACGAACAAAAACAAGTAGCAGTACACCAAATTTAAAATCCCCATCAATCGGGACACTAAGTTTATTAAAAAAATCTCTTTCAATTTCAAAATATTTATATCCTTTCAAACGGGTTTCCACATCTATTCGGCGCAACCTTTTTACTAAAGATGACGGAAACTTCACCGCAGATCTACACAAGTTATAATATTACATGATTTCAGCACATACATGGGTCTAACGTAAATAAACATTCACTTAGTGCTAGTAGTCATGAATAAATTAAACACAAGATGTCAATTAAACTGTGGATATATCCTTAAAATCGGTAAAGTGTGTACACATAACACACTACATAATAGAAAAACAAACCACAAATTAATATTATTCTCAACTGTATGATATTTAATTTAGAGTGTATCATTTGTATTAGAAATTATAAAGATATGATTCACATTAAGTTTAATTATTCTTGATTATAAGTATTATATATATACCATGGATCTTACGAATTAACTTATTTAAACCAACGAATCCGAAAGATGAGTTGGTTTAAATAAATTCATGAGTAAGATCCATGGTATATATGGTTTGTAACAGAAATGAAATGATTGACAGATCTATGACGTCAAAATCATGGAATAACAGATCATATACCGTCAAAATCATGGAAAACAGACCTATGATGTCAAAATCATGGAATAACATCAAGATCTTCATGTTAGACCATGCTTTGTAAAAGTTCACTATTTTCAAGTTGATAATTGCATAAAAACATCAAAGGAAAAATGCGTATATATGTTACAAAATTATCTTAGTGCATTTTAAATTTTTTCCAATATAAGGGAAGTTAATCTTGTGTATCCTATACACAATGGAAGTTGTCACAAACAACAAATGATCAATAATGACAAGTTAAATCATGGGAAACCGCAGTTACAATTGTGAATTGATTCCTTAAATGAAATGTTTCTTTCTAGGTGGACAGCCCATAAACAATGAAATATTACTTTTATACTTTTAAAAACCCGACGGGAAGAAGGGCATCAGTTCGTGAATTTATTACCAGACAGACATGCACAATTTGTGATTATACAGTGGATTACATGTATCGTACCAAAACTAGCAAATCTCCTCATGCATTCGCAATGTGCTCTATCAGAACCGATCTCCTCAAGCAGGAAAACGAGAAAATTGACAGTTTGTAGATTTATCTAGACTTCAATTTACTTTTGACGAATCGGAATTTAACCCCGATTACATTTAGACTCCCATGATGAAAAAATATTGAAAATTTAACTTGCATCTTTGTCAACTGTTCTGCTTGTGCCGATTACCAGCCGTGTCTAAGCGCTTGGAATATTTGAACATTTTCCCGTCATTTTTCAAGAAATTTAACACCTCGTGAAACCCAAAAAATACTTTAACAGTATTTGTGTTTTATTTATTTTAATAATCTGGTAAAATATTTTTCTGGTGCACGACTGCGGAGGTGCTTAATTTCTTCGAAAACCGTCCAAATATCGCGGGCAAAATTCCACGAAATACAGAAAACAAATAACGCTCATGACGTCACAATGACGTCAAATACGTATCGATTTTGTTGGAAACAAGTTTTAACATCAAAAGTATGATCTCGTCTATAATATAAAACAAATCAAATTTTAATCAAGTATGTTCTGAGATAATGATTCATTAAATATGGGGCCATATATGGCATTGACGCCGGATTACATGCACTGAGTTTTTCTCTTGGTTTTAATGTACACAAACTGTATTTAAAATAAATACAATTATTTTCAGAAACATAAGTTATTTACTGATGAATTTCATTACTTGAAATGAATCATGAAATGTACAGATTGTGTATATAATGGTCTCATATATACAATCAGAAGAGTGAAAATATTGATTTTAAGGGTCTGGCTGAGGTTATAAATAAATTAATATTTAACAACCTCCACAATCCTCCACCAACAAAATATTTTGATATAATCATTAACCCTCTATACTCAAAACAACTGCTCAATTTGGTGTTGGTGGAAGACTGTGGAGGTATATAAGATAGCTAAAATGTACATTAAATATGTCGTTTATAGTCCATTTTTAACATTATCCGTCTAATTATGATGTCATTATGACATCATAATGCACCCAATTTCACGGAAAGTTATATTTTTTTTAAATTTGTTTATATAACAATTAAATTAGTAAATTGTTTTTATTCTATGTCAAGCATTATTTTTTAATATAATGTGGGGCCAATTTTGCACCTTAACGCCTCTCCCTCTTTCTCTTACGATCAAAATTTTACACTTAGGACAGGGTAGTTTTACACGTAAAGTTAGGACTATTTTTACACTTAAGATTATCGTAAGTATTTTTGTGAAACTCTTTTTAATCTTAGTTTTACACTTACGACAATTTTTTATCGTAAGAATTTTTGTGAAAAGGGCTACTGGTTTATACAGGATTCTGGTTTATACAGGGTTCGGTTTAGACAGATTTCACTGTATATCATTATGTATAATGCCATTTACATTTTTATATGATAGTTCATAGGAGTTTTTCAGCTTTTATTGTGACTTTCTTGATTGAAAATTGTTGATTATAATATATTTAGAATTAGAATTGATTTGATTTATTGTGTTTAATGCCACTTTCAGCAATATTTCAGCTATATCATGGCGACCAGTTTTAGTGGTGAAGGAAGCTGGAGTATATGGAGAGAACCACAGACTATGGGCAAGCAACTAGTAAACTTTATCACTTGCGGCTGCGAGTCGAGTGCACACTTTTTTGTAATTTACAAAGCCAACCGCAAACCCATGCCGTATTGGTGATAGGCTTGTATGAGTTGTTAGGTAATCCAACTACCTAATTCATTGAGCCACCCAGGCCCCTTTAGAATTAGAAAATAAAATAATTAGAATAAAGAATTTTATACAATATTGTTCTCTGTGGTTCCTGGACAGAAATTGTTGAAAATCCTAGTGTTATACAGGTTTTAATGTCATAATTAATAATTGAAAATAAGTTTAGTCAATCATGGTCTTTCTCTAAATATAATTGCAGCTGTCTTTTAAAGTTTATATTATACTTTGTGGACAAATAATAATCTGGTTTTGGGAAAAAAATATAATTTTACATGAACAAAGTGTTTGATAAAATTGTAGCCTTTAAAATTCTATATAGAAAAAGAAATTCCATTACAATAAGTCTGCTGGATTATTTTATTATTTTGAACATATTACAAATAAAATAGATTTTCATCCCATGAACACACCATTTTATATTTAATTACATGTACCGTACAATGTAAAATGAAGATGGTGGGGATAATTTTTTATTTTAATTTGATTGGTTAAAAATGAAACTTAACTTTCACCTTTCTTTTAGGCCCACAAAAACTGGAACAGAAGGTCCACATGATTGTAGAAATGTAACATTTAATCCAGATAAAATCAAGGTATGTGATGAATAGAACTATGTATATATACAGTGGTCCATTTTTAATTTCAAGTTTGATTTAACCTTGTTTCCTTATTCAGTTCCAGAGTTATGTCCCTTTAAATGATAAAAGTACCATTTGCATATATCCCTTAAGGGACATAACTCTGGAACTTTGGGGTATTTATTGATATACATCACTCATTTTTTGTATGATTGCAAATTATGATAAAGTAAAGGGGCCTATTTGTTTGATTTATTAAGATCGTTGACAACAAACCCAATACCACTGACTCGACATCGCTTCCCAATGCCCACCTTAAATGCTAAGGTTTCCATACACCTTCCCCAATGACAGGGGGTGTTCACTGGGCAGTTCATTATAACAGTCTATGCATTCCTCGCCCAAATGTAATGGTAGTAATGTTATACAATAGTCACCCTCTAACAAGGCCACCAGATCTGCATTGAAAAAGTGACCTTTCATAAGGGGGACAATTTAGTAGTATTTTACCATCTCAGTGTATCAGAAATCTGGCCTGATAAAAGAGGTGGGCTTAAGTGGGAGTGGCCTTATAAGAAAGATACTACTTCAACTAAAACAATTAAAATAAACTCCCCTAAACCAAACCAAATCTAATAAAATGCAGGTGAAGTTTGGTTTTTGCCTTAATGCCTTTTACTATTCATGAGTTTTGCCTCTTGGGAAATTTAAATGTTCTGATATGTACTATTTTTCAGGCCCAAAAAGTATGAAAATTTAGTTTGTTTGTTTCTGGTACTCCAACTTCAATTTCCCTAGACTGTTTTTATAATATTATAGCATGCATAAACCTGAATAAAAAACGAGTCAACTTTGAATTCAGAGTTTGACTTGAAATGTTTTTGAAGCAATCAGCCTAATTAATTTTAAGTAAGGTTGTGATATATTGTAAAAATTTACCACACTTTAGAAATTATTAGAATTATTGTTAAAATATATCATATCCATATTGGAATGTAAAACTGATTGCTGATCATTTTGAAGGTTATTACCAAAATGATTAGAAATACAAGTTTCAAAATAGGACATTAGAAATGCAAGTCTTAAAATAGGACATTAGAAATGCAAGTCTTGAAATAGGACATTAGAAAAACAAGTCTTAAAATAGGACATTAGAAAGACAAGTCTTAAAATAGGACATTAGAAATACAAGTCTTAAAATAGGACATTAGAAATACAAGTCTTAAAATAGGACATTAGAAAAACAAGTCTTAAAATAGGACATTAGAAAGACAAGTCTTAAAATAGGACATTAGAAATACAAGTCTTAAAATAGGACATTAGAAATACAAGTCTTAAAATAGGACATTAGAAAAACAAGTCTTAAAATAGGACATTAGAAAGACAAGTCTTAAAATAGGACATTAGAAATACAAGTCTTAAAATAGGACATTAGAAATACAAGTCTTAAAATAGGACCTTAGAAATACAAGTTTTAACATAGGACATTAGAAATACAAGTCTTAAAATAGGACATTAGAAATACAAGTCTTAAAATATTCAGAACAACTTTTTTTTCTTTTTAGAATATCACATCAGAATTAACAAAGTTTTGGGCAAACATGTATGCTGACAAAAGTGCTACTAGTTTCTGGTAAGAAGAAATAAACCTCATTTATATTTCAATTGTTAAAAAAAGAATAAATAATAGAAATGTTCTTATTGGAAAGTACATTTAATAAATAGATGATAGATAATAAATAAACAGAAATGCAGTTTATATAAAAATTTGCATATTTTTGGCAAAATGACCTGTAAGAATGTTCAAATAATTATAGAGTCAAACCTGTAGAAAGAGCACTGAATGAGCAGTTGTATTTTATAAACATTACTTAATAATATTCATTAATGTCCTTTATAGACAGTGATTTGCTATATAGAGGTGCCCTTTAATGTAAATTTGACTGTATTTTGCATAATGGTAGCAAAAATATGTATCAGTATGTAAAAAAACAAATGTAAATTGTACAACATATTCCCCTGACCTACTCTTAAACCCGTTGAAGGCAGTAAATATTTTGTTGAAGTAGAAATATTGTATTGATATTGTTTTCCAGGGAACATGAATGGTCAAAGCATGGAACCTGTGCCATGGATTTACCTGCCACCGCCAATGAGTATTTGTATTTTAAAAAAGCTCTAGATGTCATGAAAATATTTGATGCTACTATGTAAGTCAATTAGTATGCTAAATTATTGGAGAGGGTCGTCGTGGTCGTGATCATATGGTAGTTGGATTTCTAACTACCTGTGCAATCAGTGTCTATCACCACTTACGTTGTGAGTTCGAACCCCGTTCATGGCGAGGTGTACTCGATACAACATTATGTGATAAAGTTTGTCAGTAACTTGCAACAGGTCTGTGGTTTTCTCCAGGTACTTCGGTTTCCTCCACCAATAAAACTTACAGCCACGATATACTTGAAATATTATTGAAAGTGGCATTAAACACCATAACTCCACCTAAGTTAATACCAATTACATGTATTAACAACTCACTATCACTGAGTATCAAATACCGGGTACTGTCAATTAGTCAGTAAATATTTTCATTATGTACATAATATTTGATTTTCATTTTCTTATCAGAGACGTATACATGCACAGACTTAATTCAGTAATATTTAGAATATAGTTTTAACTATAGAAACAATATCTTATATTGATATTTTTCAGGTTATTTCAAAAGTACAACATTGTACCAAGTGACACCAAAGTATATAATGTAAGTGCAAATATGTAATGTACTGTGATATTTTTTTTAGATCACTGTATAGTGTAATCTTCAGTAATATTCATTACCGGGGGGGGGGGTGGTAGTGCCAGGGTATCTAAATGTATTTCTATACGCCCGTCAAAGACGGGACATATTATGGTATACCATCGTCCGTCCATCCACCCAACCATGACCAATGATTGGACCAATGGACCAAATTTTAATAACTTTTTATACAGCCATAGGATCGATGGGGGTATGCTATCATCCCTATGTTCACGATTATCACTTTAGCCTTTGATGAGTAATGGGATTTCTTCACATGTCTTACAATAACAGAGATATATAACGTGTGCACTTACGTAATAATGTAATGTCCATTATCAGTGGCCCAACATTATTAACCATGTACTCTTGTCATCGTCTCATCTAACAAAGTTCATTATACAAAGTAAACCAAACTTGGAAGAAATGATCCTGGAAAAGATTATGCAAATTTATACAAAATAAAGATTACCCACCCCATGGAGATAGGTCTAGACTGACCACTGTAGGAGGGAATGGAGGTTAGAAGGTATCACAGGCAGCAACCTGGACTCCATATTAAAAACATCTATTTAATATCTAACTATCGTATTTCTTGCTAGTTTTGCTATTATTGCAATAAGTGAATTCATTTATGTCCATACGATGGTCACAGTGACTAAAATGTTTATGGCGTAGGGTTCCAAAGTTTAAGATGCCCTGCAATAATGAACATCTGCATCTAAAGAATGACAATGCATTTGCATGAATTAGCAACGTGATGTTCAGATTCATATTACCGGTAATTGAAATGAAGGTCACAGTGTGTATTACGATACATTATACAATCCTCTTTAGTCTGTGAGTGATACAGGCTTGTTTGAAACTTTAGATATTTTTTTAACAATGACTTTAGGAAATGCATAAATTGATAATTATGACAAATCGACAAAAATGAGGAAATTTTATTTAATTCCTGATATTTTTGTTCTTACCAGGAAATGAATATACATGTATACAAAGATGTGTCAAGAGATGTAAGATTACAACTAATACATAAACTGTTTTTTTTATCATCGATGATAAGTAGATTTTTCCCTTTCATGATTCATTACATGTGATAATATCTGTTATCAAAAGACATACCGGTATATACTATCATTGATTTCTTTTATGAGAATGGATTTCTGAGAGCAATACAACATCGAAGGCAAGTCCTGAGATATGAGATACGATGAGAAATCCATTTCAAGTAAAATATTTAAGCGATAGTATGTTTATTGAGGATTTGGTATCGTGACGTTAGTGACATCATTTTAACGTCACATTAAAAAAAAGCGATAGTATGTTAATATCACGCTGCTTTTGCATGATAGATTGTATTGGATATTATCATGTGTAAAGATCAAGAGGAAAATATGCAAATCATAGATAAAAACATAGTATCATTGATTTCTAAAATCACATTATATTGAT
The DNA here is from genome assembly GCA_963680875.1 of Bathymodiolus brooksi. Classification (NCBI taxonomy): domain Eukaryota; kingdom Metazoa; phylum Mollusca; class Bivalvia; order Mytilida; family Modiolidae; genus Bathymodiolus; species Bathymodiolus brooksi. Next base: position 81,773,747 of record OY804576.1, on the reverse strand, counting down.
GTCACTTACGTTGATATTGAAAAAAATTGCGATAAACTTACTATCCTTGATTTGTTTTGCTCGAAATAGACTTATCTTCGTATCTTACATCTCAGGCTTTGACTTAGGTGCAGTATTATATCTCTGAGAAATCAATTCTCGAAAAATGAATCTACAATAGTATGGGTGAAAAATTATGATATTTCTTGATATGTAAAAATTAACTTAGTAAACATTGATTTTTTTCTCTCTTTAGGTTAGCCAGTTAGAAAATGCTATCAAAGAACAGACTGGAGTTACACCATTAATAGAATGTGCTTATGACGAGGTTAGAATGTACATATTATAATTGCTGAAATAAATGGAATGGAATAATGTTACAAATTACCATAACAGTTTACTGTCAAAATATTTCTATGCAACTGTAAATTTATTACATTTTGAGATTCTAAATATAGGTTTAGGTTTATAGTGTTTATCGTCCTTTTCAACAATATTTCAGTTATATCGTGGCGGTCAGTTTTATTGGTGGAGGAAAACCACCGACCTGTCCCAAGTCACTGACAAACTTTATCACATAATGTTGTATCGAGTACACATCGGCATGAACGCGGTTCGAACTCACAACTTTAGTGGCGATAGACACTGATTGCATAGGTAGTTATAAATCTAACTACCTTACGATTACGACCACGACGGACCCGAATTCTAAATATAAGAGAGTTCATTATTAAAAAGTAGCATTGCAGTAGCAGCTCTGTTATAAGACCACCCTTTCTGCAATGAGAAAGTGGTCTTATGAAGGGAACAGTTTAGTTGTATTTTACTATCTAGTGCATCTGAAATTTCACTTGATAAAGAGAGGTGGCCTTTTAAGATTACTGTATAATTATTAGGATTTTGTATATATTGAAGAAGAAAAAAACTGATTATCATAAATATTACTGCAATGACAAGAAAATAAATGTGTCCACATCATCGAACGCAAAGCTGAGATTGTTTAACTGTTTAACTCAGAAAAGTGGTATAAATGATTTGTACCATGAAGCCATGGAATATCACATCTAGGTAATTGATTATTGCATGGTTCTCTGAGAGTAATAAGTGTGCAATATGTTATATCTGCATGTATTATTTCATAGATCTTAGCTGTTGCTTACATTCTGGTATATAAACCATAAAAAGATCAAAGGAAAAGAATGCATTCATGTTACAATAATATTTATTGTATGTCTTCTCTGCAGTAATTAAACGAATAAAAGATTTATTTCACTGGATATCTATGTAATCAAATTATATATCTTAATATCTTGTGAAATATAAATGGTAATTGGTAATGGTTGACAATATCACCATCTAAAGAAACACTTTCCATACCACTGGTTATTCTTACACTCCAAATGCAGAGAAGACAATGACATGATGGGAAATCTTGGTCCAAGCTTGGGGCAGACACAAGTAGATTTTCAGCAAACAAACAAAAACCAAACCAAACATAAACGTATAATAAAACAATAAGAAGCCGAAACAGCTATTTAAGATGATCTTTAATTATTTATTGTAGAAAACAAGAAAACACTTGGTGTATGAAGTAGAAATTTGTTTGTCCAAAACTTTCAAGCCAGTCAGCTGTGACAGCTCCAATAGATCTGCTCGTCGCCATCATCATCACTATAGCAACTCAGGGTCAAATGGATCATCCAGATATTCCAGTGAATGTCCACATGATGGATTCCTGTATCAACCCATTCCGAGGTCCATCGATGTCGTTGGATAAACTATTAAAATTTATTTATTTTGTTTGGTTTTTTTAAATTTTGTTTGGTTATTTTGATTTTGTTAATTGGTTGTTCATATTGTGTTCATATCAGGGTATTGTGTGTAAACTGATAATACAGGTTTGACCATGCTAGTTTTACTGCTTTTTTTTTTAATTTGTAGAATTACAGATCTCCTTATTGAAAAATAAATGAAAAACCAGAAATAATGGCAATGAACTTTAACCTTTTCCATTCAGATTTTTGTTTCTTCAGCTAAAAGTTCCTGATAATAAATGTCTTCATGATCAAGATTCATATCGAAAAAACACTTTTGGGAAAAAAAAAAAATTTGAATGTTTGCATCAGTAACCTTTTTTATTAGCTCACCTTGCCAAAGGCAATGTGAGCTTTTGCCATCACTTGGCGTCCGTCGTCTGTCGTCCGTTAACTTTTCACATTTTAATCTTTGTCTCTGAAACCCCTCAGCCATATGAACTGAAACTTGGTATGAAGCATCTATGGAAGGTCCTCTATAAAGATTGCTCATTTCGTCCCGATCCATTAACAAACATGGCCACCACAGGCAATTCTTGTTTCTGATTGGACGATTTTTTTAAATCTTCTCCTCTGAAACCGCTTGGCCAAATGAGCCGAAACTTGGTAGGAAGCATCTATGGAATGTCCTCTACAAAGATTGCTCATTTTGTCCCGAATGGTTAACAAACATGGCCGCCACAGGCAATTCTTGTTTCTGATTGGTTGATTTCTAAAAAATCTTCTCCTCTGTTAAAAGAAAGATAACTCTTGTTTAAATATAGATATCTGTATTCAAAATGCAGTTATCTCTATACAGATATCTGAATTGAATTACAGATATATGCCTCTGAAACCCCTCAGCCAAATGAACTGAAACTTGGTAGGAAGCATCTATGGAAGATCCTCTATAAAGATTGCTCATTTCGTCCCAAACCATTTACAAACATGGCCACCACAGGCAATTCTTGTTTCTGATTGGCCGATTTTCAAAAATCTTCTCCTCTAAAACCACTTGGCCAAATGATCCGAAACTTGGTAGGAAGCATCTTTGGAAGGTCCTCTATAAAGATTGCTCATTCTGTCCCGATCCATTAACAAACATGGACACCACAGGCGATTCTTTTTCTGATTGGCTGATTTTTTTAGACTCTTCTCCTCTGAAACCGTTTGGCCAAATGAATCGAAACTTGGTAGGAAGCATCTATGGAAAGTCCTCTGTTTGTGATTGCTCATTTCGTCCCGATCTGTTGACAAACATAGCCACCACAGACAATTCTTGTTTCTGATTGGTTCATTTCTAAAAAATCTTCTCCTCTGAAACCGCTTTGCCAAATGAACCGAAACTTGGTAGGAAGCATCTATGGAAGGTTCTCTATAAAGATTGCTCATTTTGTCCCGATCCATTAACAAACATGGCCGCCACAGGCGACTCTTGTTTCTGATTGGTCGATTTCTAAAAATCTTCTACTCTGAAACAGCTTGGCCAAATGGACCGAAACATGGTAGGAAGCATCTATGGAAGGTCCTCTATGGGAATTGCTCATTCTGTTTTGATCCGTTGACAAATATGGCCGTCCTAGGCAATTCTTGTTCCTTATTGGTCGATTTCTAAAACAGCTTTTCCTCGGAAGCCGCTTGGCCAAATGATATGAAACTTGGTAGGAAGCATCTATGGAAGGTCCTCTATAGCGATTGCTTTTTTCGTTTTGATCCATTAACAAACATGGCTGCCACAGGCAATTCTTGTTTTAGATTGGTCGATTTCTAAAAATCTTCTTCTCTGAAACTGCTTTGCCAAAATGAACCGAAATTTGGTGGGAAGCACCTATGGAAGGTTCTGTATTAAGTTTCCTCAAAGCAGAATGAAAGGTGAGCAACACAGGCTCAGTGGGCTGAGCCTCTAGTTCTTTTAACCATAAAATCTGTAATCCTGTGAATTAAAAAAAAAAGTTGTACTTTGTATTCCCTATTGTGTTGATATTATTTAAGGTTATGTGATATTCTCTATAATTTTATGACTCTTTTTAATTCATGAACATGGCATATTTAATGTATTAATGTATTTTTTCCATTACTTCTCGAGATGACTTTTCTTTATAATACTTGTATATTTAGATTTGTTTACTGTTCAATTAAAACTTCTAATTTGAAATTGTATTGCTTTGTGTTGGTGTACAAAGTTTACATAGTAATTATATGTGGTATGCAATAGTTTGCTTTCTCATTGACCAACGGAACTCTTGACCACTCATGGAGTTGTAAGAAAGACAACACTGATTGTGAAGACAATTAGTTTTTGTGTTGTTCCACCATTTATCTTCTACTAAATACACAAGAAAATGAAAAAAGAATAACCCAGACGCCTTTAAGAGCCTCTATCGTTCATATGATTTATATGAGCAATGAACTTTTGGAAGTTGGTTTATTTTGAACCCCTTGCACCTCAATAAACGATAAGAGCTACAACAAATCTGTTGGTAGCTACAGACAGGAATTTTTTCGAAGGAACTCAATGGAGAAAAAAAACCACATACAAATTAAATTATTTCAGGGCGTTGGTCCCTTTTGGATCCCTCTGACTATATTTATATAATTTTTTTGGTTTGTCCATTTGTTTGTTGGTTTGTCTGCCTCACTTCAGTCTGTCATTGCAGCGTTGGTCTGATAGCTTTCATATGTGGTAGGATGATTAATCATGATGTGTAGTTGATAATCTTATCCCGCCATCTTGATTCAACGATTTTTGTAGTTTTGTAGGAAATATTAATGTTTTCATGCATTTTCAATATAGTCAGACTTTGTGAACGCAACTCCTCTTAGATCGTTGGTCCGATGGCCTTCATATTTGCTAAGATGATTGGCCATGATGTGTAGTTGATCATATTATTCTGCAATTTTTATTTGATGTTTTTTGTAGGAGTTGTGGGATTTAAAATTTTTAATCATGTGAATGCAACTCCTTTGAGGTCGTTGGTCCGATAACTTTCATAGTTGGTAGGGTAATTGATCATGCTGTGTAGTTGATAATATTTTCCTACCATTTAGATTCAACGATTTTTATAGCAGTTATGGGACATTTTCATACATTTTCAATTTAGTTATGCTTTATGAACGTGACTTCTCTGAGGTTGTATAGTTTTGGGCTGGATAATCGTTTCTTACAGACAGTGTTATAGTGTAAGTATACTGTTAACTAAAAGACAGCTGCACTATCTAAACTGCTCAGTTTAAAATATGTGGGGGAAGGGCATGCTGTCATTACTACATTGCCTTGTTGTCTCTAAAAACACAAATGCTAGGTCAAATATATTTGAAAACACAGGCAGGAAATCAGACTTTTAATAACATTTTAAAATTTCGAATGTTGGCCTCATTATTACCCTCTTATATCTTGAAAACAGTAAGAGACATATAAAATATGTTTGCACATTACATAAATAAATTATTTGGTAGAGCATGCATGTATATGAATATTTCTTACATTGTTTAACTTGTGTCTTATGCTTTTTGCACATGTGAGCAAATAAAATATGTTTAAACTAAAACATTAAAAAAAAATCTAATAAGTAATGTAAAGAAAAAAATCATCAATTTGACCTATAATAAAGCAGCAATAGACAATCAAAGAAATCGGTATTTATTTTTGTAATGGTTGCCATCTTGAATGGAGGACGAGCAGGTGTCAAACACAATTTTGAAAGCCCACCATGACATCCCAGCCAAATTTGGTCCAGTGGTTTCAGAGAAGATTTTTAAATGTGATCTTTTATCAAAATATGGATTATTTTCATAATCGGTATAAATCGGCTGAAAAAAAAATCTCAGAAAGACCTAAGATATATGTCAAGTTCTTTCTTGTTATGTAGAGGCAGTTAAATGTTTAGATCATTTGACTTATATTATAGCAGCAATAGACAATCAAAGAAATATCTATATTTAGTTATGGCCGTCATCTTGGTTTTTTTTGGGGGGGGGGGGGGGGGAAGCTGTAGGACATCATTTTGAAAGGGGACCATTCCAGTCAAATTTTATTTAATTTGGTTCAGTCGTATCAGAGGAGAGAAGCCAAACAAAATCTTCATGGACCTTCAATGTATATTAATTTATTTGATATCTATAGGGAGTAATAAAACATACCTGAGTACCTATGCAAGTTATATTACTCCCAGATATTTACCAACAGAAGTTAAATATTATTTTAGAAAGACCCAAATTTTCCATTGAAATCGAGGTAAAATCCGGATGATTCTTGTCGATTCACCGCCTTTAATTATTATATGCCCGGGTGATCGGAAAAGAGGATATATCTTAAACTACAAATTGACATGCAGTTGAAATTTGAGGTCATTTTGACCCTTCCTAACTTGACAGGTCATACACATCAGAATAAAATTGTCGCCCCAACCTTGTAATAAAAAAGAACAGGGATAAACCGATCAGATTACACCTAAAATGTTTCCAATGCAAATTGTGTATGTATATTGATTCTGAAGTCTGTGGGCGAATTTATTGCAATGAAACCAGTTTAAGTTTCAAACTGGTTTACCAAACTCTGCATTGATTAATACAAACCGGTTTCAAACTGAAACTGGTTTGACTTCATTTTGTGCAAACCAAAAACCAGTCCCAGAAATTGAGCAAACTCCATCAACGTATAAATTCAATATTAAAAGTGTTTTGACAAATGTATTTGCACACAGCACATACTTTTTTGTAGTGATACTATTGCCACATGTAGGTTAACCCTAAGGCCATAAGACCAAAGAGGCCGCCGTGATCGTATTGGAGTTGGATTTACAACTACCTATGCAATCGGTGCCTATCACCACTAAATATTGTTGAAAGTGGCGCCAACGGTTACAATCCATAACTATAACCCCAAGGCCATAAAATAAGGATTTATATTAGATTGTTAGTCATATTAAAAAATTAAATGGGAACATTTCATGACCTTTTGCAGTGCACGTCTCTTAAAACCAATGAGCGTCTTTGAAAGGTGTCAGTATACATGTACATAGCCATTCACTTAATCCGTAAGCAGAATCTCCAATCAAATAAATAAAAAATGTTCGCAGGAAACATTACCTCTTTATTTTCAGATGCTTTTGTATGATAAAGGAGATTTTTTTTCTTAAAACTCTTGAGTTTGATTAGTCGGCCATCCGGATTGAAAGTCCAAGAAACAATGGACAATTTTTTTCTCAACACAAGGGTTTTCCTGGTATAATATAGTTGCTATTGATGGGTCCCACATCCCTATTAAAACACATACAGTTGATGCTGAATAGTAGTAATATTATAACCGCAAAAAAATCCATCTATAGTACTGCAAGATGTTTGCGATCAGAATTTGCATTTTCAGTGTGGTTTTTTTTTCTGGATGGCCATGTTCTTATCATGACGACTCAAGAATTTTGAAATAGTTAATAATTTACATAAGATATACCTCTTCTCAACAAACACTGAGAGAAATAGCCGATAACTTTGGGTGTATGTGAAGCTACTGTTCAAGCCATTGTCCATCGTACGTCATCTATTATTTGTACTGATATTACTCTTATGTAAATTAACAACTATTTCTCTAGACACTTTGATAATGCTTCCCTTATTTCAAACAATTAACTTGTGATATAAGTGAATGAAACTCGGTCAAGTGTGGATCTGCTCATTCTAAGTCGTTGTCGGGAGTCATCAGGGGTATATAATGGAAATACATTTTCTACATAATTTTCCACTCAGGCTTTTCTTCTACGTTTCACGATGAATGTAAACAAGAAGCCATGCAATACTATGATCACATCTAGGTCGTTGATTATTTTACGGCTCTCTGAGAGTCATAAAACTACAGCCCAGATTTAAAGTGTGCAATATCTCGTATCTGCGTGAATTATTTCATAGTTCTTACCTGTTGCTTACATTCTGGTATATAAACCGGGGTCAGGTCATTATTCCGACAGCCCATTATTCCGACAGCCCATTGCTCCGACGGCCCATTATTCCGACAGCCCATTGCTCCGACAGCCCATTTCTCCGACAACCCATTATTCCGTCAAAAATGGTAAAATGTAGTATAATTATCTTAAAACCTGATGTTTTTCTTCTATACCTAACGGAAGACTGACTTTAATCTTTATACTCATTGGGCGGATTGTTTCTGTATTAAACAAAAGGGTAAATACGGGGTCAAAGTCAAATGTCATGGTGCTAGCAGAATCCTTACATCATGTCGACATGAGAAATATCAGTACCAATTTTGGATGGTCTAACACTTCTACATTTTGGATTTAATCATGAAAAGTTTACACCGCCACCGTTACGCGAGACGACACAAAAATTATTTGAGGGGGGGGGGGGGGATTTTATTTTAAATTTCTTGCCCTGATTTTTACCGAAAAAAAATCTGTCCGGACGAAAATCCCAGCCCCCACCCCCGCCCGTCCATAAACCTTGTAACCCTTCAAAACCGTCCATAGTATTTTTTTTATTAAACTTTACACAAAGGAGTACACCATATGTAGTTGTACATGAACTAATTATAAAGGTTTGTTCTGACATTAACGGTTGCATTTAGGATACAGAGCCATTGTGAGTGAACTAGTCTAGTTTGATCCTGGATCTGGAGAAAAAAATGCCATTACCGTACATTATGATTAATACAATAAAAAAATTTCATAAACTCCAGGAGGGGGGCTAAAATTAAATAATAAAGATTTAATTTTAAGCAAAATTCGGTTGTTGTCGGGAGTATCACGTCTAAACTCCCACAATTTGTGACCGGAGAGACACTACCTGATGCTGTTCAACCGTATTGCGTTTTCTAATACGTTTTAGATACATTGTAAACCGATGAATGCCTCCTTCACATGTACATTTAATGCCCATTAAATGCGCATCGCATGCTCTAAGAGCTTCACACCTATGACAAGGAGTTTTCAGTTGGCATAAGTTACGACTGTAATAATACTATTTTTTTTTGCATGTAGAGAAAATGTAAATATTTTCGCGTAAATAATGGAAATCGCAAACGTTTTGACGTACGTGTGAAACCATGTTGGATGCGCATTCAATTCGCATCATGAAACGTACGTCGGAATGCAGAATACATGAACATGTGTGGAAGCGGCATAATGCATATGGAAGGCGTTCTATTAGCTGCATATGTTGGTTGCCAATCGATGTATTTATTGACCTGAACAAGGGAACTGTCTACCTATCTTCGGAGCTTTTTCCATTCTTCTGCATGTACATTATGCTCCCTTTCTCTCCTTTTCTACTATATACGTCCTTCTTCAATTCTTAACTCTCCTCGCTTCCATGCGTATTGCTATCTTCCGTCATTTTGTCTTTCTCGTGCTTCTCCCGGTTTACACTTTTTTCCTTCACTCCTCTTTTCTGGTTCCTTTGTGCAATGTGCACAACTTTTTCTTCAATTTTTAACTTTCCCCATACCAGGTCGGTCGATCATAATTGCCTTGAACGGGGATGTACAGCCTAGGATAAAAGCTCCTTTTCCTTTCCAGAACATTCTGTCTAGGCCATGGTCCGTCAAGATTAGCCTGACCGACGGAACATCCTGTTGGATACACCTGGTTAAACCATGGATTTGTGGATTGAGTTCTATTTTGCATTGTCGGAAAAATGGGCCGTCGGAGTAATGGGTTGTCGGAGTAATGGGCTGTCGGAGTTATGGGCTGTCGGAATAATGCTACGCTTCCTATAAACCATAAAAAGATCAAAGGAAAGTTACAACACACAAACAAATGTATTTCTAACGCAATATCTACCAGATGGTGCTAAAGAACCTCATATAATTGCTAGCAGTTTATCTTGTATTCAAATAAGTTGAGATCTTAATGGATATCTCACTACTTGTTACAGTGACATAATGCTATTTATATTTATATACATGTACATTTAATTTTTTTTAAATCCACATTTGTGTGTAATACTTTGTGTAATGTAATTTACACGCGTTATCGTACTGGGATATGAATCACACTAGACATCTTTGACAATATTGATTTGCATAAACTTATAGATCCCGAATATGTATTTGAATTATAACATTTATATTACCAAATAAGCTTATTTCTCCATTTTTCTATTTATTCTGATCGGACACTTAACCACAGGCGCTTGGTATTTTAGGTACATAGCGAGCATATTTTTGACTCTACACAAGCGCCTGTGACCTAACTAGAACTTCTTATCGGAATATGAATACAAACCAGGAAGATATACACCGCGAGTTTTCCCAAGTATACTGACTAATAATTCGTCAATAATAACTGATGATACTTCCCGTCACACTTTTATTACAGAAACAAGGAAATATTGAATGAAGTTGGAAGATTTTTAATTTTGGTGTGTTTCAAGACAAGATAACAACATACATAAATTCTAATTTGCCTGGGTACATTTACAAGTGTCTAACAGAGGCTGGAAGCATGAATTTAGAGCTCTTTCTAGCTGTGTGTCTGGTGACATCGCAGGTCAGGTATGTACTATTTGTTTATATTCAGCAAATCACACATATATTTTGACTTTGAGCGTACATGATGAAGTTTATTACGTACATGATGAAGTTTATTCCAGGAACGCGTTGTGCGCACTAAATTAGATGTCTACGTTTTTATTAGAATATCTAGATAGAAAGCATATAATGTAAAATTGAATATCATAAGAATATTAGTATATAAAAAAAGTTTTCGTTTAATTTAACTTTCGTTTTCGGCCACCCAAACAAACACACACACACACCCAAACAAACACACACACACACACACAGATATACGTGTCTATGTTTTGTTCCTTTTTTCTATACACGTGTATTATTTCACAGAGTTCACACACTTATATTTAAATTTGTTATTCACATGGACAAAATCAATGAGAGCTCAGCTTTTGTTATTCCCTGTGATCTATAAGTAAAATTATCCCATTTTAATCCTATCTTCGGAAACCACTCGACCATTTTATTAGAAACTTTACAAGAATAATATGCATACACATATATAATATAGAAAATCGTGATTTCAGTCCCTCTTGTATCTAATGCGGTTTTCCGTCTTCAGGGGTCAGAAAAGAAGGTAAAACTTCCACCGTCCTTTAATTCCCATGTATATAGAGATGACAAACAAACAAACAAACAAGCAAACAAACAAATATTTTATTGCCAATCATAGGCGCCTGTTAAGGGAGAACAATTAACATAATTTTATACAATTGATTACATTGATTGATAATGATTTTAACAGCAATAGTGATTTACAGATAACCTTAAAAAAAACAAAAAACAAAAAATAAAAAACAACAACAAAAAGAAGAAAAAAATAAAAAAATAAAAAAAATACAAGCTATACAAACAAATACAGGATCCAGAACTCAATACACTATCAGAGGCATTTTGTGTATTTGTTTTATTTATTCTTCCTCGTCTTGTGTACCATATGTTGCCAGTTTCTCTGGATTGTATTGTCCATTGTTGATTGCCCCTTCGATATTCTCTTACGTTTGTTTACTTACATCTATTTTCATTTTATTTTTTTAATGTTGTACAGTGCACACGCTTCTGACTGGGACCATTTCACATTTGCACAAGAATGGCCACAAACAGCTTGCATGTTGGGGAAAGAAGAGGTAAGAACACAATTTATTTTTAAGATAGAAACAGACATGAAAATAGGATTGTATATTACTTTAGTGAAATCTGGTTTTGATCAGATGTCAAATAGAGTACGGAATTCCGTGGTTTCAGTTCCCAGCGGAGGGAACAAACCAAAGACGACGAAATTGTTATTTGTTCCTCTGGTTTTGATCAGATGTCAATAGAGTACGGAATTCCGTGGTTTCAGTTCCCAGCGGAGGGAACAAACCAAAGACGACGAAATTGTTATTTGTTCCTCTGGTTTTGATCAAATGCCAATAGAGTACGGAATTCCGTGGTTTCAGTTCCCAGCGGAGGGAACAAACCAAAGACGACGAAATTGTTATTTGTTCCTCTGGTTTTGATCAGATGCCAATAGAGTACGGAATTCCGTGGTTTCAGTTCCCAGCGGAGGGAACAAACCAAAGACGACGAAATTGTTATTTGTTCCTCTGGTTTTGATCAGATGTCAATAGAGTACGGAATTCCGTGGTTTCAGTTCCCAGCGGAGGGAACAAACCAAAGACGACGAAATTGTTATTTGTTCCTCTGGTTTTGATCAGATGCCAATAGAGTACGGAATTCCGTGGTTTCAGTTCCCAGCGGAGGGAACAAACCAAAGACGACGAAATTGTTATTTGTTCCTCTGGTTTTGATCAGATGCCAATAGAGTACGGAATTCCGTGGTTTCAGTTCCCAGCGGAGGGAACAAACCAAAGACGACGAAATTGTTATTTGTTGCTTTTTCGTTAAATCAAAGACGGATATCTCCACCTACGTAAAGTTGATTTAGTGAGCCAGCAGTATAAAAACTCAGCTTAGCGTTTTAATCTTGTGCATTTTATCAAGATGTAACCTGTTCTTGCTATATGATCACTTAGTCTAGTCAATTTAAACCAAAAAAGGTCCAATATATCAAATATAACAAGTTATTGTTTGATCTGTTAACACTGTATATCGTTAATCTGTAGGCACGGGTTTTGTATTGTATTTCGTGTGTTCCTTAATCTAAAGGTAAGTAATCTCTTTGAATCTGTTACAACGATTTAATGGATTTGGATCGAGCTATCTGCGAAAAAAAACCCATTTTCATGTCGATGAAAAATGGAGGAATAGAACCTTAAGGCTTTACAAATGGTTAATGACTGTATTTCATATGAATTCGAGAGAATCATCTCCTTATTAACGTTCAATATCTTTCCGAGTTGTAACAATGGGAGTGATTAAAAGTGATCGTTATTTAACACCAGGTGACACCCCAGTTATATCATGGCGAGAACATTTTGTTTTTTGATGATAATGATTCCAAGTCACCAAGTCTTTGTTCTTGCTCTATAATCTACTCCGTACTAAATTCAGAAGTAACCCCGTCGCTAACCCGAATAATCTAGTCGTTATATTACGCTTTGCTATAACCTCATCCAGCGATAGTGCCGATAGAGGGCGCAGTATTATTCGAGTTACCCCGTCGTTGGTGTTCAGTGGTGGTATTATGGTTCCCTTGTTTGCTTCCTGTGCAGTCGACCCTGGATTTGAGCCCTCCGTCGGATTAAACTAATGATTAGGAAATTGATATTTGCTGCTTCCCCGTTACGCACACATCATTAAGGAGTACGAGCAAAGACTTGGTTGCCTCGGAATCGGGATAATGTGTCCGAATGGATCGACATGTCTACCCGCGGACTATTGTTTCAATGAAATAGCACAATAATAATAATCCAACTAAGCGTATTGGGATAGTACAAAGTGGACATCTTTATCGCCGAAATATATACATTTGTAATTTGGTTAAAATTCAAAGTAAATCGTACTTAAAAACTAATTCTTTATATTTCAGAAAAAGACTTGTCTTATACCACCAAGTATCACATCATTTGTTATTCACGGACTGTGGTAAGTTTTAACTTGTATTTTGATTAAAGATAAACTGTCGTAGATTTAGCTATATCCACTACTATTATCTCCCATTGTCCTCGTCATCCAAGCCCAAGAGGTTTCCTTCCACTTTTGAGGCATCGTGTGGTTTATGTCAGGAAACGGGGAATCCACATACTAATAATTCATTTTCTGAATAATTAAGTCTGCTCTTCACATTATTTATGAGGATATCCATAGCAATTCTGGGGACAAAGTCTTCTGAATTTTGGATCGAGTTCCTTCTCAGATCATTTTACAGTTAAAGATTTCTCTATCCTTAATTGGAATTTGAAGTGGTTGTTTTTCGTACTGCTCTATCTATGGTTTAGTGTAGTGTTTTGTAGATCGTTTTTTGTCCTTTTGTCCTTTTTCTTTTGGCCATTGTGTTGTCTGTCCTTCTTAGATTAACGGATTCTGATTAGCCCTTGATATTTTCAAACTCGTGTGATAAGTATATGCCTTCATTGCTGGGAGACAAGTCAGTGGATAGTTGCCGTCGGATTCGCCACAGCCTAACATTATTTAGCTGCTGTCGGATTCACACTGTAGTAAAGGTTGTAAGGTCCCAACTGAATTAAAACAAATTACGTTTTTACGTCAGTTATATAAGGTACTAAAGTACCTCTCCGTTGTTGCCTGTGGGTTCCCTATGTAATTTAATCGTTTCAAAAAGGGCAGAAATTCTAGATATATCCAATGTAGGTGAAAATGTTAAAGATTCCTTAATTAAACATCCTCTCACTAGCTAGCCAGACATTGATTACTTTGCAACAAGTGAAGGACGAGGTCAGTTAGAACCCACAACCCGCCAAAGTTAATCTTAGCGACAACAATTGCTAAACATGCAAAAATCTCTACTTTTACTGCACAATCCACTTCCTTTTAGAATAGGAAGGTTGGTAAGACATCGTAATTCTTCGGCTGCAGCTTTTAAAAATATTAAGAAACTGGTAGTTCTTAAGGTGCCCAGAAGCATTGCCCTCATACCTAGGTTCTTTCCATTTCGTAAGTTATCGACCACTCTAGTAGGAGAATAATGACATGTAGTTGCTTTTCTTATAATCCTAGTAGGGGAGATGGGGTAACTTAATTTGTAGATCAGTGTGAAAAGTAACCTGTGTATTTTCGATAATTCAATTAAAATATCTGCCACCACTTTCAACAGAACCACTTATCACAAACTTCAGATACTAAGAAGTTTAAACTTTTGTCGGAAGAAGTAGAGAACCTATTGCTGTTGGCAGCAATAGAGGAGATTTCTCCTCAACCTCTAACATCAGGTGTCTATTCAGGTGTGCTTCTTGTTCCTCAGAAAACAGGTGGAAATAAATCAGTTACAGAACTGTTCAATTTAACACGTATCTAGTGGTTCCCCCATTTCATAATTGAGATACACATGTTAAGAGTTTCTATCCTGACTGGAATGTGGATTACAAAAAGGTGTTCCAATTTCGAGCCATGTCATTCAGACTATCGACAGCGCCTCTGGTATTTACAAAAGTGGTACAGACAGAGATATCTCACTGGGCTACATTCCTTAGCCAATCAAATATATTCTTATCTGGACGATTTTCGTTTTGAGGAAAGACAGTATTTTGAAGGCTCAAACTTTCACGCTAGATTTCCCCCTAACTTATATAATTCATGGACGATATTCCGCCTCAGTACTTCATCTTAACCTTGTCCTCTCCCTATGTGACAAATTCCTGTCCCTATATCAGAAAATACAATGTTTTCTGTCTCAAAAGTCAGTGTCAGCTCGTTAGCTTCTGCAATTGTTGGACATTCTGAATTAACTTGCAGATGCTGAACCATTGTGATGAAGTCATATTCATCCTTGTCAATTCTATCTACACGAACATAGTCGGTAATCCACGGGAGAGTATCGGAGCGGGATAAGTCGTGGGTTACCGTGGGTTCATTTGGAAAAAGCAAACGATCTTTGACACCTATTGTAGAGAAAGCATTTGTGAACCGCATCGGTTGTCGCATCGAGTGCAATAGATCATGGGTTCGATCCCCGATCGGGTCAAACCAAAGACTATCAAATTGGTATTTGTTGCTTTTCCGTTAAGCACGCAACATTAAGGAGAAAGGGCAAAGACTGGTTGGCTCGGAATCAGGATAATGTGTCTGAGTGGGGCGACATGTTTCAGTGAGCAAGGACTCTAAGAATACAACTACCGTAAGCGTCTTGGTCTAGTACAAAGTGGATCTCATCATCAACTCATTGAAAATTAACTTGTTCTTGCCATGATATAGTTGAAAAACCACTAAGTTGGCGTTAAACAACAATCACAAATTCACTCACACAACACAGAACGATTACTTTGAACAATTCCCATGCCATACAGTCCATTACACAATCATAATTGAATTAGTTGTATCATATCGAGACAACAATTGTCCCGTGTATTTCAGGCCTTCATCAAGATCATCTGAAGGACCTACAAATTGTTCGGGTCCAGCTTTTGATATGAACACTATCAAGGTAAGTCTATTAGGCATTTGATTGACTACATGTATAAAACAACATCGGTTTAATATTTACAATAGCGTATCCATACATGCCAACTCTACCGATTTACGCGGTAGTCTACCGATTTTTTAAGTCTTCTACCGCCTACCGATTTTAGATGTTTTCCTACCGATTTTAAAAAAAAATGTAAATTTTTTTTTATCGTGATTTGTTCACATGTTGATTATTCTTGTAGATTTCTAAGACGTATAAATGTGTACAAATCCAAATTATTTAGGCCCTTTCCGTAATCGTTTCCCTCTTAAATTTGTACCGGAAACTTCCATTGGTCAATTCTTCCATTGGTCAATTCTTTATCATTAAACCAATCAGAAACTGTATTTAAAATAAAGTTTTGAAGCACTACATTTTGAACTTATGACTCCTAAACATAAATATACAGTAAAACTTCGCTCGCTCGAACTCGAAGGTACTGTCAAAATATGTTCGAGCTATCGGAAGTTCGAGCCACCGAGGTCCCGTAATTTTAGACAGAAAAAAATCTTGTTCTGACCCGGGACAGTTTCATTACCTATATATGATAACTGATGCACAGTAAAACTGGCCTTTCTCGTAAAAAATATTTAATCATTTAAGTTCAAGTTCAAGTTCTTTATTCACTCGGACACATATATACAAGTGTAACAAGAGGAATATTATACAAAATATTTTACATAATGACGGATATAACTAACCTAAAATAATACAGCCTCAGAATATAATTACAAAACATTTTGCAATTTAGATATAAATAAGACAATTTTTTCAGAACCTTAACATTACACAAAGATAACAGGCCTTTCATTTTGTACATGTTTGCATATCTAGTATAATAAATTGGAATAAATTTACATCTAAGCCTTTGTACATCAGCAGAGGTACATTCAAATAAAAAATGAAATTCAGTACCTAAACCAACATTACACAGATGACAAATACGTTCTTCTCTAGGAGTATTCGGCCATCTTCCAGTTTCTATTGGAAGCTTAATGTTATTGCATCTAAGCTTTGTTATCATGTTTCTCTCATGTGGTAATAATTTTAATAAGTATTTATCTAAATTAAATTCATTTTTAAATATGCCATAAAATTCTCCCCTAGAAGAGTTCTCAATTTGGTTAAACCAGTTTTGAATATATTGATCAGTCAGATTTTGCTTAACATTAAATTTTAGTTGCACTGAATGAACTGGCTGTTGTTGGTTCCATAGATAATTAAGCCCAGTTTTCTCAAAAATTGATTTGATAAAATTTAGCCACTTAAATTGAACATTATCAATAATACTCAAATTAAACATAATCTTATATAAAATACAACTAAGTTTCTTCTTGTTTGAAATAAGTCTATTCCAAAAATTTACAATCCTTAATTTTATACATAATATATCTATAGGTGTTCTACCAAGTTCTCTGTATGTCATAAAGTTTGGAGTAGTGGTTCTAACACCTAAAATATTTCTACAGAACTGAAGATGAAGTTTTTCTAGTTGCTTAGTGTTCTCATAACCCCATATTTCAGAGCCATAAGTAAGTATTGGAAGCATAAGTGTATCAAACAATTTAAATTGTAAATCTATTGGAATCGATATATTTCTCAATTTTCTATACAAACAATATAAAGCTTTGCAAGCTTGATCCATCAATTTATCTCTTGCCTTCACAAAAGAGCCTTTATAATTAAATATAACACCTAGATATGAATAAGAGTCTTCAATTTGTAAATTCTCTCCACATAGCTTAAAAATAGGTTGATTTTTGTATTTTCTTTTACAAAATATTATTACTTTAGTCTTTTGCAAGTTAACCTTCAATTTCCAATGATGACAATACTTTTCAAATATAGCCAAAGCAGACTTACACATTTCTAAAAGTTTGGTCTGCATTCACACTGAGTATATCTTTTTAAGGAAATATTATTATCAAGTAAAACTTGGTAGTCAGCAATATGATATCTAAATAGGCCATCTTCTACATTTACATCCATAACATTCAAAAAAGTTTCATCTGGTTCTGAAAAAATCTTAAAAAAAAAACAGTTTTAGCATTAAAATCTCCAACAAGTGCACATTTCATGTCTTTTTCTATAAAATTTACTAATTCATTTTCAATATCTAAAAATGCATTTATTGACGAATATAGAGAGTTTTCAGGTAGGGTGTATACACATCCCAATAAAAGGTAATTATTAAATACTTAAATTTAAATTTAATATTAATAGATTTAATAAGATTTTTTATATACAACAACAATACCTCCAGATTTATGCTTAAATATTTTTCTATTTTTTGCAACATAGCTAAAACCATCTGGGATATTTAAAATGTCATATTTGTCGGTTTTTGTCTCTATAAAAATACATACTGTATATCATGTGTTGTAATTAACTGTATAAATTTAAGTAATAAAAGTTTTGACTTGATACCACAAACATTTTATTTCTGAAAAATTAAGTTTCTGTTTTTTAGACCTTGGGGCATTTTCATCAGTCGCTTCTCTTGCTTGCTTGTCCTATTGATAGTGGTTGTGCAGGTTTCTAGGAGGGGGAACGCGCATATGAGGTTCTCCGTTTCCAGGTTGAAGCGCATCTTTACAAATTCATATGTGAATATTAGCATGTTTTTTTTATCAACTTAGCTGTGAATGTGAAAAAATTGTGAAAAATAAGTGATTTAAGTCTCAAATATATTAGTAAATTTTCCTTGTTTTTAACAATAAACCAGGAAATGTTTTTTCCGCTTTAATAGTAAAACATACTCGACAATAGGCACTCATAATTGATGATATCTTATTGTAACACACACAAGTCACAAGAGATGACGTGGATTAAATGATTTTAAGTAACATAACACCGCTATTTTATATTGAAGTGTATTTATCAAGCCAGTAGATTGATTAATCATATATATATGTACATTTGTATGTAAGCACATTCAACGTACATCTGTCAATTAAATTGCGATGTTCGAGTTTGATATGATAAAACTCGTGATTTTATTATGATTCTCTATTATTGATGGGACCATTTATTAAGTTCGACTGTTCGAGGTATCAGTGTTCGAGCGAAAGATTTTTTTTAGCTTAAAAATATATGGAAAATTGGCGGGACTTTCAAATAAGTTCGAGCCATCCATGGTATTCGACCCATCCGAGTTCGAGGGAGCGAGGTTTGACTTGTATATATGTAAAATGCTAATTTCCATTTTTTCATGGTTTTTTCATACTATATTTAAAGATTTGACTGAACAGATTTTATATCCAAAATGCAACAGAATGCACCATCTTCTTCGTTATAGTATATCAGAGTACTCAATACTTTTGTGTTTGCGCATGCGCGGAATAATATAAATATTTACAAATTACAAAATGCCAAAGTTTATGTGAATATTGCGTCCTTTTGAAAAATAATTTTCTGGGGGGGGGGGGGGGAGGGGGTGCGTGGCAAACCCTAGACCCTCTACCGCTTTTAGTCTCTCGAGGGTTGGCATGTATGCGTATCTCAAACTTGTGTTAAGCTTCAACTTTATATAACGGACCCCTAAGATTTTGTATGAAAGTGTTACTTTTTATTAACATTCATTACACAGTTCTACAATATAACATTCAACATAAAATTATAAAAATGTCATTTTTACCATGTGTAAGTGTATCTTGTGTATTTTTACCATGTGTAAGTGTATCTTGTGTATTTTTACCATGTGTAAGTGTATCTTGTGTATTTTTACCATGTGTAAGTGTATCTTGTGTATTTTTGCCATGTATAAGTGTATCTTGTGTATTTTTGCCATGTATAAATGTATCTTGTGTAGTAAACGTACCTACTTGAATACTGCAAGGAAATGCAAACATTTTATTGAAAATTCAAAGCAGAATTAGGAAGTAATAATAATCATCAACAATAAAACAACCACCATAACCACAGACTTTCGTGGCATGAAATTTCCCCCACCCCTTTTTATGAGTAAATGAGTAATTGTTGTTTAACACCAATTAAGCAATTTTTCAGTTATATCACGGCGAGTATAAGTTAAATTTCAATAAGGTGTTCATGAGTTCCGCTTTGTAATAGACCAACACGCTGAGTTGGATTTGTTTTATAGTGCTAGCTCACTGAAACAACATGTCGCTCCACTCGGACACATTATTCTGATTCTGAGCCAACCAGTCTTTGCTCTTTTTCCTTCATGTTGCGTGCTTAGCGGAGAAGCAACAAATACCAATTTTATAGTCTTTGATTTGACCCGACCGGGGCTCGAACCCACGAGCTACCGTACTCGATGCGAGCACGCCTAACCATTACGCCACCGATGCGGTTACCCCCTTTAAATTTTCTGTTAACATATATATTTTCTATGACGAACGGTACATGTAGCCTGCTGCTACCATAAGATTGTAAGGCTACGTGGGCTTCTACCATAAGATTGTATGGCTACGTGGGCTGCTACCATAAGATTGTATGGCTACGTGGGCTGCTACCATAAGATTTTATGGCTACGTGGGCTGCTACCATAAGATTGTATGGCTACGTGGACACGAGCACGTTAAATAACGGGAAAAAGACATGAAATAATAAAGAAATTTCATTGAAAATGAATATGTAAGCAGAAAGTTAAAAAAGGGATGTTGTTCTATGCAACAAATGCATGTGACCATAACATCATGAACCGAACCTTCCTGCAAACCTTAATCTCCAAACAAAGACACGATAACGACTTGTATGGACTTACCTAAAGTTCATATTAACACTGTGTGTGAGGTCATGACTACATGTTGAAAATATATTGTTAAGTATTTACAAACACCTGAATGCTCTTCGAAAGTTAAAATATAAACTTTCTCGGAAAAATCTAGAGAAATTATATTTAGTTTATATCAGACCAATTTTTGAATATGCTTGTGAAGTATGGGTTAATTGTGGGGTAGGGAATTCGAATAAACTTGACCATTTGCAACTTGAGGCTGCTAGAATCGTTAATGGTCTTCCAATATTTGCTAGTTCAATTTTAATTTATAAAGAATTAGGCTGGGAATCATTGGCAGAAAGAAGAAAAAAGAAAATTACAAATGTTTTATAATAATTAATATACAAAATAATAATGCACCCATGTATCTGTGTGACTTAATTCCACCATCAATTCAAAGTACAACCGTTTATCCATTGCGTAATAGAAGTGATATTATAATGCCATTTTGTAGACTATCGAATACTTCATTTATTCCTTCAACAATACGTCAATGGAATAGATTAGATCCATCTCTTCGAAATGTGGATTCTATTGCAAAATTTAAAGTTGAATTAAGAAAGCGGAAAGATATTAGCCAAGTTCCTAAACATTACGAAATTGGACCTCGAAAACTTAATATCATTTTAACCCAGCTTCGATGTTTTGCTTCTTTTTTGAATTACGATTTGTTCCAAGTAAATATAGTCTCAGATCCGTCTTGTCGTTGTGGTGCCAATCGCGAAGACTCCTATCATTTCTTCTTCGATTGTTCCCATTATTCAAATATAAGACATACATTGTTTCAAAATCTCAACTGGCTACCTAATTATTGTGCTTTAGACCTTACACTTTTGACCTGTGGTAATCCTACACTCCCGTATGAACAGAACGAAATTATTTTTAAGCATGTGTTTGAATATATAAAGAGGTCTGAGAGGTTTGTTGTTGTCTAGTTGTTCACCAAAACAACAATCGCACACATCACCACCACTAACCCTCTCTCTCATTCCTTTCTTTATTCTCTGTTTTAGTTCAATCTACTCATATTAATGTAAGAAATATTTATATACATGCATGCTCTATCAAATAATGTTGTAACTTATTGTATATAGGAGAAGACTTCATAAGTTTGTTTAACTTGTGTCTTATCCTTTTTGCACATTTGAGCAAATAAAATATGTTTAAACTAAACATGACTCACTCACTAGAAATAACCTAATGTGTTAATTCTTCTCAAAGACTTACGGAAGGTCAATGGTTTTCTCAGTTTTATACACCGATAACGACGAGTTCCAAGATATAAGTGAAATATTGTCTATGTGTTGTAATGAAATGCAAATTAAAATGTAAAATATATTCATGAATTGTATCACTAACTGGATTAACGTAATCTGCAAATAAACGTGAGAGAATACTGAAGTGGCAATCAAGCTAATAGATTTATTTGATAAAGATACAGAATACCTGTATATTAGTGTATTAGATCATTTGACTCGTTTTACACCAAAATTTTCCAAAGACGGGGATTTTTGTAAACAATGTTCTTGAATTTATAAAATATGTCAAATATATTTGTTGATTTCAGTTGGCTAAACCACAAACAACACCAGGAACAGCCACCCCCACTCTCTCTCTCTCTCTCTCTCTCTCACTTGTTGCAAGGTCTGATATATAATAAATGTATATGTACTTGTATTTTAATCATTTGCACGAGAAGACTTTTCATAAGAAGAAATTTCTTAAGGGTCCTGTACATTTTGTATGTTTATTTGCAAATAAGAAATGCTTTTAAACCAATTCATTGACATATCGACATTTTGGCAAAGCCAAGTGGGCCGCACAAGAAAGCATCACATTTATGAAATTAAGTTGTTAGGGAACATCGAAGGGACAACAAAAAATGGACAATCCAGAGACAACACAAGACGAAGAAAAAACAAAACAAAAACGCAACACAGTATGTGTTGGACACCACTATACGCCAAAAAACACAAATAACGTAAACAAGACATGACAAATGGGCTGACCTGATATGGGATGGATACCCGGGCAGGTTTTAAGACCATGTCCGCTTCCACACATACTATGCATAATGCATTCCAGTAATTTGTAGATACATCGTTACCCTCTTTAATTGAAATAGCTCTAAAAATGCTATATTTTATTTTCAGAATCTCACCTCAGAGTTAAACAATTCTTGGCCAAATTTGTACACCAACACTCCACTGAATGATTTTTGGTAAGTTTTTAGATTGCATTCCAGTGACAATAAAAGTTTGAAGATACCAAAGAGGTAATCAGAAGCCGTAAATCGAATAAAGACAGACAATTCAATGACCAAAACGAAAAGAACAAAAAGGACAAACAATGGTCTACAAAACACTATACTGAAAACTAAAGATTGAGCAACACAATCCCCAATAACAACCGGGGGTGAACTCATGTGCTCCGGAAGGATAAGCAGTTCCTGCACCATCAGTGACAGCCATCGTGTTGCACTTGCTACAAACCTGATGATAAGTCATGAATGAGATAGGGACCGTATTGTGATTACGACAAACGGAACATATCCGTTGTCATTTGTGACACAAATATTCCGTAACTATTAATCAAGTAATGATCGCGACCGTAAAACTTTCAAACTGATGACTTCAACTTGACCACTAGGAACCCTTGGTTCAATGGTTTCCTTGTTAGCAGTAACATCTGTATGAAGGAAATCATTATATGAACCACAAGGTCTGGAATATTAGACCAATTGAGAGATATATACTCCATATACAGGTGATGCAGGAATGTTACTACATAAAAATGGAAAATTCCTAATGGGAAAATTTAAATAATCTCTTTTGTCGTAAAGTTTTGTTTTAACCGACCCTCACTGTCAATATCGATGTGTAGATCAAGGTACGAAGTAGACTTAGCTGTATCTGTGGCATCATTTATCTCAATGGGATAGATGCCATCAACAAAATCATCAAGCACAGAATTATTCAGTGAAAAGATGTCATCTATATAGCGGAAGATGAAATTAAAAGATCGGGCTAGCTTCTGTTCGTTTTTCTTGAAGTCTTACTCGTATGAATAAACGAACAAGTCGACGAGAAGAGGATACCCATATGAACGCCTACCAAACATAGCAAATATGTTGTCGATCAAAAACGCGAGCAAAATCGTTCTAGCGTTTTGATAGAGCTTTATCCTTGTCACATGTTAAAAAACTTATATATGCTGTTACAATTTCTTAAAATTACATAAATTTTGAAATATTAGGAAAATAATATAGTAAATAAGTGGTTGACATTTTTATACGGATAAGATATAAGAGTTTCATAACATAAGACCTAAAAAAAATTCATCAAAACTTGCATTTCATTTAACGGAATAGAATATAAATAAAAATGAACTACATTGTATAACATACAGGAAGCACGAATGGGAAGCCCATGGAAAGTGTGCTCTAAGTTTAAATACCACTGGGACAGAATATTTGTTCTTCCGAAAAACACTGGATCTTATGGCAAAGTTCAATATATCGAGGTTAGTATATGCATATACATGTTCATTATATACCGTCTATTTTCGTTGTGACGAATTCGACGAAACCTACCATTTTGGTTCGAATTAACCGAATGTTCTAGTTATTAGGGCAAATATAGCTAATAATTAGTTTCAACGGACCACAAGTCAATAAACAAGGGTTTAAAGGATTTACGGTGAAACATTTAATTAAGCCTCCTAAACAAAGTTTGGAAACTTATTGTTTTTGCTCCGTTTCTTCTTATAATTACGTCACCCCGACTCCAGTCGGGTGACGTGTTGCCATTCTATGTTTCTTTTTCATTATAATTATTCTTCCACACATTTTTGTTCGCTCGATTTCTCGGAGATGCCTTGATCAAACTTTATGAAACTTTGTAGGAATATCATATGCCATGTGAAGTTGTGCTTTTAAGGGTTGATTTTTTCAAAATGGCTGCCGTTGCCATGGAAACGTCCAAAATGCTAAAAAATTGAAAAACACAAAAATGATCATAGCAGGTTACTCGACGAACAGAAATTGATGAAACTTGATAGGAACAACATCCACATCTTATGGAACGAGATAAGCCAAAGAAATCGGAATCGGTTCGACAAACATTGCCGCAGTTGCCATGGAAACAAAAAAGGGGGGATAAAAAAACATTTGGATTCCTTTCATCAAATTTTATGAAACTTTGTAGGAATATCCACCGTAGTGTGTGGCAGCTTTTGGGGGGTTGAACAAATTCAAAATGGCAGCCGTTGCCATGGTAACCAATGTGCAAAAATGTTAAATTCACTCCAAACTTCACAAATTTTTGCAGTAATGTTTCCTGTCACATCCACATCTAGTGGAACGAGATAAGCCAAAAAAAATCGGAATCGGTAGGACAAACTTTGCCACAGTTGCCATGGAAATAAAAAAGGGGGGATTTAATTTTATTTCTTTCATCAAACTTCATGAAATATCGTAGGAATATTCACCGTAGTGTGCGGAAGCTTTTGGCGTGTTGATAAATGGCAGACGTTGCCATTGTAACCAAGGTGCAATTCTATTTAAATTTATTCCAAACTTCAAGAAACTTTACAGTAATGTTTCTTGTCACATGCAGATTTGCAAACAGAGATATTAAGTTTCAAAATGGCTGCAGTTAGTTGGGGTGGGGTGACGTCCGCTGTTGCTTTGCAGTGGCAATTCTAGTTATTCTTTCCTTCTGTAACATGTGAAGTTGTCCGCAGCCGTTCTCAGAAACCATAGGTTCACTGATCTTGGGGTTTGGTATAATGATAGATCTATGTATCTAGTTGTGCATGAATGTTTTTGCTGTGTGGCTCCTTTTGAGTATATTTTGAGGTAATTAAATAGTTTACTATAGAATCCTATTGGGATTTTTTTTCTTCAAGAATGTATTTTTTTTGGTTCGATTGAATGAATGATTCCTGGGATGTGTAGATGTGCATTTATGGTTTGACATTTTTCAATATGGCCACCGTTGCCATGGTAACTGAAAATTAAAAACAAAATTTGATGCGATTTTAATAAAACTTCACAGGAATTATCCCTGTGATGTGCAGATGTGCATTCAAGGTTGAAAATGTTTATTGAAATATAAATAGCAAGTCGGCCACGGGTTTTGTTTGGGAGACTTTGTAGTCGGAAGACAATGTCAACTATAATTTATAATGGTATAAATATAATGAAAACCAAATAGATCTACATGTATTACCACACCGTCGGAATATTTGTAAAACCCAAGCGGAAAATAGTAGAAACAAAGGCAGAATCGATACTCCTAACACACATACATGAGCGCTCCCTCTCCTGGCTTGGTGTAAAAAGTGAAGGAGTTAAAGTAGTTTTATGGGGCCAAACCTTACGTTTCAATAAAATGATGAGGCCATGAGGGTGCTTTCCTCATGTGAGTAAGCTATTAACTGGTTGAGGATCGTTGTTGTAAAGAACGTTGGGTCATAATCTTTATCTTTATGCATAATATATTTATTCGATACCATCTGTCGTCATCGATCTGTTTACAAGTGAAGAACGTGTTGATATGATTTCATTTGAAGGGTTTATCTGATTATAATTCGTTTTGTAAAATTGTCTTTTAAGGTATTTGAATCAGGCAAATGTTATCCCAGACGACAGCAAACTATATTCTGTAAGTTGCATAGTAAATATGTTTAGTACATACGGTGGAAGCTATACAATTTAATTAAAATTACATTTTTATGCAAAAAAATGAAGAAACCAAAGGGGTAATCCTAATTGTAGTAAAAAGGACAAGGACAGACGGACGATGGTACAAAACACTACACAGAAAACAAAATATCCAGCAACACGAACCCTACTAAATCCCGAGGGTGAACTCAGATGCTCCTGTGGGAAAGCAATTTCTGCTCCACTAGTGGCAGCCGTCGTGTGAATCTTGTACAAACCCGGTGATCAGAACAGGGTGACTGACATATGGAATGATTTGCCGTAAGAGTTAGTACAAGCATAAACAGCAAAGAGCTTTGAAATATTGCTGGATAAATATTGGGAAAACCAGGAGGTGAAACATGACTATAATGAGGAAATTAAGGTTATGACCGGAAGTCACAAGAAGAAGTTTATATTAGATGTTGATGAAGAAGATGCGGACATAGTGGTTGAGAGACCAGCGTCCATAGAAGATCCTAAAGTATCCTAAAGTATTAATGAGGAAAGGACCTGATTGTGATTACGACAAACGGGAAAAGATAGGAATGCAATAGTTTAATATTAGGAAACAAAATGGCAATTGGTCTATATAGAAGGTATTTCCTTTCAATAAAACATTTCTTTATAGTGAAAAACGTTCAACCAGTACAAAGCATTTGAACAGCAGACCTGTGATACTTTAACGGATGTAATCATGCATCTCTAGATTATCAAGGGGCCGTCGTGATCGTGATCGTGATCGCATGGTAGTTGGATTTACAACTACCTGTGCAATCAGTGCCTATCACTACTAAATTTGGAGTTCGAACTCCGTTCATGGCGAGGTGTACTCGATACAACATTATGTGATAAAGTTTGTCAGTGACTTGCGACATGTCGGTAGTTTTCTCCTGGTACTTCGGTTTCCTCCACCAATAAAACTGACCGCCACGATATTACTAAAATATTGTTGAAAGTGGCATTAAACAACATAAACCAAACCATGTTAAATTATCAAATAAGGCATCTAATAGTTTGCTTGAAAGTTTCATAGACACAGTCTACACTATATTTTGATGGCATGATCAAACTTTTCGCAGATGATACCAAAGTGTTTGCATCAGTAAGCAATGAAGAAGATAAAAACAGTCTCCAGGGTGACATTGATAAACTAATGAACTGGTCAGATACATGGTTACTGAAGTTCAATAAATCAAAATGTAAACATATGCATCTGGGACCAGAAACAGACTACAATTACATGATGGAGGAAAATATGATAGCTAATACTATGGAAGAGAAAGACCTTGGCATTATTATAGATAATAAACTAAATTTCCAAAATCATATCAATAAACAGGTCAATAAAGCAAACCACACGCTTGGACTGATTAATAGGTCATTTAAATACATGGACAAGGACATGTTCCTACAACTGTTCAAGAGTCTGGTTAGGCCACACATAGAATATGGGAGTACAGTCTGGTCAGTTGCAAACAAAAAAGAGGCAATAATAATAGAAAATGTCCAGAGAAGGGCTACACCTTATCAAGGAGATACAACATCTTAGTTATGGCAATAGATTAAAACACCTAGGACTACCAACACTGCAATATATTTGAGAATCAGAGCAGATGTAGTAGAAACTTTTAAGATCATAAAGGGTATGTACAAAGTCGAAATCGACACCATATTCCCCAAAAATAATACTGCAACTACAAGAGGATATAAATACAAAATATACAAGAAGCATTGTCGTAAAAATAGAAGAAAGTACAGTTTTTCCCAAAGAGTTGTAGCCCATTGGAATGCACTGCCTGAAAGCGTAATAGATGCAACAAGTGTAAATAGTTTTAAAAATAGACTTAACAATCATTGGAAAAATATTGAAATTAAATTTGTTCCCGACTTTTACGGACCGGAAGCGGGTATTAGTAGAAATGATAATGTGATGGATCTGAGAGGTAAGTCCTAAGAATGATCTCAACAAACAAGTAACAAGTAAGTAAGTAAGTATGGCATGTTTTTGCCTCATCACCTACCCAGTATACGTCTATGTTATAATCATCAAACTTCTATTTTATACAGGTGAACAATGTAATGGCAGCACTGAATAAAATCCTACATGTAAAAACTAATTTACAATGCTTCAGCAGTAGCTACGAGAATGTGAGTAGTTATATAAATCATGTAACAAAATACTGAATTCTTGATATATTCTGCAGAGATTCAAATGATCCGAAGCAAAATAAAAACATATAAGCAATGCAATATGACGGAATACAATCAAATAATTTAATTTGATGTGAATACTGCAATCTGATTGGCTGATCCATGTGGAGCAACATTGGTTATACTTGATAACCTTGGTTGGTATTGTGACGTCACCAACGTATTCATTCGCCAACGACAAATTCAAATAGTCCCATGAAATAATCATAATTAACATCAAGGAATCATTGCATTTTGTTGTAAAAATTAAATTAATAAAACGTAAACTGCCCCAAACCAGGTTTTATCATATAACCTGTTCAAAAATTGAACATATTCCTTAAATAGTCTCTTCGTTCCTGTCAACATTCTATATCCGTTTGTTTTGACAGTTGAGCGACAATTGTCTCCAATTATTTAATGAATTCGAAGCATAGGTTATACCAGTTTAAAATATGTACGATGTGCAATTCTATGAGTGTATCGATCAGTTTTAGTAAATAGTAGCACTCGGTGGTAGGCACAGAAGACATTTCCACAATCACCATAGGATATACAATATCTCTAGCATTACAGAATTGTACCTTTGAGATGTACCACAGAAGTAGAATCACATTCCTGTAACCTTTAGTAATTCTCAGTGTAAAGTGTGATTTTTGTTATGTTAATTTACAACAATGTCCTTTCATTGTCTCATTGTTACCACATAATTGTTTTATGAAGCAGATACATTTTCTGAACACTATTGTCAAACAAGAGCATCTCTACAGCATAAATAGTAATGGCAACATTTCTAATGAAGGCATTTTGAAACGTAGAAAATATAGAAGATGTTCTCTTTTGTGTCGTTTTTTATTTACCATGAACCGTGACAAAATGCAAGGATATTTCACGTGAATCATTCTGGCTATCATTCCTGATCCATATCAGCCCGAGTCTGTGTCTTGTGCTGATATGGAAAAGGTCACGTATTAATCTATGTTTAAAAATTCCATACATCATAGCACTTATGCACTGACATTTCAGATAAGAGCAGGAAAACGGCAATATCTGGCAGAAATTAGGATTTGTATGACCAAGACATTTCAACTGATCAGCTGTACTAATAATGACACAAATCTTTACTTCAAATCTAAAAAGAAAGCATACACTGAACCATGCAGGGGTAAATTTACATTTCCACAGATCAAAAGAAATCTATTGTATGATTACAATCTGTAGACACATTGGAGAAATATATGAAATGTAATAAATCTCTTTGGTACTAATCATTTTATACATTCATTCTATTTAAGGTGTGAATCCACTAATTAATTTCTTTAAGGTTTTCTACTAATTTTTTTTTTTTTTCGAGCCTACCTGGCCATTTTATCTTAAGTTTAACCTTCCCAAGACCATATATTTTCTGAAACGTACATGATTCCTCTACGTTCTGTAAAAATATCAGGGCATGTTTATAATCTTGCAGTGAAATGCCATGCTACGGAAAACACCTACTCTAAAAATAGCTCGGTCATCCTCCAGAAATTCAGTATTTATAGGTCATGCATCAAATCCTTCATAGAGGTATTAAAATACAACGAAGTCCATCAAATTTGGGCTCAAAATAATCCCTATATATTTAACTTCAATTATCAATTTTAATTAGTCCATTCCATTCAGTAGTTTTCACAATACTACAAAGTGAAAGGAACTTTTTTCTTGAAAAGGGACTACTTTCGTGAATTAGTGGTTTGACACCTTTAATATTTATTAATGAAGTTGTATTTTTCTCTGTACCATCATATACAATCATTGTATTAAATTGTTTGCCCCTTGTGGGACCTTAATTGGCAATAAAAAAAAATGCTTATTCTTATTCTTATTCTTATACTTATATAGTTAAGCCCCCCCTCCTATTATAATATTGGCAACAGGTATTTAATTATACTGCATCCTAGAATAAGGAATAATTGTAGTGCATTACGTAATGATCTATTTCATGCTAATTTGATTCATAACCCATCTTGTTCTTGTGGATATTCCACAGAGAATGCTGAACATTTTTTATTGTACTGCAAGAGGTTTGATGCACAAAGAAATATTTTGTACCGTTCTTTATTAACTGCAAATGTACACATTGACTTAAACACCTTGCTGTTTGGAAGTCAAATCTATAATATTGACACAAATAGGCATGTATTCATTACTGTGCAGACATATATTAAGGAAACATGTCGCTTTTTTTCCCGCTGATTATCGTGAATGTAATCAGGTGACAATTGGTTTGTGGCTGACCTGGTGTGAATTAGTACACGTATGAGCACTTTATGTTAAAATTCTTATTGAATAAATAATGATATTGTTATATATTTTGAAACTAAATTTTAAAAGATCCTACCTTTACCGAATTAATAATCCCACTACATTGTATAACAATTATTGATTTTCTTCATTCTAAGTGTGTTCTATATACTAGTCCAATTATGGTAAAGGTCTGTTCGATTTGTCATTTGGCAAATACCAAATTGTATTGCACTCGTATATTTCATGTTGTTGTTTTTTTGTTGTTTTTTTCTAATTATTAAGAAAGACTGTAGCTTTTGTGTATTTATGTTCAACTGTATCTGTATATTGTTTATATAAAGGAGAAGATGTTCCAAGTTGAAAAACTTGTATCTGATCCTATTGTCATGTTTTTGAACAATAAAATATGTTTAAACTATATACAGTTAATTATTTAAAATGTTTAGAAAGTTTACAAATTTCACTTCACTTTTAAATTTATTATAAGAAGTATTAATGGTGCTCACAACTACATGTATTGAAGGAACATAATTATCTTATATTATTGATATAATTGTTATATACTTTTTACTGAATGTATGCCTTGTACATGTGAAAAGGAGAGACCATGTATATAGGCATAGCATGTGCTCAAGTCCTTTCATATGCAGTTCTGAATAAAAATAAGTTTAAAACAATAAACAGTTATCACAGAGTGACAGATTGTATTTTTCTCTGTATCTGATTATAAACAGTCATCACAAAGTGACAGGTAATGTTCTGACTAAAATGTCCCATATATTCCACCGATCACAATGTAATGAGGTAGTTGCCAGATAACAAAGAAAATCAGGCTGTGTGTAGTCATTCTATATGATCATAGATGACCACCAACAGTATATTCACTGGTCATTATAACTTCTGACATTTGAACATACAGTTAGACCTGCTTCTGTGACCATCTGTATTAAGCAATAACCTGTATTGTGTGACCTTAATTTTATTTTCCGTTCACAGTGCATTTCATTGCTTTAATGATCACCTGTATTAAGCAATGACTTGTATTGTGTGACCTTAATTTTAATTTCCCTTCATAGTGCATTTCATATTAATTAAACCTGTATTAAGCGACCACTTGTGTTATGTGACCATATTTCAATGTTCCATTGAAGACCAGATGAGACATACGTTTAACTGTACATTTTGTTCAGTGATATACAAAGAAAGATATAGGATATCAGGGGCGGATCCAGGATTTGGGATTGGGGGGGGGGGGGGGCGTGAGTAGGAGAGGGGTCTGGGGACCGCTAAATGTCCCAGAGCGGTTCCAGGACAGAGCCCTGGTAGGGGGTCCAGGGGGGTGAAACCCCCCCCCCTAAGCTCTGGGGGTTTGAGGAATTACATACATTTATTTGAACGACAATTTTGAATCAACCACACCATTTTTATCAGACCAAAAAAACTTTACTTTTAGTCTTAATTTTGTCGGATAATTGTTAACAGTATATTTTTGTCAGATTATAAGAACCTGAAGTAAAACTTTTTTTTGAACAGCCGTGATGCGAATTGTTCAACTCATGACCGATCGATCACGATATTTTAACCTTTCAAAGAACTATTGGTTTAGTTTTAATGCATTGCTGGGGCCCGGATGGCTCAATGAGTTAGGTCGTTGGATCTAACAGCTCATACAAGCCTATCACCAATACAGCGTAGGTTCGCGCCCAGCTTCGTAAATTACAGAAAAGGGTGCACTCGACTCGCAGCTGCAAGTGATAAACTTTACCAGTTGCTTGCCCAGGGTCAGTATCAGGATTTAAGTTTACTAAATGCTTTGATCTGTAAAGATTTGTTTTTCTTATAGTTGTAAAATTGACTGAAGAAATATTGTTTAATTAACGTGAGGAAATAGTTGATGTCTGGTACCTCGGAACCAATCAGAATGAAATAATCTTTGAACTACTGACGGCGAATACATATATGAATCAGCGAACACACCCAACGTGTATTTACAATGTGTAGGAATATTTTACTACAGGTCACGAGTTAACCATTCATGAAAAAGTTATTTATTGAACTGCTTAATTAACGTTGTATAACATATGCTTTGCGAATTTTAGGGGGGCGCACGCCCCGCACGCCCCCTCTAAATCCGCCACTGGATATTAACAACAGTCCATGCACTTCATGAGTATGCATTTGGCAGAGCACGGCCTCCTAATTGATAGACTTTAGGTGGATAACCAACACTTACCAGATTAAATACATGGTTGACTGTTACGAAATATCTATGTCACAGACGTCCACGGGTATGCTTCATTTGTCGCCGCCACAATCCCGACCTTCTTCCCTCGTTCATGACTTGTCACCAGATATTTAACATAAGTAACACGACTGGTGTAATTAGTGGAGCATGAACTGTCTACCCGTCCGGGACACCAGAGTACAGCACCGGTTTTTTCGTGTTGCTCAATCTTTAGTATTCTGTATATGTAATTTTGTCCATGGCTCATTCTTTTGGCAAATTTACGACTTCTGGTTACCCCTTTAGTATCTTCAAACTTATTTCGATTCGTCAAATTTAGGAAATAGCGACGGCAGTAATGACACACATATAGAAGTTGGGGGTTGTTCTTTATTTTAATAAGTAACACATGACTTATTACATTCATTCTCAGTTAGAAAATTGTTTTGATTTCCTCCACATCCTCCATAAATAAACTGTGTACATTTGTTTGTATCCGAGTGATAGGAAAAACGAGGGAAATATGCGTCACACATGCCAGAAACTGTTGGTAATGAACATGCACTATTGTCACTATTGGTGTGGATAGAGAGTGGAGTATGAACACAGGCCTTGTTACATTCTTCTACCGTAGGGAAGTTGTTGGCATTTCCATCACAACCCCCATAGATGAACTGTGTGCAACTTGTTGTGCTTTCATGATAGGAGAAGCGAGGGAAATATCCTTTACACGTGCCAGATACAGTTGGTAATGAACAGACGCTATTGCTGTGGGTGGAAGGTTGAGTATGAACACACGCTTTGTTACATTCTTCTACCGTAAGGTAGTTGTTGGCATTTCCTTTACAACCCCCATAGATGAACTTTGTACAACTTTTTGTGCTTTGGTGATAGGAGAAGCGAGGGAAAAATCCTTTACATGTACCTGAAACTGTTGGCAGTAAACAATCTGAAATAAAATGAATGAAATATATTACACGTTTGAAGATATGGGTATGTCATGACTTGTAGGGTCATTCGAGCCAGATGTGGTGATTATTTGGTACATGCGCTTTGATAACATTTTCTATATATTCGTGTCTTTGCATATGATAGATTTTAAGACAATTTCAGCTTTGAGTTTTACTATCCGATTTACATCCTCCTGTGGATTACGGGGGAAGGGGTGTCGTGGTTGTGATCGTATGGTAGTTGGATTTACAACTCAGGGGCGCACCCGGCGCGCGCCCCCTAAAATTGGAAAAAATAAGATTTTTTGGCGTAAAATCGTGATTTTTCACACGAAATACCCCAAAAATTTTCGCGCCTCCCTCCGCAATTGGAAAAAATATGATTTTTTGGCGTAAAATCGTGATTTTTTCACACGAAATACCCAAAAAAATTTCTCGCCTCCCTCCGCTCGGTGCAATTTTTTTAAGTGCGCCCCCCCCCTCTAACTTGAAATCCTGGATCCGCCCCTGCAACTACCTATGCAATCAGTGCCTATCACCACTAAAGTTGGGAGTTCGAATTCCGCTCATGGCGAGGTGTACTCTATATGTAAACGTTACATGTTAACGTTTGTCAGTGCCTTGCGGCAGGTCGTTGGTTTTCTCGGTGTACTCCGGTTTTCTCTATCAATGAAACTGACCACCACGATATATCTGCAATATTGAAAGTGGAGTTAAACACAACCTATGGAGTGCGGAAATCTGAATATGATCTGAAGCTTTGGCGAGCCAAGATGAGATTAACGGACTTGAAAGGAAAAGCTTAAGAAAAAACCTGACAACTTAAGGATGAGATTACAAACAACACGTTTAATACATTGAAGTTCTATTTTAATTATACATAGATGCTCTCACCG
Organism: Bathymodiolus brooksi; assembly: GCA_963680875.1. Taxonomy (NCBI): domain Eukaryota; kingdom Metazoa; phylum Mollusca; class Bivalvia; order Mytilida; family Modiolidae; genus Bathymodiolus; species Bathymodiolus brooksi. The sequence continues at coordinate 81,738,900 of OY804576.1, read as the reverse complement.
TGATTTCCAGTTGTTGCTGGGAGTGTTGTTGATCCAAACACCAAATTAATCAACACCATACAAAGGACACATGCAACAAACGGTTTCATCTTGCAAGCTACAATGTATAAAAATTTAAAAAAAAACTAGGTGTCAATTGGATGTGCAAAACTGGTTCATCTTGAACAATCTAAAGCACACTGCATTAAATTATTGAAGAACATTACACTCTGCTTACGTCTAAAACCCATATACATTGTGGGCACTTAAGCTTCGAAAATATATGCAGCGGATCTAATCACGTGTAGAGCTGTTACAGATCTCAATTAAAACATAGGAGACAATACGGTCATCTACCAATACGGATACATAGAAAAAATACATATATTAATAGTTTAGTTTAAACATATTGTATTGTCCAAAAACATTACAATAGGATCAGATACAAGTTTTTCAACTTAGAACATCTTCTCCTTTATATAAACAATATACAAATACAATTGAACATAAATACACAAAAGCTACAGTCTTTCTTGATAATTAGAAAAACAACAATAAACAACAACATGAAATGTACGAGTGCAACACAATTTGAAATTTACCCAATGACAAATCGAACAGACCTTTACAATAAATGGACTAGTTTATAGAACACACCTAGAATGAAGAAAATCAATAATTGTTATACAATGTAGTGGGATTATTAATTCGGTAAAGGTAGGATCTTTTAAAATTTAGTTTCAAAATATATAACAATATCATTATTTATTCAGTAAGAATTTTAACATAAAGTGCTCACACGTGTGTATTGCAACATTTACTAATTCACACCAGGTCAGCCACAAACCAATTGTCACCTGATTACATTCACGATAATCAGCGGAAAGAAAAGCGACATGTTTCCTTAATATATGTCTGTACAGTAATGAATACATGCCTATTTGTGTCAATATTATAAATTTGACTTCCAAACAGCAAGGTGTTTAAGTCAATGTGTACATTTGCAGCTAATAAAGAACGGTACAAAATATTTCTTTGTGCATCAAACCTCTTGCAGTACAATAAAAAATGTTCAGCATTCTCTGTGGAATATCCACAAGAACAAGATGGGCTATGAATCAAATTAGCATGAAATGGATCATTATGTAATGCACTACAATTATTCCTTATTCTAGTATGCAGTATATTTAAATATCTGTTGCCAATATTATAATAGGAAGGGGGTTTAGCATTTTTATAGTAGTGTTGTTTCAATTTGTACTTGAAGGATTCAAAAGTTGAAAGTTGACGTATTCTCAGGTCTAATAAATTCCATAACTTGGTCGTCGACGGAAAAAATGACTGTTGGGATATCGATAATCTGTTTGTAGTTTGACTAATATTATGACTATTTCGTAAATTATAGTTGTTAGTTTCTCCAACACTGGGAGGAATCAAATCACATAAAAACTCAGGAGAATTACCAACATTTAATTTATAAAACATACATAATTTTGTAACCTCTCGCCTAGTGCTAAGTTTCTCCCAACCCGCCTCCCTGTATATTGAATCCAAACTTGTGTAGCATGTTAGCCCTGTAACAATACGAGCCGCTTCCAATTGTAGTTTTTCTAGTCTACCAGAATTGACTTGCCCGCAGTTATCCCATACCTCAGATGAATATTCCAAAATTGGTCTAATGAAAGTAAAATAAATATTTTCCAGATATTCCCTCTTTAATCTAAATTTAAGCTTCCTCAAGACATTAAGTTGCTTTGAAGTTCTCTGAATTAGGCTGTCTATATGTTTTGTCCATTTACAATCACTACTGATAATTATGCCTAAATGTTTGTGCTTATTAACAGAATTAAGGACGATTCCGTCGAAATCAAAGCTGAGTTCATCTTGTTGGTTTCTAGTATTGAATATCATTATCTCAGTTTTATTAGGATTAAATTTTACTAACCAAGTATCCCCCCACTTTTTATATTGTTTAGGTCGATATTAATCATATTTTTTAAAGTAGATTCGTCTAAGGCTGTATGTCCAATAGATGTATCGTCGGCAAAAAGTCTACTGAGTCCAGGCATGTCATCGGCAATGTCATTTATGAATACTAAAAATAACAGAGGACAGAGGACTGACCCTTGGGGAACACCAGCTTTTAAATCATCTAACTCAGATAATGCTTCTTTGATAGTTACTTTTTGTGATCTGTTAGTAAGATAGCTTTTAAGCCACATGAGTAAATCTCCCTTAATGCCATATCTTTCTAATTTTAATAGTAGCCCCCCAATCCAAACACGATCAAACGCTTTACTTACATCAGCAAAAGTGATACTTGTAAAAAATTTGCTATCAAGTGCAGTCAAAATAGTGTGATATATCTCAAGTAATTGGTGAGTAGTCGAAAGGCCAGAGATAAAACCTGATTGGAATTTGTATAGAAGTTTATTTTTATGTAAATGGTTAAAAATGTTTTTAAATACAATTTTTTCAAAAATTTTACTTACACAAGATAATAATGAAACTGGTCTATAATTTGAGGGTAAGGATTTGTCGCCGTTTTTGAATAAAGGAATCACATGAGCAATTTTCCAGGACCGTGGATATTTTTTTAGGCGTAAAGATTTGTTAAAAAGTAAACATAGGGGTTTGGCTATTTCGTTTTTTATAGATATAATCATTTTGTTGCTAATTTCATCAGGACCAGTAGCCTTATTACTATCTAAAATAAAAATTATATCAATGATTTCTTCATCTCTCACCCAAATAGTTTCAAGCACATTACCTCCCCTGTCATCAAAATCTGGTAAAGTTTTGTTTTCGTCGACTAAATTAGTGATCGAACAAAAATATTTATTTAAGACATCTGCCTTTTCTTTACCTTCATAAGACAAGCAATAATTATTTTTGGGGTCTTGAATATGAGGAATATCGTTCATTGTAGACTCCCCCTTCAGAAGTGTATTGATGGTCTTCCAATAAGTTTTACTATTTATAGTTTTAAGTTCGTTCAAATTTTCATTTATATTAGTATAAAATTTTTCTTTTAATTGTTTCTTTAAATTATTAACCCGGTTTCTTTGTTGTTTGAAAATAGTTTGAGATAATGCAGTCTTGAGTTTTAAGTATTTTCTGCGGAATCGGTCTCGTTTACGTATCTCCCTCCGAATATTTGAATCGAACCATATTTTATCATTACATCTAATAGTAACCTCTCGTCTAGGAATACACTCTTCTGACACAGAAAGAATTACATTGGTAAAATTAATACATGCTTTGTCAATATCAGGTTCTCTTTTAATTAAGGCATCCCAATCAAATTCCAAAAATTTGTGTTTCATAATATTATAGTCCCCTTTTTTATAATCCCAGATAAGTCTCTTAAAACTTTTTGAGTTACTATAACCACTTCTTATTGTTATATAAGTACCGTCATGATCACTAATAGATCTGTCAATATGTATAGTATCAGAGTCCACATACTGAATGGAGACCGTTATCAAAATCGGATCAAGTAATGAAGAGCTACCAGTGCGTGAATCAAAATGAGTAGGCTGGTGTATTGCATTGAAAAGTCCATTAATACTAATCAAATCATTTATATTTGACGGTAAATTTAAAAAAAAAGTTTTTGTTCAAATCACCCATGCTTATCAAATGATTAGATTCTTCCATTGCATTTTTCAACATAGCATCAAAGAAGTCCCAAAAACGATGATGAGACTGTCTCTCAGATCTGTAAATTATATTTATTAAAATATTTTGTAGCTTGGTTTTTAATTCGAACCACATACATTCAACAAGTGGGTTCTCTAAATCTACGCGTCTTTTGATATTAACATGAGTTTTATAATACATTAGTATACCACCTCCATCGGAGTTTCTATCTTTTCGCACTGGAATATCGTAACCCGAAAAATGTATATTTTTGTCTAATACCAATTTATCAAGATGTGTCTCTGTAAAAAATACAATATCATAATCTTCAATAATATTGGAAATATAATCTACCTTATTACGAAGACTTCTAATGTTGCCGTGAAAAATTGACAAACAGTGATCTTCAAAATTTACTGGTGTTTCCCCAGGGCCAGGATTCAGTTCCACATCCCCAGCGATTATAAACGTATAAATAATAATCAAACAAAATGACATTGCCGTAAAATTAGACCGGAACATAGTCAACCCTGCTTTGATAAACTTAAAAAATCTAACATATAGTGAAAACAGTATGTCGCTAAAACGAAAATGAATAAATGACATCTTTTTACAAGCAATGCTAATTTTATGATAGAACAACCCTATAGCAATTCTATGTGATATGATATCACTACCCATTGTCAAAAATAAGATGTCTGCAAAATAAAAATGGTTGGTCTATCATAAAAATATAATAATAAATGTGACAAGTTGTGGCCGACCTAGGGCAAATCATGATAAGTGCAAAAAAATCAAACGGTGTTAAAAACATTACAAACAATATGTACAAAAAACAAATAATTTTTGTAGAAATTGACAAAAACACGAATTCAAAAGAGAAAAAAATGGTGGTATTATATTCTTACAATATACTCTAGTTAATCAAAGAAAAAAATAATTATATATACACATAAGGAACATTAGTATATGCATTGCTTAATTATTCAAGAAAAATAACTGAGAAGATAGACCTGAAAAATAAACGTATACAAGTGTAACATACTGACCATCTCGCATAATATTACATACATGTAGTTCAGTATTGATTTGACAATAAAATCAACTAAATTGTTTTCGATTTACTGTTGAAAAAGGAATATCCGACATGAAACATTATGTTTAACGTTTAGAGAAGCAAGCTTTCAACCGCGACTATTTACACAAGATATTACTTATCGAACCGACCGTGATTCATATTATCAACATAGGATAACGGATTTTTTTGTCAAGATGCCAACTTATTTTTCTACAGAATAACAAGATAACACAGCAACTATGTCCGTGACTGATTAAATAATTACGTCAATAAATATAAATATATATAAAGTATAACAGTTCAATTACAATGAAATTGCCGTTTTAATTATGATATAACTGCTAACAATACAAAAAAAATGTAGTACTAAGTAGAATATATATAACAGTAGATTATTCCACAAAAATATGGTAGCATTTCGTATTTATAATAAATAAATATTACTGTTGTTTAACATAGATGGACATTTAACAACAACCACAAAAAAGGTAGATTTAAATCCTTTTGATTCAGGTAATTTTATGATTGACATAGCCGCGGTATTCCTAACGTGCGTTCATGCGTACAAGGTTAAACAATGAAACTGGAAAACTATTGTTAGTACAGTTAAAGGGAAACTTCGCGATTTTTTACATGTTAGCTAAATATGTTCCTGGTGATATAAAATACATATTCACAAAGTTTTATCGACATATTTCCACAAATAACGAAGCAAATCGCAAATTTGTAATTTTAATTTCTAATTTTTCAACTAGCTTGTGACGTTTTAAACCAAAAATGCATTGTGGGATTGAAATTTAAAGTGTGGGTCGCTGATGTTAAATTCGCTTCATTTAAAGCGCTCAGAGGACTGTAATTTAAATCTAATAACCGTTGGAAAATTAAATACTGAAGTGAACAGCTACGTACTTTTTTGACAATCAACTATTTTAAATGAACAAAATGTTTCATTTCCTTTATATTTACAACGGAAAGAGTGTTTTATAACAGTCACCTATATTCGCTATATATCGGATCCCTTTTACAATTATGTTCATTTTGTTTTACTGCTAATGTGCTGAAAAATATAATGGATAATTTTGACAACGCGTAACCTGTGTATTGATTGCTAGATTCTGTTTTAATCCCTTTTTTATAATCATTATTCGGCATGCTGTTTACTGTTATTTTGATCTCCGCATGTAGATGTCCGCTTGTGTGTTTTCTAGCCGGAGGGTAAAATTATACAGGTGTAAAATTCAAGGTGACCGGATTAATAAAATGGGAATTTGAATACACACTATTTGCTTTCCAAGACGAGTTGGTAGATCGTTTATTATCTATTAAAGATAAAATATTCTTAAAACATTAGAATAAATATAATGTTGAAATAACAGGAACAATTTATGTTTTAGATGATAAAAAAGTATACACCATCCTTGAAATTATAAGTTTATCATTATGAGAGGTGCCAAATTGGCCTAACTATATAGCTGTCTCATCATAATAATTTAACGATCGATGTTCATAAAAGATGTTTTAATTTTAATATTAAATAAAATGATTTAGGCCTAAACGTTTAGAAATTAATTTTTCTTTTTAACAATAAAAAAAAAGATTATGATTTTACTCAATCATTATTTTAACAGTCGGTGTTCATAAAAGATGTTTTAATTAATTTAATTTAATCAAATGATTATGATTTTACTCAATCAATATTTCTTTACTTTTCTTTTGTTCAACGCGTGTTGTTTGTTTGGGAACATTTCTATATAAAACACCGAAATTAACGTTTTAGTTATAGCTTAAATATGTCGAGCTCAGGTACGGAAAGTGACTCTAGCGCCTCAAGTGATGTAGATTTCGACGATTATGGAGAGTTCGGTTACCAACTCGAACCAGAATATACGGAAGAAGAACTCAGACAAATGGAAGAGGCAGCGAGTGCCCAACGTCGGGAAATAGAGAACAACCCACGTCAGAACGACACAAATTTGATATCCACTGATATTCATTTAGACAAAGTTCGGAAGAGATCATGATCATGAACGGTATAAACAGATGAAGGGCAGTCAAAAATTAAAAAGAGATTAGGCCACACCAGATTTACTTCTTGTTCTTCGGATTTTGTGCTAAAAACGTTGTCCAGAGCGAGCAAGTGATTTAAAAATAATAATTTCTTTTCCTTTTTTTGCTTGTCATTTTTGATGAGCGAAACGTAAAATATTATGCGAAAAATATATTTCTTATATTTTTCATGTATTTTCAGAAGCGCGAGACCATATTTTAATTTTAAATATTTTACTTTTCAATAAATTAAGGCAAATAATTCCTGAAGTAAGAAGTGAAATGCGGGATTTACTTATTTTTATCTTCATTCTGAAAACGACAGGTACATTCACACCGGTTCACTCAGCAGGGTACCTAATATTGCGTAATGAGTTTAGGTCCACACAGGAAATCGCCAGGCCGAATATACAAGTGTCATTTTACATCCGGTCGATGGGCCTCTGATCGAATACCTGAATACATGTGTCACAATATTTGGCAATAATCAGAAACGCAATGCACATTTTGTGACCCGTTAACTAACTAAAATTTTACCCCTAAGGGTTGAAGGCATGCACAAGGAATATATACAAACAACGTACACAAGTCAAATAGACAAAAACAAAATAAGAACAGAAAATAAAATGAAAACAAATTACGCTACCCGTGACTAGATTAGCAGATGCAATACACATTTTAAAGGTTCTAATAGGTGATCAAAATACACGACCCTGCTCACGTTGAAGTATACATTAGAAATGGGTGCATATTAATAGAAATAGAAATTAAAATAAGTTTATTAACCAAATCAGGGCCCCAATACATCAAACTAAATATTCGCGGTGAAATATCAATAATTGTGATGAACAAATTTTTTACGACTATTCTGAGATTAATCAGAAGGGTCCACCAGTTCGAAAGACGTGATTACAATAAACAAAATATGTTACGCAGAGACATATATTATATGTTACGCTTTGTTTTTGTATAATAAACTTATTTATAATACTCATCGTCTGTAATTGTCAAATGAAATCTATTACAAATTATATGTTTACATAATCCTCTCAATTGTATGGCTTCCTACCCTGTAACTTTCTTTGCTTTTAGCTTATGTGTATATTTATTGTAGTGCATGCACGATCGATTACAAAGTGCGATCTTACTGAATAATGTCAATAAAACAATTTTGTCCCGTAGTATAGGCCTTTTTGGATTTTGTTTTAACGAATTCAGGGCATTGTTCCGATGCCCGTTCTTTTTTTTTATCTTAATTTCGTAGTTCTTCAATTTTGGAAAAAAATCTTTTGTAAATGTGTCTCATTAAAGACGAACCTTTCCCTCCGATTCATTTGTTTTGCCATAATCTATAGAAGCAAAACGTAAATCTGCAAAAAGTGATTGTGTAATAAATTCATATTAATTTAGAATAATAAGAAAAATAAAAAGAATTACCATCAAGTTAAACAACTGTACGCCTGACAAGCCTTATCGACACTGAATGAGGACCCTGGTTTGTCACGCTTGTTTTGGGGCGTGGTGGTATTTAGACGTCACGTGATACTTGGTATTGAGATGCTGTCAAATTGGCGATTTCCATGTATCGTTGACAGAATTTTAAAATCGATTTCATTCCCTTATCCAACATAATAAAACGCTGACATACATATAAACATCCATATTTATACATCAGGAAAAACATATAAAAAAATATTTTTTTTGCGAAGTTTCCCTTTAACATACACATATTGTTAGTAAACAAACGCACATGGTCTTTCAAAACAAACTTAACTGACAGATCATTTATATACAAAATGTTTAATAATCATCTACAATTTCTTCGTCAGTAAATACACCGCCAAGTTTTTGTATATCAGCCTTTGTTTTGACAGTCATGAATCCAGAATTCTCGGAACGTTTCACAATTATTGACCCATCATGAGTCCAAAAAGAATGTAGCTTTCCATCTGCTCGTAGAGAGTTGAGCTTCTTTAATAGTCCGTAACGGTATCTAGTAAGATTTTCGGTAATGAAAAGGTTATCAGGATGTCCCTTCAGCTTTTTCTTATATATTAATTCTTGCAGCATACATAGCAGCAAGATTGTTCTTTCTGAAAGTTAGTAAGAACGAATATGGATGTAAATGAACACGCGAAAATATCCAACATTATACTTGGACACAGAATCAAGTAAATGAACAACGGTTTTATTGCTGTTCTACATTTCACAGTCACAGTAGGGTCTTCAACAATCAGCATAACTCTTACCCTAAAATGAGTGTAAAACGGTCCCTAGCCTGCCGTTGGACGGGACTCTTTTACTTCTGTCGATAAACGCTCTATCTGGCCATCTTTGTCGTTTCGGTGTACCTTTTTCCTGAAGCCTTCACAATCACGGGGAATACTGCAGGGTGAATTTGATAACCAATAACATATATCTCTCGTACCTGGTGATGAAACTTTATCTTTACTTCATTTACAGTAACCACAATTGTTTTCTTTTGAAATAAGGTCGGATGCTCAATTCAAGTGATAACAATGACACGAAATCATTGGCATGCGTCCTCAAAGCGTTAATGTAGTTTTTTTTTATTTGCACGTTTATAACTGTTCAGTCACCGGTACTTCTAAACGTAAAGAACTACCGGTAACACTTCTTGTCGAACCCTCGGTACTTCTACACGTAACGAACTACTTGTCGTATAATGAGAATACGTTTGATTATGCCAATTACTGACAACATTGTGTACACAAGACAAAAGACGAAGACAAGCAAAACACACAAACACAACACAAAAAAATAAAAAGACGAGCAACAGGAAACCCACCAAAAATCTTGTTAATCTGTTTACTGGAACATTTGAGTTATATTTTTATTCTATTTTTGTCAAGAATTACAAATGAACAAAAGCATTAAATGAAACTGTTAAAGACATTAATTAATTGATCATAAAAGTATTGTCTTATAGCCGGGTCAAAAGCTGTAACAAGGGAAATGTTGTCAGACCTACCTGTTTAGTTAATGTTCTCCGTAGTAATGAATAAACAGCTGGGAAATGTACATCTGCATTGATATCAACACGTCCTTCAATTTTGACCTTGTACGTTTCATTGAATTGAACAAAAAGTGTTCCGAAAACAAGAAACTGTGAATGGAACATTGTGATAATGATTAGGACACTTGGACCTAGACGTTTTATGAAAAAAATGGCCAACAATATCAACAAAACGAACAATCACCTTTAAATTTTTCCTGTTACATGTTGAACGTTGTCAGTCATAGACGTTGTGGGAAGGTTAGTGAGTGAGGGATTGTTATTTAACGTCATATGAGCAATTTTTCAGCTAGGTCATGGCGAGAACAGATTATATTCGATGAGATGACGATGATGTCCACTTTGTACTAGACCCAACACGCATAGTTGGATTTGTATAGTGCTAACACACTGAAACAACAGTCCATGTGTAGACAATGTCGCTCCACTTCCACACATTATCCCCATTCCAGGACGACCTGTCTTTACTGTTATGCCTTGATGTTGCATGCTTAGCAGAGAAGCAGCAAATACCAATTTCATAGTCTTTGGTTTGATCCGCTATCTACAACACTCGAGTCTATGACACTAGCTATTCCCGATTTGCGATAACTAGAGTTATCGTTCTTGAATCGAGTTATCTTTTCCTAACAGAGGGTATGTATACTTCCGGTTACATAACTGTAAACGTCACAAAACGTTTAAAAAATTGAAAAAAACTATGTATTCTTATTCAAATAAAATCCGATTTATTGGAATTATTTTATTTAGCTTTTTATATCGCCCGATATCGGTGGATTCTATGAGATCTGTATTTTTATTTCATATCCTGAATGACCGTAATAATTAATAAATTCAGTGTTTTATATTCAAAGATGTAGCATTTTCTCGAAAATCGGCTTTGCTTGTTAAAATTACAGACGTTAATAGCGATGTATGCAAAATTCATTCCGATTTTCGCAGTGGAATCATCTGTTTTATTTTCTTTTACAGGGGATTATCTTAATCTTGAAATGTTCAAGATATTTTATCTGCTCGGAGTCTATTAAAAAGATGTATATTTTTGCATGATATTTAGTTTTGTTTTCTTGCTTTCAAGAGTTCAATGCAGATTCCCATAAAAATTCCCACAGGCTCCATTCAAAAAATTGAATATTTTACCTTTAGTTATATACATGGTTCATGACTATTCATTCTTTGGTTCCACTGCGGATTTTGTAATAAAAAAGGAACATTTAGGGTTTTTACCGGATTTGGCCATCTCAAAACGTCAGAGACGTCGGGTAGAAATATGACCGTAGAGTTCAATCGGCAAACCTCGGGTGAGTCCGCTTCGCTTCCTCAATACCTCGGCTGTAATGCGGTATTTGATATGCGTCTATGCGTCACATTTCTTCGCCGGAAGACCGTATCACTTCAATCACACATTGCGCACCGCGAATAAGCTCTAAAATGGCGACAATAGATGAGTGTATAGAGTTTGCTTTGAAAAATATTGGTCTTTGATGAAGGTACGGAATCAGTCGACATTGCGACGAATGAAAAGATATTATTATTGGACGAATATTCGAAAGTGAAATTATTTTAATACCTCCTTCATTGAAGATTTCCGAAAGTAGTTCCAATGGGAGCTATCGTAATACGGACGAGGTTTGATGAAGGTACGGAATCAGACGAAGTTGCGACGAGTGCGTAGAGTTAGACAGCCGGCATCCGATCCTTCCAAAAGCTGGATGGGGAAAATGAAGATTTGACTCTGATCTTAAGAGAGAAAAATGGAAACTTTTGCAGATACAAGTGCTTTCAATGCTGGTGTAAAGGAGAAAAACACAAAAACAAACAAAATTACAATTGTTAAAAATCAAAAACTTGCAACACAAAACTTCCTTTTTAACATGTATATACATTTTCCCTTTGGTAACATATAAAGACTTTTCCTTTTATGGAAAATATGCTTAAATATGATTTTATGAAATATAGGCATCATTTGCTTTATTATAGAGTTGCACCAATTTACATCAGGTACACCTTATATACCACAAAAAAGAAAGCAAAACTTACAAATTTGATCACTGTACCATAGCCGTGATCGTATAGTCGCTGCTTCGCGAGCACTGCAGATTTACACTGAGAGTCCGAATCCTATCGGAACATTTTTGGCTTGTTTTTTTGTTTTTTTTTGGGGGGGGGGAGGTTTTGTTTTTTGTTTTTTATTTTTTTTAGCAACATAATGTGTTTCGTTATTAATTTCGGTTAAAGTGATAAAAATGGAGGCTATATTTATATTCAGTTTTTTTTTTCTTTACATATTACAAGAATTGTGAGTGTATACAGTAGATTTGTATTGATTTTTCGAAAGCCGCACAACGAATATTTTCTTACATATGAAATCATTACACGAATATACATGCAAGCTGTTAATTTCATATTTTTCTTTATCAATATTAACTATTCTGTCGTTTTTTTTGTGTTTTTTTTTCGAACATCACGTAAGCTGTCATAATCACTAAAAATAAAGCAATTTAACACATGTCGTTTTAATCGAAAGCAAACCATCAGAGCTTTTTTTATATTTTGCTTTGTGCTTGGTAGTTATTTTTCTTAAATCTGCAGTTGAGAAATCAAATCGTCTGCTATGTATACTAATTCGCATTTTACCCCATCACTACACTAAGTAATAAATTTACTTGACTAAATGCGGGAGCACAGTAGTCATGATCGTATTGGTGCTGCCTTGTGATGGAATGGATAGTTCAAGAAGATGGTTCGAATCCCATCAGTCCTTTTGTTTGTTTGTCTACATTGTTAAGCTTAGCTTCAGAACGACATTTTGGCTGTAAGATTATGATACTGTAAATGCATTTATTGCAAAATAACCTATTTGTCGTCAGCACTTAGACGGTATCCGAAATCATGGGTAGCGTCGAGAAGTGCATATGTCTAAAAATACATCTTTAATATGACAGATAAGTTTCAATGGACAAGAGGTGCGATCTCCAAATACACCATTGTTTTTTAAACGATAGACCGATTGCTTGTTCTTGGTATATTAAAAACAGAAAAAAGCCGCGTTCGTGATCGTTTTATTTCCTATTCAAAATATTCCAGACGAGGGACATTATTCATTCAGAAAAAAGTGGGATCTGCTCTGACGGAAACCAAAAATTGGGATTTGCTTGTTGACTACAAGTCGAGATGATCCGCAAATGTTAGATGCAGGTGTTCACCTATCTGATAAGCGCACATTGCTAATGAAGACGCACATACCGTTTCAAACACAGTACAAAATATTCTACCGAATCCGCTTCTGCTTTTACAAATGGTGAAGAAACAACAGATTCTATTATTTCTAAAATGCTTTCAAATTTATCTTGCCTTGTCTTCGACCGCTCGAGTGTAATGAAAAAAATCAAATACGCATTTTAATGAAAGGAGAGAAAACCGTTTTTAAAGAAAATATTCCCGCTTTCAGTGTACAAAGAAAATTGCGCAGTATTTCCGTTTTGCAGAAAAATCTGGTGACAATCATCCAAAACATTTCAGAAAGTTAATTATGTAACATGTTCATTGGTATTATGAAAATACAGATTTGGAGTTATTTGTACAAAAATGTTACAAATCCAGAGAAAAATATGTTAAATAAGTAAATAACTTTTTTTATAGAAGTTTAAAAAAAGAGAATGTCGTGTATATAATTTTCTTTATAAAAGTTAAAGCCTCTATTGAACTGTCTATAGCAGCTCATTTTTTCATTGTCATCTGACCGGCTTTTTAAAAGATACGTCTCTACATCTTTGTCGGAGCGCAAGCTCATTCTTGTTACCACTAATTTTTTCATTACATTTCCGTAAAAACTGTACAAGTTCAGTCTTTTTTTTAAAGTTAGGACGTCTTCAAGTGTTGCCTTGGAATCTACGTCAATTAATTTCATATTTTGTCACACTTATTATTTATTCAATCAATTTATTAAAAACAGCCAGGAAAACTTTTGCAACCGGAAATGCTATATACCCACTGCCAAGGACGATAATTCAAATTACGAACGATAACTCCATTTTCCGCAAAGAGGAAATTTCCCGATTTGCGATAACTAGAGTTATCGTTCTTGAATCGAGTTATCTTTTCCTAACAGAGGGTATGTACACTTCCGGTTACATAACTGTAAACGTCACAAAACGTTTACAAAATTGAAAAAACTATGTATTCTTATTCAAATAAAATCCGATTTATTGGAATTATTTTATTTAGCTTTTTATATCGCCCGATATCGGTGGATTCTATGAGATCTGTATTTTTATTTCATATCCTGAATGACCGTAATAATTAATAAATTCAGTGTTTTATATTCAAAGATGTAGCATTTTCTCGAAAATCGGTGTTGCTGTTAAAATTACAGACGTTAATAGCGATGTATGCAAAATTCATTCCGATTTTCGCAGTGGAATCATCTGTTTTATTTTCTTTTACAGGGGATTATCTTAATCTTGAAATGTTCAAGATATTTTATCTGCTCGGAGTCTATTAAAAGGATGTCTATTTTTGCATGATATTTAGTTTTGTTTTCTTTTTTTTAAAGAGATCAATGCAGATTCCCATAAAAATTCCCACAGGCTCCATTCAAAAAATTGAATATTTTACCTTTAGTTATATACATGGTTCATGACTATTCATTCTTTGGTTCCACTGCGGATTTTGTAATAAAAAAGGAACATTTAGGGTTTTTACCGGATTTGGCCATCTCCAAAACGTCAGAGACGTCGGGTAGAAATATGACCGTAGAGTTCAATCGGCAAACCTCGGGTGAGTCCGCTTCGCTTCCTCAATACCTCGGCTGTAATGCGGTATTTGATATGCGTCTACGCGTCACATTACTTCGCCGGAAGACCGTATCACTTCAATCAAACATTGCGCACCGCGAATAAGTTCTAAAATGGCGACAATAGATGAGTGTATAGAGTTTGCTTTGAAAAATATTGGTCTTTGATGAAGGTACGGAATCAGTCGACATTGCGACGAATGAAAATATATTATTATTGGACGAATATTCGAAAGTGAAATTATTTTAATACCCCCTTCATTGAAGATTTCCGAAAGTAGTTCCAATGGGAGCTATCGTAATACGGACGAGGTTTGATGAAGGTACGGAATCAGACGAAGTTGCGTAGAGTTAGACAGTCGGCATCCGATCCTTCCAAAAGCTGGATGGGGAAAATGAAGATTTGACTCTGATCTTAAGAGAGAAAAATGGAAACTTTTGCAGATACAAGTGCTTTCAATGCTGGTGTAAAGGAGAAAAACACAAAAACAAACAAAATTACAATTGTTAAAAATCAAAAACTTGCAACACAAAACTTCCTTTTTAACATGTATATACATTTTCCCTTTGGTAACATATAAAGACTTTTCCTTTTATGGAAAATATGCTTAAATATGATTTTATGAAATATAGGCATCATTTGCTTTATTATAGAGTTGCACCAATTTACATCAGGTACACCTTATATACCACAAAAAAGAAAGCAAAACTTACAAATTTGATCACTGTACCATAGCCGTGATCGTATAGTCGCTGCTTCGCGAGCCCTGCAGATTTACACTGAGAGTCCGAATCCTATCGGAACATTTTTGGCTTGTTTTTTTGTTTTTTTTTGGGGGGGGGGGGGGGGGGTTTGTTTATTGTTTTTTATTTTTTTTAGCAACATAATGTGTTTCGTTATTAATTTCGGTTAAAGTGATAAAAATGGAGGCTATATTTATATTCAGTTTTTTTTTTCTTTACATATTACAAGAATTGTGAGTGTATACAGTAGATTTGTATTGATTTTTCGAAAGCCGCACAACGAATATTTTCTTACATATGAAATCATTACACGAATATACATGCAAGCTGTTAATTTCATATTTTTCTTTATCAATATTAACTATTCTGTCGTTTTTTTTTGTGTTTTTTTTTCGAACATCACGTAAGCTGTCATAATCACTAAAAATAAAGCAATTTAGCACATGTCGTTTTAATCGAAAGCAAACCATCAGAGCTTTTTTTATATTTTGCTTTGTGCTTGGTAGTTATTTTTCTTAAATCTGCAGTTGAGAAATCAAATCGTCTGCTATGTATACTAATTCGCATTTTACCCCATCACTACACTAAGTAATAAATTTACTTGACTAAATGCGGGAGCACAGTAGTCATGATCGTATTGGTGCTGCCTTGTGATGGAATGGATAGTTCAAGAAGATGGTTCGAATCCCATCAGTCCTTTTGTTTGTTTGTCTACATTGTTAAGCTTAGCTTCAGAACGACATTTTGGCTGTAAGATTATGAGACTGTAAATGCATTTATTGCAAAATAACCTATTTGTCGTCAGCACTTAGACGGTATCCGAAATCATGGGTAGCGTCGAGAAGTGCATATGTCTAAAAATACATCTTTAATATGACAGATAAGTTTCAATGGACAAGAGGTGCGATCTCCAAATACACCATTGTTTTTTAAACGATAGACCGATTGCTTGTTCTTGGTATATTAAAAACAGAAAAAAGCCGCGTTCGTGATCGTTTTATTTCCTATTCAAAATATTCCAGACGAGGGACATTATTCATTCAGAAAAAAGTGGGATCTGCTCTGACGGAAACCAAAAATTGGGATTTGCTTGTTGACTACAAGTCGAGATGATCCGCAAATGTTAGATGCAGGTGTTCACCTATCTGATAAGCGCACATTGCTAATGAAGACGCACATACCGTTTCAAACACAGTACAAAATATTCTACCGAATCCGCTTCTGCTTTTACAAATGGTGAAGAAACAACAGATTCTATTATTTCTAAAATGCTTTCAAATTTATCTTGCCTTGTCTTCGACCGCTCGAGTGTAATGAAAAAAATCAAATACGCATTTTAATGAAAGGAGAGAAAACCGTTTTTAAAGAAAATATTCCCGCTTTCAGTGTACAAAGAAAATTGCGCAGTATTTCCGTTTTGCAGAAAAATCTGGTGACAATCATCCAAAACATTTCAGAAAGTTAATTATGTAACATGTTCATTGGTATTATGAAAATACAGATTTGGAGTTATTTGTACAAAAATGTTACAAATCCAGAGAAAAATATGTTAAATAAGTAAATAACTTTTTTTATAGAAGTTTAAAAAAAGAGAATGTCGTGTATATAATTTTCTTTATAAAAGTTAAAGCCTCTATTGAACTGTCTATAGCAGCTCATTTTTTCATTGTCATCTGACCGGCTTTTTAAAAGATACGTCTCTACATCTTTGTCGGAGCGCAAGCTCATTCTTGTTACCACTAATTTTTTCATTACATTTCCGTAAAAACTGTACAAGTTCAGTCTTTTTTTTAAAGTTAGGACGTCTTCAAGTGTTGCCTTGGAATCTACGTCAATTAATTTCATATTTTGTCACACTTATTATTTATTCATTCAATTTATTAAAAACAGCCAGGAAAACTTTTGCAACCGGAAATGCTATATACCCACTGCCAAGGACGATAATTCAAATTACGAACGATAACTCCATTTTCCGCAAAGAGGGAATTACACCACCGATGTGGATTGGGAAGGTGTATGTTTGCATATACATTTCAGAGCGACGCTTCATATCAATTGACTCTGTTAACTTATAGAAACATTATATTTAAAATGATTTCCCACTGAAACTTGTTTTAAATTTAAGATCTTGGCGTTGCCACTAAGATGAATAAATTATATTTCAAATGATTTCTCACTGAAACTTGTTTTAGATTACAGACCCTCGCATTGCCATCAAGATTAATAATTTATATATTAAAACTGTATAATTATTTTATGTAATGATGGTTATTGGAAAATTCGATAATACAGAATGCTTAAACAGTTGGGTTATGTTGTCTTGAAGTTCAATACACCATAACATGGAAAATGTTAAGATACCAAAGCGATAATAAGAAGCTGTCAATCGAAGGACAGACAATACAATGATCACTAAAGAAACTGGAGAAAAAGACAAATAATGGTCGACAAAATACTACACAGGAAACGCAGATCGAGCAACACGAACAGCACTAAAATGGGTTGAATTCATGTCATTCGGAAGAGTAGGCAATTCCTGCTCCACTAGTGGCACCCTTCGTGTAACATTGTTAAAATTCCGTGATAAGTGGTATTTTATCTCCGATTATTTTGATATATGAATGTGAAGACATAATGAAGAGATATATTTGGTTAGGAGATAGAACCAAGCAATTTCAGAACGAGATAAGGATTTGTATGACCAAGACATTTAAAATGATAAGCTGTAGTAAAAATACGAACACAAATCTGAAAAGAAACCCAATTCCGTGCAGTAATATATTAGAATTTCCACAGTTTAGAAGAATTCAATTGTCCATTTACAATCTGTAGACATTGGACAAAAAATCAAGCGTAAAATATTAGTTTGGTGCTAATCATTAATTTAATCATTTCTTGATTTTAATGTTTAGTCATTCATTAAGAACTACACAATAATGATATCATAGAAGTGTTTTTAAATGACTGCGTAGTCCACATAATCCTACGTGACACATCATTTGATGTTTATTCTATCTTGTGCACTCGAAGCTTGTTTAAATACAATGTACTGATACCACTAGCACTTGGTTATCGGTTATGGAATATCTGTGTCACAAATGATCATGGATATGTTCCACTTGTCGTAAGCACTTCCCGGTGCTTTCTGCATTCATGACTTATCACCGGATGTGTAACTGGAGAAACACGACGGGCGCAGGAACTGCTTATCCTTCCGGGGCACATGAGTTCATCTCCGGTTTTTAGTGAGGTTCGTGTTGCTCGATCTTTAGTTTTCTGTGTTGTGTTTTGTAGATCATTTCTTGTCCTTTTTCTTTTGACCATTGTGTTGTCTGTCCTTCTTCGATTTACGGATTCTGATTACCCCTTTGGTATGTTCAAGCTCTTCTTATAGAACACAATGGCCTTAAGCACATTTATTGGTTAAAGACTTAAAGGGGGGGGGGGGGGGGGGTTAGAGATGTTTTTATTGTTGAATTCAATTCTATATTATATGATGAATTGGCGGGGGAGGGGGTTAGAGATGTTTCTGTTGTTAAATTCGATTCAATATTTTATCACGCTGTCTTAAACACATACCTTATGAATAAATTTAATAACTTTAAAAAAGAATGCTGTACAACATACATCAGCATTTGATCAAATAAAGTTTTAAACGTTTTGTTGAATTTCATTAAGTTGTTTAGGAGAAGAGCTGTAGATAAGATTTATTGTCATACGTTGCAAACAACAAAGTGTCCAGAAATCTGTCAACTATATATTTTTATTTGTGGGAAAAAATAAATTGGGCTGTACCAACTACATAGCATTCTGAATTACTAGGGGGGAAATGTTGATTTTAGGTCAGTGGTTTACCAGTAGTACACATAACAAGTTTTAAGTCTGTTTATTAGGCATACTTGATTCCGTTACAGGTTTTCTGTGTCATTTGTGATAACATAATTTACTAGTGCAACACGACTCGTGCCACTAACGGAGCAGGAACTGATTACCCTTTCGGAGAACCGGAGTTCACGCCCGGTTTTTAGTGAGGTTCGTGTTGCTCAATTTTTGGTTTTCTGTGTACTGTTTTGTAGATCGTTGTTTATTCTTTTTCTGTTGTCCTTTTTCTTTTGGCCATTGTGTTATCTGTTCTTCTTGGATATACGGATTCTGATTACCCCCTTGTTATCTTCAAACTCATCTTACGTCAATTTCAGAAGCAATATTTACATTCAATATTTTGTACTGTTATGTTCATTTTTATCTACTTGACCACAGGCACTTGGGTCCAGGATTTTTTCTTTCTTAATTTTATCAATAAAATGTGCATCTACAACGTATATGAACCCGTTTGACATGTAGAGTAGATACATTGTATTAGGAAAATGGGGCATAGTTCATAAAAGCGTTTATTTCACAACGAAGCATGTCAAATGGGTTCATATACGTTGTAGATGCACATTTTATTGATATAATTGAGAGAAAAAAAATCCTGGACCGAAGTGCCTGTGTACTTGACTTATGGTAAGCATACTTTAAGTATTAAAAATTAAATTAACTAGTATAGCAGTATTGATAATATACTGAGTTTACCGAAGAAATGGTGCACAAATTGAAGTTGTTCTTTATTTTAAGAAGTAACACATGACTTATTACATTCATTCTCAGTTAGAAAATTGTTTTGATTTCCTCCACATCCTCCATAAATAAACTGTGTACATTTGTTTGTATCCGGGTGGTAGGAAAATCGAGGGAAATATGCGTCACACAGACCAGACACAGTTGGTAATGAACAGGTACTATTGGCACTATTGGTGTGGGTAGAGGGTTGAGTATGTACACACGCTTTGTTGCATTCCTCTACTGTGAGGAAGTTATTGGCATTTCCTTGACAACCACCATAGACGAACCTTGTACAATTGTTTGTGCTTGGGTGATATGAGAAGCGAGGAAAATATGCAAAGCACGGACCTGAAACGATTGGTAGTGAGCAATCTGAAATAAAACAATGGACTCATGTATAGATATGGAGCAATAGAATTTATCACCTTTGTTTGAATGAATATGTCATGACAGGTAGCATACTCCACAACAGAAAAGAAGTATTATTCACGACCTTATGAGATACATTTCATTCCATAGTATATTTCAATTTATATTCAATATTTAATTCCAGCAAATTAATGACCTATTTATTCTGGTCTCCCACGAAGACTATAAATTTCTTAAAAATATGATTAATGATATTAAATTTGTTAGTGTTAATGCTAAAAGTGTCAGTTTTAACTTTCCCCCTAAAAGTAATGGTATTTAGCCAAAATAGTCTACCTTCTTGGCAAGTACAGTCAGTTAAATATGAACACTCACTGACCATGCTATTGCACTGTCCATGTTTATGTTGTCATTCGTGTTTTTGACAGTGTATGGTGTTTTTGGGTGAATGGCTGTGTTCGTCGGTATTCTTTATTGTTTGTTTATATTTGCATTGCCCATTATCAAAAAGGGTTAGATTTGAGATCTCATTTACAGGTTAAACCCACCATATTTCGAGTATATATTGTGCTCTTTTCTGTTCAATGATACGGGGTGACTGTGAGAGGTGGTTTTTTATCACTTCGTTGATGCTGGTTGAATTGTTGACAATTGCTGTTTAATGGTTTCTTTTCATAATGCAGAATCTTGAAGTCGCAGGCGTTAACCATCCTTTAAGGCAGACCATGTGAACTATTTAAGACGGAATCATTTAATACAGTCATGGGGATCCTTCATGGTAGATGTAGTGGACAATCCTTTACAACTGATTGAGTGATCTTTCCGAATGACATGGTCAATCATATACTAGTAGTGTTTATTATTAATGTTAGACTGTAGGATGCGTCAAGGAATCCTCGGATCTGTCTTCATGAAAGTCGTGGACGATTCTTTTATGAGAGGCATGATAAGCGCAGATAACCATTCAATACAGACACGAGGGGTCATTCAAGACATGCATTAGACTGAACTTTGGCTAGCGAAGATGAGATTAAAAAATAGGATAAAATCAAATGAAGACAATTCAATTGACGGCAAAACACCATTGTTGGTAACCCACAGCGGATCACGCTTCGATTATTCTCCATTCATCCCCCTTGTGTCAAATGGCAGAAAAACCTCGTAGTCATGTGATCGTTTTAAAACACTTTGATAAGTCTCGACGACTGTCTTTACATCCAAATCAAATCACAGTTTTAAAATTTATCCATTTATATTATAAAAGGAATTCCTTGTAAAATCATGGGAGTCCCCGTTTTGGTATAGCCTTTTCTCTACCTCAAAGAAGGAGATTAACAATATCAAACGATGGTTTTGATTGGTAACTACTAATAGGCTTATTTCAACGAAACAAGGATTGCTCTGCCAGTTGACCCACGAGTGATGAGCGGAGAGTAAGCAGGACGTGCTATAAGTTGTGGGTTGCCGACAATGGCAAAACAAATGAAAACATAATTTCAAATCTCTGCATTATATTTACACGCTCTTATCATTATTATGATCATTACCTGCGTTTGGGTGTAGTGATGTTGCTCCAAACACCAAAGTTATCAACGTCATACAGATGACACTTGTATGTACTAAAGATTTCATCTTTCAAACTGAAATGTACATGAATACAAATTCAAAAATAATAGTCAACATTTTAAGAAGACCTCTCCTCATTTTCAAGCAATAAAATGGAAGGCGCTAAACATGTCATTCCAATACAATCTAAGACACTGGGTGATTAGACAAAATTAACAAAACTCTGTCAGGTGGAGAAAAATCACAGATCTAATAATCAAAGAACACCATGCTCTGCTCACCTAACTCCCATACTTAATGTGTTTGTTGAACCTTTTGAAACTAGGCTAATCACACAAAATAAATTTGTATTAAATATCGGCTATACTACAAGAGCTACTACCAAGACATCTTATTAATATTAAGGATTTATATATACTATATAAATCCTTGTTAATATAAATTTGTTTTAATGTATATTTGTACACTGTAAAATTAATGTTTCTCATTTTGCAATGATAATGAGCGTTTGTCATAATAATGGGAGGCATTTAAAATTCCAAATTTAGAGATAATACGGGAACAACTGACCAGTGGTGTACCTATATAATAAAACGTCAACGTTATGTCTTGAATGTCAATGATTGTCCGTTCATTCGCATTTCTTCAAATACATACAAATGTATGTCTGACATTGAAACCGTGTTAGACTTACCTGTTACGTAATTTTCTCCGTAGTAATGAAATACACATCTGTGGAATATACACCTGATAACAGATATTTGAAATTTGACCTTTTACTTTTGATGAACTTAACAAAAAGTGTTCTGAAATTGTGAATGGAACGTCATTGTAATAATCCACTTGTGAGCGTAGAATAATACGCAATTATGACGAAGGTTCAAGTAATCAACTTAGATATTTTTTAGCATAACTATCGAATCTTCGAAATTTATGGCCGTTCATTGAATTAGGCAATATTTTTGGGGAACGACCTTGAAGTACATGTATTCATTATTCCAAATAAGTTTGTATAAATTATAACTGCAATGTCTACAAATGAATGCGGAAACAAAGGATGCTGATAACGAAACGCGGGAAAACTATAATTCGAATTTCCCAGAGCAAATAGAAACCAACTTAAAAATAAAGTGGACACAATATTCAAAGTTTAACTTGTGATTTTAGCAGCTTATCGTTTACTTATAAAGTCTTAATACTAATGTATCTAATCTCTACAAAATAACTACCAAACGAATGCTACTGCTATAAAAAAAATCAACTCTCGCCGAAATAGTGTATCATGACAATTTCCACTACCTTGTCATTGTGTGGGGGCCGTCGTGGTCGTGATCGTATGGTAGTTGGATTTACAACTACCTATGCAATCAGTGCCTATCACCACTAACGTTGTGAGTTCGAATCCCGCTAATGGCGAGGTGTACTCGATACAACATTATGTGATAAAGTTTGTGAGTGACTTTCGGCATGTCGGTGGTTTTCTCCGGGTCCTTCGGTTTTCGCCACCAATAAAACTGATCGCCACGATATAACTGAACTATTATTGAAAGTGTCGTTCACGACCACGACGGCCCCTCGTTTGGATAAAATTCAGACAACACGTTGCAATAATTATCATCCCATTTCAATATAACGTGCCACTGGGCGTTAAGCAGCCAACAAGCACAATTCAATATCTATTTCTGATGATATTTTCCCCTCTGAAGCTTGTTAGACAGTTCCTGTGCTTTGTTGTATCAACAAGAAAGATTAGTAATTTGTACTTATTTTAACACTGACTGGCATTAAAGACATATATTTACGTTAAGTAAAAGAGTATCAATGACAATAAAAAAGATAAGCCACTAGTTAGTAGAAATCCAACAAATAAGCCTCATTTCCCATACCAATAACAATTCAATTACGAATGTCAATATTTCGATTACAAATCATAAAGATACACAAATTATAATTAAGTTTGAAAGATATTATGTCTTTATATTTTCAAACAATAATGCATCATACAAAAAAGTTTTGAAGCCAAGTTTAACTACCCCATAAAAGGTTTGATGGTGTGTAAGGCCACTTTCAACAATATTTCGGTTATACATGGAGGTCAGTTTTATTGGTGGAGGAAACCGGAGGACCCAGAGAAAACCACCGACCTATCGCAAGTCATTGACAAACTTTATCACATAATGTTGTATCAAGTTCACCTCGCTCGGATCGAGATTCGAACTCACAACATCAGTGGCGAAGGCACTGATTGCATAGGTAGTTGTAAATCCAACTACCATACGATCACGGTCATGACGGCCCGCCCCATAAAAGGAAAACAAACTGACGTTCAATGTTACGATTGATAGAATAGCTTATATGACATTTGTAACAGACGAAAAATCGTTCACTGTATATCTGCTTGAGCTGTCGTTTCGTATGTACATTTGTATTTGAATGGATGTTTCATTTATTTTTTCTCATAAAGTTAGAATAAAAGATTAATATTTTTTGTCCAAATTGTTCTAATGTCGCCTTTAAAAACCAGTTTCAGTGAAAGGGTGATTACTGGTTTCATTCCCAATACTCACGGGGGCTGGTCTGTACAGATATACCGATCAACCCCCATGTACAAAATGCTGGATACATTGTATATAATCCGGTTGTCCAAAAATGTTCCCTTCATCCCCATCGGATTTTCATGTCTCCAAGAACACAATTTCAATTTTACTGTAAACAATTGCAAGATATCATGACTGCAACATTAAGTATTAAATACAATAATTACAAGTATTTTAAGTCTGGTAGTAAAAATAAAAATAAGAAAAAAAAGAAATCTTTTAAAATTGTAGTCTGGGTTATGGTGTTCCAATGCCACACTTTCCAAATTATGTGCAACTCCCCCACCCTCTATCCAAGATGACTGCCATTACTAGTATTTTTAACCCAGGTTTTAATAAAACATTTCATTAAATAGCCAAAAAATAAAATCAGCTGAATTTTTTCAATAAAATTTAAGTCAAATTAAAAACTAGGTGAGCTATTACAGTAACCTGTAATGGTGCACTGATCATCGGAAACATCTACTAATCAGTCCGATGATCCATTCTTAAACCTTGTGTTGAAAATATACATATCTAAATTTATTCTTTGTTTTTGTCTTCATACTGACAATTATCTTTAATGCCAGCTACTTCTGACCCTCGGGTCAATACACATCTTTGGACTAGTATATTATTTATCTACTGCCTGAACTAGACCATATTATGTGTTGTTACACATATGGAAACTAATGTTTTGTTTTGTTCTGAGCAGTAAGGCCTCTCTTGTATCAGTTCATTCTGATGACGACCACCAGTAATAAATCTCAAGTTTCTTGAATAAAATATCAATAAATGTTTCAACAACCATGTTTTCTAAGATTTGTAGTGTTCCAGTCAGTATATTTTAAAATTACCAGCAACCACAGAAAATGAAAAAAAATTGTAGTCCATGTTCTTATACAATACAATTTTATTCAACTCTTTACTTTTTGTCAAACATCTTGTTAAATAAGACTATTTGAGTAATTATAGTCAGTAAATTCATTTAGAAGGCAATTGTCACTGATGATCGATCATCTGTCTATGTGGGTACAACTATCATCGATCATCGATCTTGTGAATGATTTACATCACCAGTAACCTGGGAGCATCTAGTTTTAAAAAAATAACCACCTCAGACTTTTATTATGAATTTCTCCTCTTTAAAGGGCCTGTCGTGCCCGTGATCATATAGTAGTTGGATTTACAACTATCTATGCCATCAGTGCATATCATCACTGATGTGAGTTCGAATACTGATCAGGGCGAGGTGTACAACATTATGTGATAAAATTTGTCAGTGACTTGACAGGTCAGTGGTTATCTCCAACAATAAAACTGACCACCACAATATAACTGAAATATTGTTGAAAGTGGCATTAAACACCATAAAACCAAAACATCTCCTCTTTCAACTTGCTTGGATATTGAATGAAAGAAGTCATTTTCCGTCAAATATTTTTTATTTTATGACAAAAACATAAAATTAATTTTATAGGTATAAAAATGCATTGCATAATTCAATTATCATTTAATTGGATTACAATAAAACTATTTTGAGCAAATAATATTGTCAGTTTTGAAAGTCATTACATTATTATCCAGATAAGATTTCCTGAATTATTACTTTACAGAAAAGTAGTGTTTCAATGACTTCATTCCTTTTGGCTGTGTCTGAAAAAAAAACCCCAACTTTATTATAAATACATGATTGATTGATTGGTGTTTAACATCAACTTTAGCAGTATTTCAGCTATATTGTATTATAAATACATCATACCAATTAACTGTTATGGAATAAATCAATATCTTGAAACTTTGGTGGTGTAATGGTTAGGGTGCTCGTCTTCAGAATGGAAATCCTGGTTTCACGCTCCAGTTGAGTCTAACCAAAGAAATAAAATTAGTATTTGCACCTTCTCATTTAGCATGCTGGTTGGTTGGTTGGTTTTACGGTGCTTAACGTCCCTTTCAACAATATTTCAATTATATCGTGGAGGTCAGTTTTACTGGTGGAGGAAACCAGAGGACCAGGAGAAAACCATCGACCTGTCGCAAGTCACTGAATTTGAGAGTAAATTGGTCGACTCAGAATCAAGATAGTGTATCCGAGTTGAGCGATATGTCAGCTACAACTATAAAAATCTAACTAAGCATATTGGTCTAGTACAAAGCTGACATACTATCAATTCATCGAAACGTAACTTGTTCTTGCTATGATATAGCTGAAAAATTGCTCACTTGGTGTTCATATTCTATAAATACAAAATACTCTACCTCTTTCAGTGACAAATCATCTTCTTGTGAATTACACCCTTTACTTGGGCAAGGTGAACTTAAACTCTTTCTCAATAACATTTCTTCTTGCGACTTATTTTTCTTATTTGTTCTTGGCGATTTTGAATCCTTTCTTAACAAGCTACATTCCTGCGAGATAAGTTTTGTCTTATTTAATTTCGACGAACCTGAGTCCTTCGTCAGTAATGTCGTCACCGATTCAGATTCCTTTTCCAAACGTTTTTTTGTTAACCAGTCCATTTTTGGACTGTTTTCTTTATCACATTGATTAAAATGAACGTTTATGTCCCTGACTGTTCCCTCTACAACTAAATTAGGAAGGTTAACTGTCGGTGATTGAAATGTCTCGAATAGATTTGTTCTAACGTGTGCTGGTACAGACTGTGAAGAAGATTTTGAACATTTGGTGGGAGAGCTGGTAGTTGTGGAAATCTGTTTTAACACTTCACATCGTTTACGAGGACTTCCGATTGGACGAGATGCTGCACTATTACAAGTATGTAGCCATTTCTGTGGATTTTCGTCACATTTCCAAGGACTTTTAACAATATTTCCACCTGAGCATTCCGTTTTCTTTGGACTTTGGAATTCAAGTTCTCTAACATTTTGTCTTTTTCTAGGGTTTTCATCTTCATAATCACAGACTAGTTTCCTTTTGCAAGGGAGACGACTCTTAGAATCAATCGATTTCACATCACTTTCGTTGGTGTCATTGTTTGTAACATTCAATGAAGTTTCCACTGAAACTGAGACTGAATTGTGATCACTTGTCTTCCTGTCTATTGCACCGCTGTCTGTTTTATCTGAATGTTCATTTTCTTTCACAGTTCTTGCATCAGTATCATTACTTTTAGAAATGTTGCAATAATTAGAGGATGTAACAGTTGTTGTGTTAGATTTCTGAGAACTTTTGTTGAGGAAATGAAGTATAGATGGTGATATATTCTTTGGTGTACATGATGTTTTATTTGGCGTTACATCCACTTGTTGGCTTGCAGATACACCTGAAATTGAAAGTAGGACAAATCAGTAATTAGATGTTTAGAGATCTTAGCAACTCGCCTAGATCAGTCCTGGATTCACCATTTTCAATGGCAATCCTTACGACGAGCAACGGTCCTACAGCCAAGACCAGTAAAACTTTGTTTGGACCAGTACATTTTTCAATTTTTATTTAGAACTACATTTTGTACATAATTTTTTTTTAAGAATTTGATTCGAACCAGTAAATTCTAAATTTTCATATCAAGGACTGCCATGGTGGGTCTCGCTAAAAGTTGAAAAAATGTCAAAAAATTGCTACAATTATCACTGCTTATGACAAGCTTGACATCTTTATCAAATTAGGCAATTGTCTACAACTAACAGATTAGACCTTTTTAGATACAGTCAAACCTGAATTAAAGACTGATCAGGGTTGAAGGACCTTCATTATCAGTTCCCATTTTAGTACATTTTACATACTTCATTAAGAGACAATATGAATTAATAGTTAATAGAATTGGCCATCCAATATTCCAGATTTAAGCATACCTGATGAAGGTTATTCCAGACATGGGTCCAGCACACTAAAATTGATATCTACATTTTTATTCATGGACCCTATCATTATTTTGTCCATGTTATGTTTTATTTTTGTGATAGTAGGTTGTACTTGAAACAAATTTAGGGTTTCTTCTTATATTTTCACTAAAAAATCATGTTAATATTAAGACCCAATGGCTGGTTGTATACAATTACATCAACAAGGCAGAAACTAGATTTTCATCAGTTTTTGCTCCTGATATTTTGTGAATTAGAGGTGGATTGGAGTGTTAACACTTCAATCTTAAGCCCCTTTGTGTCGTAGAGATAAGTATACAAGTTTTCTGTAATCAAGTAGAAAAAAAAAAATTTAACTTGACAAAATGAAAGTACAGAAAAAATTCCCATGAGATCACCTCTATTAAGCAGTCACCTGTATTAAAAGGTCATTTTTTTCTTGTCTTGTCATGGTAAATTTCTTATGAATTGAACCTCTTTTAAGAGGTCACCTGTTTTATAAGGCCACTTTTTCTTTGTACCAAAGGTGACCTTTTAATACAGGTTTAACTGTATATAGATAAAAATGAGTTCCAGCAACTTCCTTTCAGTTGTATCATACAAAGTTCAATATTGTATTAGTTTATGTTGACATCAATTACTCTGAAATCATTATTAATCTTGGGGTTCTAATTTTTGCTGATTTCGTGGTTCACTTAAACCATGAAAAAATTAAAATCCAACGAAATACAATTTCCCCTTTGATTGTTTCCTGTAATGTTTGAAATCATGAATTCAAGAACCCATAGATCGAATCGATGCATTTTGCAGATACCACGAAAATTGGTGTCAACGAATAAAAGTACTTTCACAGTTATAAAATATGCTTAAATGGTAGAATGACCATATTCTACAACATTTTTTAAAACTATGAAATAAAAACATTGGTAATCAACAAGTTATTAAATTTCATCTTTGTTTTTCCTTGTCAACACTCAAATGCTTAGATAATTTTAGTGTCAGCACATTAAAGTTACCGATTTCTCTATGTGTTCTTTCAGAATAACCGGTTATTTCATGTGGGTCCCTGGCAGTAAGACGTCTATTTAATCTCCAAATTCTCATGGTGTTATCATCTGACAAAGTGGCCAACTAAAAATAAAAAAACACAGAAATTTACAATAGCTTTCGTTCCTGCAATAATTTGTTGTCTGATTGAATTTATTCTTTTTAAATATTGCTTGATTGTGGGATTCTAGAAACTTAAATACACTAAGTATTTCTAACTTAAACAATTTGTTTCTGATCAATAAATGACCAGCCTTGGAGATTCAAGAATTCAAAAATTATACATTTTTATTGAAAAGTCTGAAGAAATATATTAGTACAATACTGAATATATATCATTCATACTTTAGAGTGAGTATACAATTATTCCTAGCCTAACAGATAATTGTACTTTCAACTTTTAACTGATTAAAGGTTATTTTTGATACAAAAACAATTGACTCCAACCCCCCCCCATCCAACATTCTTTCATATTTTGAGAAAATACCTAGCAATTCCAATGTAACATGTATAATTTTTGTGTTCACACTTTTTGATGAGATATTCCAAGTCATAAAGGGAAATAATTCTTTAAAATTGCTGTAACGATATGCAAATTTGCATATGGAAATAAGCAAGCATGCAAAGTTCTGAGAAAATCTGATTTAAAATATACGAAGTACAACTTTTTTGATTAAAGGAAAAAACTGGAAAAGGACAACGAAGCCTTCAAAAGTAGTCTATTCAAATTGATGTAATGATATACAAATCTTTATATTATAATTAGCAAGTAAAATAAGATTTGAAGAATTCCCAATTAAAATTCAGGTAGATTGAGTGTATAAACTTTGTGACGAACAGACAGACAGGACAAAAACAATATGTCCCCCCACAGAAGGTGGTAAGACATAGTTAAACACTACATCTGTGATTTCTGTCTTACAGATGTGAGAATATACTAGAGGCTCAGTGGGCTGAGCCTGTGTCGCTCACCTTTCATTCTGCTTTGAGGAAACTTAATACAGAACCTTCCATACATATAGATGCTTCCTATCAAGTTTCGGTTCATATGGCTAAGCAGTTTCAAAAGAGAAGATTTTTTTTAGAAATCGACCAATCAGAAACAAGAATTGCATGTGGTGGCCATGTTTGCTAACTGATCGGGACGAAATGAGTAATCTTCATAGAGGACATTCCATAGATGATTCCTACCAAGTTTCAGTTCATTTGGCCAAGCGGTTTCAGAGAAGAAGATTTAAAAAAATCGGCCAATCAGAAACAAGAATTGCCTGTGGCGGCCATGTTTGGTAATGGATCATAACAAAATGTGCACTCTTTAGAGAGGACCTTCCATAGATGCTTCCTACCAAGTTTCAGTTCATTTGGCTGAGGGTTTTCAGAGAAAATTAAAATGTGAAAAGTAAACAGATGACAGACAACGGACACCAAGTGATGGCAAAAGCTCATATTGCCTTTGGCAAGGTTTACTAAAAAGAATATTAAAATGTGAATACCTACTTGTAATGTATAGAATAAACATGTTACACTATATCAGCATTAGTTAATTTCTAAGGAAGATAATGGCAAGAGTTATCTTTCTTTTAACAGTTTAGGCAAGAGTTATCTTTTTTTTAACAGATGAGAAGATTTTTTAGAAATCAATCAATCAGAAACAAGAATTGCCTGTGGCGACCATGCTTGTTAACCGATCGGGACAAAATGAGCAATCTTTATAGAGGACCATCCATAGATGCTTCCCACCAAGTTTCGGTTCATTTGGCCAAGCGGTTTCAGAGGAGAAGATTTTTTTAAATCGGCCAATCAGAAACAAGAATTGCCTGTGGCGACCATGTTTGTTAACCGATCGGGACGAAATGAGCAATGTTTATAGAGGACCTTCCATAGATGCTTCCTACCAAGTTTCGGTTCATTTGGCCAAGCGGTTTCAGAGAAGAAGATTAAAAAAAATCGGTCAATCAGAAACAAGAATTGCCTGTGGCGGCCATGTTTGGTAATGGATCATAACAAAATGTGCACTCTTTAGAGAGGACCTTCCATAGATGCTTCCTACCATGTTTCAGTTCATTTGGCTGAGGGGTTTCAGAGGAGAAGATTAAAATGTGAAAAGTTAACGGACAGACGACATACGACGGACGCCAAGTGATGACAAAAGCTCACATTGCCTTTTGGCAAAGTGGGCAAAGTGAGCTAAAAAAGAATGATTAAATATGAGTAAAATAATCTTTCAAACACTATCGGAGGACGTCGTGATCGCTGGATTTACAACTACCTGTGCAATCAGTGCCTATCACCACCAGGCCTCTACATTAACATATTTTTCAACTTGTCCCTTCGGACAACTAACTTAAAAAAGTACTTGTCCGACTCAATCTTTTAGTTGTCCGAAAAAATTAATAAAAATTACAAAAACTAGAGAATAATTATCCAGGGCTCCCACTACTTTCAAATTAGAGGGAGAAGTGACTTCTCTTTCTGAGAGCTCACAGGGAGAAGTGGGGAGACTTCTGGGAGAAGTCAATTGTGATTAATCGAAACATTGTTTCGCGACCCCTCTGACGTTACCCTGCCCAAATTTAGTAAATAGTTAAAGCTACCTGAACTGATTTGTTCTGGGTTTTTTTTTTATTCATAACTACCTTAAGGACATATATTCAATGTCACATTTTTATTTCTGTCTACCTTGATTGGAGTCTTGCATACCAGTGATTTTTATATGTACCCCCCCCCCCCCCCCCTTTTTCCTTTTGAAATATTACTGTGTTGTGATCCAATACCACACAAATTGTAATAACTCATATTTGTGTTATATAAATCCTTGTTTATGGTAAAAAAAATATATACCTAGATACTATATATACCAGTATCTAGGTATATTTTTTTTTACCAGAAACAAGTGCCTGTGATATAAATAAAGCAAAGTATTTTATTTAAATTCACAGAGAAATAAAAATTTTAGTGGATCTTTTCAACCAGATCAGGAAAAAGCTTGTAATATTTGTCCATTTCAAGGTTTCAATATTTCCCAAAAGCCTAAATCAAGTCCTCTATCGTATTTTGCACAAAAGACAAGTTTAAATTTGGCGCCAAATTGATATCCGATAATTTTTACGTGTCCGTTCCGGAGTAATTCTTGTTCTTTTATTTCAAATATTGATATTTCCGTTCATTAAAGTGTTTCTTAGATTGCGACTTTAATTTTGTCAATGTCCTTGAACTTCATATGGAGGAACGATAAATGTTACAATAAAAGAGTTTTGATCTGGCGTTTCACTTTAGTTTTAATCCAAATAAATTATGGACAAATTGGAGATTAAACAGGGCTATTTTATACAACAAACCCAGTATTTTATACCAGTGGAAATAGATTTGTCCGTCGTACCGGCACGTTTGGGAATCTCTGATTTTTTCACTTGTCACGTCGGACAACCGTAATACAAGATCTACTTGTCCGATGTCAGTTTTCACTGGTACCGGGCAATCGGACAAACGTTAATGTCGAGGCCTGACCACTAAAGTTGTGAGTTCGGATTCCACTAATGGCGAGGTGTACTTGCTACAACATTATGCGATAAAGTTGTCAGTAACTTGCGGCAGGGGTGGTTTACTTCAGGTAGTCTGGTTTCCTCCTTCAATAAAACTGACCGCCACGATATAACTGAACTATTGTTGAAAGTGGTGTTAAACACAATAATCCCACCAAACACTATCATCAGTGTGCAAAAAAACAAATACAAACAATTGGATGTCTCATCCAAAAGGTCTTTCAAAACATATTTGTAAGATAATAGAAAATACAAAGTGTTGCTGTCGTGGCCGTGATCGTATGGTAGCTGGATTTACTGATGTTGTGAGTTCGAATCTCGATCAGGGCGAGGTGTACAACATTACTGTTTCCTCCACCAATAAAACTGACCGTCACGATATAACTGAAATATTGTTGAAAATGGTGTTAAAAACCATCAAACAAACAAAGTGTTGCAGTTTTTTTTAATACTAAATAAAGCAAAAATTCCTACCTTTGTAAAATCGTTGTTATTCCATGAAACATCAGTTACTTCATTATTATGACCTTTAAGTACTACTGGACTCTCATTTGGTTTATCTATCTGTAGTATAAAACGAAAAAATAAGTAGTTCATAGAAACCTTGCCAGAATAACAAGGAACTCATTAAAACAATAACTTATTAAAATTAGAATTGAAAGTCAGCATAAAATAAAATAATTTTTTTTTAAATCCTACCAACAAAAATAAATAAAATTTACCAAAATGTACCACATAATGAATTTTGTACTTTAGTTAACGCCACTTTCAACGATATTTTAGTAATATAATATTGGTGGAGGAAACTGGAGTACCCGGAGAAAACCACCGACATATCACAAGTCACTGACAAACTTTATCACATAATATTGTATCGAGTACATATTGCCTGAGCAGGATTCGAACCCAAAACTTCAGTGGTGATGGGCACTGATTGCATAGGTAGTTATAAATCTAACTACCATACAATCATGACCACGACGGCCCCTAATTTTGTACTTTATAATTAAAGTGTAGTGTAATTTTTTCTATGCTAAATCGAGGCATTTAAGAGTACTTTTTTGTGTGCATGAAGTATGGAATTTTCCGCAGAATAGATATCATTCGCTACTTGTAGTGAATGTGCATTTTGATCACAGATGAAGGTTGCATTGCAAATATAGAATAAACAACAGCAAATCAAAACACAAAAACTTATAAAAAGGAAGAATGATGGACCCCCCCTTTTCCATGAGCATAACTCCAGAAAAGTGGTTGTAAAGTCCAGAAATCGAATTCAGCCTTCCTTTTATGCTACCTGATCTTGGGTCTAGGACAAAAGCCCCCCAATAATGATGAAAAGTAAAAGTTAATGTTTTTTTGTTATACATTTTTTTGATATTGTTATTAGATATGTTAAAGTATAAAGGAAAATAAATAAATAAATAATTTAAAAAATTTAATACTTATAGAAAAACATTTCTTCACATTTTGTTTATTATTATTAACATTTATATTTGTAAAGTGTAAATTACAAAAGAAAAACTGATAATTTGTTTATAAATTAAAGTTAATTTTTGAATTATTCATAATTAAAGTCCAGGGATGTCATTAGAAGCCGGCAACCGACGAAAATCTCCGGTAACTCTAGTATCAGCAATACAACGTACAGTGAGTGTATCTACTGATCAGCATGTTTACGTTTGCAGATCTTTATAAATAAACATCGCTACATATCCTCTAACCCGAATAATTTCAGTCGTTATTTTCCGCTCATCGGAGATGAAATCGTAGACGGAGAAGGACTGAATTATCCGGGTTACATATTCTCGGTTTTTTTTCAAATTTTTTTTTTTTGAATATTGCGATGAGTTCCGAATGACGCTTTACAAAATTATAAACAATTCTCCTATACAGGAGCACCCTTATCAAACACGCTACTAAAACTTCAGAATCATTTTCATCACCATACTGAATTAAACTACATGTTCTGTTTTTCAAGTTAAATTGCATTGAAGAAACAAAATCTTAATACATCTTTGTAGTCAACAAATTGAAGTGCCTGAATCACTGCCACAATATAATCAAAAGTAGTAAAAAAGGGTCTTTTATCTTGAACAATTGCTGAAAATATGAGAAAAATATTACAAAAAAATGAAGTTTCAATAATGAAATTAAGTGCCAGGAGAGGCCTAGAATGCAGGATTTTGCACCATTTATCCCAGAACCTCGGCCGTAAAGGGCGCTCCACATCAATTTGCCTGCTACTTTTCAATTTTCTACTGCTACTTCAAAATCTATTGACATCCCCGAAAGTCAATACATTTCATTTTTTTCGGAGTCATTGTTCAACTGTTTGGATTTGTAAAATTTTCTTTGTGTTTTCTAACATGATTCAAGATTTTTTGTACCTCTGTATTTTAATTCCTTGTGTCTGTATACTGTAAAAATATTTATATCTTTGTGTCTTTGCACAACTGCCTATCATCACTGATGTGAGTATGAACCTCGATCAGGGACATTATGTGATAAAGATCATTCAAAAAATAACTTTAATTTATAAACAAATTATCAGTTTTTCTTTTGTAATTTACATTTAATAAATATAAATGCTAATAATAATAAACAAAATTTTTTCTATAAGTATTAATTTTTGTTAATTATTATTATTTTTTTCCTTTATACTAATATATCACCATCAATATAAAAAAATGTATAAAAAAAAAACCATTTTACTTTTCATCATTATTGGGGGGCTTTTGTCCTGTTCCTCCTGATCTTGTGTATAAATTTCAAATGATTTATTTATAGGGAACTTTAGATACTGAACGGCAACTAGATAGGAATGGATGGATCTACAGACAAGTGTCGTTTTATCCATGACTACTACTGCACTCCCTTTATCTGCTGGCTTCATAATAATATCATCTTTCCTGTATATTCCTAAGGGCTGATCTTTCTGCCTGTGTTAAGTTGTCGGTCTTGGGGACATGTAAGTCAACATTGTGTTTGATATCTGACTTAATTAGGTTAATGACCGATTCTAGCCTGGTATTTTTGCTAGGTTTCGGGATCCAATTACTTTTCTTGACAAATCTAGGAATATCAGTGACTTCTTTTATGTCAGTAGTAGTCATGGATAAAACGACATATATACAAGAAGCAGAAAAGACAACTGTCCGATTGTTGATTCTACGAAACATTAGATTCTGACCCTACACTGGATTTTACGCAGAAGATCATGCGAGCCTTAGAGGCTATGCATGCTCGTGGCCACTTACACGATAAGACCATGGAGTATCTTACTCCAGAGGATCCCAAGCCAGGCCGTTACTATCTGCTGCCTAAAATCCACAAGGAAAACAATCCGGGGAGACCGATTGTATCAGCCAATGGTCACCCAACTGAAAAGATATCGGAATTTATTGATTTTCACCTTCGGCCGTTCGTTGAAAACCTTCCATCACACATCAAAGATAGTACCGACTACTTGAAGAAAATGGAAAATTCAACCATTCCAGAAAATACCACACTTGTTACCATGGGATGACTTTGGCAGATCCAAAATTTATATCATTAACCACAATCCAAGTTGGAAAGAGAATCAAAGACAAAACAGAGAGAGTTTTTGGATCCGCGAGTTACAAACATTACACCCGGAAGGCATAAACAAAAAGGCCTAAATCTTTTTAACCAGTGCCTGGTCCTTAGCTAGTTGGTAAATTTCATCATCACATTTTCTCATTACTTTCATATTGTTTATAAATTAGTGTACATATAAATTATATTTGAATAATATAAAGTTCAAGATTATGATTTTTACGTCACAATAACTGATGGTCACGTGACAATCTGATTTGAGACGCTGATGAAGCTTGTCGGTCAAGCGAAATATCCATCAATTTGATTATAATTATAGTCTTTTTGTTATATTTTAACATCTTTTTTTATGTTGTTGTGCTACATTTTAGACATTTATTTATCATTTTTGTTTGTTTGCACAGAATCGCTAACACTTGTTTCCGATCCGACATCCCGTAGGTTCATAGGTTGGCTACTTTTTCAGACGTTTATATATATATATATGTAGTCAAACCTGCCTATGCGGTCACCCCTATTAAGAAGTCACCTGCATTTAAAAGGTTTGTCCTCTCATTGAAAATTTCAAATGAATTGAATCTCTTTTAAGAGGTCTTAAGGCCACTTTTTCTTTGTCCTAAAGGTGACCTCTAAATATAGGCTTGACTATATACATATGTAATTATGTGTGAAAATTTCTCTTGTTTTGTAACTTCTATTTGACAAGTCTCAACTGCTAATCCAGGCAAGCTTTTTTTAATGAAAGCTTATATATATAAACGTCTAAAATGTAGCACAACACCAAAAAAAAAAAGATGCTAAAATATAACAAAAGTAACTATAAGTCTACAAAAAGACTATAATTATAATCAAGTTGACGGATATTTCAGATTACAGACGCTGATGAAGCTTGTCGGTCAAGCGAAATATCCATCAACTTGATTAGAATTATAGTCTTTTTGTCGAAGGGATATAGTAACGCTACCGTCCGTCCGTCCGTAACACTCTAGGATCAACATCCTTCAATGGATTTTGACCAAACTTGGTACATCTTTAGTCCTTAAGAGAATCTGGAACCCTATTGATTTTCAAGGTCATAGGTCAACGGTCAAGGGGTCAAATTTTTACCACATAACATCCTTGTGAACACTCAAGAATCAACATCCTTCAATGGATTTTGACTACTTGGTACATACTTAGTCCTTAGGAGTCTGGAACCCTATTGATTTTCAAGGTCACTGGGTAATTTTTTTTACTGTGTAACATCCTTGCGAACACTCTAGAATCAACATCCTTCAATGGATTTTGACCAAACTTGGTACATACTTAGTCCTTACGAGAGTCTGGAACCCTATTGATTTTCAAGGTCATAGGTCAAAGTCACCGGGTCAAATTTTTACCACATAACATCCTTGTGAACACTCTAGAATCAACATCCTTCAATGGATTTTGACCAAACTTGGTACATGCATAGTCCTTAGGAGAGTCTGGAACCCTATTGATTTTCAAGGTCACAAATTTTTACCACATAACATCCTTGTGAACACTCTAGAATCAACATCCTTCAATGGATTTTGACCAAACTTGGTACATACTTAGACCTTAAGAGAATCTGGAACCCTATTTATTTTCAAGGTCAAGTCAAAGGGTCTAATTTGTAGGCGAGGGGATATGCCATGCTTTGCGTTGCCCTTGTTTTTGCTATATTTTAACATATTTTTTTGGTGTTGTTGTGCTACATTTTAGACGTTTATTTATCATTTTGTTTGTTTGCACAGAATCGTTAACACTTGTTTCCGATCCGACATCCCGTAGGTTCATACGTTGG
Source organism: Bathymodiolus brooksi (assembly GCA_963680875.1). Classification (NCBI taxonomy): domain Eukaryota; kingdom Metazoa; phylum Mollusca; class Bivalvia; order Mytilida; family Modiolidae; genus Bathymodiolus; species Bathymodiolus brooksi. Next base: position 81,700,666 of record OY804576.1, on the reverse strand, counting down.
CTACTTTTTCAGACGTTTATATATATAATATATTAACTATACATTGTATACCTTCCAAATATATGCCATTTCATTACTTGATCCACTCAACAAAAACTGATCATCAGGACTAATAGCTGCCTTCACATAAAATGTTTTGTTCTGATGTCCTTTAAAACAGGCGACTGAAATAAATAAATAAAAAAATTATAAACTTATCAGACATGTACATTTATTTATACTTGCAAAATATTTTGATTTAACATTTTCTGGTTTATATCAGGTTATATTTAAAACATGGTCAATAAAAAAAAAGACAATAGCAAATTTATCAAGTATCTATCTTCAATGAAGGATATTTTTTAAATGGTATTAAATTTAGAAAATTGAACATTAGTAACATACATCATCTTCTACCTAGACATATTCAACGACACTCAAATTTACATTGTAGATGGATTCTGATCCATGGCTAATATAACCAGATGATTATATGTGTATACATGTACATTGCTAAAGAGACTGAGTGAGTGGTTGCTGTTTAACGATAAGATAAGTGAGCAATTTTTCCAGCTATATCATGGTGAGAACATTTCGATGAGATGATGTATACTTTGTGCTAGACGCTTATTTGAAGTTTTATAGTGCTAGCTCACTTAAACAACAGTATGCGGGTAGACATGTCGCTCCACTCAGACACATTATCCCGATTCAGAGCCAACCAGACTTTGCTCTTGATCCTTAATGCTGTACTCTTATTAGAAAACAGCAAATACTAAATTTACACTTTTTGGTATGACCTGACCACGACTTTAACCCACAATCTATCGCATTCGAGGCGAGCTCGCCAACCATTATACCACCGATGCAGTTCTATATACATATATTGCTATAAAAACTAGAACTGTGAGTGACCTCACTGAGTGATACCCCCCGCTTGCAATACTATGATGTTCAAACTTTGGAATACAGGTATATTAGCAAGTTAATTATCTCCCCTTCTAAATTTTAGTCAGCAACAGTATTTCTTCATGCACATCTGCAGGTTGTGTAAAGTTTCATAAAAATTCAATAAGCCGTTTAGTAGGAGTTGTGCTTACAAGGTACATGCCCCCCCCCCCTTTTCGTGAAAGTATAAGTTGAATTATCTCCCCTTCTAAATTTTAGACAGCAACGGTATTCCTTCACGCACATCTACAGGTTGTGTACTACAACTGTGTAAAGTTTCATAAAAATTCAATAAGCAGTTTAGTAGGAGTTGTGCTTACAAGGTACATGCCCCCCCCCCCCCCCCCCCTTTCGTGAAAGTATAAGTTGAAATATCTCCCCTTCTAAATTTTAGACAGCAACGGTATTCCTTCATGCACATCTACAGGTTGTGTACTACAACTGTGTAAAGTTTCATAAAAATTCAATAAGCAGTTTAGTAGGAGTTGCGCTTACAAGGTACATGCCCCCCCCCCTTTCGTGAAAGTATAAGTTGAATTATCTGCCCTTTTAAATTTTGGACTGCAACCATATTTCTTCATGCACATCTGCAGGTAGTGTACTACAAATGTGTAAAGTTTCATAAAAATCCAATAAGTCGTTTAAGAGGAGTTGCACTTACAAGGTACATGGACGGACAGACAGACAGGGTGATTCCTATATACCCCCCCAAACTCTGTTTGCGGGGGGTATAATTAGTGATTACAATACAGACATGTGTATAGAATGTAATTACCAGGCTTAGAGTTGAGTTGGAGTAAATCATACTGGTATATAATATCATCTGTACAATTCGCAAACAGCTGAGTACGACTAGAATCTAAAACTAAACTGGAGTATCCTGAAAAATCACAGAAAACATATATTTACAAGTCTAGTTAAGTTTTAATAATAATGTCTACAGTAATTTCTTTTCTGATGAAAAACCTGACATGTTGAATTAAATATTGAATATCACATGGTTTTCTCGTGCTATTCCCAGGGGCTGGGATCCCATGGTAAATGGACTTAGATCTACTTATGCAATCAGAACCTATCACCACTAAAGTTGTTACTTTGATTACAGACTGTGAAGGGGTGGAGTCAATATAACAATGTGTGATCAAGTTTATTTATGACTTGCTGCAGGTCTGTGATTTTCTTTGGGCACTCTGGTTTCCTCCACCAATAAAATTGAGATATTGTTGCTATTCCCAGGATCTATTTCCTCTTTTCCTACGTACCCTCTTTTATACTTAAAACTTTTGAACATTCATCAAATTTATAACAGTTTATTGAAGAACAACCTACCATGAGATCTTTTGTTAAAACTGCTGTAATTAAATGTATGTTTGGCTGTTGGATCTGCTGTTGAAGTACTGTAATTCTTTCTTAAATCCCATAATTTAACACATCTGAAAAAAACAAACTCATATGGGTGTTTTCATTTTTAGTGTCAACTAGACTGAAACCAAACTACAATGCAATCAAATGAGTTAAGCTTGTTACAGATCAAATTGCTGACACAGCAGAATTAAACAAGAAACCAGAGGCTCTCGGAAGCCTGCAACAGACTTTTTGAAATTCGTCGGACCGAGTGGGCAGAAAATCACAAGGACTGCCAAGTATGCCGGTCCGGGTGTCCGACAAAATGTTTTGTTTGTGTATTTTGTTTTGCACCGGAAATCGGAAATGCAACTGGTATGCCGGAACGATCACGGTCAACTCAGAATTAGATTCTGCTTCAAATGACATTTACTTCTTAAACATGCAACTGTTTCCATGGTAATTCTATTAATCATTGTATTTTTATAGTTTAAACTGGCTGTGATGCATCAACACGACCATTTCGTGTGTTTATATTTGAAAACATGGCGGGTCAGGTTTTTATTGTTCTCATCACCGATTCCGTTTAAATTTGAGAATTTTGTAAATTCCGGTCCTGCACAATTTCAGTAGGTCCGACAGAAAAATATTGGGTGCAGGACCTATGTCCTGCATATTGATTTTTCCCCCCCAAAAGTCTGCTGTAATGGATCATGATAGGCAATGAACAAATAAAATCTGAAATTCCCTGTCAGAGTGTTTTCCCCTCAATGTTCTATTTACTGTAAAAACAGCCATGTTGGTTGGTTGTCAGGATCTTTGGACCCTAATGATGACTTGGCCTAGTGTTTTCGGAGGAGAAGTCTTCCAATCAATTTTTGCTAAAATTTGCATATTCAGCAAAGTAAAAAAATTAATTTTACAACAAGCTTTTAAACACAGACTATCATTATGGACCTTTTCAATTACTGTAAACTTGCAGATTATCTCCCTTATTTCATTTTTAAAAGAAAAATCTATTTAGGCCAAATAAAACAAGATATGATTATAATCTAACGATTATGAAGTCTCCCAAACCGGCCATTGACACTATCTACCCACATATCAAATTTTGATGATATCGGATAATGTTGAATTTTTACCCCCCATTTTTATGTTGTGTTTTTTGACAGCCTTTTTTAAAATGGCAGACATCTTGAAAATTTTGAAAACGCAGAATTGTTCCTCTAATGGTGACCTATCACTATGTCAAATTTTATGTCTCTATCATTATCCAGTTAGAAGTTATCAACATTAATGTACGAAATTTCAAGTTTCCCATAGGATTCTATAGTAACCCCCACCCCCTTTGAATCCCTTTACCACAAATCTGAAAACTTTAGGATCGACTAGAAACATAACTCCACCAAGTTTCATGAAATTCTGTCCTGTAGTTCCTGAGATCTGCCGTGGACAAGTTCATGCTTCGCGGAAAGAAAGAATAATAATAATAAAAATAATAATAAGAAACGGAGCAAAAACAATAAGTCTCCCAAACTTTGCTTGGGAGACTTAATAAAAGTTCTGGTTCTCAGACAACGCAGCCCCCTCAAAATTTCGGCCGATGGGACGTTTTTATTGTCGTACAGAAAAAAAAATTGCGGTTGGAGAAAACAACAACCCTTTCGTTAATTTTGACCTGATGTACGAGGTGTCTGTTGGAAAATCCAAATCTCTCCGAGTAAACACTATTGTGTTGTTTGTTTGCCAAAATAGTAGAATTGAACTGGTTTGCGTTATGTTTTTAACCCGCTGATAATAAAAACAAAATATAAAAGCCCTTCCCATGTTGGATTGGAAATAAAAAAAATAAATAAAAACCATACCTACCTTGCCCTTTTTTTGAAATCCATTGTCTGAGAACCAGAACATTTTTTTTAGATGGCCTTATTTTAAAATTAATATTTGTAGGTGGAAAAATTTCATCGATTGAATATATATATATATATATATATATATATATACTAAATGTATTAAGTTACACAAACCCATCTACTGCACCGGCTGATAATAATGTCATATCTGTTTGATATATAACAATGGTTACACTCTGGTGGTTATCCTGAGAAAATAATAATAATAAAAAAAAGTAATTTACGGTATTGAAAGTTAGTGTTGGTAATCTTCCTCATGTTTATGAATTAGGAGGGTTTGCATGTCCTACTCTATAATCATGAGTTGGTTGAGTTTGGTTTATGGCGTTTCACCCCACTTTCAACAATATTGCAGTTATATCATTATTGGTGGAGGAAACCGGAGTACCCCGAGAAAACCACTGACCTGTCACAAGTCACTTTAAACAAACTTCACATAATGTTGTATCCAGTACACCTCGCCATGAACGGGGTTCGAACTCACTGTTAGTGGTGATAGGCACAGATTGCACAGGTAGTTGTTAATCCAACTATCATACGATCACGACCATGGCGACCCCAGCCAGAGGTTGATTACAGTTTTTATTTTGTAGTTTTTTTTTGTATATCTCGGAACAAAATTCATGTCTAAATGTCAGGAGTTATAATGAATGGTGGTCATCTGATCTTGTAGATTAACAACACATAGTCTGACCTTCCTTGTCATATAACACTTTAAAAAAAATTATATTGTGATATAATATGGAATCTATGGGAAAACAAAATAAATAAGTTACTTGCAACACCATCTCAGGGCTCACGTTGGAAGGGCGATTCGGGCGAATAAGTCGCCTTGTGAATGTTGACTTCGCTTTCTCGTTAGTCAAAAGCTAAGTTCATGTCGCCGCCCGCGTATTTTCTTCACTTGTCATTTATAAAAATGTCGATATCGTGTTTTTTTAAATCTATCGTATTCGTTAAGTATTTTGAAAGAGATTTTCTTGGAAAATAATCCATTACGGTTTATAGAAACTTTAATTTCGTTTATTAGAGCGTATGTTTATTGTTTACATATGCCAGACTTATAATAAAACTATTTATATACAAACAATAATGGTGACACCGATTGGAAAGGAGATGCAATGCGGTACTGTGCTACAGGAAATGTTTACCAAACTTTCTGTCTGCATCTACTTTTATAAAAAATCACTGGTATGAAAGACTCCAATAGTCAATTGCAAGGTAGACAGATTTTTTTTTTTTTTTTTACATTGAATAGATCTCCTTAAGGTAATAATGAATAAAAAAAACCCAGAACAAATCAGTTCAGACAGCTTTTTAACTATTTACTAAATTTGGGCAAGGTAACTTTAGAGGGGTCGCGAAACAATGTTTCGATTTATCGCAATTAACTTCTCCCAGAAGTCTCCCCACTTCTCCCTCTAATTTGAAAGTAGTGAGAGCCCTGCATCTGTCAACTATTTATGATTTGATACAGAGCAAAAGTCAACCTCTATGCATACAATATCAGAGGTTAAAAAATCCGCTGGTTCAAGACAGGCGATTTGTGGGTTCGGACTTAACATTTTCTATTCCTGTAAAGACCGACGGACCAGTTGAAACTGTCCAATTACGGACTTGAATTAAATGGGAGGTTAAAAATCCGAGTGACAGATGTTACTGCATAATTTTAATCCAACATTGATGGCCTCTTTTAATACTGTTAACATTGGATTACTTAATCTGAAATAATTCAAGATCGTTTTAGTGCTTTACGAAGTGTGTTTTGTTCTGTATGAACCTCTGGTAATTAACGGAGCACACACACACAGGATGGTTGTAACAGAATAGCTTAAGATCAGTTTTGCGCTTTACGGAAGCGGTAATTCTTTCAATAATACTTAAGCGTATCAGTGAAGCAGTTCAAACATAAAAATGGCCAGAGTCATTGACCAGTTTGTTTTTTAATGTTAACGGAGCGGCTCGTGATACTGACAACAATAAATTACATAATGAAAATACACCACAACCAACAAAAGGTCAAAGATACGATAGTCTAACAGAAGAGAACATTTCAAACATCGTGGAAGGAAAAAATTCCTTGGGTTGAGGCAAGTGGAAGGCTGATAACTCCGGCGATCTAATCTTGTTGAAATTAAACTTCCGAAGACATTTTCTGCTGTATTTCCAGAGATTAGACTTCTGAAGACATTTTCTGCTCTGTATCTTTGGAAGTCCAATATCAACGAGATTACTGGCGATCATGTTAATGAGAATTATGAAGTAAATATGTGGGGTAAATACTGTAAAATATCCAGAATTTGTAACAAAAAAGCCCCCCAAAAAACAGTGCTTTATTAAAAGGTTCAACCAATATGCGAAAATTAACTGTTTCGATAGCCCAAGATAAAATGAAAAGCAGCATCTGATCAGGTATTAAGTTGCCAACCTAAAATAGTCATTTTAAATAATATAATTATGTCACTTAGTTACCACTACCGGGAGGGGGGAGAAAAGTTAATTTTGTGGTCAACAAATTTTATTTCCTCCATTCCGATATTCAGGACCAGTAGATTCCTCGTGCTCACTGGTCCTGGTCCAGTGAACTTTTGGAAAAATTAACTATATTACCCTGTTCCATTTCCGTATCTGAATCTATATTTGTTTCTTTTTTTGATTGTTTTTAAACATCAAGTGAGCAATATTTCAGCTACCATCAAACCTGCTTTAGCGACCATCTCTATTTACCAATAACTATGAGACCTTAATTTAAATTTCTGTTCACAGCGAATTTCATATTAATTAAACCTAAATTTAACGACCACCTGTCTTATATGACTCTATTTCAATGTTCCCATGGAATGTCACATAAGACAGGCTTGACTGCATATTTATGACAAGAACAAGATTACCAACAATAAATCATATGTCCAAATAGACTCATTTAACATACTTACTCTTGACGGACCAAGCTTTGATTTTCTTTTAGCTTTCAGTAAATGAGGAATTGAGTGGGCATTCCTGATAATTTGGACTGGTGAGGAATATACTCCTGAAAGATCAAACCCAATATTCATAAGTAAAACATTCATAGCGACACAATAAAAACATTTTTTCTTTCAATTTTGTTTAAAATATATACAGGGCAACCAACTTCTGTAAACGGGTTCCTCTTCTATCAACAATTCATAAAGAAGACATCCAGGTCAAAAATTATTTAAACAGTTATATGCCAATTCTAATTAACATTTTGACAGTTTTAAATTAGGTTCAATTAAAATCTCAGTACCGGAATGTTGTATTTCCAAACAGTGTGAAAATCAAACTCAATGTTGAGGACCGTCCAAGTAGAATCTTGGTAAAACTTTATGTACAAATCAGTCACAAGGTGATGACAATACACGCACATCCTCCTCCTCTCACCTCCCCATAAAAAAACGTAACAGTAGTATTGGTATGTGAATAAAACCTTCTTTTTTTTTAGAAAAAAAAAACCATGTACGTTTTACCTTTCCTGTTGCATCTTACATCCCAAATCATAACATGACCATCTCTGGATCCTGTGGCAAATACAGCTGCAACATAACATGTTATAATTATTTATTAGAATTTATTTTTCCCAAATCACCTTCCAATAAATTTATATTTTCTAGATTTTGTTTGTACTGTGCTAAACTTGACAAAAAAAAAAAAAAAAAAAAACCTTCATAAAAGTTTTATTCAGGATTAATATTATCTTCAAATTCTAATTATTTCTTGAAACAACGTAAGAGCCAAATTTTAAGATGAGTGAACACAACAACAAAAAAACAGAAGACAATTCTTCTTACAAATTGATAAATTAAATAGGGGAATAAAGTGACCTAATGGTTTGTAATAACCACCATTATTTAATTGATGAAGTACATGTCAGGACAGTAAGCTACTTACTGTAATGTGTTCTTGATTTCTTAAAATATTTCTGACTGATCATAAATCATGCATAAAGTAATGCTTCAAATGGTCTCTGAAGAAAGATTTTTGTTCATGACTTATGTAAAAAGAATACACTATTTTAGGTCTATGGATAAATAATTTCTGAAATTTTACCCTTAATATATCTTGGTTTCTACAAAAAAAGAAAAGAAACAGTAAAAACTAAAAACGATGAGCACCTGTCCTCCGGCCCAAGACCAGTAAAACTGTTCAGATCAGTAAATTTTTCAGTTTTTTTTAAGGAATATATAAAAATAAATTCTAGAATTTGATTCAGACTAGTAAATCCAAATTTTCATTTCGAGGACTGAGTATGGATAGATATTTGTCAATAATATTCTATTATGTCGAGTTTTATTATTAAACCTGTGTCACATTCTTTAAATGTACCTGAATCATTTGTCTTAAAATTTACAGATCTAACACTACTAGTGTGACCATGAAAACTGTTGATCTTTTTCCCTGTTGGGACATCCCATAATACTATGAACTGGTCCCCTGCTGCTGTTAATAACTTATTAACCCCATCCACCCATGCCAGGTCAAATATAGCATTACTGTGAGCTCTCCAATCTGCAAGTACATGTATATTTCACGATCCTTATTCAGTTTATTTTTGGTATAAAATGTTCATATCTATGACCATATTATTATTATTTCTGACACTACATTGTAATTAATTTTCTAGGTAACAACAATGGACAACAAGTATAATATTACAGGTAATTTTTCAACCAACAAAATTTTCCTTTTGATGAAGCTAAGGGAGATAATTGCAAGTATATGTCAAAATGATAAGAACAGAATATATGGATACATATGCATTAAGTTTAAGTTTTTCAATTAAATTACAATTCTAGAATGTATTGTAGTTGAATTTACAACTACCTGTGCAATCAGTGCCTATCACCACTAAAGTTGTGAGTTTGAATTCAGCTCATAGCAAGGTGTACTCAATACAACATTATGTGATAAAACTTGTCAGTGACTTGCGACAGGTCAGTGGTTTTCTGTGGATACTCAGGTTTCCTCCACCAATAAAACTGACCGCCACGATATAACTGAAATATTGTTGAAAGCTGCGTTAAACACCATAACCTAAGCTTCTGGCCCAATAATTTCAGATGATTTTGAAAGTTTCAGCCAATCTGAAGCAAGAATTGCACATAGCTGCCTTGTTTTAGCAGACTCAGGACAAAACAATGATTCTATTTAAAAGACCTCACAGTCACAACATCATTTCTGCAAAATTTGCTTCCAATTGGCCCAGTAGTTAGAGGAGATGATCAAAATGTTATATGTAAACGACGTTGAGTTAAAAATACTGTTGAAATACATATGGATTAACATCTATCATAACATACCTTTGATGATTGCTTGTTCTCCACATTTATTTGTATTGTATATAACAACATAGCCATTCTCATCGACCAGTCCAAGTATATGTGATGAGGATTTCTCTGTAATTAAGTAAGTAATATTATTGTGTGTGGATGAATTTCACAATAGCAATTCTGAAAACAAATAAATAAGCCAAAAATCATTGAAAATAATGCTCGGTGGAGAAAATCAAAAATTAAATTTGTTCTTGCACTAGCTGAAATTACAACAAATTAAATCCAATATTGGCATCATTTATACAGCTGTAGGGGCCGTGATCGTATGGTAGTTGTGATTTACAACTACATGTACCTGTACAATCAGTGCCCATCACCACTAAATTTGTGAGTTATCACCCCGTTCATGGTACTCAATACAACATTACATGATAAAAACTTGTCAGTGACTTCGACAGGTCGATGGTTTTCTCTGGGTACTCTGGTTTCCTTCATCAATAAAACTGACTGCCACGATATAACTGAAATATTGTAGAAAGTGGCATTAAACATCCTAAACCCAACTGAAGTCAACAGAAATTAAACCATAGAATTCTTGGAGATAAATTTGTTCGATCCAAGGCCTGAAAGATTTTTAGTGATCAACTTGTTGTTTCTGGTCATGCATTTTGGCTTGATCCAGATTTCATCTCAAAATCTTTTTCCAGATTCTCTCTCATGTTTTCAAAATTTGAAGATTTTTTTTTTAACTTGGTGGTACATGTAAAAGTAAATAAATCTTACCTTTAGAAAATTCACATGCCAGTGGTGGAACTGATGACTACAAAAAAAATTAAATATTATTAATTTTAAATACATGTACATGCAGCAACCATTTTTTTTTTTAATCTCGGGACCAACTTCCAATCTACATGTACCTGTATTAAGCGTCTGGAAAACATAAACATTTGTGGTAGGTACAGTAGCTATAGTATATATAGCTGGGCAAGAATTCACGCCAATGGTGCTATATTTATCAATCCCTTGTATAATTGATATATACATGTATGTACTGTCATCTTCGCTAGCCAAGGGTTACGATCTGCTCTACTCATCTTCACCCTTGACATCGTTAGTCAGATTTTCGTAATTCCCGCGCACTGCCACCTGCTGGATTTTGACAGTTAAGCCCCTTGTAATGATGTCAATTTCAGCCAATCGACGCGAGGCTTTTATTTCCTTTCGTTTGAATGCCCTGAAAATTGTCTCGAGATTATAATATGGCCGATTTTCAAGCGAAGATTTGACTGTTATTCAATGGTAAGCTAGTGCTTTTATTTCAAAGTTACAACATTATTTTATATGTACACGCATTTTTATTATTGGTTGCAGCTACCACTAGCTGCATTACATATAAACCGTCACCGTGTGACCTCGAAAATCTGTCTAACGATGCCAAGGGTGAAGTTGAGTAGAGCAGATCGTACCCTTGGCTAGCGAAGATGATGTACTGTAGGCATAATGCAGAGATTAATTTTTGTACCAGGAAACATTGATGATCAACATATTGAGTATTGACAGTGACCATATATAATTTAAACTATTCAGTATCAACATTTTGTGTAATATATTTGTACATTTAGGCTTGACCAAGTGTGTACCGGTATGTGGACAGCATGCATATAAATTGGGCATATTTGAGATTTCAGTTTGTAAAAGTTGTAGACAATGACACATTGAGAAATGACATCACATGTGTAATTTATGAAATCTGACCGTGTGAGATTTGCCCATGTGGATAGTATATGAATTTTGACAGAACATGTACACTTTGACACGTCAAAGTTTGTAAAAGTTTAAGACTCTGCTACACTAAATATTAAATAAGGATTGATGGACATCATGACATGATTATAAATTGATCTAGTTAAGTGATTGTTGTTTAACACCAGGTGAGCAAGTTTTCAGCTATATCAAGGTGAGAAAAAGTTATATTTCAATGAGATGATAATGTTATCTGTTTTGTACTAAACTAACATACTTAGTTAGGCCTTTAAGGTGTTGCAATGTAGTTCACTGAAACAACAGTATGTGGGTAGACATCGGACATGTCCCAATGAATTCCGAGCAACCAGTCTGCTCTTACATGTACTCCTTAATGCTGTATGCTTAGAGTAGAGGCAGCCGTAAATACCAGTTTGATAGCCTTTGGTTTGACCAGACCAGGGATCTAACCTACGATCAATCGCACATGAGACAAGTTATGAGTACACTAACCACTAATGGTGTCTATGTATCTATTTGAACATGCATAGTATACTTATGATTGTAATTTAATGCTCACCCCTTCATCTTCACCTTCTATACTATATTCATCATAAATAGATGATTCATACTGCTCCAAAAGCAAGGAAAATAGATGGTTGGAATAACCTGTGGAAAAAGAAATTATGAAGGACTAATCGTTTATACAGATGTTTAGAGGAAACCATGTATGCATCTATATACTAATAGATATTACAGAATGTAGAACAAAAAGACTGCAGAATTAAACACCTGATAAAGCAAAAAATATCAATTTAATAATTCAGATTTAAAGATGATATTATGTCAAACAAAATTCAAACATAAAGTACAAAAAGAAAAAAGAAAATCTGCACATCAGCAAAAATAATTCCAAAAAGGACAGATTCTCTGGAATCTTCCATGATCAATATAAAAACAAATCACTGCTTCTAGACTGTGATAATATACATGTAGTCATACAGTTAATAGCTGACACTATAATTACCGGTAACAACTATTAATAATTGATCAAATATCAGATATTTATTCCCAATTTACAAAATGAATCAGTAATCAGAACATTAATACTCCATCACAATACATTTATTTTATACACGACTAATTCTGTATGATAACTCCATAATTTTGAGTAATATTTTAATACATGTACAAATAAATGCTTGAAAAATACTGTATTCATACATGTAAATTGTCCACATTGCTCTCTTTTTTGGCTTAGAACAATCTTTAATATAACCTACATGTAAGTGAGTGGGTGATTGTTACACAACGCTAGGTGAGTAATTTTTCAGTTATATCATGGAGAGAACAAGTTACATTTCCAAGAAATGATGTCCGTTTTGTAATAGATCAACACACTTAGTGGGATTTTTATAGTGCTAGCTCACTGAAACAGATCGCAAGTTCAGTCAAGACATGTCGCTCCACTCAGGCACAATTTCCTGAATTGGAGCCATGCAGTCTTTTCTCTTACTCCATAATACTGCGCTCATGCTTAGCAGAGAAGCAACAAATACCAATTTTATAGTTTTTGGTTTTACCTGACCTGAGCTGGAACTCATGATCTACTACACCCGAGGCGAGCATGCATACTAACCATTACATTACCTATGTGGTTTCCTACATGTACTGTACAGCTATATACTATAAAAAATACATGTATATAAAATTGCTTCTTTTGAAATTCAATCAAGGAGATATCAATTGTTTAACGCCAGTAGCAAGTGAGCAGATTTTTTTAGCTATATTTTCATTTGGCTAAAAAAAGTTACCTTATGACGAGTTATTGATCATGAGGATGCCTACTTTGCACAAGACCAAAATGCTGAGCTGCATTTTAATAGTGCTAGATCACCGAAACAAGTTCTTATGTAGACATGTTGATCCATTCCAACACATTATCCTGATTCAAGCCTAATCATTCTTTGGTCTTGTAACTTGATATATGTGTTCTGTACAACATGAGCTTATAAATTAAAGGAGAAGCAACAAATACTTATTTTAGAGGTTTTGGTTTGACATGATCTTCCACATTCTGGACATGCAACCAGCTATTAAACCTGTGAGAGTTTTATACATTATACATACATGTAAATGTATTCTGTATTATCTGTACAACCAATTATAGGAAGGAAAAAAGGACTACATTGTATATATTGTAACTGCATTTGTACTTGTAAATAATTAACTTAAAAGATTTGAATATTAAAAACAAACATGGTTTTAAATTTTGGATAATATACATGTAATAATATAAGATACAAAAGGAAATGAACAAAATAATTAATTTTCTGATTGACAAAACTTATTAAGTGATATATTCATATACAATACATATGGTATATGTAGAATTGTAGATTTGTACTATTATTAGAAAACAAAAACCCAATGAACTTCCAAAATTATAAACTTAAAATATCATATAATGACAGTTAGTAGATCTGATAATTTCACTTTTTTCCTCCAACTTTTCAAGACAATAAATTACACATTGTTTCTTCACATGAGAATACTGAAATGTTCTATGTAACATATTTAACACATGAAGATAATGACATCCCTTGGTCATGTGGTTCTCTTTACCACAATCCTCCCTCAAAATCTGAAGAATTGCCTTATCTAGATCACAGTCACAAAATAAAACTTCAAACACGTTACAATTATTGATCCTTCTACACAGATAACCATCATCCTCTAATGAGGTCAACACCTCCAGTACATATTTCGATTTTGAATCCAAATCTTCCATTATTTCCAAAAAAGGCTGTAAAATGTCTAGCTTAGACACAACAGAAGTACTGATTTCATCAATCTTAGCAGACTGAAAATAGTTACATAGCTTGCTTTTGATTTCCCTAATATTAGTAGACTTTATATGTTGATGATCAGTATTACGATCCATACTAAGTTCTTTTGCAACCTTCCACGGCAATTCAAATGGCTTATCATACTTCATTTTGTATAGTTTTGGTAATTCCATCATTCTGAAAACTTGTACCATGGGATCTTCCACAATTTTGTGGTTGGCAGCCATGATTTGTCTTTTATTTCGAAACGTACTTATTTTCCCACGAATATTAATAACATTTCCTAAAGAATATCCATTATTTCTAGATTCATCCGTTTTATTCATCATTTCAAACTTGTTCTGTAATACTGCTGGAAGTTCATATATGTTACTTTGGACTTTAACACGATATTGATCTGTGTACGACATCTTCCAACAACTACAAGAGATAACTCCCGTTCCGTCATCTACTTCATACATAAAACACTTCGAATTTTGATCGACTCGAACAACGACTCCGATAATATCGACTTTATATATTGGATGATTCTTGTACATGTAAGCTCCGGGAAATATAGCATATTCTTCAATAGATAAAATATCACAAATGTACATTTTATTGTAAGTTTGAAAATAGAAATCCAATCCCCAGTTGTCGCTTGGGTAAAATGTCAAAGATTTGGTATGTTTTATATTAACGGAGTCATCTACAGATGATGATGATGCCATTTCAGTGGTTGATCCAAATAAATTTTGTGTCTAAACTGAATAACCAGCATCTCAGTCATGCTTTCTGAAATTAAATAGTCATGTTGACAGTTCTTTATATATTAAATACACATGCAATGTTCCTTTCTCAAATTAAAAACTGGAACAGTACAAGCATCTTCAACTTCCTAAATGCATAAACCATTCTATTTTTAAAAAAAATCCCCAAATCATGTGAATTGTAATCACAAATTTACACTTGTCTCAGTGTTGAGAAGGACCAGAGATCCTAACCAAAAAGTCACGAGTCCCACTAATGCATTTTTTTGGTACAAAGTCCCTGCAAAGAGGTTGGACTCATATAGACGACTTCCGAGTACAGCATCTCTGAAGGCCAATGATGGTGAAAATTACCTGCTGTCAAAAGCCTCTTTATGATCTAGTTCTTGAACCTCATACAATAAGGCATTAATATTATTCTACAAATTTTCATCGATTTTGGATTTTTAAATATTGAAAAGATAAAAATTTCTGGACTATTACTGTCAGAATGGAAAAGATTATACATCTTTGATCAATAAAGGAGGTAATATAAGAATTTAGTGAGAGAAAAAAATTGAGCTTTCTTCCCACAATCCTTTAGTTTCTGAAGATAAAACAGAATATTTGTGTCATTAAGATACAAGTAAAAACAATAATGTATGTTACTATCTTTGTAGTCTATGATTATTGAAGAACACATACTACTACATTTGTACCTACACATATTCATTTATTTTTTTTACTACTTTTGTGTCCCTGTTGATTTTATACTGAATTCAGGGGACTATTTTTTTCGACACTTGAAGGTGTTACTTCTTCTTTCTTCTTTAGTATACAGCAAAACTTCAGAACTTAAAATTACTTGCTAGTGCGCATGCGTGGTAATTGATTAAAAAAATATATACATTTTTGTATATACACTTGAGTCAGTGAATTATTTACAAATTGTTTTTTTTTCCTTACAAAATTTTTGGTAAAACTATGTACACTGAAATCATTGGTTTACAGGAGTGAATAGAGAACAGTTATCTAAATATGGTCTATTGTGGTTGATTGAAGTGTATGTTGCGGTAGCATGTTCCATTGTACATCATTAAAATATCTTATATTCAGGTCAAATACTGAATTTAATTTTGGCTGTGTTTTGATGTGTTTCTTATACATGTACGTTACATGATGTCAGAGATTGCATTGTAGTTAGATTTCATCCATAAAAATAAGCCCATCAGCATCATTGAATCTATAATACACTGCCAACAACACAACTATGAGTAACTTTATTTTCATCTTCTTGGTATCTTATATCTTTTGAGAAAAAACAATTTATTTTAGCAAGCTTTTATTTTACATGGCTCGCCAATATCTTGAATAGTTGTTTTTATGACTATATTATCCCTTGAAGCCCCAGAAAACTAATGTTTTGCTGCTGGGTTACATCATGTACATCCATGATTATGAACCTAGACCTTCTTCTTCCAATAAAACTGAACTTGTGCCATGTACATTCGAAGACAAGGTCTGAAGGGGGCATGTGATTAAAAACATTTCTCAAAAATGTAATAAATACAGTTTAAACTATATATTTTAGTGGATCTTTTCAACCAGATCAGGAAAAAGTTTCTAATATTTGTCCATTTCAAAGGTTTCAATATTTCCCAAAAGCCTAAATCAAGTCCTCTATCGTATTTTGCACAAAAGACAAGTTTAAATTTGGTGCCAAATTGATATCCGATAATTTTTACGTGTTCGTTCCGGAGTGATTCTTGTTCTTATATTTCAAATATTGATATTTCCGTTCATTAAAGCGTTTCTGAGATTGCGACTTTAAGTTTGTCAATGTCCTTGAACTTCATCAAAGCATGGAGTAACGATAAATGATATGTAAATAAAACAGTTTTGATCTGGCGTTTCACTTTAGTTTTAATCAAAATAAATTATGGACAAATTGGAGATTAAACAGGGCTATTTTATACAACAAACCCAGTATTTTATACCAGTGGAAATAGATTTGTGTCGTACCGGCACGTTTGGGAATCTGATTTTTTCACTTGTCCCGTCGTACAAACGTTAATGTCGAGGCCTGCACGTGTTCATGAGTCAGTGCCACCTTGAATGCTTCCAGTGTGGGAACATTGATTAGCACTAGAACAAGGAATTATATACTAAGAAGGATCTGAATCTCGGGAGATTTAACATAGATTGTATGCAAGGATGTTGCATGGCGAGATTACCCATAGTGCAATTCATTGACGATGTGCGTGCCTTGATTAACGGTGGAAATTTTCATCGCTTCAACATTTTAAGCTAGTATTTATAAGTATATAAAACCATAATTACAGGAGTGAAGTGAAAACATTTGTTCTAAATACCAATCATTGATAAAGTATCGACTTTTTGTAGATGTATCACCCATATGATGGCATATCTCATCAATAATTAATATTAATTGATTTGCCCTTTTGACCTTCATGGGCTGTCAAAGCTCAAATTTAAATTTCAAACTCCTCTTCACTCATCATACTGAATATTGAAGCGGAGCCGTCATTTTTGTGATAATATAATATTTTTCAATGTTAAGTAGGAGTTTTATTGAAAACTGCTCCTGATTTGTATTTATTAAGGATTGTTTACATCATTTGTCAAAATGGCGGTGTTCTGGGCAGTGGCCTATTTAGAAATCAATAAACTTCATTTTTTACATGAAATAGACATACCAAAGTGTATAAATGTGTAGTTTAGAGTGTATTCAATGCATACCACAAAACTTGGTGCGATTAGTTGCTTTGTTTTATCATTTTTGATATGTTTTTAGATGTATGAAACTCTACTTTTTTAAATTTTACGTGTATGAGGGGTGATACAGAAAAAATCAACGCGAGTAGCATAAAATCTCACCACGCGAGATAAATACTAGTAAATACGAGTTTCATATCCTTACTATATAAATCCTCGACTAGAACAACCAAGGTCCAAGCAATGCAAAGAGCATGTACAGGTATATGTATCATTTGTTCCAATGGTAGTGTGGTAGCTAAAGTTAAAAATGGAGGCGAACTTTTGTTGAAACGACATGTAAATGCATCGTAACGTAAGCATACCATATTTTTCCCAGTTTTGGAAAATTGTTCATGTGACGAGTAGACTGAGAGAGTATATTTAATGTGCATATACGAGTGCTACCGCATTTACTGAAGGCCTCTTATTTATTGATGAATGTAAGAACATCTTACATTTATTTCCTGACCATTGGCTGCTTTGTAAACGTTTTAAAATGTTTCCAATACAGTACATTCTTTCTGGTGTGTGGCAAATCTCCCGCCAAATAATGCAACAATGCTAATTATCACCAAAACGTTTTAAAGAAATGGAACGCTATGGACTCATGAATTACACTTATTAAGCGTCTCTGTAACCCTGACCCTTTATACAAATCGATGACGGATTTTAATCTCGGAATTTTGCTACTAAAAAAAGGGGGATGGTATACGTAGCATATAGGCCTATATAACATTGTTCTGATATTATTTAAATTCTTAATATTTTCGTTTCATACATAGTTGAAGGGATTCTTAAGTCACATCGTAGATCTACTATTAAAAATTTCCTTATTATATAATACGAAATGACAAGGGAAGTAATTCGTGACTTCCGGTGATTCAGGAATGATCGAGAATCAACGTGAATAAGCAGGAACAATCCGAAGCCATCCAAACATTTTAAGCAAGGGAAATCTTGATTTATCATCAAAATGAAGGGCAAAACAGGACCATCGAGATCGTTGTATAAAGACAAAGAAAAACCAACACAAATTCGATACAGCAATATTACTGCAGCGAAGGGTTTGTTGTTTACATTGGTTACACTGTCTCCGCATAACTGCTATTTGTAAATAAAAGCTGGACCTTTTGGCTATCGTCCCCCATATAAAAGCGTATATAGCATAATATGCGAGCGTCAGCGAACTCTTTATGGTATAAAATGTGTACTTAGGATTTTTTGACAAACATGGCAGCACATACTGACGAATAATAAAAAATTCTGCTCTTTATAAACACGTTCCGTGTAACACACTCAACTAATGAAGATCTTCTTAACATAAAGCGCAAAGGTGATGCTAAGTCTCGTACGTCAGATACCACCGAAACCCATAACCCGTGTGTAATAAAAGTCATTTTGTTGGCTTGTTTTACTTATATTGATATTTTTTTATATTTTAATTTATTAAATCTCTTCTGACATACTGCAGAGATGCAGCTAACCGTCGGACCTAGGGGGCAGAATTTTAGAGGGTCCGGCAAATGACGTCTTTGTGTCAGACCTAATGACCGGCAAACATTTTTACTGTTAAGGGCTGTCAAAAATCAAATTTCTGTCGGTCCTGGTTACCTCTTAGACCCCTAAGCGAAGGATCTTTGATTATCGTTAATAAAGTCAAAAGTCGTAAACAAATCGGTAAACATTTCTGTTCCTTTCTGTTTATGCTAAATTTCAGGAACCAGTTCCCATTCCGGATTTTATTTCGTATCCTATCGGTAATCGTTGTAAATTGTAATTTGATCATTTCCGTTATGGCTACATGGCCAATTAAGTTTACGGAGGAAAAAAGCACCCACTACCTATCAATTTATCTACAGAGAATAAAAAAGCCAAAAGGTTGGCATATGAAAAGGAGAGGCGACCAGGGCGGTCCTTTAATCGAAAATGGAAGGACAAAATGAACAAACAAATGACGACTTGATATCAAAATACTCATTAGAGGAATAATAAAATCTTACTAATTAATATGAAGTATTGATTATTTGATGTTGCAGGGCTATGTAAATTGAATGTGGTCTCAGACACTAACCCCCCTTTGGCAATATCCTTAATCTGATTCTGATCGTAGTAAGTAGTTGTTAGCTGTGTCAAGGCTTTAAGATTGTCCCTTTAATCATACTATATTGAAAGTGAAATATTGAAAAATTTCTAAAAAAAAAGTAGGTCTGGCAAAAAGTTGATAGGCCTGGCAAAACTCTCACGCTTGCAGGACCCAATGTCTGACAGGAATTTTTTTTTATCTGCAACTCTGATACTGACGAGAATTTTTGTTTCTATGCGGAAATTAATTTTGGAGATTTCGTAAGGAACGATAGCTCGATTGAATGAGACTAGATTCGACCCTAAAAAAAAGCCGTCCTCAAAAAATCTTGACACTTTTTGATGCACTGGATGAGCGTGAAATTGCCAGATAATGTTCAGATGCGTGAGCATTCATGGCCGTGCCGGTTTCATATTATTATACATTCATTATAGATTAGCACGTGTACATTTCTTAGATTATTTTTTCTGAAAGGAAAACTCCAGTCAGTTGAACAAATGTTATAATTCAATACATTCAACATTGTAACTTTTTATTCGTAAATAACTAATTATTAAACAAAAAACACCTTTTACCATCCATTTATCTTTCACTATATAAAGATGGATAGGAATGTAACACAATAACATATATTTCTTATTTATGCACTTCCTGAAACTAACTGCGTATCCGTACCTCTTTAGGCAGTTTATGTCTTTTTGTGATCGAAGAGTTACATATTTGGCCCATTTAAATATGTTCAGAATTGTGACCTTGAGTCGAATGTTTGGTTAACAATTGCACTGCGTAATAAGTGGGTTGAGGCGTATCACAGATATAAATCATTTCGTCAGGTATTTTTCTACAAGCTTCACCTTTGAATTTTAATATTTACATCCTAAAAAGGGGTAGCTGTTTATTATTTTTAACTTTGCCTTTTGTAGCACCATCTTTACGAGATGTGTATACAAATACAGAATTTACTCTAGAAAACTTCAAAATCCGACACGTTATTTCCAGATTTAAACATACGCAAAGTTAATCTTTGTCTGAAGTTGATTCTATATTTCTATGTGGTATAGCCTATAGGGCTACCTTTCAACTTCAGAATGATGTATTTTGCTTTTTGTTCACTTGAATTGCCTTAAGATGTGATTGATATAGATGAACATTTACTCACATGGTGTTAAACAACAAAGACTCGCACCATATCCCTTCTAGTTCAAATTGATATAATTTTGCTTTCTGAAATATAATTGCATATTTAATATTTTACAGCTGTAGCAGATGCTATCAGAACAAGTCTTGGTCCTAGAGGAATGGACAAAATGGTGAGTGTATTTTATAATATGTAGATCTATGAGATGTAATGCTAATGATTCAGAGGTGCTTATCAATGTAAACTTACAATGTTTCAATTTCTATGATAAGGCACTCTTGTACAGATTTTATGTTTATTGTTAATTTTGACTGATGAAGAAGGTTACAGTGATGTCTTTAAATTTGTAAACCTAGTATTAACTAATAAAATGTAAGGAAATTCTAACAGTTAAACGTTTTAAATTATGAACATGTACTGTTCCAAATGAAGAAAACTAGGATTAGGACATGGTTGTTTTTTTCTCATCTAGTAGTTACAATTCTCCGTCAGTTTAAGGGTGTAGACCTGGGTTACCCTAAAATTTTCCCATCATTCAATTTTTTTATACCACCCACAACGAAGTTGTAGGGGGTATACTGGTTTCACCATGTTCGTCCGTCTGTAGACAAATCCTATGTTGTACGATAACTTGAGTTGTGTTACTTAGAATGTTTTGAAATTTTATCACCAGAGGAGGATCCCTTTCTTTTTTGATGATTTTCACTTTTGCCGTTCCAGAGTTATTGGACTTGATATGACCAGTGCCTGAAATGAGCGCCAGCTTTGGCTGGTTCGAAAAAAAATTTTTGGGCCAGTAAAAAATTAGAGTCACTAGTCCAAATGGCATAATGGTGACATTTTTTTTATGAAAAAAAGACATCAGATATCAATATATAAACAGTTTTCAGATTAATTGTTTTTTATCAATAACATTAAAATTCATTCTTTCACTAGTCTCACGAGGGTTGGGGGGCTCTTCAAGGTACAGGTGTGCAGCTGAAATTGCGAAAACACCCCAATGCATATATTGCTATCAAATGAAACCTGAATTTACTTGCTATAACCTTTTTGACAACCTTGACGCCATTGGCTAGGGTGGTCATAAGAAACGATGCTAGTCCATCGGATGGTGACAATAAAAGGCTGGTTTGTATAAGGGGAGATCAATGCCATGATCACATTAAAGACATCCGGAAAAGAGTAGACTAATGCCACTACAAGGACCGCTCTTGCAATCCTCAGAGTGAAGAGTGACATCACTTGTTTCAATTCACTATGAAGAAGTGATTTTAAAGTAAAATAAATTCTCAGTTCGGGGTAATGTTAGGGACCGACCATTTAACTTGAAGGGGGTGGGGGGGGGTTGTGGTTCTTTATTTCGTTCAGAATTTTTTTTCGGACAACACGAGTGTTAGAATATTTATTTTTTTTGTCGCGTTAAGCGCAAATTTTTTTTCCAGAATTTAACATTACGTTATATGACAAAAAATCTGAATCAGATTATTTTTTTTTCCTCCACCAGAATCAGAATATTTTTTTGGAAAAAAAACATATAACCCCCCCCCCCCCCCACCCTAAATGGTCTGTCCCTTAGTTGGTTATTCATTCCAAATAAGTATCTCACTTTGTTGAAATAAACGGTGCTGTCATTTTCTATTATATAAACAACTGTTAACTTTTCCTGTTATTTTTTAATTTGTAAACAAAAGTTCAGGTTCCAAAAAAGAAAACCACTCCCAATTGTCATTGAAATGTAGCCGTGTACATGTAGATACGATAACGTAACCCTCAGTCCGCTTTTGCTCCTAACTGGAGCACAAGCGGAATGAGGGTTACGTTATCGTATCTAGTGTACATGAACTGTGAAAAGTTTAAAAGAAGTGACAGGCCAGATCGTTTCCGTAGTTTGACATCTGTCAACGATTTTCTCTCCGTTGTTGGGGAAAAGTTTTTCAATGATTACCTAAGGATTGACACAAAAAGGTTTCCTATTTCTGTAAAATGAAATTCGTACATGTACATTTTACAGCAGATTGAATGAATAAATTTCCGAACCGTGGAAGATACCAGATCGCAAACATTATAAGTTGACAGAATTCTCTTTATTGTTCACAACTTTCCACTTCGTCCGTGATTTTTTAACAATTTTAATAATTAAATCATAAAGAAACAAAAAAAACACGTTTCTTTTCCAATATTTAGTGAATACTTGTGTATTACATGAAAACGTGTAGGGAACGTGTATTGATTGGCTCGATAAAAATACATAATTGGGGAGAACAGTAAATTACATTAGCTGTGTATTCATTGGCTACAAAAATGTATTTGGACCAATCGCTGTGCTCGTAACAAACAGTTTTCGACTAGAACAGAAGAGTTATCTACCGTTGAAGTTACAGTAAAATATGTCCGGTTTCGGTAAAACAACAATTTTTAACGGTCTTTTAGGCAATCGCCCAAACGTTTTTTGTTGGGCCAGTGACTACCTAATTTGGAGCAGCTTTTGGTCACCCGAATAAGATATTAGTCGCATTTGGCGACTGGGCGACCGTCCATTTCAGGCACTGATGACGGAAAATAGGATTTTTACCCTATGTCATATGATAACTTGAGTAGTGTTTCTCAGAATGTTTTGAAATTTTATCACCAGCTTACCGGTGAAGAGAGGAGGATCCCTTTTATTTTTGACGATTTTCACTTTTGCCGTTCCAGAGTTATTGGACTTGATATGACGGAAAATATGATTTTTACCCTATGTCGTATGATAACTTGAGTAGTGTTTCTCAAATGTTTTGAAATTTTATCACCAGCTTACTGGTGAAGAGAGGAGGATCCCTTTCATTTTTGACGATTTTCCCATTTGTCGTTCCAGAGTTATTGGACTTGATATGACGGAAAATATGATTTTTACCCATGTCGTATGATAACTTGAGCAGGCCTCTACATTAACATATTTTTCAACTTGTCCCTTTGGACAACTAACTAAAAAAAGTACTTGTCCGACTCAATCTTTTAGTTGTCCGAAAAAATTAATAAAAATTACAAAAACTAGAGAATAATTATCCAGGGCTCCCACTACTTTCAAATTAGAGGGAGAAGTGACTTCTCTTTCAGAGAGCTCACAGGGGGAAGTGGGAGACAACAGAGAGGAGTGGGGAGACTTCTGGGAGAAGTCAATTGCGAATAATCGAAACATTGTTTCGCGACCCCTCTGACGTTACCCTGCCCAAATTTAGTAAATAGTTAAAGCTGCCTGAACTAACTTGTTCTGGGTTTTTTTTTTATTCATAACTACCTTAAGGACATATATTCAATGTCACATTTTTATTTCTGTCTACCTTGAATGGAGTCTTGCATACCAGTGATTTTTATATGTCCCCCCCCCCTTTTTTTCCTTTTGAATTATTACTGTGTTGTGATCCAATACCACACAAATTGTAATAGCTCATATTTGTGTTATATAAATCCTTGTTTCTGGTAAAAAAAATATACATAGATACTATATATACCAGTATCTAGGTATATTTTCTTTACCAGAAACAAGTGCCTGTGATATAAATAAAGCAAAGTATTTTATTTAAATTCACAGAGAAATAAAAATTTTAGTGGATCTTTTCAACCTGATCAGGAAAAAGCTTGTAATATTTGTCCATTTCAAAGGTTTCAATATTTCCCAAAAGCCTAAATCAAGTCCTCTATCGTGTTTTGCACAAAAGATAAGTTTAAATTTGGCGCCAAATTGATATCCGATAATTTTTACGTGTCCGTTCCGGAGTCATTCTTGTTCTTATATTTCAAATATTAATATTTCTGTTCATTAAAGTGTTTCTGAGATTGCGATTTTAATTTTGTCAATGTCCTTAAACTTCATCAATACAAGGAGGAACGATAAATACAATAAAATAGTTTTAATCAAAATAAATTATGGACAAATTGGAGATCAAACAGGGCTCTTTCATACAACAAAACCAATATTTTATACCAGTGGAAATAGATGTGTCCGTCGTACCGGCACGTCTGGGAATCTCTGATTTTTTCACTTGTCCCGTCGGACAACCGTAATACAAGATCTACTTGTCCGACGTCAGTTTTCACTGGTATCGGACAAACGTTAATGTTGAGGCCTGTTGAGTAGTGTTTCTCAGAATGGGTCCCTTTCATTTTTGGTCGGAACAATCAGTAATGTTTTGGTTATGGAAATAGGTTGGACAGATGTGGGGAGCGGGGGGAATATCTTAGTGATCTGTGCTCACAGTAATACTAGTTTAAATTTGCATCATGGAAGAGTTATGTCTAAATACATTATCTGCCAAAGTTTCAAAAGATTTCACCGTGCCGTTTTCTCCATAGCACATCCTAAATATAGCAATTTTGGGGGTATTCTTGATGCCAGATGGTAATACTAGTTTCGGAAGATTCTAATAGATATGCACATTTATTTCAGATTGAAAGGGAATATTTTGGCTTTAATACACTTGTGAGTGTTGTTGTTGAATAAATATGAAATATCTAGCATATCTGAATATCCTGTTTGGAGATAATCACATGCAAAACAGTGGAAGCTGCAAAAAAGGGGGGATGCCCTGAGGACCACCTTGGTATTAAAAATCGGATTAAAAAAATTCCTGTCAATTAATTTCCACCAAAAAATGTCACACTGAAGAATAGACATATAAACATCATTGCACCAAATTTTACAAACTTTTACCCTCAGATTTTTAAAATATTTAAATTTATGTTTTTCATGGATGGCACCCAGAAAAAAATGAAATTGTCGAGGAAAGTTATCACACACCCATCCTTTGCTAGTTTCTTTGTTTGTGAGATAAAAAATAACTACAGTTGACTCGTTATCTCGAATTCGATGGGACCATGGAAAAAATTCGAGTCAACTGTAGTTCGACTCAAGAGGAGCTATGAAAATACCGGAAGTGTAGTTTGTTTAACGACGAAAGGGAGACAACTCGAGCAAAATTTTGAAGAGCTAAAACCAGCATCGCATGTCTCGATTCTCGGAACGATTTAAAACTTATTCGATGTTTTTTTTCTGTTAAATTCTTTGAATCTTGTGGAATGACTGATAACTGCTAGATATCTTTTTTTGTGTGCGTATGATTATGTTTATCTGTTGTGTTGCATTGATTCAATAAAGTGTAAAAGAAAACTTTTCTCGACCGAAAATAACGCCAATTCTGAGAAATAGCGTGATTTCCCCTTTTATTAACAGTTAATTAAGAGTAACATTTTTTTCAAATCTCTCAAAATTGAGAAATTATACATCTTTAATGAAAATTAATTTCCGACAAATACCGGTAAATCAATAGATAAAACGCTTCCGTTGTGTACTTTTCACAATCATTGATGTATGCCGACCCAAGCGCACTTATTATAAATCGATAATTTGTTATTGTACACATTTAACCTGTGTCATAATAGATTATACCAAGCCAATTCAAATATTATCACTAATTAACTTGACAGATTGTTAAAATAAACATGTGAAATAGCATAAGGTAAAAATGTCAAAGTCAATGACCGGATGTTTCACCTGTGATCCGATTTTAATCCCAAGATAATACACATGTTTTGACAGATAAATTTGACTTAACGAATCTAAATAATATGATTTTCTACATCTCGGGACCAAAACTTGTATTCGAGACAACCGAAATTTCGACTCGTCCGAATTCGACTCAACAGGAGTCAAATTATATATATTTATACACAACGAAGTTTGGGACTTCGATAAAAATTCGAGTCAACCGAGTTCGAGACAACGAGAGTCAACTGTAGTTGCCAATAACAAAAAGCTTTTGAATTCTTATAATTGACAAAGTGGATGTCCAAATTACCAAATGACTGCATTTGTCTTTTTTATTTTCAAGTCGGCTGGGGAGGGGGAGGGGTGGTTTGAGGGTGACTCTACTTGATTAATTCATTACAAAAAAAACCACAAAAAACACAGACAGCCACCCAGTTGTATTGTTAAATTCCTTCAAATTCTGTGCTCCAGTTGTATTCGTTCGATTCTGGTTATTCTTTAGTTGGCTCACCACACTTGCAAAAAATAGGGAGACTTGACTTCTCCCTCAGAGAACATGAGGGAGAAGTGAAGGCATGACAGGGAGACATGTTTTCGCAAAAATGTGGGTTTTTTTTCACTTTTTTTGCATTTGAAGTGTGTCTTTGCTAATATCTTGTTTATATCTTTCATATTTAACATTAAATTCATGCTTTGTATTTGTTTTATTATTATTATTGATCTTATATTTATTGATTTTAGATTTATTCATTTTTGCCTTGAAATCTGTCAATGACATCTAAATGTTCGTTTCCTTCCCCCGATTTCCTACGTCACCATGATCGCTGTGTTTAAAACTGACATGTTGATTGTTTAGCTTTTAAAAAGCTACAAATAACTCAAGTTTTGTGAAAATAATTGGAATATAACACAATTCAACGGCCAATTTGGTAAAGGAAGCGTCTGTTTGTATATTTTAAGATTTGGGATTTAATATTCACCTGGTATTTCGTCAGTACAAATTTGCCGTGATACTTTTGTATCAACAAATTAAACCTTCTTTATTGCTTGAATAAAACCTTTTCCTCTTCTTATGTATCTTCCCATTGATTACAATTGTTTTGACAATCAGCTTTACCATAAAACGAAGATTATTTGCAAGAAAAGAGTGACTTGCAAACAGAAACAAGGCGACTTTAATTTCGCTTTGTAGTCGAGGGAGAGCGACTTCAGCTGATATAGGGCGAGAATTTCGCCCAATTCGCCTGGTTTGGTGAGCCCTGCAAGGAGCACAGCTATGGAAAGGTAAAAGGAAAAGGAGTCATTTTTTTAACTGACCATAATCTTTGTCACCAAGAAGCTTGGAATTGAGGGGGAATTTTCAAACGCACAGATGATCATATATTTGAGAAGACACTGAAAATAGAGTTATCTCCCATACCCCAGACCTACCCCCTTAAGTACTGGTATATCTTTATTTCTTTAAGCTAATAAAATGGGACAAGTAGTGCTGTATATAGGGTTTGTTGACAATTATAATATTCAGTATTACAGGTATATACAGCTATAGAAACATAGCAAAGACGATAAAAAGTTGTAAAGAGTTTTGTATGGTAGTTATAATCATTGACAAACATGTCTTTATTTTTAGATACAAACTGCAAATGGAGATGTTACTATTACTAATGATGGAGCAACTATACTTAAACAAATGCAAGTTCTCCACCCAGCTGCTAAAATGGTAGGTTTAAATTGTAACAAAGCATTTCATAAAGTAATATTTGAATAATTACTAATTGATTTTCTGTAAGATGAGTCTGAATATACCAAAGGGGTAATCAGAATCTGTAAACCGAAGAATGACAGACAACATAATGGCCAAAAGAAAAATGACAAATAACAATCCGAAAAACATTACACATAAAACTTAAGATCGAGTAATGCAACCCCCACAAAAAAAGGGGGGTGAACTCAGGTGCTCCGGAAGGGTAAGCAGTTCCTGCTGCACTAATGGCACCCATCGTGTTACTCTAGTTACAAACCCGGTGATAAGTCATGAATGAGCAAAGGACCGGAAAGTGTTTAGGACAAGTGGAACATATCCGTGGTCATTTGTGACACAGATGTTCTGTAATGGTTAAATAATTTTCAGAAAATATTTAAATGTTAACATGTATATGTTTCAAAAATATTCTTCTGGAAAGTGGGTCTTTTCAGAAAAGGATTAATTGTCCAGTAGAAAAATTGTTGTTGTATTAAATTATTTTTTGTGTCATATATTTCAGGATAAAGTTTACAATGTTTGTGATTTGTGTAGGTATTTAAAACATTTTTTATCTTTTTCAGTTGGTAGAACTCTCCAAAGCCCAGGATGTAGAGGCTGGTGATGGAACTACATCTGTGTGTGTGATTGCTGGTAGTCTGTTAGATGCTTGTTATAAACTTCTTTCTAAAGGTTTGAATATTATTCAGTAATAATATCGTAAAATAATTGTCAACGATTATCCATCAATGGTCGATGTTGGTATAACTATCATTGATCTTGAAAATGTGATCGATTCCCATCACTATAATTCAGTGATTCTACCGACACTCCATTACCAGATGTCATTTTATTTGATTTTTACATTAAAAAACAATCAATCAGTCAATCGTGTGATTTGTAGCAAATATGTATATTGCATGCACATGATATATACAATGTAGACATGTGCAATTTTTTTTTTAATGTCTTTCGATTAAAATGGGAAGAAAAAACAGTAGTATTGATAAAAGTTTGTGGAGGCCCTATACAAAATTTACTTCTAATAACCCTGAAGTAACCATTAAAAATGAAATTGTTGAATGATTTCTTTTTTCATTTATTTAGCATAGAAAAGTAGGGATAACAATCCAATTGGAGCATCATCCAAGTGTGTCGTGGGAAAAGTTTGACATTTTAAACATTTCAACCACAGAATAACAGGATATTGTTGTATTTTACTTGTAGGTATTCACCCAACCAGTATATCAGAGGCATTTCAGAAAGCTTCAGAAAAGGCTATAGAGATATTACAAGGCATAGCAACTCCAGTAAAATTGTCAGATAGAGAATCGTTATTGAAAAGTGCATCAACATCATTAAATTCTAAGGCAAGTGTTGACATTTTGGAGAAGAAGAACAATTTGTATATGTTATCCTATGGTCCTTTTAATCAGATATTATTTGAAGATGTGAAAATGTTCTTTTTAGACTCCAGCAAATTATTTTACTAACAGTAACATATTCAAACCTTATTTATACACTGACATTATATCAGTAGAATTTGAATTTTTTTCAATATTAATATTTATGAAATATGGCTTAGGGCTTTTCCAGGAAAAAATATCCGGTAGGGTCAGAACGCCTTTGATTTTTTTTTTATTTATTTAGGTGGGGGGCGTAAAACGTATTTCTTTTCAGGTTTTTTTTGGGTCAAATTTCTATTTAATTAATCGCGGTTGTCAGTATTTTTACCATTTCGGTATATTAAAATAGACCTACCTGCCGGCAAGTCGTGTCACTGTTGTTCGTTAAACGGTGTATAATATTCGGTTGTTTGTTCCGCAATTTTGCTTCTTTTGCATGATTTTTAAGCCAAATTGTCTCCCTTTATCTTCCGAAATATTCCGAATGATATGTTATGTAAAAGATGGAGAAATACGAATGATGAACTGGTACCTGGTTCTTTTAGTTTCGTTCCTGGGTTCTGA
This sequence comes from Bathymodiolus brooksi, assembly GCA_963680875.1. NCBI lineage: Eukaryota > Metazoa > Mollusca > Bivalvia > Mytilida > Modiolidae > Bathymodiolus > Bathymodiolus brooksi. The sequence continues at coordinate 81,670,637 of OY804576.1, read as the reverse complement.
GATGAAAACGAAACGTGGTCAAATGCCGAAATGGACTGGGATAATGAAAAAAATTGTCACTGGTTAACAGCCGTGGGCTTGGGGGAATATGTTCAGGTGTTTAGAGGTATGTTTGTCAAACTAGGTATCACAGGAAAGGAATCTTCTGCTTTCAACGGTTTCACTTTTCCTTTTGGTGAGGGAAAGAGGGAGGGGGGGGTCATTTTAAGTATTTATATTTACATGTATGTGGTGGTACCCCAAAAATAATTAAAATTCTGGTGGTAGTACCCCAAATTATTGACAGAGTTCTGACCCCCACCCCCTCCCCCCAGGCATTTTTTCCTGGAAAGGCCTTTGTAGAGATGTAAAAAGTTTGCAGATGTTCTTGTTAGTGCACTAACTAAATAGTTCCTTTACATGTTCAAGCAAAATTTATACACAAACTGTGCATTCTTCTAAATTTATTAAGAGATTATCCTTTTCTCAGTATCTTAATTAATCTAAATTAATTAATGGTTTTCTTCGAGTACTCCAGTTTCCTCTACCAATAAAACTGACTGCTGCGATATAGCTGAAATATTGTTGAAAGTGACATTAAACACCATAAACCAAACCAGTATCTTAATATGTTGTCACTAAAATATATTTTTAAAATTTGTATATTTATATTTATTTAATAATTAACATTATGTATTTGTAGGTAGTTTCACAGTACTCCAGTTTGCTGTCACCTATTGCCGTAGATGCTGTTATGAAGGTTATTGACCCTGCATCAGATACCAATGTAGATCTTAGAGATATCAGAATGGTCAAGAAACTGGGGTAAAGCAATAATCAATCATTTGCATATTAGCAAAAGAATTTTGACATTTTTACAGTTGAACCATGTTCTTGAAAGGTCATCAGTCTTGGATAATATAAGTGGAAGCTATGATCCCAGAAAAGTTCAGCTAAATTTAACATAGATTACTAAATTACTATTTTAGTTTAAAGTTAAATGGTTGTTGGGCTTATCTAGGACTTTGCAATCAGAACCTATCACCACTCAAGTTTGTCCGGTTGTTGTTTTCTTTTGGTAGTCAAGTTTCCCCCTACAACAGCAATGGTTAATCTGAAATATTGTTGGAAATGGCATTAAACACCAATTCCATATAATTCCTTCAGCTGTAATAAAACAGGATACGACTGTATAAGTGATAATTTATCATGTAGCATGTTATAGTGTGAAATTGGATTATGGAGTGCTATGATATTATATACAATAACTTTACGACGAGAAAGTCAAAAGGTAGTCCAGGGATTACGCGTCGTGTTTTAGTGTTTTGTAAGAAATTAAGATACTACTCGTATAATGTTATAGTTAACTATTTACAGGGGAATCAGTCAAGGAAATTGGTGACGGACCGCATCCGATAAATTTCCTGGCGGTCCGGTAGTTTTCGTTAACTCACCGGACTGACTGTCCGGTAAATTGTTTTGTCAGCCGCTGCCTTTAAGAATAGATAAATCGAGGTTCTCGGTAAATTCAACTTAAAAATATTTCAAATTCTCTTTTATTTGTTATTTTTAGATCAAGAAAAATCTAAAATAAGCACGAGTTTTGGCAAGGACACTAACTATTTACGACAGTTATTGTCGTAATATTTTGATGTCGTAAAATATTTTGTGTGACTACAGTGATCGTGGTATTTCGAAAAAATATTATTCTCTAGAGTTTTATTCATTAACAATCGTCGTTAATTCGGAACATATTATCACTTCAAAACACGGTGGTCATGGCTTTCTTGCAGTATAAGACAGAAGCCATACCAGGAAAGCCATTAAAGAGAAAAGTAACCCAAGAGGAGACGAGAGAATGGAAGAAACAGTATGAAAAAGACCGAGAACGTAAATTTATTGATTCTTGGAAGCAGGACCGACCCTGGCTTCATCACAACGTTGAACAAAATGTTATGGTCTGCAACTGGTGCATCGAAGCCAATGGACCAAAAGAGCTATATATATATTCTTTTGTAATTCTAAATTCTGGTTTCTAATTATACTTTTTCTGGTAGTATAGAGCTATTATTTTATTCTATTTTTTTTCTACATATAAGGATTCATTTGTTTAGATAGAATGAATATTTCATTTAGTAATTTTTAATGTCGCAAATAGTTTTGTAATTTTAGAGTAGAAATATACTTTAATGAATATGATCATGCTGTACGCAATAATATATTTATGGACATAGTGTCAAATTGTCATCCCACTTGGACACATTATACTGATTCAGAGCCAACCAGTCTTTGCCTTTTCTCCTTAATGCTGCGTACTTAACAGAGAAGCAAAAATACCAATTTGGTAGTCTTTGGTCTGACCCGACCGGAGCACGAACCCATGAGCACTCGCACGCTAACCTTTACGCCGCTGTCTAATTGTAGATATTGCTGTTTGTGATTGTAAGTTTAATGCAATCAATATGTGACACCTAAATAAAATAAATTTATTATTTAAAAAAAAATCATTATTTTATTGTTGGTCCTGTAAAATCTAGTTTGGTCCTGTAATTCCTCACAGTTCACAGGACCAAATGTCCTGTGGATTCAAATTCCTAATTTCCTTGACTGGGGAACAGTAGAAGATACCCAGTTAATTAATGGTCTACTGTTCTAACAAAATGTTCGTTTGGTTTTTTTTACAGAGGAGCAGTAGAAGATACCCAGTTGATTAATGATCTACTGTTCTAACAAAATGTTAGATTTTTTTTTACAGAGGAACAGTAGAAGATGCACAGTCAATTAATGGTCTACTATTCTAACAAAATGTTTTATTTTTTTTTTTACAGAGGAACAGTAGAAGATACAGAGTTAATTGATGGTTTAGTTTTCCCACAAAAGACTACAGGTGCTGGTGGTGTAAACAAAGTAGAAAAGGCTAAAGTTGGTCTCATCCAGTTCTGTATATCACCACCTAAAACTGATGTAAGTGTAAAGAAAAAAAGAAATCTCTCTTCTTTTTAGAAGAACTTTGGACTTTTTGTCTGACACATTCATTGTCTCTTTTTTTTTTTCTTTTTTTTTTTTGAAGTTCATCACTCTTCATCTATTTGTCATATAAGACAATTACGCTTTCCCGTGTAAATGTTTCTATTCTTTTGCTCTCATCTACCTATTAATTGATAGGTAACAGCATTCCCATTCACGTACTGCAGTACGTGTTTCACGTAGAATAAAAATCATGCACATATAATTGAAAGAACCCTACGTGCGTGCACGTAAAGAACCCGTTGCGAGCACTGTATAAAAATTACCTTTTGTTTACAATTCACTTCAAAGTACGTATAATAGAGTTGTTCTGATTAGTTCATTTCGGCAATATTATCCAATCAGAGCGTTCCTTGCATATTTTAAGTGAGATGATATGATTTATAGATCGCCCAATTCTATTGGCTCCTTATTTTTTAATTGTCCAATCAAAAGAACTGTTACTGTTAAAACCCGTAATATTTACAAAAAACAGCATGGTGCACGACCTTGCGTGGAGAAAATGCAGTTCATTTTCTTTGTACCCCCAAATGAAGAGTTAGAGGGTACATTGCACCCCCAAAAATGAAGGTAAAGGGTAGATGTACCACCAGATGAAAAAACCTGTGGGCATGCTGAGTCAAGTGACTTAAATGGGTAAAGTTTGTGACAAAGTAGGTCTCAAAAAACAATTCTGAAAGTGATATGAAAATGGCCGGCAAAATCGAGTGACTGCACGAGGTGTTCCGAATGATCAAGAGCAATGGAGAGGGGATTTGGTTTTCTGAGAACCAGTAACAAGCGCTTTCTAGTTCCTTGGGATTTTTCCTTTAGGCAAAGTAAAGAACACGAGGTAGTCTAAAAATGGCAGACGTTTGATAAACTGTTATCCTTCATGGAACTGAACAGGGAAGCCAATGATGAACATTTAAAAACCTTAGAAAAAGCAGTAAAAAATAAGTTTAGATGGCATTGGTTAGAGACGACCGTTGAGATAACTTTGAATTGAAAGGGGAAAGGAAAGCCACCCCCCTTATCGAATGGATACGGAAGATAGACGTGCCTGGCAAGGCAAAGTGTATTGTATGTGACAAAATCATTAGCTATGGTGCTCAGGGACGAATAGTACTTCTAAATACATGTTGTTTTCTTTACAAAAGTCTTATAATGTATTATACTTTTGATCCCATATGTATAATGAGAGGCACTTTTATGAAATATATGGTCAAAGTATTTATATTTACAGTACAAGCTGAACAATCATGAACTTATTTTGTTGAAGTTATATTTTTTGTTATATTGTTCAAGTATTGAAATTCAATGGTTTATTTGTTTTAATTTTGTTAAATGTAAAATAAATTGCAGTTGTAAATAAATTTCTTGCAGTTTAATTTCCCTAAAAAATGACACCATGGAGATTAATCCTACAGTGCTTTAAAATGCTAAAATCCAGGAGCTTCCGGGGGCCTGGACCCCAGCACCCCCAGCCAAAATATTCCTCTGGTCCTTTCAGCTTCCAATCACATCCCTGACTATTAGACATAAATGTTGTTGTTTTTTTCAGATGGATAACAGTGTTATCTTATCAGATTACACACAGATGGATCGAGTTCTAAGAGAAGAGAGACAGTATATATTAGATATTGTTAAAAAGATTAAGAAGTCTGGATGTAATGTTCTTCTTATTCAGAAGTCTATTTTAAGGTATTTATATTTGGATTATCTTACTTAATGACTACATCTTAATTTATTGGTTGTTATAGTAGCACAAATGTTTATGATCGGGCGGCCATCATGGTCGTGATCGTATGGTAGTTGGATTTACAGTCTTGCATACTTGTTACACAAAATATAATTGAATTATCCTACTATTTTTGTTTTTACTGTATATTCAAAATAAAAGTTTTTTCCCATTTTAATTGCATGCGAATCAATATTTTTTTAGAAATCTATTATAGCACCACACATTTATTTTATCATTTTGTCGACATTGTGAATGTGTATTTTGAGACTACTTAAATATATTGTATATGATATTAATTTATAGAGATGCTGTCAGTGATTTAGCTCTTCATTTCCTTGCAAAGATGAAGATTTTAGTAGTAAAAGATATTGAAAGAGAAGAAATAGAATTTGTTTGTAAGGTTAGTCACAGTAATAAAATAGTAATAGAGTTGACAAGTATCATATATTTGAACTATTTTAACATGCAGTTTACTAAGGCTTTATTCATATCGAGCATCTAAAAAATGTTTTGTGTTAAAAGATTATCATTGTAATTTTAATAAAGGATGTTCAGACATGCTTTTCTTTGTGTTTGCTTGACAAAATGTTTTGCAGTTCTCTCATGAGAATCTAGAAAATTATGCATTCGTGAAGCTAACCCCTTTTATTGCAGCTTTTTGCTTGTCTAAAAACATTTTATAGTATTCTTCGTTATGTATCACCTGTGTCTATCTTGAATGTATCCTAAATTCCATTTTATCAGTTGTTTGATATTTTCAGTCTGTAGCCTGTAAACCTATTGCCAGCATAGACCATTTTCTACCAGAGAATTTAGGTAGTGCTGAATTAGTAGAAGAAGTTCAGACAGGGTCAAGTAAAATTGTAAAGGTAAGTAATTACAAATTAATCAAGATCAATCATATCATAAAGTAATACTACAATAAAAACTTACTGAAAATTATTTAAAAAAAATTGTACTAGGGTGTTGACCACAATGCACATGTACATGTTTCAATATGATGCTTATTTTTAGTGTGCAATTCATTTCACGATTTCTTTGAGAGAAAAACACAAACTGGGTAATAATATTTAAAATATAAGAAAAATACAAATATTCAACTGATTTTAACACTTACAATTTATACAAGCTATGATTATTATTTTTTTAAATGCACTGAATTGAAATGTATACATGCATCAATGATATTGGGCCACATTTATAGTATGTTTCCCCTCGGCCGACCCACCCTTCAAAAACAAGATAGATAGGTAGGTAAAAAGTTTAGTTTTTTTCAGAATTGGTATATTGACCTTAATTTGAAGAAGGCAATGAATTAGAGTGTCTTAGTAACTCAACTTTAATACTGAACATAAGAACTCATGACACGATTTCTAATAAGATCAACGGTCTTGGTTCCACATTTTACAACAACATTTGAGCAAACTGAATTTTTTAATGTCTATCCGTGGTCTCTTTTCGTAAGAGGCCATAGTCTCTACCAGTAGCAGACGAAAAACATGTTTTCAAAACCATTTGCGCAATCGTATCAACAGAAGCTTCCGGTTATAGTAAAATGCAGAAACAGACCCGAAATTAAAACTTTTGAGTCGGCAGGCTTTTCAATGAGTCGGTCGGCCGAGGGGAAACATACATATTTTTAAATGTGGCCTTAATTAGTACATTTTTGTAGATTGATAGTCTGAACAGACTATTCTTTCACCAATGAGGTGTATGTTCAAACCCAGCTTAGTCTGAGATTTGTTCAACTTGTACTTATCTCAGGGTACATTGACTTCCTGCACCACTCATCGATGATATAGCTGAATTATTCTTGGAAATGGCTGAAAAATTCAATCAATCAATTTTGATCATTTGTCATTAAAAAAAACCAAGTTTATAACATTTTTAATTGTGTGATAACTTAATATGTTGTAATAGACAATTCTCATTGTTAATGTTATGTTTATTTCAGATTACTGGTATTGCTTGTCCAGGAAAGACAGTAACAGTATTAATGAGAGGATCAAATAAGTTGGTGTTGGAAGAAGCTGACAGATCGCTTCACGATGCCTTGTGTGTCATTCGATGCCTGGTTAAAAAGAGGTAAGATTTGGACTAGGTAATAATGCATCTTACAATGTCATCTATATTCTTAAGTTGTATTCATTTGTGAAAATATGTTGGAAGAGCTGCTTATAAGTAAATAAATAAACAAATACATGCAATATTGCTTTGAGAGATCCATTCTTCTAAAACAAAAGTAATGATAGTATATACACAACAATCATTCTGCCAGCAAAAATGTAATTTAAAAATTTTCTATTTCAGGTTTATAATAGCAGGAGGAGGCGCACCAGAAGTTGAGTTGTCCCTACAACTGATGGAATATGCTAATACTCTGAAAGGAACAGAACAATACTGTTTTAGGGCATTTGCAGAAGCTTTAGAAATTATCCCATTCACGCTAGCTGAAAATGCAGGTTTAAATCCAATAGCTACAGTGACAGAACTTAGAAATAGACATGCTCAGGGAGAAATCACAGCTGGCATTAATGTTAGAAAGGTAGGTTATTTCTAAACTTACATTTGTATGTTCAGGGAGAAATCACAACTGGCATTAATGTTAGAAAGGTATGTTATTTATAAACTTACATTTGTATGTTCAAGGAGAAATCACAGCTGGCATTAATGTTAGAAAGGTATGTTATTTATAAACTTACATTTGTATGCTCGGGGAGAAATCACAGCTGGCATTAATGTTAGAAAGGTATGTTATTTATAAACTAATACAATACTAATTTTTCAAAGGAGAAATGCTTTCAGATTGGCTGTAAGATTAAGATTCCTGTTTAAAAAGGTATTTCCATAGTTTTGTAATTAGAGAAGCACTCCATATATAAATTGTATACTGGTAAAGACGTTTTATTAAAAAAATATGTATATATATATATAAAAGTAATTCTAATTAAAATTTTATAACTGAAATACTGCTAAAGTTGGTGTCAAAAACACCCATCAATCAATCAATTTAAGTTTTATTCGGGTGGTGGATATTGAAGAAAAACAATAACTTGATTACAACATTGTTGATCCTTTTCTGGAATAGCCCTCATTGATCTTACATTGTGCATTAATGCTTGCCATTTATTATAAGGGATTAAATGTGAATGTCCTTGTTCAAATTAAAATCATAATATGGTGATTTTATTTTTAGGGTGCAATAACCAATATTCTGGAGGAGAATGTGTTACAACCGCTACTTGTATCAACTAGTGCCATTCATTTAGCCTCAGAAACAGTAAGGAGCATTATGAAAATTGATGATATTGTAAGTAAATGTTTTATGTTACAGAATTAGGTGCTTTAAAAGCATTTTTTATTTCACATTAAAAATGATCATTTGAATTAAAATTTACTGGACATTAATAGTTTCTATATATAGTAAAACAATATACCAGTAAAACCTGGTTAAACCGAACCCTGAATAAACCAAAATCCTGTATAAAGTGAACTTTTAAATGAAGTCCCAATGAAGGAAATATTTGTTGATTTTACCTGTATAAACCAAACACCTGTGTCTATTCCGAACACAAAAGTTGGTCCCAATGAGATTTGGTCTAATCAGGTTTCTGTGTACCAATAAATTTAAAATAAAAAGAATGTTTACCACTGTTAATTATTCCTGAACCTCCTAGATTAAAGAAATAAAAATTAATTGAATTAGACAATCATATGTGGTGGTCTTTTTTTGTGTTCAGTGAGTTAAAATGAGAGACAATTGTTATACCCCCCGCAACGAAGTTGTAGGGGGGTATACTGGTTTCACCATGTCCGTCCGTCTGTAGACAAATCCTATGTCGTACAATAACTTGAGTTGTGTTTCTTAGAATGTTTTGAAATTTTATCAGCAGCTTACCGGTGAAGAGAGGAGGATCCCTTTCATTTTTGACGATTTTCACTTTTGCCATTCCAGAGTTATTGGACTTGATATGACGGAAAATATGATTTTTACGCTATGTCGTATGATAACTTGAGTAGTGTTTCTCAGAATGTTTTGAAATTTTATCAGCAGCTTACCGGTGAAGAGAGGAGGGTCCCTTTCATTTTTGGTCAGAACAATCAGTAATGTTTTGGTTATGGAAATAGGTTGGACAGATGTGGGGAGCGGGTGGTATATCTTAGTGAGCTGTGCTCACAGTAATACTAGTTTGTTTTGTTGATATTGGTAGAATTGTTGACCATCACTTTCACAAAAGATGGTCACAAGGAGCTTCGGTTACAACAGGTATTTCGATAGTACATAAAAAATAATGCATGCCGTTATGGGACATTAAAAATTCATAAATATAGCAAGTTCGATTTTGAAAGTACATGTCTCATTTACTGTATAAGATTGATCAGATTATATCAGTTCATCAGGGATAAAAAAAATTGTTATTTAACTGATTCTGGAGAGAGATTGCAGAGTTGCTGGACAATGTCAGAACAGGTCAAAAATAGACAATTTGAAAGGGGTGTAGATGTTTTCAACTGTTTTTCATTGATTTTCTATTACCAGAATGATCCCCGATTCATAATTTCATAATAATCTTCTTTTTTTTCAGGTAATGTGTGGAAAATAAGAAGAAATTATCAAATAGATGGTGGTGTATAGATTCACATGGCACAACATGTTCATCTTTAAACATTTGTCATTATAATCTGTCATCCACTAAGTGTTCAAGACATATTTTTTTTTATATTCCTTCCCTGATGTGATCTATTAATAAATTGCCACATGAAATATTGATTAACTTTTTAATTTTTTATTTGTAAAATATGTAAAAAAAATTCACATTATGATCCTGGTACTCTTAAACCATTCATAAACCTTTCAAAATTTTTGTTTAATTTTTCAAATTCATGAATTAAATGAAAATGCAATTTTTGAAATTGTTTTTGTGTTTTCAAATTGAATATGCACAACTCCATTTTGCAATTTATTTTTGTAATCTTTTTACATCAAGAATGCAGACTGCAAAAGTTGTTTTAGCATACTTGTTGCATTAGAATAGTGTAATAAGAAAATTATTGATAACAAGTGCTGCCTGAGATGCAATGATAATACTGTCATTTAAAGTTTATTAGCTTAGCAAATCATTTTTTCTTTTCCTAATATTCAGAAAGAGAATTATCTTCCACTGCGAGTGGATATAGAAATAAGTAAGATATTATTACATGTAAAAATGTAGAGAGTAATATTAGATTTATACATGCAGCCTATGCTGATTTCAGTTGGGTATAAATTTGTTTCTTTAGATAATTTTGTTTGTTTGTTATTACATGTACATGTATATGCATAAAGATCTAATAACATCAATATTTTTCATGACAAAATTTGTTTAAGATTTTGAAAGTGCTGTTGTTGTACAGCCTTGCAATTTGTAAAAGTATTTATTATTTGTAATGTAAGAACTAATCGTGTGAAATAAATTTTGTAAGAACAATGGATGATAGTTTTATTAACAGCCTTTTGAAGAATAGAAAACTCCAACTAGATAGCCATCAGGGATTTCAATAAGGGCAGGCACCCGGCGATATGTCGCCGCTTCAAACGAGTGAAATCACCTATTCGACTGAAACTAAAATACTAGGGGAATGAAACAAATTTATCAGAATTGATCATTGATCGGTGTCAATTCTACGCTTAACTTATATCATTTGATGTTCGTTTAAATGATAGAGATATTTCAATTGACAAATCTAGAGACACATCGAAAAGATAATTATGTTATCGATGGATAACTCATGAGATACGCAAATGGAAAAGTTTGAAGCACCATGACGTCGGGAACAATCAAACAAAAATGAACTTTTCTACTCCATTCTCGCCAGAAAATAAAAGCTCCACAGTCATCTTGAAATGGTCTTATTGCTTGCTAAAATTAAAAAAAAAATCATTTCTTTGAAACCTTCTTTTTCATGCACTTGTAAACTACCTTAAAATGCCTTGGAATGCACCATTTTGAATGTAAGTGAAACAAAATTTCCGGGGGAGTAAGCCCCCCCTTTTATCATGTAGCCGCTTCAAATTTCAATTCAGCCTGTTCAATACAATCTTATTGAATACCCAGGCTATGTGCACAAGTCTCATCATAGATATGTCCACAGTCCTCGAAATGAAAATTTGAATTTACTGGTTCTAATCAAATTCTTAGATTTATTATATATATCAGGGCTTTCAATATTTTTCAAGTCTACCAGTAATTCACTATTTACAGGCAGTTTTATTCAATATACAGCACTCTTTGAAATCGGGAGGTTCCAAAGACCATTTTAGGCAGGTAAAAGTACCTGGTACCACCCCTTACTGAAAGACCTGATATATCTAAATGAAATTTACTGATCCGAACAAAGTTTTACTGGTCTGGTCGGAGGACCGGTGATCATCGTGAGGATTGTCCAGGAAATAAGAGTTTTACCCTTCAGTTCACAAGGTAGTTGTGTACATACCAAAGTATTGATTTTTCCTTATTCTACAGGGACTGTCGTGGTCATGATCGTATGATAATTGGATTTACAACTACCTATGCAATTAGTGTCCACCACTAAAGTTGTGAGTTCGAATCCTGCTTATGGCGAGGTGTACTCGATACAACATTATGTGATAAAGTTTTGTCAGTATCTTGCAACAGGTCAGTGGTTTTCTCTGGGTACTCTTGTTTTCCTCCTCCATAAGGGTAAACAGTTCCTGCACCACCAGTGACATTTGTCGGAATGTATGATGCTACTGGAATGTTGCTACATATAAATGGAAATTTTACAATGGGAAAATTGAAGTTGTCTGTTGTCATTAATTTTTGTTCCCAATCAACCGTAGTCAATATTTAGGCCTAGGACCAGGTATAAGCAGATCTAGCTGTATCTTTGGTATTCTATATTTCAAGTTCAATGTGAAATATGTAATCAATATACACATGTAGTTGCCAAACTATGATTTGTTCAATGAAAGAATATATATACCAGTAGCATAACGTGAAATTACAGGACCGGACTAGCTTCTTTTCATTTTTCTTGCAAAGTTCCTGCATAAAGGAGCAAGTTGGCAAAAGGAGAAACACAGTTGGTACCCACAGGAATCTGACTAGAAAAACAAGTCCACCAAACATTACAAATATGTTGTCAATCAAAAACCCATTTTGTGTGACATCAGTTTTTCTGATAAAATAGGAATGTTTTTTTACAAGATAGATTTGTCCCTATCTAACAAGATACTTGTACCTATGTAGGCCATATTTTTTTTATGAAACAATGTTAAACTAATTCTTTTAATCAGTCCACTCTTTTAGCTTAGAGAGTAATAGTTGTATAAAGTGTAGGGAGGTCAAATATTTTAATGCTATGTCATGAGGAAAGGGACTTTCATTGTATGTACTCACAGATCTTTAGCATTCCTCAGAATCAACATTTAAATCATACCCTCTGAATTATGTAGTGTCACAGTAACTCTGTTTTATCGTCTCCCAGCAATTTTTCAGTTATATTATGGCTGCCAGACTTCTTGGGAGGAGGAAAGATCAGACAGATATAACAAACTGACTGGTGAATTACTTTCATAAAGGACATTTCAAGTCAAAAGATTGGAAAGCCAAATAATTATGTCTCCCCTTCGAACGATAAGTTTTAGGTCCTAGTTTTAGTAGGATTCTAGGATTTACAACCACTTTGTACATTTTTAATCAGTTTATGATGAGGTGTACTATACTTGCTAAAACCTTACATAAAAGTTTTTGTCAGTGACTAATGCAGGGTCAATACTCCTGCTTCCTCAACCAATAAACTATAATTAAACTGAAACAATTAGTTAAAGGCTGCATTATACACCCCTAATACAAACCTGAGCATTCAATTGACAATAACAAATTGTGGTTTATTAAACACAATGGTACAAGGATGCCCATCCCCCATTATTTATGAAAATAGGTGCATCAATTATCTGATCAAAGTAAGATCTCTCACTTGCTCCCCTTTACTGATATGTCGCAATGGGATTATGTGAGAGATCGGAGGAAACCCCATTACAGGTCACATGTGATTTACCTTGTCATGAATATTTAATGATATCATAAATACAGTTATTGACCTTTTTCAGGCAATTGGATTGCTTATAATGAAAACATTTTTTGTTTGTTTATTTTTTTATATTAAAAATATATAATATTGAATAAATATTGATATGATGTTGCCATCATAAAATAATAATTTACAATCAACATTTTTGACTTGTAAAGGAGTATACACATCTGTTTTTACTTAATGATGTCAAATGATTTAAAGTCATATGTCGGAATAGTTTTTTCATTTTTGAATTCACATTTATCAATTCTAGAATGTTTACTTCCTGTTTTTGATAACCATTCTTTCCTGTAAAGAAAACAAAGATATAATGTATTACTTTAAAAACAGTTGCTCAACATTTCATTGTACACTGTCATTGATGGGTATTGGGTGGTTCATGCTTGATGATAGCACTTAATTTTTATGCTCTAACTTTTAATTATTAAAGACTCTTTCTGGTTTTTATACGCCCGTCTTGAGACGGTCCGTATTATGTGATTGGGTATGGCGGGCGGGCGTCCACACAGGTTTCTGCACAATAACTTTAGTTCTGTATGTCGGATCTTTACCAAACTTGGCCACATGATTCCCCTGTGGAAGGGGAAAAACCCTATTTATTTTAGGGTCAAAGGTCAAGGTCACCATTACTATAAATATAATTTTTGACAACAGGGTCGTTTCCACATAACTTTAGTTCTGTATATTGGATCTTTACCAAACTTGACCACATGATTGTCCTGTGGAAGGGGGAAAATCCTATTTATTTTGGGGTCAAAGGTCAAGGTCACTGTTACTATAAATATAGAATTTTTGACAACAGGGTCGTTTCCGCATGATAACTTTAGTTCTGTATATTGGATCTTTACCAAACTTGACCACATGATTCCTCTGTGGAAGGGGAAGAAACCTATTTATTGTTGGGGTCATTAGGTCAAAGGTCAAGGTCACTTGCTATAAATATAATCTTTGACAACAGGGTCGTTTCCACACGATAACTTTAGTTCTGTATATTAGATCTTTAACATACTTGGCCACATGATTCCCCTGTGGAAGGGGAAGAACCCTATTTATTTTGGGGTCATTAGGCCAAAGGTCAAGGTTACTATAAATATAATTTTTGACAACGGAATCATTTACGCACGATAACTTTAGTTCTGTATATTGGATTTTTACCAAACTTGGCCACATGATTCCCCTGTGGAATGGGAAGAACCCTATTTATTTTGGGGTCATTACCATTATACCGTTTGATAATTTATATAGACAGGTGTATTTTGTGATGCACACATTTTTTGTTTAATATCTATCTATATTATCACCAGCTTTGTAACTAGATTAACATGACGGGTGCCACTAGTGGAGCGGCAACTGCCTACCCTTCCGGAGCACCTGAGTTCACCCCCAGTTTTTAGTGGGGTTTGTGTTACTCAATCTTTAGTGTTGTGTATGTTTTGTAGATCGTTGTTTGTCCTTTTGGCCATTGTGTTGTCTGTTCTTCTTTGATATACGGTTTCTGATTACCCTGTTGGTATCTTCAAACTCTTATATTATTATATATTTACATGTATAAGATTTAACTTGGTTCACCAATGGGGGTTAGTGTTATGGTGTTTAATGCCACTTTCAACAATATTTCAGTTACATTTTGTATATTGCAGCAGTCAGTTTTATCGGTGAAAGAAATCTGAGAAAACAACAAACCTGTCGCAATTCACTTACAAACTTTATCACATAATATTGTATTGAGTACACCTTGCCTGAGCGGGATTCAAACTCACAACATTAGTGGTGATAGGCACTGATTGCATAGGTAGTTATAAATTCAACTACCATACGATCACAACCATGACGGCCCCTGGTTCAACAATAATGTTGTTACTTTCATAGATTTAATCCATGTTTCTTGTTCTGTAGATGACATTTAACAATACTAACATTATTTTAATTTTAGTATCAATTCCTTGACATGATCCTTGGACAGTTCCTCTTGGTGTATTCTTTACACATCCAACAATACCATGCAATTTAGCTGTTTTCTGTGTATTCTGAAAAAATAGTAAAAATCTGTGCAAGATTTACCGGTAGACATGAAACAATAAATATATAATCATATCACATTTATTTTAAAAACTTCCCATCCATGTAAAATCCTAGCACCCACATTTTACCTATTTTTGCTGATTTTCAATTTGTAAACTTGCCAAAATATTCTTATAATAAACGGGACAGCAGACCATTTAACTTGGAAGGGGTATGATATTCCCTCCAAGTCAGTGGCTTTCTCCAAGTGCTCTGTTTTCCTCCACCAATAAAACTGACTGCCATGATATAACTGAAATATTATTGAAAGAGGTGTTAAACACCATGGGAAAAAAAGAGGATATAATGCAGTGGTGATTAAAAATATTATGAAAACTGATTAAGCGTGCAAAGAATTGGAGATAAAGTCCACTTAAATAAAAATGCAATACATTTATTTCATTTGTATATCGAAATATTCATTGACACTGAAAAATTATGTACTAAGCAAATAATAAGCCCTACCTTTCTGAAGAAAACACCTGTAAAAAAAATAATATTATA
This sequence comes from Bathymodiolus brooksi, assembly GCA_963680875.1. NCBI lineage: Eukaryota > Metazoa > Mollusca > Bivalvia > Mytilida > Modiolidae > Bathymodiolus > Bathymodiolus brooksi. The sequence continues at coordinate 81,655,246 of OY804576.1, read as the reverse complement.
TGGTATACATGATGATTTTTGTAGCAATGCAAAGTGCAGAGAACAAAATTACAAAAAAAGAACGATTAAATCTCCTTTTCTTTTGATGAAAAATAGAATTGAAGTATATGCATTGGTACCTACCTCTTTTGCACATATAAATATGTAGGAAAAAATGTTGAGAAATAACGTCCAGAGTTTATGTTCTACGTAGAAAAGTTTCATGTAACGTCACAAGTTTTTATGAAGTTTATGTGCCCAAGTAATCGATAAAGTTTCGCTGCATTTTTATTTTTTTATTTTTAGACCACTTCTTAAAACCAAATATGGCAAATAGAGATGTTTTTGTCTTGCATTAGAATAGAAATAACTGTATTGTATTTGAATCTTTGCCAGTTTCAATTGGGGATTTGACAGTCTCAAATATTTAAATCTATCAATATCATAATTTAAACAGAATTGTAGGATTTATTTTTAGTTGAAATATATAGGAAAATCAAAGTCAATTTTTATTTGTTATGTTTAAATTATGTACAAATAAAAACAACTCATATAAACATAATGAGCAAATAAACAGTCAAAATATAGACAATTCTGAATGTTTTGGTGTAAAATTTGTTAAAATCTATCTAGAAATTACTTCACAATAATTTTTTTAAAAAATATGGTTTTGGTCGATTATATAGGGATTTTTTTTACATGTGGCAATACTTTTGACCACATACTGTAGAACGACACTTGTTTCTGCTATTTTCAGATAATTTAGTAGTTTTTTTTTTACTCTTAGACATTGCATTGTCATTGATGATTGAATTATCGTCACGGTATGTGTTTTCGTGCGTCATTTGTTTTCGTGGTATCCATTTTATTTTGATTTCCACAACGCACGCATTATTTTTGACGTGTCTTCCGGTTTCTATTTATGGAACATAAACAATGCGAAAGCTGACATCTGTAAAAAATGATAAAGTTTACTTTTAAAGACGTAAGTACCAAAAACAGTCAACCTACCTACTGAACCATACTTTTTGTAATGCCAAAAATGTACTTCATTTATAAAGTAGCTGAAAAAAATCCAGAAGGGCTATATAAAATTTAACTATGTCGTCTGCCTCTCAGACACCTGCTCTTCCTGTCATGTAACTATCAGTGACCCACTGATCGTATTTGTAAACAAAAGAGCCGACTGAAATGTGCCTGTTTCTTATATAAAATACATGTCACTTTGCAGTGCATTGTGGTTTCAGCACTAAAAAAAACATCAAAAGTAAACACAATTTTGAAAGTGGTCATTTTCAAACATTCTGTTATTTTATTTAGATGTAGTATGATTTGGTAGATGGCCAGAACCATGAAATTTTAAAACCAGCCATTTCCGGATTTTATATTCGTTTCCATCCCGTATATCGGTCTTGTTTTTATTTGCCACGGAAACAGATGACGCCATTTTACTGACAACAAAAGTTGCCAGGTAATCGAGAGTATATTAAAATACAAGAATGGCTTTAAAAACAATCTTATGCACAAAGAAATATTTAACTAGTCATTCTTTGAAAATTCCAATCGTCATATGAATGGAGGGTTAACACTGTTAATCGCTATATCTGAAAATCGATAACACGATGGTAGAATATAAACACAATTATAATAAAGGTAAATATAAAATTCATTTGCACTCACTGCGAAACAGTCCAGAAAAGCTCATGGAAATGAATTTTATATTTGTCAATAATGTATCATTGTATAATACCTTGGACTTTCCCAAAAACCTCAAAATCAACCGATATTAATTTCTTGGCAGTGCCCGAAGCCATTTGTTTACATCGGAAACCGATTTAAATTGTAAACTGCTTTCTTGTCCTTAATATCACTATAGTCGCATCAATCTATTGCATTGAAAGAACCAGCTAAAAGAGCAGTATAAAGTGTTGATTAATAAAGCGACACACTGAAGTAAAAAAAAAAAAAGTATTTATGAGCAACTCCAGCTTCTTGGTTATATTATTTTTTCACGGCACTGGTATACTTTTGACTCGGGAGTGTACATTCCCGAGTCAAAAGTCTTTCCCTATGCATTTCATATAAAACCACTTATTTTCAAAGCATTCCCCCGAATAGCTGCGGAACCGTAGCCCTTTATGGTCCTTTATATATATATATATAAAGGACCATAAAGGGCTACGGTTCCGCAGCTATCCCCCGAAGTGATCATTTCAAACCCGATTTTCTTGCAATTTTCACAGAATTAATCAGTTTATTTTAATATTTTCATATAATCTTTCGAACTTTTACTTACAATATATTAGGCCTATAATTTAAACTCAAATGTAAATTCTCGACGTCACAATTTTCTATATTTTTTAAAGGGTAAATAATAAGATTTGGTGAAAAAAAAGAGTAGAAATAAAATTATATGAAACTTATAGGAAGAAGAAACTATTTTTATTTCTGCTTTAATGTTGGAAATTTCATGAAAATTTAGTAAGAAATTACTTAACAAGAATATTAAAAAAATGGTTTTACAAATGTATATGAAAAACATAGCCTGAGAAATATTTGAGCGCGGAAAGACTTTTCATCTACTGTACATGATCTGGAATGAATATTTTAAATGAATTTTCAATAGGAAACCAGAAATCCCGTTTTTAGACAATTCCAAAATAATCCACAAAGTAACAAGATATTGTTCTATTATTGACTCAAGTAGAGTTTGAAGATACCAAAGGGGTAATCAGAATCCGTAAATCGAAGAATGACGGACAACACAATGGCCAAGCGAAAAAGGACAAAGTGACAAAACAGAAAACTAAAGATCGAGAAACACGAACCCACTTAAACCGGATGTGAACTCAGGTGCTCCGGACGGGTAAGCAGCTCCTGCTCCAGTCGTGTTATTCTAGTTAGGTACTAGCTCAGTCGGGTAGATGCGACTAACAAAATTACCAAACTTAGAATTATTTAGTGAAAGGACATCATCTATACAGGGGAACGTGAAATTAAAAGATCGGGATAGCTTCTTTTACAACCAAGCAAAGCAGGATTAAATGCTCTATTAAAATTAAGTTTGAAAGACCAGTCACGTTGGTTACATTGATCACCATTAAATAAAACACTATCAATTCAATTTAGTTATTTTTACTTTGTTGGTAATCGTCGGTAACAAATCAATTTACGGACATCTAGCCGCACTCATGCAGGCCCATTGACATTAGACAACAAGTCAGTCTAAGGAAATGCGGCTGTACAATACATGCTGAACAGAGAAAAATTAATTACCAGCATGCGTTACAATCTCTAGCAAGGCACTGTGTGCTGATGATTTGCTGCCTTCAACCATCCTTTTGCTCTATCTCCTATTAAGGGTCCATGTCTCTAATTGTTGATACCACTGACACAGTCTGGCGATATCCATTCCCTTTTCTCTGTCTCCTGTCCGTCGCACTCATACAGGCTCGTCACCATACACAACAGGTCGCACTCGTACAGGCTAATCGTCATACAAAGGTTAACATAAGGACAGCTGGCTGCACTCATACAGGCCCATCGCCATTATCCAAAAACTGAGCCCAAAGAAAACCGGCCGTACTCATACAAGCCCATCACCATTATGCAAAATGCCGACCGCACTTAGACAATCCCATCGCCACTAGACAACAAGACAGCCTGATACAGGCCCTCGCCGTTAGGCAACAAATCAATCTAAGAACAGCCAGTCGCACACATGCAGGCCCATTGCCATTAGACAACAAGTCAGCCTAAGGAAATATGATCGCACCTATACCGTTCAAACACCATTATGTGAAAAGTCAGCCTAAGGATAGCCGGCCGCACTTGGACAGTCGCATCGCCATTAGGCAACAAGACAGCCTGATGACAGCCGACCGCCCTGATACAGGCCCTCGCCGTTAGGCAACAAGTCAATCTAAGGACAGCCGGTCGCACTCATGCAGGCCATAGTCATTAAACAACAAGTCAGCCTATGGAAATGCGGCTGCACACATACATGCTGGACAAAGAAATATTACTTACCAGCATGTGTTACAATCTCTAGCAAGGCACAGTGTGCTGATGCTTTGCTGCCTTCAACCATCCCTGTGCTCTATCTCCTATTAAAGGTCCATGTCTCCAATTGTTGATACCACTGACACAGTCTGGCGATATCCATTCCCTTTTCTCTGTGTCCTGTTAAGAACTTCCATGTCCGCCGCACTCATACAGGCCCATCACTATGCACAACAGGTCAGCGTATGGAAAACCGGTCGCACTCGTACATGTTCATCGTCATACACAGGTAAACCTAAGGACAGCTGGGTGCACTCATACAGGCCCATCGCCATTATCCAACAACTGAGCCCAAGGAAATCCGGCCGTACTCATACAAGCTCATCACCATTATGCAAATGTCAGCCAAGGATATCCGGCCGCACTCAGACAGTACAATCGCCACTAGGCAACAAGACAGCCTGGCGATAGCCGGCCGTCCTGATACAGACCCTCGCTGTTAGGCAAAAAGTCAATCTAAGGACAGTCAGCTGCACTCATGCAGGCCCATTACCATTAGACAACAAGTCAGCCGAAGGAAATATGATCGCACCTATATAGGTCAATCACCATTATGTGAAAAGTCAGCCTAAGGATAGCCGGCCGCACGGAGACAGTCGCATCGCCATTAGGCAACAAGACAGCCTGACGATAGCCGGCCGCCGTTATACAGGCCCTCGCCGTTAGGCAACAAGTCAATCTAAGGTCAGCCGGTCGCACTCATGTAGGCCCATTGACATTAGACAACAAGTCAGCCTAAGGAAATATGATCGCACCTATACCGGTGAATCACCATTATGTAAAAAGTCAGCCTAAGGATAGCCGGCCGCACGGAGACAGTCGCATCGCCACTAGGCAACAAGACAGCCTGACGACAGCAGGCCGCCCTTATACAGGCCCTCGCCGTTAGGCAACAAGTCAATCTAAGGACAGCCGTTCGCACTCATGCAGGCCATTGTCATTAAACAACAAGTCAGCCTAAGGAAATGCGACTGCACACATGCATGCTGAACAAAGAAATATTACTTACCAGCATGTGTTACGATCTCTAGCAAGGCACTGTGTGATGTAGATACGATAACGTAACCCTCAGTCCGCTTTTGCTCCCAGCGAGGGTTACGAATCGGTCCCATTCAACGTATGGGAGCAGCGCCCGGAGTGATTCACACCGGGCGGTTTTTTGTCCTAATTCCGTTGTAAGTGGTTGGAAAAATTAACGGGGGTGAAAGATAAATATATTTAGGTAAACCTTGAGGTGTTAAGTAAACGTTGCATCAATCCATGGTAGAGTTATATCCATCTGAAAATTTGAATGCATGAAATCTTCTTTCTGTCCGACATTTTGTTTATAAGTTGCTATTTCACGTGCACTTGCCTCGTTTTGGAGATATCCTTATTTGGATCAATCGTAGTAATATATTATAGTAAAGTTTTTCATATTTGGCATTCAGATCCATATATGGATTGGCTCCGCCCATCACGAGAGTATACGTAAGGTGCCATGCGGACAAGAAATTTTTTTCGAATACTAAATCGATCGTGAAGGTAGAAACAGGTATTGTAACACTTATTTCGTATCGCCATTACTTAAAAATTGTAGGGAATAATAAGTTATGACCAGATATGCAAAAAGAACGTTGAAATATTCACTTAACGAAAATTTTAATTTGCTCCCATACGTTGAATGGGACCGATTCGTAACCCTAACTGGAGCACAAGCGGAATGAGGGTTACGTTATCGTATCTATGTGTGATGATGATTTGCTGCCTTCAGCCATCCCTGTGTTCTATCTCCTATGGTACATGTGTAGCAGGGCTTAAATAAGATAAAGTCCAACTTTGGGTTCGATTCTTTTATTCGAAATATTATATAACAGTAACCCTACAAATACACAAATAATAAACATAAATACATGACAAGACAGATCACATTTGACAATACACAATCAAAGGGAGATAATTCTCTATGATTTGTCAAAGAAATATAAAATAAAACACTTTTCTACAAGTTATCTTCTATAAGAAAATACCACAATATAGCTTACTCTTCTGATAAGCATACAATAAAGTAAATTATTCTGTCTTTGATAAATTACAAAATAATTGCAACTTCAAAACAATTGCATCACCTCACCTCGGAATTAGTTTCAGCATAGTTTATACACTCAAAACAATACATATAGAAAGCCGGACGTTAAACCCTCACACTACTACTACATATAGAATATATAACACAAATAAAAATGACATAAAAACTAACACACTCAGCAAACAAAATTAACGGAATACACGAACATATAAACATACAAACAAATAAACAATCACATAAAATAAACAAACAAATACAAAGCTTACCCTATATATGGTACAAGGACACCAGCTGATTGATCACTCTAGGACCTGTCTACATAATAAATTCGTGCATAACATAAAAGGGCAATGGTAAGTTAAAATGACTCAAGAACATATTAATTATAACAAAATCATCATCTTGAATACATTAATCAGATATATAAATTATATATCAAAGTCCACTGAAATTCAACACTTGTAGTTGTAAAAATATAAAAGGATAACCATGATAATATTACTCTCATTCTAATTCTAAATGAAATTATAAAACATTTATACTCAGATTCATACTTCAATCTCAATATTTGCATTCTCACAATTTCATACTAAAGTAAAAATTAGAAATGGAAAATAAAAAAACAGAAAGATGACTGACCTTTAGAAAACAAACAGAATATTAGTATATGTAAATCCAAATTTAGTTTCCAGTTGAAAATATATGAGTTAAGCAAAATATCTGCCTGTGTCTTAATTGTGTTCTATCACAGGTGTATTGAAAAAATAATCTACCAATGGAAAGTCTGTATTTTCCCTCCAAAAATTAGGTGTAGTGAACCATGTAATTTACTGTACTGTATATGCAACATGTGAAGTTTTATTTTGTAATTTTAATTTCAAAAATATTATAAACATTAAAAACATGAGTAAATAATATCATTATAGCATATAATGATTTTCAGTAATTACATAAAATTAAGACTACCACAAACTCCCCCTCACTGTAAATGACGTCCTCGTCATAAAAAAAAGAGTTTGTAAATACATGTTGTACATTGAAATAAATGATGACAATTTGTTCAGTTTATAAAATCACAATTATATAATACAATCATTTTACAAAAGTACATACAAATACATCAACTGATTAAAAATACAAAAACATAATAAATCAAGTTACATTATCAACTTGAGCAGTCCCTTTTACAATGGAAATAAGTACATGTCCAATTTCTTGCTCCATGCCTTTTAAAATTCTTGTCCTCAATAATTCCATTAAATAATCTGCTCTCTGTTTCCATGAATTTTCAAAACTAGTAGTCACAGCTGATTTTGTAACATAATCACCTGATGTTATCCACTTTGGTTGTTGTTTTGTTCGAGTCGAACGTTGTCTCAATGTAGGAACAGTTTCAGCTGGTATCATCACAGGTCTAGGTTGTGGTAATACTTCCACTTGTTCCTCTTCTTCCTCAAATAAAGAAATTGTTTCTAAATTTCTCTCCATCTCGTCTGAAGCGCTTCTATTAGACTCTGAATCTGATCTGTTATCACTTACAGACTGGGCGTCCCCATCAGATTCTGGTATATTTAGTTCTTCCTGTTCTTGTACATTGTTAGCATCAACAACATTGTATGGCAATGTAGATTCCTGTCTAACTAATGTATAATCATCTTCACTACTACTACTACTACTACTACTTTTATCTGATGACCTAGGTTTTCTTTGTTTCTTCTGAAATCGTGTTCTTGGTTTTGGGATAGGCTTGAGTTTCTCTTCCTCTGGAGTTTGAGAGATATGACCAACTGGTAATAATAAGTTGCGGTGAAATGTTCTTATTCTTCCCTGGCCATTTTCTTTTTGAACTGTATATACTGGTATATCCAGGTTTGGTTTCTTCAATACTATGCCAAGTGTCATTCTCCCAACGGTCTGAAATCTTATCTGGACTCTAGAACAAAATGGGCTGCTTATGCAAATCATCTTGGGCTGCACCTCATGTAAAATAAACCAACTGATTCCATATACGAACCAGGATTTAGTGCAAATTGAAAGAGCCACGCAACACTACTGCTTTGTGTTACATCAAAAGAGAACTGAAATATTGAAAAACATTATGTAGAAAGGCAGATAGTCAATAGCTAATAGTACATTTCTAGAACTGTTTTTTTTCGGAATTTATTAAACTTATATAAGTCAGCTAATAGCATATTTTTCTTACTGTGTCCAGCACCCGATCCGTTCATTAAAGAGATCGTTTTACATTTTAAACTGTTTATACGCATACTTAAATGATGATTTTACCTTTTATGAGTCAATTTGTTTTAACAACGGAAGAATTGCTGTATTCGGAGAGTGCGTGAAGGAAAGAACATTTGTATAAATTACGACTGCGCTTTTATCTTTTAGTGCTGTGTGTATATACGTTTTTACTAATATGAATAACTAAACAGCGGAATGGACTTTTAACAACGCTATTAATTGTAATACTTCTGTGAAACGACTATTTTACAATACACGTTTTATACTTTTTAGTATTGGATGTAAATACGTTTTTATGTCACTAACCGAACTTACAACATGGAAATGATGAACTTTTAACTACTACGTATATTTTATCATAACTGTAAATACGTATCTTTTTAAGTATGTGCCCGTTAAGTTAGGTTTTATAATTTTATCCATAATTGGAGTGCTCCGAATTCCGGAGGAATTTTACCTGTACAAAGACAAAGACAAAAAAATGACGAAATCATAGGGTCTAAGGGAAAATCTTGCTGTAATCGAGTGTAACACCACTTTCTGAGGGTAAGATGGTTATGAATGAATAGAAAAATGATTGGTGAATCGATTCATATAAGGGTTTCGGATAGAAAATAAAATCCGATAAACGTGGAAATGTGTCGAGGCAGAGTTGCAGCGGCAAATCCGCAGTTTTTCGTATGTAGAGCTCTATGACGTCCCACGGCTCCAACAAGTCGAAAAAAAAAAGCCGTCGGACGGCAGAGGAATCTCGGACTAGGCAAACGACTGTATTTCGTACAGGTAAGTACATAATAAATCGAGTAGGCCTACCATGCTACAATACATGAGTGATTTAAAATTAAGAAAAAGTGCGACGAAGAAGGTGAAATTTCAAATTGGACAAATTAAAATAATTTTGGTCCTAAAATAGTGTCAATATGATATATGGAATATGGTAAAAAAACAACTTGTAAGGTTCATTATAACACTTGTCAAGGGTGTGCTCGACTTGCAAATTGATAATAGATACTAGAAAAAAAACACAAATTTGTCTTAAATGAATAAAAATTGGGAAAAAACAACAGCACAATAGTCAAAATATTTTACATGGGGATGCTTTGTGTAACATTAAAAGAAAGAAATACCAAACTGTTTGTGCATAATTGGCATTGGCCAAAGTCATCTTAGACAGAATGATCGGTTCCGTGGCGTTAGTCCGAAGGTTCGTTTGTCCTAATGTCGGCCACCCATGCGTTTGAAGTTAACTCCAAATGACTTTCCAAAATGCCTTGTGCAAACATGTATCTTAAAGTAGTGTTACTAGAAATTAAGGTATAAAACAACAAAGTACCGAAATTGCAGGAAATAATGATTCTTTTTTCTAGTTTAACCCGTACGTTTTTCCCTACATGTAATATGCATAAAACATTTGTTAGATGATCTTTTATGATATTATATTATTCTTTGTTTCTGATGCGTGTATACCTAAGTACCAATCTCTACACTTTTCTACATTAACAACAGACTGTTTATTCCTCTACAATATACCACTTGGTTATAATCTCTAAGGAGACCCCCTCCCCCCCATCTGGTAAAGGGTACTTGTATATGTCGAACCATGGAACTCGGTATTCTGGAATTACATAGATGTAGAATTTGGTACGCGTATGCTTAAGTTGTTGCGGTCGTTGATTGGAGTTTTCAATATTCTATAATAATTGGTATGTATTTGAGGTTACACTCCGTATTTTGCGACCATCAGTTGTACATTATAACTTCTGTTTAATGATTTTATGTATTCTCTTTTTAATGGAATGTACTTGTTCCTCACAAAACTTAATTTCAGATGTGCTTTTATGTTTTCTAATCCCTTTCTCAGAGATCGTCTCTTTTGTGTCGTACCAAAAGGGACTCTTTCAGTATTTCGTAAAGAGTAAATGACAAGTCTAAGACTATTCTGAAGTGTTTGTTAAGCAAAAAAATCCCAGTTGTTAATTGGATCAACAACGGGTCTTAAAAATAATCTTTGACTAAATATCTTTTAAGTTTTAAGCTTAAGCATATTTGGTTAAGATCAGAGTTTTAGTGGAGGGTTTACTTCGTTGGAATAATTTCCATATATTTCAAAGACGACGTGGTTTTTACTTTTTTTTTTAGATTTAGCACGCTTGGATACATAATTACAAAATAGGGGTTTGGTGCAATTTTTGGCGTGTTGTCTACAAAATGTTTTAAGTTTTACCTATATTTGGCAATTACACATTTTTGTTGCTAGCAAAAGCCGAGCGTACAGCCTACAACCCACCTAGATAGGTCACTGCTTAGTCAGTGTGTGAATATGAGTATCTTGCTTCTCTTACTTAATTTGATAAAGGACTGAATATTAAATCAATTCAACGCTGTTCGATACCTATCCTTTGGTCAAAAAACAAGACTAACGCACATTAAAGAGTTCGGACTAACGGACCTTCGGACTAACGAACCTTCGGATTAACGGACCTTCGGACTAATGAACCTTCGGAGTAATGGACCTCCGGACTATCGAACGGTCACTGAATGATCATGATTTTTTTTTTATAGAATTTGTATTTTGTTCTTTATTTGCTATGCTGTTGGATTATTGCAATATTCAAAGAGTGTATGATCAAAGGTAGGCACTCCCCGGCACTGTTTATATGTTCATATGTTGTATTTGAATGCCTCAAAATTGTATCAGAAGTGGGAAAAGTTGCAAAATGTAAGCCAGATGTATTTTTTCTACATTTCCAAATTAAATAACTCTATATATATGCTGGGAGTGTCTAGCCTATACCAAATAACCATAAACATAATGTTATAAGTGCTATTTATTTTTATAATTATTTACTTATAACTAAAGATCTGAATTCTATAAAAAAAATATGTTGCATCCTGAAAAAGTGGAAACTTTACAAGCCATTATTAGAAGTGTATGATGTCTATATAACAACAACATCTCATATAAATATCACATAACTATTATTCTTTATTTATTCATGTTTGTTTTCAAATAAAAAATTGAAGGACATTAAGAAATTTTGATAAAAACAAATTGGCAAATGAGTGCACCCTTTGAGTTTGAAAAGTGTTATGATGAACCTTAATGTGTTGTCATTTGATAATGATATGAGAAATGCACATTTTGGCACCAAATTTTGTATATATATCACGAGAATGCAGTTAAAATATATAGAAGAAATATTGTATATTTAAAAAAAATCTAGTTATTAAATTTTCATACAAGCATAAAAAATATGATCTGATGAGACTAATTAGTTTTAAATTAATTATTTATATATGTCTTATAAATAAAAAAAAACAGTTGGTTGTTTAATCTAGAAATAATCAAATGAAAATACTGCATTTTTTATGTGTTTTATGCTAAATTATGTTTGTTTGTTTGATGGTGTATAACTTTTTATTAAGGGTTAGGGTTATGGTGTTTAATGCCACTTTCAACAATATTTCAGTTATATCATGGCGGTCAGATTTATTATGCAATTATTATTGATCACAATGTTTTTAGAAAAAGTGATGATTATCTATTTTAATTGAAAAATGTTTCCCTTGGTTATATATTTCATTTGTTCAATATTAAGAAGTTATTATATTCATATTTCATCACATTCCAGGTTAAGTAATACTGGTACTATCATAATTACAAAAAATTACCACTCAATTTTCAGCCATTTATACATCTTTTGAAGAATATAATGCATATTGAAAAGTGAATAACCCTTTGAGACAATTACAAGAGTTTTGTACAAGACTATATGCTTACATATAATTATCTATTTCTTATTAAAAATGGTGTGTTCACGTTTCTCCCACTTTTGATTTTTTGGTTATACAGGTCACACTCCTGACACCCTACTGAAAATAAACCTGTCTAGCTGAAAATTGTAAAACCAACTTATATTTTCCAAACCATGTCATTTTTCTTCAAAAGCTTATATTTCTATGAGTTATTGGGAAGTATTATAACATTATATAACGGTTATAATTGTCCTTGTTTTAAGATATTTACTAACATCTACAGGTCATCAAGAGAGATATGTTACCTGACTTTAATCTTATTTCAACTGTATGTTTATTCTGATCAGTTAGCTGTCATGTTTTCACAATAATTTTAAAAAAAATGAATAAAAATGAAATGGTCCCTTATAAAAAAAAATCACTTAAAATATTTGAAATGTTTTTAACACACAAGAGTTATCTATCTTTGTGCTGCATGCTAATGTCAAACAAATCTCCAACTTTATTTGATGATGTGAAGTCAGAATTGGTACCAAGTTCTAAATATTTTCATTTCTTTAAATTAATGTATCAATTTTAAGTCAAGTCAAAATTGGATCAACTTGGTTTTAGTTTAAACATATTTTATTTGCCAATTAAATAGACAAAATGGATAAGACACAAGTTAAACAAACTTATGAAGTCTTCTCCAACTTACAATTTGTTACATAAATAAGTACAGACCAAGTTCTAAATATTTTCATTTTTTAAAACTAATGATTCAATTTTAGGTCAAGTCAGAATTGGGTCATCTTGGCACAAATCAAGTTCTAAATATTTTCATTTTTTTAAACTAATGATTCAGTTTTAGGTCAAGTCAGAATTGGATCAACTTTGTACAAACCAAGTTTTAGATATTTTCATTTTTTTAAACTAATGATTCAATTTTAGGTCAAGTCAGAATTGGATCAACTTTGTACAAAACAAGTTCTAAATATTTTCATTTCTTTAAACGAATGATTCAATTTTAGGTTAAGCTAGATCAACTTGGTACAAACCAAGCTCAAAGTACAGTTAAACCTGCATTAAGAGGTCACCATGACCTTTGGGACAAAGAAAACGTGGTCTCTTAAAAGAGGTTAAAATTATATGAAATTTTCTATGACAGGACAAGAGTGAGTGAGTGATTGTTGTTTAATGCCAACTCAGCAATTTTTCAGCTATATCATGGCGAGAAGAAGTTAATTTTCAATGAGATGATGATGAGGTCCGCTTTGTTCTAGACCAACATACTGAGTTTGATTTTAATAGTGCTAGCTCACTGAAACAACAGTCCGCGGGTAGACATGTCGTTCCACTCAGAAACATTATTCTGATTCCGAGCCAACCAGTCTTTGCTCTTTCTCCTTAATGTTGCGTGCTTAGCGGAGAAGCAACAATACCAATTTTAGTCTTTGGTTTGACCCAAACGGGGCTCGAACCCACAATCTACCGCACTCGAGGTGAGCCCGCTAACCATTACGCCACCGATGCGGTTGACAGGACAAGAAAAAGGTGACCTTTTATTACAGGTGACTGCTTAATAGAGGTGACCACATGGACAGGTTTGATTTTATTTTCATTTTTTAAGACTAATCAATCAATTTTAGGTGTATGATAACAATTTTAAGATGAATATTAAATTCTCTAGGGATCATCTGGTTTCACTGTGCATAGGGTTCAAACTTGAAAAAAGTCTTTGTAGTCATAGATACTAGCAATACTAATAATCTTGTAGGCCTGTTACAGTCAAACCTGCATTAAGAGGTCACCTTTGGGACAAAGAACTAGTGGTCTATTAAGACAATTGACCTCTTAGGCTCTTAAAAAGAGGTTGTCTTCATATGAAATGTTCTGACAGAAAAAAAAGTGACCCTTTAATACAGGTGACTGTTTAATAAAGGTGACTGCATCGGCAGGTTTGACTGTATATTTGTTTCTGGCTAATTAATGGATTTCTGTTTAATAACAAATTAGATGTATTAAATAAATTGGTGAACATGTTGAGCATGCTAAATATGCATGAAATATTTACTAGTTGACGTTCAGAAATTAATAATGAATGCATATATCACGTAAGAAAATTTATGAACAAAAAATCAACATGTAGTTAAAAAGGTGGCACTGGGTGGGCCTATGGATAGAAGTTTTGATTGTAGCACTGTGTGGGCCTAAGGGTAGAAGTTTTGATTGTGGCACTGTGTGGGCCTAAGGATAGAAGTTTTGATTGTGGCACTAGGTGGGCCTATGGGTAGAAGTTTTGATTGTGGCACTGGGTGGGCCTATGGGTAGAAGTTTTGATTGTGGCACTGTGTGGGCCTAAGGGTAGAAGTTTTGATTGTGGCACTGAGTGGGCCTAAGGGTCGAAGTTTTGATTGTGGCACTGTGTGAGCCTAAGGGTAGAAGTTTTTATTATGGCACTGGGTGGTCCTAAGGGTAGAAGTTTTGATTGTGGCACTGTGTGGGCCTAAGGGTAGAAGTTTTGATTGTGGCACTGAGTGGGCCTAAGGGTAGAAGTTTTGATTATGACACTGGGTGGGCCTAAGGGTAGAAGTTTTGATTGTGGCACTGTGGGTCTAAGGGTAGAAGTTTTGATTATGGCACTGGGTGGGCCTATGGGTAGAAGTTTTGATTGTGGCACTGGGTGGACCTATGGGTAGAAGTTTTGATTGTGGCACCATGTGGGCCTAAGGGTAGAAGTTTTGATTATGGCACTGGGTGGGCCTAAGGGTAGAAGTTTTTATTATGGCACTGGGTAGTCCTAAGGGTAGCAGTCTTGATTGTGGTACTGTGGGTCTAAGGGTAGAAGTTTTGATTGTGGCACTGTGTGGGCCTAAGGGTAGAAGTTTTGATTGTGGCACTGAGTGGGCCTAAGGGTAGAAGTTTTGATTATGGCACTGGGTGGGCCTAAGGGTAGAAGTCTTGATTGTGGCACTGTGGGTCTAAGGGTAGAAGTTTTGATTGTGGCACTGTGTGGGCTTAAGGGTAGAAGTTTTGATTGTGGCACTGTGTGGGCCTAAGGGTAGAAGTTTTGATTGTGGCACTAGGTGGGCCTATGGGTAGAAGTTTTGATTGTGGCACCGTGTGGGCCTAAGGGTAGAAGTTTTGATTATGGCACTGTGTGGGCCTAAGGGTAGAAGTTTTGATTGTGGCACTGTGGGTCTAAGGGTAGAAGTTTTGATTGTGGCACTGTGTGGGCCTAAGGGTAGAAGTTTTGATTGTGGCACTGGGTGGACCTATGGGTAGAAGTTTTGATTGTGGCACTGGGTGGGCCTATGGGTAGAAGTTTTGATTGTGGCACCGTGTGGGCTTAAGGGTAGAAGTTTTGATTGTGGCACTGTGTGGGCTTAAGGGTAGAAGTTTTGATTGTGGCACCGTGTGGGCCTAAGGGTAGAAGTTTTGATTGTGGCACCGTGTGGGCCTAAGGGTAGAAGTTTTGATTATGGCACTGTGTGGGCCTAAGGGTAGAAGTTTTGATTATGGCACTGTGTGGGCCTAAGGGTAGAAGTTTTGATTGTGGTACTGTGTGGGCCTAAGGGTAGAAGTTTTGATTGTGGCACTGGGTGGGCCTATGGGTAGAAGTTTTGATTGTGGCACTGTGTGGGCCTATGGGTAGAAGTTTTGATTGTGGCACTGTGTGGGCCTAAGGGTAGAAGTTTTGATTGTGGCACTAGGTGGGCCTATGGGTAGAAGTTTTGATTGTGGCGCCGTGTGGGCCTAAGGGTAGAAGTTTTGATTATGGCACTGTGGGTCTAAGGGTAGAAGTTTTGATTGTGGCACTGTGTGGGCCTAAGGGTAGAAGTTTTGATTGTGGCACTAGGTGGGCCTATGGGTAGAAGTTTTGATTGTGGCACCGTGTGGGCCTAAGGGTAGAAGTTTTGATTATGGCACTGGGTGGGCCTAAGGGTAGAAGTTTTGATTGTGGCACTGTGGGTCTAAGGGTAGAAGTTTTGATTGTGGCACTGTGTGGGCCTAAGGGTAGAAGTTTTGATTGTGGCACTGGGTGGGCCTATGGGTAGAAGTTTTGATTGTGGCACTGTGTGGGCCTAAGGGTAGAAGTTTTGATTGTGGTACTGTGTGGGCCTAAGGGTAGAAGTTTTGATTGTGGCACTGGGTGGACCTATGAGTAGAAGTTTTGATTGTGGCACTGGGTGGGCCTATGGGTAGAAGTTTTGATTGTGGCACTGGGTGGGCCTATGGGTAGAAGTTTTGATTGTGGCACTGCGTGGGCCTATGGGTAGAAGTTTTGATTGTGGCACTGAGTGGGCCTAAGGGTCGAAGTTTTGATTGTGGCACTGGGTGGGCCTATGGGTAGAAGTTTTGATTGTGGCACTGTGTGGGCCTTAGGGTAGAAGTTTTGATTGTGGCACTGTGTGGGCCTAAGGGTAGAAGTTTTGATTGTAGTACTGGGTGGGACTTGGGGTAGAAGTTTTGATTGTAGCACTGGGTGGGCCTATGGGTAGAAGTTTTGATTGTGGCACTGTGTGGGCCTTAGGGTAGAAGTTTTGATTGTGGCACTGGGTGGGCCTTAGGGTAGAAGTTTTGATTGTGGCACTGTGTGGGCCTAAGGGTAGAAGTTTTGATTGTGGCACTGTGTGGGCCTATGGGTAGAAGTTTTGATTGTGGCACTGAGTGGGCCTAAGGGTCAAAGTTTTGATTGTGGCACTGGGTGGGCCTATGGGTAGAAGTTTTGATTGTGGCACCGTGTGGGCCTTAGTGTAGAAGTTTTGATTGTGGCACTGTGTGGGCTTAAGGGTAGAAGTTTTGATTGTGGCACTGTGTGGGCCTTAGGGTAGAAGTTTTGATTGTGGCACTGAGTGGGCCTAAGGGTAGAAGTTTTGATTGTGGCACTGTGTGGGCCTATGGGTAGAAGTTTTGATTGTGGCACTGGGTGGGCCTATGGGTAGAAGTTTTGAATGTGGCACTTGTTGGATTTATGGGTATAAATTTTGATTTTGGCACTGGGTCAGTGGGTGGGCCTATTGAAAGGTAAAGGTTTGATTATGACACTGGGTGGGCATAAGGTTAAAGTTTTGATTGTGGTACTGAAATAGAATAGAATGAATAGGGTAGATTTTATTTGATCTTTTTACAGGCGATAATGGCTAGTAATAACAAGCGATTCCTACTTAGGAGCTGCTACTTTGGTTCTTACTGTGTAAGGAGTGTAACTTTATCTCGGCATGTGGCACAAATATACATCCTATTTAGTGGAAAAGTTGTGTATTTGAATGGTCTTGCATCAACAACAGACACATCTGATGGAGTAGTTATACCTTGAAGGATGAAAAGGTAAATCCTATTCTAAGACCAAGGGATTGCTTTGGGAGTTGCTCCTTGATGAAATCTAACTATTTTGGAAGGTTATTGCTTATTTCAACAAACATTAAAATGTAAATTATTATCCCTACTTTCACCTCAAAAATTATGTTACATAAAAAAAAATGTTGAGTTCATTTTCTGTACAATAGACAAGTTTTACATCAGTAACAAATATGTTGCTTCTGGTTTGTGTAACAGTAGTTTTCTATAATTATTAAGTCAATAATACAAAAATATTACCAGTGTCAAAATATTTAAATTCTTATTTTGGTAAATATCCTGGAAGACTCTCAGACCTATTATTTTTTTGGAAAAATATCAAGCAACCTAACAGTTTTGGAACAAGATGAATAATTTCTGTCACATTGAACAATTGACTTTCAAAATATTTGTATTAACATTTAACAGATGCTAATATATGCAATAGTTCAATAAGTTTTCTTTTTATCTATGGAGCAATTCATGCTCATGTGAACCTCTAGTTTTTGTTTGCAATAGTGAACACTAGTTCATCCAGTAATCTACATTTAATCGTTTTATTGCAATAAAATTATAATTGAAATACTAGAATATTCATGTAAATGTTATGCCCACGTCAACCTTCAATGAGATGAGACTATACAACTGTTTAGAAAGTCTGAAGAAAATAAATTTGGTACGTGAATTAAAAAATTTTTTTTATAAGTCAGTAAACATTTAAATTTATAATAATTTGTATAGATTTTATGTGATGAAATATTTGAACAGCTCATTAAATTACATCAATAATTGAATGAAGATCAATAGATACCTAGATAGCATTTCAAACTACCTTTACATTTAGAAATATATCATAAATAAGAATTATTCTTCATGACTTTAGTTTTTTTCTATGCTTTTCTATAGGAATGAAGCATGATTGATAATTTAATAGAGCTATATCATTTTAATACAAGAAGAAATTCAAGTACCTGTACCCAAAAAAATTAGTGACTGTGAGTAGGATTTAGAATTTATATGGTATATCATAAATAAAAATTATTCTTCCTGACAGGATTTTTTTTTAATACTTTTCTATAGGAACCATGATTTACAGGGCTGTATCATTTTAATACAAGAAATTCAAGAGTATTGGTACCCCCCCAAAAATTAGTGACTGAGTAGGATTTAGAATTTAAACTTGACAGGATTTTTTAAATGCTTTTCTATAGGAACCATGATTAACAGAGCTGTATCATTTTAATACAAGAAATTCAAGTAAGTTACTGGTACCAAAGAAAAATCTGTGACTGCGAGTAGAATTTAGAATTTAAACTCGACAGGATTTTTTTTATGCTTTTCTATAAGAACCATGATTAACAGAGATGTATCATTTTAATACAAGAAATTCAAGTAAGTTACTGGTACCAAGAAAATAATAATTTGTGACTGTGAGTAGGATTTAGAATTTAAACTCAACAGGATTTTTTTAAATGTTTTTCTATAGGAACCATGTATGATGATTAACAGAGTTGTATCATTTTAATACAAGAAATTCAAGTAATGATACTGAAAAAAAAATCAGTGATGGTACATGTGTGAGTAGGATTTAGAATTTAAATGGTATTACTTACACACGCGTAAACTAGCAAACAGTAAACAGGCTTATTTATATTTTTCTAATGCTTATTTATATTTTTTTCCTTTTCGGCACTATTAATATTTATATAAATATTTAATTGAAATTGGTCTTAAACCCATTTACAAGTAAACACGAATGGAATCTGACCATAGATTTGTAATATCATTCATTTTCTCTCGGTATTTGATTGTTTTGTCAACGATTTAAAATAATATAAGATAAAATATGATCTTCTGTATATCAACAGGGCGGATTAGAAGAATGTACTAACACAGTTAGAAGATAATGGGCATACATTTACCAGTACACAGATTATTTTGAAGATTTTTCACACCTTAAAAAAGAAAAAGGTAAGAAAATTGTATATATTATTTTTATAATAATAGCTGTACTTTTTTTTCACATTCATATAATTTTGTAACTAAATTTCAATAATATTGGCTAAAAATTCTTCATATAAAATGAAAGATAATATTTAATGATTATATGCTTTTTAATAAAAAAGTTAGCAGCAGTCGTGTTCGTGATCATATGGTAGTTGGACTTACAACTACCTATGCAATCAGTGCCTATCACCACTAACGTTGTGAGTTTGAATCCCACTCATGGTGATGTGTACTCGATACAACATTATTTGATAAAGTTTGTCAGTGACTTGTGGCAGGTCAGTGGTTTTCTCTGAGTACTCTGGTTTACTTCATCAATAAATCTGACCACCACAATATAGCTGAAATATTGTTGAAAGTGGTGCTAAACACCATAACCCCTAACCCTAACCCTTAATAAAATGTTATACAGTGGATATGTTTGTAAATGGCTGTTTAATGGCTACAACATTGATTTCCACAGACTTTCTTATCAAATTTTAAGTCAAATCATGAATACATGTAGTATATGTATATAAAGTTTCTTTTGTTATATATACAGTATTCCTATTTTATTACATATATCCACACCAAACTTATATTAGCATGGATAATTTATATGATGAGGAGATTCGGATTTGTATAAATGAAGTTGATCTTTCATGGGGGAAAATGAAGTAAATCTTCCAAAATTTTCATCTCAAAGAACCAAGAATAGAAATGTTTTTTTTACTATTTGTTGTGCAGCATCATTAGGATATGTAGATTAAGAATTGTACAAATGTTCTACTCCCAAACTAGTTTTGGTTGCACTTGTATTCTAACGTGACGTCCTTCTTTCGCTTTGTAGACAAACGAGCGATTTATCGATGGTATAATCTCATTCGCACATGCGCCGGTGAATGTGACTGACTTTTCCATTGGCAGCATAAATTGTGTGCAACATAAATATAGATTACCGTCTTCCAATGAAAGTATACTACCGTATTTGTACTCGGAAATAAATCATGGAAGCCAAAATGTGTTTTGAGTTTTAACATGAGTTGGCGGATATTAGTAAATTTTATCCCTCGCCTCTGGCTCGGGATAAAATACTAATATCCGCCAACCCATGTTAAAACTCCCAACACATTCTGGCTTCCATGATTTATTTCTTAAATATACTCTGGTAGCCATTATTCAAATTATGCATTTTTGCGAAAAATATTTAGCACACTAATCCACTACTTCCGCTCTGCAGGGATGATGCTCCATGCATGATTAGATCTTATAAAAAGTTATCATTTTTCTACAAATATAAGCAAAACACATACTGCAAATTCTATGAAACCATTTATATAACTGCTGACTACTTGAGCGACTACAGGATCGGTGACCGAGTTACCGAACATTAAAACAAACCCATCAATATAGCTAAAATAACAGCTAATTGCAATAAATGTTCAATTTTCTACATATCTGTAGGATGATAAAGACTATCAATTTCCCCTGAAATATCCATTCATGGTTTTTATACAGAAAATCGTTATTTTAGCCATAGTTTTTAATGATTAAAAATTGATCTTCATTGTACGGGTAGATTGGTTGTATAGTGTGATAGGATACCATTACATTATTATCCATGGAAACAATCTCTGCTGATTTTTATTCAGCTATATGGCGTTCATCAATCTTTTGTAATTGATTAATACTTGTTAATTACTGAAGTTGTAAAAAGTGAAATTGTACAATCAGAAATAGAGTAATGTGATTTGATATTGATTGTATGATTTTTTTTCTGACACTTATTTTTTTTTTCTATTTCAATGCATATTAATGAAAAATAATATAATACGCTGACATGATTTAACATTTAACGCTTGCCTACTAGTACAATGAATATAAAACCATTATTAATATTATAATATCTAACAATGCATTACATCTCCTGTCAGTTCAAAGAAATGTCTAAAGAAAAAATATTGATCATAATTGAATCAACAAAGGATTTCAATAATTATTGTTATATTGTATTTGCTTTTTATACCCCACCTAACAGTAACAATGTAACACATGTATATTTTTAAAACCACCAGTCTTGTATAGATTCAATTTGCAGGAATGATTTTAACCATGATCCTTTTGGAAGGATTTGATTTTTTTATGTGTTAATCGTCACAATCAACAATTTTTTTCCAGATACAATGTATATCGTGTAACTAAACTTATTACGTTGGGGGGGAGGAAAGCCTCGACAGTTTTAACAAACTGACTGATAAAATCATCCAGCCATATATAGGGGTCTGGAAACCATATTGTGGTGTCTATCAGAACAGAAGCTCATGTCAGTGGTGTTAGTATTGTGGTCAGAAGTCTTTGCCACCAAAGCCTCATTTTGAAATAGTATGAGGAGCATTCGACAATTACCTCCCCTGACCAAGTTGACATGGGTACCACAAGTGGAGCAGGAATTGCTTACCCTTCAGGTGCATCTGAGTTCATCCCTGTTTTTTTTGTGGTGTTCATGTTGCTCAATCTTTAGTTTTCTATGTGGTGTTTTGTAGATCATTTTTATTCTTTTTCTTTTGGCCATTCCTGTCCACTCTGTCCTTCTTCTATTTATGGCTTTTGATATCTTTAAACTTTTTTCTCTGAATATACTTTCCAGGTACAATGTAGAATGGTTATTCTTTACTGTACAAAATAACTTAATGATATAAACCTATGTGTAATATTTTAGTTGGGAGTGATATTTAGGTGTCTGAATTTTTGTTATTGTTATAAAATTGAGTTTTATTGATGTGGATAGTTTTTATGGAGTTATCTACCCTTTATACTCTCTAGATTTGCTTTCTTTTATGAAAATTGTAGTTGTATTATTAGACTGATTTATAATTTTACATTTGTGACAGTAAAATCTAAGATTGACAAATTTTCAAATACAATTAAGTACTTAGTAATCCTGAATACAATGGTTTATATTAGAAAACATCTTACTGACAGCATTTGTCTTGTCTGTTATCATGTCTCTGTCCTAGACATTCTAATTAAAAATTAGATGTTTGTTGTATCTTTTTTTCAATTTTTAGCTCACCTTGCCAAAGGCAAAGTGAGCTTTTGCCATCACTTGGCGTCCGTTGTCCGTTAACTTTTCACATTTTAATCTTCTCCTTTGAAACCCCCTCAGCCAAATGAACTGAAACATGGTAGAAAGCATATATGGAAGGTCCTTTATAAAGATTGCTCATTTCGTCCCGATCCATTAACAAACATGGCCACCACAGGCAATTCTTGTTTCTGATAGGCCGATTTTTAAAAATCTTCCCCTCTGAAACCGCTTGTCCAAATGAACCAAAACTTGGTAGGAAGCATCTATGGAAGGTCCTCTATAAAGATTGCTCATTTTGTCCCAATTAGTTAACAAACATGGCTGCCACAAGCAATTCTTGTTTCTGATTGGTTGATTTCTAAAATATCTTCTCTGTTAAAAGAAATATAACTCTGTTTAAATATAGATATCTGTATTCAAAATGCAGTTATCTCTATACAGATCTAAAAAAAATCTTCTCTTCTGAAACCGCTTGGCCAAATGAACCGAAACTTGGTAGGAAGCATCTATGGAAGGTCCCTTATAAAGATTGCTATGCTAATTTTGTCCTGATCCATTAACAAACATGGCCGCTACAGGCAATTCTTGTTTCTGATTGGTTGATTTCTAAAAAAAATCTTCTCCTCTGAAACCGCCAGGCCAAATGAATCAAAACTTGGTAGGAAGCATCATTGGAAGGTCCTCTATAACGATTGCTCATTTAGTTCTGATCCGTTAACAAACATGGCCACCACAGGCCATTCTTTTTTCTGATTGGTTGATTTCTAAAAAATCTCCTCCTCTGAAACCGCTTTCCCAAATGAACTGAAATTTGGTAGGAAGCATCTATGGAAGGTCCTCTATGAAAATTGCTCATTTCGTCTCGATCCATTAAAAAACATGGCCACCACAGGCAATTCTTGTTTCTGATAGGCCGATTTTTAAAAATCTTCTGCTCTGAAACTGCTTGTCCAAATGAACCGAAACTTGGTAGGAAGCATCTATGGAAGGTCCTCTATAAAGATTGCTAATTTTGTCCTGATTGGTTAACAAACATGGCCACCACAGGCAATTCTTGTTTCTGATTGGTTGATTTCTAAAATATCTTCTCTGTTAAAAGAAAGATAAATCTTGTTTAAATATAGATATCTGTATTCAAAATGCAGTTATCTCTATACAAATTAAAAACAATTTTTTCTTCTGAAACCGCTTGGCCATATGAACCGAAACTTGGTAGGAAGCATCTATGGAAGGTCCTCTGTAAAGATTGCTCATTTCGTCCCGATCCGTTTACAAACATGGCCACCACAGGCGACTCTTGTTTCTGATTGGATATTTTATAAAAAATCTTCTCCTCTGAAACCGCTTTGCCAAATGAACCGAAACGTGGTAGGAAGCATCTATGGAAGGTCCTCTATAGAATTTGATCATTTCGTTTTGATCCATTAACAAACATGGCTGCCACTGGCAATTCTTGTTTTAGATTGGTCGATTTCTAAAAATCTTCTTCTCTGAAACTGCTTTGCCAAAATGAACTGAAATTTGGTGGGAAGCACCTATGGAAGGTTCTGTATTAAGTTTCCTCAAAGCAGAATGAAAGGTGAGCGACACAGGCTCAGCACTGAGCTGAGCCTCTAGTTTCTTAAGCATACACTAACATCGAACGACATCCTAACAAAGGTAATTTCAGGTAACCTTTCATTCATCTTTGACCGTCCAATCATATGCAAGACAGTTAAATATATTGGTCAATAGGAAAACTGCTCTTGGCGTGTTGAATCAGTTTTAATACCTAAAGATTGAGTAGACTCATCGCTGATTGGTCGGTGAGAATATGAACCCCGACATGACCCCATTTGGGTTGTCTTTTGATCTAAATGTGCAGTATTATATCTAAGCAACCACATTTATATAAATGTTAAATGTTTTTACTGGTTTTGCATTATCTGCAGACTTTTTTAATATTGCATGAATAAAATGTCATGTTTCTGTTATTAGGTCTGACATTTACTACATATTTATATATCCTAGATCCATCTTATTTAATGGGATTTTGTATCAGAGCATCCAAGTGTCTCACTGTATTTCATCAAATTTTGAAAGTATTCAATTTTTGCAGTAGTCAATAGTTCAATTTGATTAGCATTCAAATTTGACTAAAACATGAATCATTCAATATTCAAAGGGCAACATAACTTTGATAAGGCCTGATATACATGTACCTGATATAGAAAAATCAGAAATTTGACCTGATTGTTCAACAGTTGTGTGTTTGTGAGCATGTTTTCATTCCTAAAATTACAAAATTGTCAATATGTTATGTAAGATTATTCTTCACAGAAACCATATTTTTTTTAGTTTGTCAAAATGAAAAACAGAAAATATCAGGTCTTCAGAACAGTTCCAAAATCCAATTGAAAAATTGTAGAAACATAGACAAAATGGATACCCCTAAGGGACCGACCAAAAGTTAACTTGCAGGGGGGAGGGCTATGGGTTTTTTTTTCGTTCAGAATTTTTTTTTCGGACAACACAGGAGTTAGAATATTTATTTTTTTTGTCGCGCAAAGCGCAAATCTTTTTTTCCAGAATTTAACATTAGGTTATATGACAAAAACTCTGAATCAGATTATTTTTTTTTCCTCCACCAAAATCAGAATATTTTTTCAGCAACATTGGGAATCAGAATATTTTTTTAGAAAAAAAACCATAGCCCCCTCCCTCCCCTGGAAGTTAAATGGTCCGTCCCTAGCACACATATACATGAATGATATATAAAATTCAGCCTCTAGTGTATTTTGCATATTTTTGAAACGCTAAATTAACTTGTTGATTTCAGACTGATTGGTTTGGTTGGTTTATAGTGTTTAATGCCACTTTCAACAATATTTCAGTTATATTGCAGCGTCAGTTTTATTGGTGGAGGAAACTGAAGTTCCTGAGGAAAACTACCGACCTGTCGCAATTCACTGACAAACTTTATCACATAATGTTGTATCGAGTATACCTCGCCATGAAGGGGTTTGAACTCACAAATTTAGTGGTGATAGGCACGGATTGGACAGGTAGTTGTAGATTCAACTACCATACTATCATGACGGTCCCAATTTCAGACTAATCTTCAGATTGTATTCATGAGAGTTTTTAAAATAGTTATGCTACATGTAATAAATTGACTCTTGATTTTTTTTTTAATGATTTTTATCTTGTATAACTAAACTATTTGAAGAGGAACACTCCCAACCAAGAACGATATCAGATTCAAGGGCTTGTATTCAATTGAAAATAGGTATTAATTTAAATGTTTTTCGATCTAATATAAAAATTCCTCTCTTTAACACGATTTTTTCAACTACTGTGTTCTAGCTGAATAGGATAATGATGGACACCTTTATATAATGAAAGATATTAAAATACTGTATATAGATCGTGTATTTCTGACCGAACAGTCGTTTAAAAATCCAATTTTGGTCACGGCTTAATTTTCAATAGACAAATGTCGTAGAGACAATTTTTAAAGTTATTCACGTAAATGCTGTCTTACACAGTTCATTAAATATAAACACATTGTGAGGATTCTCTCACGTTTTTTTGTTGTTGTTTTTAACTTTTAAATCAGTGACACGACAATGATTTACAAAAGGACTTTTAATATTTCTATTTTTCTAATGGACAAGCTTTTGGGTATTGCAGAAATTTAGAAGGAAAATCTAATTATGATCTTTAATAGTTTACTAATAACATTAATCAGAATAGAATGTATGACAGTCCTGTCAATAATAACTTCAAGTTGGGAACTAGGTGAGTTTTTTTTTTAATTTTCTATTACAATAAAATTAAAAAATAATACAAATTTTATAATTAAATCTTTATTTTTCATTTTTCAGATTTTAAACTTGTTCAAATGCTAAAAAGGTAAAGATTCTGATTATCAGTGTTTAACACCACTTTCAACAATATTTAAGTGACGTGCTTCTAGAGTTCATTGATGAAAAAAAAATTTAAAGTCAATGACCAACATTGAATTTGTGAAAACTTTTATTTTTTCACATATCGACTAACTTGCAGAAATATCTATGATTTTTGATATGTCATATTCATGTATATACATTGTAGATATTTGAAAAATTTCTTCCAAAAAAATAACTTTTTTGTCCAAACTTCTAAATTTTATCCAAAAAGGTACAGTTATTTGTGAAGGTTATTACAACATACTTGTACATAATTTTAAATTCACAAAATGGAATTTGATTAGAGGTAAAATTTTAGCATTTTGATTTAAAGTAAAAAAGGGCAAATTTAACCTTTTAAATGATTTCTCCTATCAATCTTATGAAAGTGGGAAACATTTGTGTATTAAAACCATCTCAGACAGATGAAAAAAGTGTTTTTGTGATCAGGAGTGTCAATGTATACAGATGTTGAAATTACATATATTAAAATGTCCTTTATATGTTGTGAGTTTGAATCCTTCTCATGGTGAGGTGTACTTGATACAACATAATATGTGATAAAGTTAGTCATTGACTTGTGGCAGGTCAGTGGTTTTCTCTGGGTACTCCTGTTTTCGCCACCAATAAAACTGACTGTCATGATATAACTGAAATATTGTTGAAAGTGGTGCTAAACACCATAACCACCACCACCACTTAGGAAAATTTGATTAATTAAATCATTGAAATGGCCTAAAATTCATTCTCCATGAAAATTATTAGAAATTTTTTAATATCATGATTGTCAGATTTAGGTTTGGTAAACTCTTTTTGATTATCATATTGAAAAACGTCGTCTACTGTGAAGGTTTTGACCAAGTGTATTCAATAATTTTTGTGTATCAAAACTGATAAGTTATTTACCTTCTGAAAATAAAATAAAAACTGTAATATAAAGGAGGTCTGGTTGGTTTATGGTGTTTAATGCCACTTTCAACAATATTTCAGTTATATCGTGGTGGTCAGTTTTATTGGTGGAGGATACCCGTCGATAACCACCAACCTGTTGCATGTCACTGACAAACTTTATCACATACTGTTGTATCAAGTACACCTCGTCTTAGTGTGATTTGAACTCACAACGTTAGTGGTGATAGGCACTTATTGCACAGGTAGTTGTAAATCCAACTAATATACGATCACGACCTCTAAAATAAAGAGTTCTAGACATTTGTTCCAATCTGTTCAGTTTAAAAAGATTTGTATTGAGTCTGTGTTATCTATCTATATATCTATACATCCTTGGGAAATAAGTACATATCATAGGTGCATGTAACTTGTCGTCCTTCATCATGGCTCTTTATGTATATATATTTTTATTTTACTATAAAAATCAACACGGTAGGAAAAAAAGTAAATCAATACGATATATTGTTCAATATCCAATTATTATAATTAGTATTAATCCATTTAAATTGAGTATTGATCGCTATCATTGACTGATCACGAATTAGATAAACGTCACTGTGTTTTAAAATCTATTGTACCGTTTGATTGGATATTGTTTGAACCTGCCGCTGATAACCTTAACGATTATTTATTTTGATAAGATTGTACTGAAAGAATGCAAAAATTGACTCGTATTTAATACCGTTTAATACAATAACGGTATTATTAATGTACAAATGTATTATATTGCATGCCATGAAAGATCTGTAGTACACGATATACCAGAAATAGAATTGAAGTTAAGTCTAACATAGCAATTTCTACTCCTGTTGTGTCTAATGATGGTGCACTAATCTAGATATCTATGTATTTATTACCATCACTTGGTTACATTGATTACCTCTAATGGTGGACTATTAGTATCTGCGAGTATCATGCGCCCAGCTGTCATTGCTTCGGCACTGACATGCTTTATTAGATGTATTTATGTTTGACGTTATGGATTATTATTATCTATATAGGGTCGACACATGCAATTTGATGTTAACATAAGATTGTATGAATATTGACACGAACAAGTTAAAGTAAGGAAAAAGAGATGAAATAATAAAGAAATAAAGAAATTTTATTGAAAATAAATTTGTAAACAGAAAGTTAGAAAAAAGGGGGATGGTAAGTCCGTGCCACGAGCGCCTGTGGCCTTGTCGTGCACTATTGTTTCAGTAAGCTAGCTCTATAAACATCCAACTAAGTGTGTTGGTCTAGTACAAAGTGAAGATCATCATCATGGCACTGAAGTAACTTGCTTGCCATGATATGTCAGATGATGAAAAATCATGTAGATGAAAAAAATTGTCATTTTTCCTTATATTATAAAGACCAATTGCTATTAAATAGACTAGCCAACAATAAATGCTATGTCAGATTCCCTAAAAAAAATTGCTATACTGTTGAGAAAAAGATAATTATGTACATGTACCAGAAAAACGATATCTCATAGCGGGATCATCAACTTGTTTGACGAAAGAATTGTCTATTCACCTGACAAAGATTCTGTCTGCAGTAAAAGAGGGACAACAGAAATATTGTGAAACTGTTTACTCGCGTAGTGGCATAAATCACATGTGGATTTTGAAAAACTCTAAAGATCTTGTGGATAACCTTAAATCAAGATCTTTCTCTCAGGTATCCTCCATCAAAACTTTTGATTTTTCAACTCTATATACCACCCTACCGCATGACAAATTAAAAACCCGCTTAAAAGAAACAATTCACAAAGCTTTCAGTCATAAAAACTATGGCTCAAAATTTGTTGTGTTAGGCTACAATTCCACATATTTTTCAAACAAAATTCAAAAAGGTAAAACATGCTACTCCGAGGAACAAGTGATCAGTATGCTGGAGTTCCTCATCGATAACATATTTGTCTCCTTTGGAGGGATACTGTTTCAGCAGGTCGTCGGCATACCAATGGGTACGAATTGTGCCCCTCTTCTAGCTGATTTATTTTTATACTTATATGAGTCGGAATTTCTTCAAAAGCTTGTAAAAGATAAGAAGATTCATGAAGCTAGAGCCTTTAATTTCACATACAGGTATATTGATGACGTTTTATCTATCAATAATTCTAGATTTGCAGAATTTCTTCCATTGATATATCCTCCAGAGCTGGAAGTTAAAGAGACCACAGATACTGCTTCGTCCGCATCATTTTTGGACTTATACCTCGAATTTGACGGCAGTGGTCAAATCAGAACTAAAATTTATGATAAGCGTGACGACTTCAATTTTAAAATCATAAATTTTCCAAATATGTGCAGCAATATATCAGCTTCTCCTGCATATGGTGTTTACATCTCGCAATTGATTCGTTATGCAAGGGCCAGTAGCAATTATTCTGATTTCCTGAAACGTCATCTTCATCTGAGAAACAGGCTACTGGACCAGGGCTATAAAAAGATTCGCCTTATTCGATCTCTTAAAAAGTTTATATTCCGATACCAAGATCTTGTCGAAATATATTCCGTCTCTGCAGAAAAGATTATAAACGATGGATTTTCATATAGTGAAAATGTATAAAGATAAGGTGTCAACAAAAATGTCAAAAATATTTTTTTATCAATGTGTGACGTAAAAGTGTCTTTGACATTTACTTCACTGAGTTTGGTGCTGCTTTGACAACTGTTTTACCTGTTTTGTTCAAGTATTGTTATAAATACTGTTATAGTGACAGCCGGAGGCTTTGAGCCGTAATGAAAGGGGGAGGTTTGGCGCTTTAAAATCTGATTCAACCCACCATTTCTTTAGAAATGCCTGTACCAAGTCAGGGTCATTACGGTTTTCACAGTTTTCCGGTTGTTGACTGATTTTGTCTGTTTATATACTTATGAGTTTTGACTTTCCCTTTGTAAGATTGTTCGGAGTTCGGTTATTTTGTTATTACCCTTATTCATTGTTTAAGTGATTTTAACTTTGAAGTAAATTTTCATTAGCTAGTCACTTTTATATTGCAAAAAAGCTCTTTTATATTTCAAACAAAATGTAATTATTTCTTCTCTTACACTCTCTAATGAATGTACAGAGTTCAGTGACAAAAAAAATATTGTATCCACATTCTACAGAGATTTTTTTGTGTGTTTAATTGATTCTTTCCTCTTGGAGGCATTGTGGTTTTACTTATTTTCTTCGGTATCAGTCTTTGTGGATAAACGAACAGTGAGATTTTCGTTGTCATTTGAATTCGTCGTTTTACTTCTCTTGCGGTTCACTAAATTTTATGGTTTGATGATAACAACGAAAACCACGAAAATTGATATTCAAACGAACAGTATTTAAGATATATGACGGCTTAAACCTTGTGAGCAATATCTGTACATTTTAATATCTACCATTACTGGTAATTATCTAATTATTTAAAAAACAAAAATCTCAATCTGATAAAAAAAAAATTATGACCATAGCCTCATTGAAATAATTTGTTATCAATAGAATCGAGTCATGAAAGATAATGTCCATACACTGAAATAAGAATTTGAAATTCAGCTTGAAACATGTTGATATTGTTCAGTAAATGTTGCTCCCAATTAAAGACTTTAACATTATTTGGCTTTCCGATCTTGTGATTATGAGCATACCTGATAAAGGTACTTCCAGAGAAACGTTCTGCACACTAAATTTGATAGCAGCGTTTTTATTAGATTTTAAAGGAGCTTGGTAGCGTCGGGATCAAGTCTTATTCACTGATATTTCTTTAATATTTTTGAAAGCTACCATGAACACCCATATAGCCATTTAAGAGTTTGATTTTTATATTTATTCTACAGTAATGCTCACTTTCAATGCATTTTCATGTTTAGCTCACCTTGATCAAAGTGAGGTATTTTCATCCAGTTTGTGTATGATATACACAGGATGCACCGGTAGTTTAACATAGAACCCTATAGGAATAGGAATAGGAATAAAAGCTTATCTTCAGAAACTAGAATCTTGATTTAACACAAACTTTGCATGAATAATCATGTGAGGAATACAAGGTTCATGTGAGCCTCTAGTTTTGATTTTAGCTACTTGTTATCATGAAGTCATTTATGTTTATAAATTTGTTACATATACTTTAAGGAATTAAGGTTAAACTAAAATATCAAGCATAGTTTGTTGTTTGTTGTTGTCATAGCTATTTAAAATTTTGATCTACATAATTCTGAAAATGGAAACACATCTTTATCAAAATGAAAGAGAAATTGCTTTGAACGAAGTTAGATATCTTATTTTATTAACAAATCTGAATCCTTAGATTACATTCTTTATATATTTTTATTGTTAGTAAGAGAGGGAACAAGAGAGCCTGTCTAATTTTACACTTTAATAATTAAAAAAAACCCACAGGAAATGGACACTTCCACATGTTGTTTGTTTTCGTTTTGTTTCCAATGAAATGTTTAAATAAGTTTTTTTTTGACATTATTGAAAAACATTAGAGCATTATTTACATTTGAATCCAATTTTCTTTTTCAAGAATTATTTTGCTTATAGAGGTATGGAAAATTTGTTAAATATTTTTTTAAAATTTTATATTGATACATTGATATAACTTAAAGCAAATCTTAGATTTTAGAGAAAAAAATGTTCTTTCACTTTTGCAAAATGTCTTTAGTTTTACTGTAAAATCAAAGTTTGTCATAATCTTGTAGATGTTTACTACCTCCTGAAAACATTAAGTTCATACAAGCTGTAAAGGGACCTAATATTGTCACACTGACATCTGTCTTTTCATGCCCAACTTGTGGTCAAACTGACACAGGTAGTAATTTAAAGTATACAATTAAACAGGAGGCTTAAGTAAACTGCAAGTTTAGTTATTAGGGCATTAGTAAGTAATTTGTTTACAATAAAACTATTTATTTCAATAATAAATTTGTCTTAAATATATCTTATTTATAGGACAAAGTCACATTTTTTGGCAGGTTTATGTATGATTGTTGAATGGACTGAAGATTGTTTTGGTTTGGTTTATGGTGTTTAACACCACTTTCAACAATATTTCAGTTATATCGTGGTGGTCAGTTTTATTGGTGGAGGAAACCACTGACCTGTCACAAGTAACTGACAAACTTTATCACTGTTTAGACTGACCTCTAGTGAGGAAGATCGTGGGTTCGTGCCCTGGTCAGGAAAAAACCAAAGATTATAAATCGGTATTTGTTGCTTCTCTAAGCACTGGGTTTGCTCGGAATCAGAATAATACGTCCGAGTGGAGCGACATGTCTACCTGCAGACTGTTGTTTCAGTAAGTTAGCACTATAAAAATCCAACTAAGCGTGATGGTCTGGTACAAAGTAGACATCATCATCATCTCATCAAATGTAACTTGTTCTTGACAATATATAGCTGAACATTTCTCATTATGGTGTTAAACTACAATCACTCACCCCCAAGACCTTTAGCATTTTGTCATTTCTTACTGTTGGGCTTGATTAGCGTAACAATGAACAAATTCTTTCCTCAGTAACCCTAGTTCATTTGAACTGTATATTTGCAGAAAAAAATCTATGCGCTTGTTCAAGACTTAATTTTGGTTCTGTGCGACATCTAATATGGCCACCACAGAAAAATATTTGCAAATATGAAAATAGTGTTTTTGGCCATTGGAACTTTGATGCCTTATATCTTGTCTTTTTTTCCAGTATGAAATCCAGCATGGCTGTCTTGAAGTGTGATAATTTCTAGTTAACCGAAATATGGAAAAGTTTGTTGTAAGACTTTCCAGCAATTATCTATGTATGGTTCTTAAAAATAATGTTTCCTCATTGCAGTCTGATCCAAGAGGATATCCCAATAACAGTTTCTGATCAGCGAAAATATCATTTTATTTCCTCCAGAGAAACCACATGGCCATTTTGACTTTGCCAGAATGGTTAGTCCTCAAAATTATTTCCTCGTGTCATTAACAAAGTTATGAAATAATGTTAGAAATACATTTTAACCCTTCAAATTGTGTAATGTGTAGAACAGCTATTAAAGTGCTGTTCCTTTACTTAATTTTTGTCTAAGTGCAATGCTGAATAGTCTCTCATGTTTATCATCATCCATATCCTTTCTTACTAATGGACCAGAAATACAGATACATGCTGTTTTTTATGCCCGCACGATGAAGAGTCGGGGGGGGGGGGGATATTAATTTACCCCTGTCCGTCTGTTCGTCCGTCCGTTATTCAGTTTGTCCGTCCGGATATAGATACATGGGTTGTTCGGCTATCTCCTCCTACAGTTTAAGAGCTACAGCTTTAATATTTTGTATGATGTTTATACACATAATGGAGGTGTGCATGTCCACAGGATTTTGATGGTCAGGCGGGCGCATCATTTGTGTCTTACAGACACACTTCATTTTTAAAAAATCACTCCTAACAAAACAACTTTGTCCATAATTATCAAGTGTGGGGGTATACTTCTTTTCTAGTTTTACTTATTTTTATATTTTGACCTTGAATTATTTTTATGGCTGTAAATTTTCTCCTCTAAATGGTAACACAGCATGACTGTCATCTAGAATCATGTGTTGTTTATTGATTTCTGTGTTTTAACTTTCGTTTCCTTTGATGATCGTGACGTCCTTATTGTCTTAAAACAGTTCTACTATATCTATCAAAATGAAAGTCATGTTTATGACAATTTCATTCTATACTATTTCCGGGAGCCGTCTTGGTCATCATAGTATGGTAGTTGGATTTACAACTTCCTGTATAATCAGTGCCTATCACCACTAAAGTTGTGAGTTTGAATTCCACTCAGGCGAGGTGTACTTGACACAACGTTATGTAATAAAGTTTGATAGTGACTTGCGACAGATCAGCGGTTTTCTCTGGGTACTCTGATTTCCTCCACAAATAAAACTGACCACCACAACTGAAATATTGTTGAAAGTGGCGTTAAGCCCCATAAACCATAAACCAAACCAAACCTCCTTATTGTCTAACACAGTGCTACTACATATATCAAAATGCAAGTCATGTTTAATGACAATTTTGTTCTATGCTATTTCCAAAAAAAGGAGACTAAAGTTAAAAGTGTAAATTTCATGTTGAAATACATTGTGTTTGAGTTTCCACATGTTAAGTTTTTTTTCAGAATATTGAATGCAATTTAAACAGTTCATTATATTTTATATTTTAATGTTGTCTCTTGGGATTTTTAATTTGTTTATTTAAAAGTACATATTCAATTATCATAGATCACTTTAAATTTAAAATTGTTCAATATTTAGACAACCTCATAATAATTTATTTAAACTCTTATTAATTTACTGCCTTTATTTTAAAGGACTAAATTCATCATAAATTTTGTATATACATGTATGTATTTTTATATGCTTATGATCAAAGTGTATTTTTGAAGTAAAATATTTTTTGGCCTAATGTCAGAAAATACAGATTTTTGTATACATTTTTTATAGGCTTATGATCAAAGTATATTTTTGAAGTAAACACAAATTTGGCCTAATGTCAGAAATATAGAAATTGAAATGTTACAAAAGCAAAATTTGAAAGGAACAGAAAATAATGACTTCTATGTATATATAGGTTAATGTTGCCATGATATACAAATGTAGCTGAAAAAATGCTGAGTTGGAGTTAAGCAACAATCACTCACTCACTCTATGTTTTGAAATGGTCTATACAGTATTGTACCTTTCTATCAGAAAGAGGAGTGGTTGAATGGACATAAAAATAGTGTTTTAGGCTAAATTGGCATTTAAAAATTGAAAATTACATGAAAAAAGTTATGATGAGTGAAAATAAAAGAATATGAGGATGAGCTTTCTAACATGTGGTCTAAAAGATAAGCTATCAAGATAAAACAAATTCCAAAACATATATCGTGGGAAATGCGGCATTAAATAAAAAAACGGAAATAAAATAATTGCACACATATTTCACTAATTAATTATTAGAAGAACCCATTAAATAATAGGAATACCAACAAAGTACAGAAACAGTTGCACACTGATAAAGAATCAACGTTATAGAAAACTGAAGGGACAATAAAAAATGGACAATCCAAAGAAACTGGCATCATAGGAGGGTACACAAGACAAAGAAAAACAAAGCAAGAAAAGAAACTGGCATCATAGGGTACACACGACAAAGAAAAACAAAACAAGAAAAGAAACTGACATCAATAGGGTACACAAGACAAAGAAAAACAAAGCAAGAAAAGAAACTGACATCAATAGGGTACACAAGACAAAGAAAAACAAAGCAAGAAAAGAAACTGGCATCATAGGGTACACAAGACAAAGAAAAACAAAGCAAGAAAAGAAACTGGCATCATAGGGTACACAAGACAAAGAAAAACAAAGCAAGAAAAGAAACTGACATCATAGGGTACACAAGACAAAGAAAAACAAAGCAAGAAAAGAAACTGACATCAATAGGGTACACAAGACAAAGAAAAACAAAGCAAGAAAAGAAACTGGCATCATAGGGTACACAAGACAAAGAAAAACAAAGCAAGAAAAGAAACTGGCATCATAGGGTACACAAGACAAAGAAAAACAAAGCAAGAAAAGAAACTGACATCATAGGGTACACAAGACAAAGAAAAACAAAGCAAGAAAAGAAACTGACATCATAGGGTACACAAGACAAAGAAAAACAAAGCAAGAAAAGAAACTGACATCATAGGGTACACAAGACAAAGAAAAACAAAGCAAGAAAAGAAACTAGCATCATAGGGTACACAAGACAAAGAAAAACAAAGCAAGAAAAGAAACTGACATCATAGGGTACACAAGACAAAGAAAAACAAAGCAAGAAAAGAAACTGACATCATAGGGTACACAAGACAAAGAAAAACAAAGCAAGAAAAGAAACTGACATCATAGGGTACACAAGACAAAGAAAAACAAAGCAAGAAAAGAAACTGACATCATAGGGTACACAAGACAAAGAAAAACAAAGCAAGAAAAGAAACTGACATCATAGGGTACACAAGACAAAGAAAAACAAAGCAAGAAAAGAAACTGGCATCATAGGGTACACAAGACAAAGAAAAACAAAGCAAGAAAAGAAACTGGCATCATAGGGTACACAAGACAAAGAAAAACAAAGCAAGAAAAGAAACTGGCATCATAGGGTACACAAGACAAAGAAAAACAAAGCAAGAAAAGAAACTGGCATCATAGGGTACACAAGACAAAGAAAAACAAAGCAAGAAAAGAAACTGACATCATAGGGTACACAAGACAAAGAAAAACAAAGCAAGAAAAGAAACTGACATCATAGGGTACACAAGACAAAGAAAAACAAAGCAAGAAAAGAAACTGACATCATAGGGTACACAAGACAAAGAAAAACAAAGCAAGAAAAGAAACTAGCATCATAGGGTACACAAGACAAAGAAAAACAAAGCAAGAAAAGAAACTGACATCATAGGGTACACAAGACAAAGAAAAACAAAGCAAGAAAAGAAACTGACATCATAGGGTACACAAGACAAAGAAAAACAAAGCAAGAAAAGAAACTGACATCATAGGGTACACAAGACAAAGAAAAACAAAGCAAGAAAAGAAACTGACATCATAGGGTACACAAGACAAAGAAAAACAAAGCAAGAAAAGAAACTGACATCATAGGGTACACAAGACAAAGAAAAACAAAGCAAGAAAAGAAACTGACATCATAGGGTACACAAGACAAAGAAAAACAAAGCAAGAAAAGAAACTGGCATCATAGGGTACACAAGACAAAGAAAAACAAAGCAAGAAAAGAAACTGACATCATAGGGTACACAAGACAAAGAAAAACAAAGCAAGAAAAGAAACTGACATCATAGGGTACACAAGACAAAGAAAAACAAAGCAAGAAAAGAAACTGGCATCATAGGGTACACAAGACAAAGAAAAACAAAGCAAGAAAAGAAACTGGCATCATAGGGTACACAAGACAAAGAAAAACAAAGCAAGAAAAGAAACTGACATCATAGGGTACACAAGACAAAGAAAAACAAAGCAAGAAAAGAAACTGACATCATAGGGTACACAAGACAAAGAAAAACAAAGCAAGAAAAGAAACTGGCATCAATAGGGTACACAAGACAAAGAAAAACAAAGCAAGAAAAGAAACTGGCATCAATAGGGTACACAAGACAAAGAAAAACAAAGCAAGAAAAGAAACTGACATCAATAGGGTACACAAGACAAAGAAAAACAAAGCAAGAAAAGAAACTGGCATCATAGGGTACACAAGACAAAGAAAAACAAAGCAAGAAAAGAAACTGACATCATAGGGTACACAAGACAAAGAAAAACAAAGCAAGAAAAGAAACTGACATCATAGGGTACACAAGACAAAGAAAAACAAAGCAAGAAAAGAAACTGACATCATAGGGTACACAAGACAAAGAAAAACAAAGCAAGAAAAGAAACTGACATCATAGGGTACACAAGACAAAGAAAAACAAAGCAAGAAAAGAAACTGACATCATAGGGTACACAAGACAAAGAAAAACAAAGCAAGAAAAGAAACTGACATCATAGGGTACACAAGACAAAGAAAAACAAAGCAAGAAAAGAAACTGGCATCATAGGGTACACAAGACAAAGAAAAACAAAGCAAGAAAAGAAACTGGCATCATAGGGTACACAAGACAAAGAAAAACAAAGCAATAAAAGAAACTGACATCATAGGGTACACAAGACAAAGAAAAACAAAGCAAGAAAAGAAACTGACATCATAGGGTACACAAGACAAAGAAAAACAAAGCAAGAAAAGAAACTGCCATCATAGGGTACACAAGACAAAGAAAAACAAAGCAAGAAAAGAAACTGACATCATAGGGTACACAAGACAAAGAAAAACAAAGCAAGAAAAGAAACTGACATCAATAGGGTACACAAGACAAAGAAAAACAAAGCAAGAAAAGAAACTGGCATCATAGGGTACACAAGACAAAGAAAAACAAAGCAAGAAAAGAAACTGACATCATAGGGTACACAAGACAAAGAAAAACAAAGCAAGAAAAGAAACTGACATCATAGGGTACACAAGACAAAGAAAAACAAAGCAAGAAAAGAAACTGGCATCATAGGGTACACAAGACAAAGAATAACAAAGCAAGAAAAGAAACTGGCATCATAGGGTACACAAGACAAAGAAAAACAAAGCAAGAAAAGAAACTGACATCATAGGGTACACAAGACAAAGAAAAACAAAGCAAGAAAAGAAACTGACATCATAGGGTACACAAGACAAAGAAAAACAAAGCAAGAAAAGAAACTGACATCATAGGGTACACAAGACAAAGAAAAACAAAGCAAGAAAAGAAACTGGCATCATAGGGTACACAAGACAAAGAAAAACAAAGCAAGAAAAGAAACTGACATCATAGGGTACACAAGACAAAGAAAAACAAAGCAAGAAAAGAAACTGACATCATAGGGTACACAAGACAAAGAAAAACAAAGCAAGAAAAGAAACTGGCATCAATAGGGTACACAAGACAAAGAAAAACAAAGCAAGAAAAGAAACTGACATCATAGGGTACACAAGACAAAGAAAAACAAAGCAAGAAAAGAAACTGACATCATAGGGTACACAAGACAAAGAAAAACAAAGCAAGAAAAGAAACTGGCATCATAGGGTACACAAGACAAAGAAAAACAAAGCAAGAAAAGAAACTGGCATCATAGGGTACACAAGACAAAGAAAAACAAAGCAAGAAAAGAAACTGGCATCATAGGGTACACAAGACAAAGAAAAACAAAGCAAGAAAAGAAACTGGCATTATAGGAGGGTACACAAGACAAAGAAAAACAAAGCAAGAAAAGAAACTGGCATCATAGGGTACACAAGACAAAGAAAAACAAAGCAAGAAAAGAAACTGACATCAATAGGGTACACAAGACAAAGAAAAACAAAGCAAGAAAAGAAACTGGCATCATAGGGTACACAAGACAAAGAAAAACAAAGCAAGAAAAGAAACTGACATCATAGGGTACACAAGACAAAGAAAAACAAAGCAAGAAAAGAAACTGACATCATAGGGTACACAAGACAAAGAAAAACAAAGCAAGAAAAGAAACTGACATCATAGGGTACACAAGACAAAGAAAAACAAAGCAAGAAAAGAAACTGGCATCATAGGGTACACAAGACAAAGAAAAACAAAGCAAGAAAAGAAACTGGCATCATAGGGTACACAAGACAAAGAAAAACAAAGCAAGAAAAGAAACTGACATCATAGGGTACACAAGACAAAGAAAAACAAAGCAAGAAAAGAAACTGGCATCATAGGGTACACAAGACAAAGAAAAACAAAGCAAGAAAAGAAACTGACATCAATAGGGTACACAAGACAAAGAAAAACAAAGCAAGAAAAGAAACTGGCATCATAGGGTACACAAGACAAAGAAAAACAAAGCAAGAAAAGAAACTGACATCATAGGGTACACAAGACAAAGAAAAACAAAGCAAGAAAAGAAACTGGCATCATAGGGTACACAAGACAAAGAAAAACAAAGCAAGAAAAGAAACTGACATCAATAGGGTACACAAGACAAAGAAAAACAAAGCAAGAAAAGAAACTGGCATCATAGGGTACACAAGACAAAGAAAAACAAAGCAAGAAAAGAAACTGACATCATAGGGTACACAAGACAAAGAAAAACAAAGCAAGAAAAGAAACTGACATCATAGGGTACACAAGACAAAGAAAAACAAAGCAAGAAAAGAAACTGGCATCAATAGGGTACACAAGACAAAGAAAAACAAAGCAAGAAAGGAAACTGACATCATAGGGTACACAAGACAAAGAATAACAAAGCAAGAAAAGAAACTGGCATCATAGGGTACACAAGACAAAGAAAAACAAAGCAAGAAAAGAAACTGACATCAATAGGGTACACAAGACAAAGAAAA
The DNA here is from genome assembly GCA_963680875.1 of Bathymodiolus brooksi. NCBI lineage: Eukaryota > Metazoa > Mollusca > Bivalvia > Mytilida > Modiolidae > Bathymodiolus > Bathymodiolus brooksi. The sequence goes on along the minus strand of OY804576.1, from coordinate 81,614,968 downwards.
ACAAAGCAAGAAAAGAAACTGGCATCATAGGAGGGTACACAAGACAAAGAAAAACAAAGCAAGAAAAGAAACTGACATCATAGGGTACACAAGACAAAGAAAAACAAAGCAAGAAAAGAAACTGGCATCATAGGGTACACAAGACAAAGAAAAACAAAGCAAGAAAAGAAACTGACATCATAGGGTACACAAGACAAAGAAAAACAAAGCAAGAAAAGAAACTGGCATCATAGGGTACACAAGACAAAGAAAAACAAAGCAAGAAAAGAAACTGGCATCATAGGGTACACAAGACAAAGAAAAACAAAGCAAGAAAAGAAACTGACATCATAGGGTACACAAGACAAAGAAAAACAAAGCAAGAAAAGAAACTGACATCATAGGGTACACAAGACAAAGAAAAACAAAGCAAGAAAAGAAACTGGCATCATAGGGTACACAAGACAAAGAAAAACAAAGCAAGAAAAGAAACTGGCATCATAGGGTACACAAGACAAAGAAAAACAAAGCAAGAAAAGAAACTGGCATCATAGGGTACACAAGACAAAGAAAAACAAAGCAAGAAAAGAAACTGGCATCAATAGGGTACACAAGACAAAGAAAAACAAAGCAAGAAAAGAAACTGGCATCAATAGGGTACACAAGACAAAGAAAAACAAAGCAAGAAAAGAAACTGACATCATAGGGTACACAAGACAAAGAAAAACAAAGCAAGAAAAGAAACTGGCATCATAGGGTACACAAGACAAAGAAAAACAAAGCAAGAAAAGAAACTGACATCATAGGGTACACAAGACAAAGAAAAACAAAGCAAGAAAAGAAACTGGCATCATAGGGTACACAAGACAAAGAAAAACAAAGCAAGAAAAGAAACTGACATCATAGGGTACACAAGACAAAGAAAAACAAAGCAAGAAAAGAAACTGGCATCATAGGGTACACAAGACAAAGAAAAACAAAGCAAGAAAAGAAACTGACATCATAGGGTACACAAGACAAAGAAAAACAAAGCAAGAACACAACACAATATGCCACTATAGGCAAACAATCACAGATAATAGTTATGTTGCCATGCATTTTATAACAATCCTTGGGATACTTTTGAATATAAAAGGCTTGAAAGCTGAAAGATTTACAGATTATATTGTTTTTCACTTTGCTTAGGGGAGGAATCAAATGAATATATCCAATCAAAAGTCAATCACAAAAACTCTATTCTTCATGAAAGTAAAAACAGGCATTTTTTTTGTAGTTACCATCTTAAAAACAGGAAGAAGTTAGAAACTTCTTGGAATACAAATAAACCTGTATAACAAAAAAATATATAAAGAGCATTGATATGATTTATGTTATATGACCTATTTTAAAACCAGTTAAAAGTAACTCTGTATAATTAATTAAGGATTTTGGCTTTGATTTAGCTGTGGAACAGTAGCTCTTAACAGTCTTTATTTGTTGACTGTAAAAAAATAAGAAGACTGTTAAGAGCTATATTTCTCCTGCTAATTAATTACTATAACTAGCATCAAAGACTAACACTCATTAGTGACTTGCCAGTGATTAAGCTATCAGCAATTTCCAATCCCAACTGTGGATGTCGTGGTCGTGATCGTATGATAGTTGGATTTACAACTACCTATGCAATCAGTGCCTATCGCCACTAAATGTGTGAGTTCGAATCCCGTTCACCACGAGGTGTACTCAATACAACATTATGTGATAAAGTTTGTCAGTGACTTGCGGCAGGTCGATGGTTTTCTCCTGGTACTCCGATTTCCTCCACCAATAAAGCAGACCACCACAATATAACTTAAATATTGTTGAAAGTGGCATTAAACACCACAACCCTAACCCTTTAACTAAGCTAAAAGACTGACCACTTGCCAGTAATTAAATTGTCAATCCCTACTATAATTTTCACCATTGCTACCACCAAAATTTTTGAAAGTTTTCTATAACAATCAGATAAAAACTGTTGTCTTAGCTTGGACCAATTATGAACTGAAAACCACCTCCCTGTCGAGAGTCACTGACAAACTTAATCACATAATGTTGTGTCGAGTACACCTCACCTGAGCAGGGTTCAAACTCACAACATTAGTGGTGATAGACACTGATTGCATAGGTAGTTTTAAATCCAACTACCTTACGATCACGACCATGACCCAGACAGCTGCAATACCATTATACAACTACATGTATAAGATTATTGATATGAAAGTGAGACTTTTCCATACTGCTGTCAACTTTACATTTAAAAAAAAGCATTCTCTTTTTTAAATTCCCATTAAAAAAAAATTCCTCTTTCAAATTTACAAATTTACAAAAACTTCATTTTTGAAATTTACTTTAATAAGCTCCTCTTACAAAATGAAGTACAATATCCTGTTTAAAAAGCTCTTGTCATAAATATTGGTAATTATAAAATGTTTTTAATACTGTGAATACAATACTTATAAAAGTAAGTACATGTAGTTGCACTTGGAAGTTTGTATTTTGTAGAATTACATTTACTTTATTTTCGTAAAATTTCTGGTCAACAAATGGATTAATTTCTTTACAAACTATGTCACGAGAGATATAATATATAATTATCGCTAAAAGCTTTTATGTTTTTATCAAAAAGAGAAATAAAAGATAGCCCAATACACACAAATCTACTTATAAATAATATTGAACTTCTGAACAGTCAAGGGTTTAATAAGTCAAGTTTAATACAAAATGGCCGTACGCCTATATATGGTTGTACTACTAGATAGGAGACCAAGGAATGCTATAGAGTGTTATAGTACATATTGACAATGTGGATTTTCTGCTTTCGTTTTAGGCTATTTACTAATTAATGATTTGATGAAAAGGCTCCAATATTTATCCATTGTACAATTTAGAGCTTGTTATTAATAACAATATAAAAACCAATATGTCATGCTTATAAAAATGGACCCCCACCTAACTGTACTTTGTCCATTTATTAATACTGATATTGTAGTAATAATTCTCACCTGACCCACGATTTTCAGTGCTGGATTTTTTTTGCACTTCATATATACGGTACATTGTATATCTAGGGCAGTAGAGTAAACCAATTTTGCCAATTATCTTTTGGGGCCATAAATGTACTTTGTTTGTATCTCCTGTATATTCAGTAACAGGGAAACAATGATCTACAAAACACTACACAGAAAACTAAAGATTAAGCAACACAGATCCCACTAAAAACTGGAGGTGAAACTCAGGTTCTCCAGAAAGGCTAGTAGTTCTTGCTTCACTAGTGAGTGACTGACACCTGTCAAGTTACTACTAAAATACACTAACATCATCAAAACTAGACCAACTTTCCAAGAATGAATTGTTAGGTGGTCTGAATTAAATATTAATTTCAACAATTCAATATGGCAGACATCACTAAAAATAAAAAATTCCCCAAATGGTCATAACTTTTAAAATTTGATAAAATTTGAACTATTACTATATTAAATAAATTGTTGAACCAAAATACTTGGGTTTTATGTGAAAATTTCATTTTCCTGGTAGATGTATTGGTTGATTATAATGTTTTTTTTTTTTTTTATATTTATAATTTTTTTTTTAAAACCAGTGACCCATATTGGATGGTCTCTTTCAAAAATATTTAAGTCCTATATTTAATCCAAGAATGATACTGTATCCTAATGGCCCTAATTTCTACAGTTTGGCTAAACTTCTAGATGTAGATTCATGATAAAGAGTTGTTTAAATCTTAGTGCTTATGAAATCAGGCCTGATAAGAGACCAGGGGTGGCCTTTTGTGAGAATAGCTTTATAAAAGGGGGACTGCTGTATTTATCAATCTGAGGAATTACTGTTACCATGGCAATATTTGGAAATTGTTTCATTTAAGTTTTATTTCAGTCCATTTTATACATACATGGACAATTGTGTCAATTTATAACATCCTTGAGTTACTGGATTAAGTTATATCTCTGATTTTACTACATTGTATATATTTTTTTCTGCATTGCTGAGTCCCAGATACACTTTACCGTGATTTTTATAGAAAGACATCAAATTTGATTTTTAGCAATGTACTTCATTTTTCATATATAAAGGGAAATAACTCTTAAATTCTGAAAAATATCATTTCAAGTTGTATGTACACTTAGTCTATAAATTGACATTTGTTTTCATCTCTATTAACCTCTACTTGAAAATTATTACCTGTATTAAGGTTATTATATTTTGCACTTGCCGCATTTCATTTAAGTAACTTAATTTTATAAACAAACTTTACTTCAAAAGATCATACCATGATATACATTTGTACTAGTTAGTGTAAACAAACATCAATCAATCTATACTATTTTACCTGTAGATTTTCACCAATAATTACAAAATATTTATTGCTTCAGATACATTTGAATGACAATGTTGTTTTTTCTCTCTCTTTTTTTTGTAATTTTATTTGTATCCATTTCATTGTTATACCAAAGTAAAACCAATATCTTCTATGGTGATGCTAGATGATTTTTGTTTGCATACCACATAATATACAATGTATGAACAAAATATATCCCAATTAAAAAAGCATTGGAGATACCAAAGGGATAAACAGAAATCTTAACTCGAAGGACAGAGAATACAATGGCCAAAAGAAAAAGGACAAACAATGATCTACAAAAATACTACACAGAAAACTAAAGATTGAGCAACATGAACCTCACTAAAAACCGTGGGTGAACTCAGGTGCTCCAGAAGGATAAGCAGTTCCTGCTATGCTAGTGGCACCCGTCATGTTCCATAGTTATTCATGTTGGAAAACTACTGCCTACTGGGAAAATTTCTGAAACACGAGAAATTAGATGCTACATATTTTGATGGAATGTCCAGCTTTAACTTGTTGCCAAAAATCCTCAAATTTGACATGAACACAGCTTCGATGGCAAATCTTAAATTTTTTTAGCACTGACGATCATGTTAGAAAACATTTCTAAATTATTTCCATAAAGCTTCAATTATACATGGAGGTGTTATTTTGACATGTATAAGTTGGATTAACTGTGTTGTATTTGAAGGGTTGCCGGAAACTATTTGGGATTTGATGGTCACAAATTCAGTTTTGCATGGCGACTTGATTTTGTTCTAGTATTGGCCTTGAATGTTATATAAGGATTATTAGCAACTTCTTCATTCACAATAACAAGACTAACAGCTCTGACTCTATAACCTTCCAAAATAAAAGAGGACAATTTTATAAAGTGACGTAAGTTTAGACACTGCCCTTGGAATGACACAGAAGTATACCATGAAATTTTTAGCTCATTTGTCCATCGTAACTTTCACATTTAAATCTTCTCCTCTGAAACCACTGAATCAAATGAAACCAAACTTAACTGGGATGTTCCTTTGGTGGTCCCCCTTTACAATGGTATCTGACAGCCCTGCCCTCCATTAAAGATTGCAGCCTAATTACAATTTTTTTTTATTGCCTATTGCTGCTTTATTATGTCAGAATGAGCTCAAATTTTAACAGCTGTTACATGGGAATGAGTAGTTCAACATATATTCCATTTTTTATGGTGAAATTTTCTTTCAGTCGATTTATATCAAGTATGCAAATTAGGCATATTTTGATTAAAAAAAAAATCACATTTAAATATATTCCTCAGAGCTTACTGAACCAAATTAAACCAAACTTGGCTGGGACGAAATGACAAATGTTTCTCTAAACATAGCTGTCTGTTACTAGATAGGACACTATCTATAAACTCTACAATTTTTGGAATATTTTAATTGATTATAGACATTACAAAATGTATTTGTTTGATCTATAAGATAACATCCTGACCTTGTCACTTGTTGTTTAATATTAAATGATCAAAAATGGAATATTGATTTGAAGAGGATCAAGTTGTATTTAGAAAAAAAAGATTAATTATAGCAAAAGCTGAAATGAGACTGTTGAAGATTTTGATAGAGGACAAAATGTCGATAAATCACGAATATATGATTTATTTATTACAGTTAACTTAATCCTTGATCAAAAGCTTTCAACATGACTTCTTATCATTTCAAATTTGGACTTAAAAGTTAGTATAAAAATGTCTTACTGGGGAAATATATGTTTCAAAGGTTAAGGTTATGGTGCTTAACGGTACTTTCAACAATATGTCAGATATATCGTGGTGGTCAGTTTTATTGGTGGGGGAATCTGGAGTACCGGGAGAAGACCTCCGACCAGCCCAAGTCGCTGACAAAGTTTATCACATAATGTTGTATTAAGTACACCTCGCCATGTGCAGAATTCGAACTGACAAAATTAGTAATTGTTTAAATGTTGAATATAAGTAGCAGTATGGTACATGAATGATCTTTCTATCAAAGCTGACATAATGTTTTGGTTCTGTCCATCTGTCACAAAAGATTGTATGTGCAACTACTCATACATTTTAAAAAGGAATTCATTTAAACTTTGCATGCTGGGTTATTTATTACCATATGGAGAATTGCAAATTGATACAATATTTTGATTGGACCATTTTGGAAGGAGTTATTGCCCTTTTTGACTTAGAATATTTCATCAAAATGGGTTAATTGATTTTGGTTTCTATGCTATTATTTTTGTTTTTTGACAAAGGGTAAGCCTGTTATTTACTCCATATCAAATTTAAAATAGTGGTTCCGGTCTCAATTACTTTTAAAAAATATATGCAGTAGAGTTTCAATTTTCAACCATTTTTCTTTACATTGAAATTTTAAAGGCAATTGTGATAATTTGACAGGGAACATATTCTTGTAAAGTTGATTCAGATATGAACAATGAACAATGAAATCATCATTTGACTTGCATCGGAATGTAAAAATGAACACAAAAATTTATAATATTGAAAATAATAGCCAATGTTGTTGAGAAAAACAGGGAAGAAAGGGGGAGTGTAAATTTTGCTTTAAGCATTGTGTTGTGTCCTCTTGCAATGAGTGGCAAGTAAATTATATAACGTGCACACATTATTGCTGATAAAAGAAGACAGAAAAAGGAGAAGACAATGTTTAAAATTTGCTTTTAATGTTATGTTATGTTTTTTTTGGTAAGAAATGACAATCATGTTATAATGTCCTTATAATGTTATAATAATCACAGATCTGACCTTTGACATTTTATGAACTTCAGTGACCTTAATGACACTGCAATTCAGTGCTTTTTATCACTGTTAAACTGACCAATATAACTAATAGAATAATGGTTGAAAATGGTGTTTAAATACAATGTATTGTTGGTTTCTTCCTGTAAGTTTCCAGGCTAATAATCCATTTCCCATGTTTTACATGTAATAGAATAGAGATTGAAGGCCATTGAAACTAAATCATTAGAAACACAACTAACATTGTCTAAAAGTAAAAAATCTTGGTTGTTTAAGGTCAAAGAATCTGGTAAACATGACAGGATATTGTAAAAAATCACTTGTAATGCATCCACCTACTAAGTACATGATTATTGATTTAGTCTGTTCAATTACACTTCCTATCAATTACCATAAAATTAAATGACACAAATCTGTAGAATTTATATTTACAGTCAATCCTGCCCTAGCAATCACCTCTATAAAGCAGTCACCTGTATTAGAAGGTCACCTTTTTCTTTTGCTGTCATAGAAAATTTCATATGAATTAAGCCTATTTTAAGAGGTCACCTTTCTTATAAGGCCACTTTTTCTTCCTCCTGAGGGTGACCTCTTAATACAGGTTTGACTATAGTAAATGTTACTTCTTATGTTATATCAGTAATAAATTGTGAGGAATGTCAAGCAAATGAATATAATGGATTGGATGTTAAGTGGGCTTTTTAAATTTTCATTTGTTATCCTTAATGTGCAACTATGGGCCATTAAGGTTATTGTAAACAGGCATTTTGGAATAAACTATATGATGATATCTTACAAAAAAGGTTGTCGTGAGAGACAAAACATTGAAAAAAAAAGATGTGCATCCAACCTTGTCTTAGAGTAAAATCTTAGTTGTTTAAGGATGGGGAGTAACAGGCATACATGTCATCCCTCAGACTCTGTATGCATTGAAGACCACTTAATTACCATTCCTTCAGCAAATATGATGTACGAAGAATCTTTAGTGGATTCTAGACCGTTCAGAAATAATTTATAGCTCTTGCAATATATTTACACAAATTTTTTCCTCCTGTGAGTTACCTCGGAACATCTGGGAATATATTTTCCTTTCCATTTTTTTTTAAATACCCACTTTTTATGAGTGATATAAGCTTTAGTTAAATATTTAAAGAATTCAATGTGTGTTTGATTGTAGAATTTGATTTATTTATCGTTCAATAAAGAAATATTATATTGACGGGAGTCCTAAAACATTTTTTAACAGTTGTAGATTTTTATTGAAGAAATATTTATGATTAAATTTATTGCCTCATGTATTTTTGGATATTTTCCATCTGAAAACAAAATCTATAGATCTATACTGAATTGAAAATGTTCACCAAATGTTTTATTGGCTTCATACATTAGTTTATACTTGTTGGGGGGGGGGGGGGGTCATCAAGGTATAAGATTTGCTTGTTATTGTCAGTAAACAATCTACTAAGCAACCGCCATTAAAATTATCAGAAAACTTTTACTTATACGTTCATTGAAAATCTAAATTCATAAAATGGATACCCTGTCTATTAATATATAAGATTTAGAATAGTAAAACGTTGTGGGGGGTGGGGGGTGGTAGATTCTTTTTAAATCGGTCCTTTCATACCAGCAGTTGTCGAAATGGATTTCATCGTATATTTCCTGATGTTGATATAGATTTCAAAGCAGTGTACACTACATACTCTACATATTAAAGTACCTGTAATTTCATGCAAATGGAAAACAACATTACATAATATCTCTTGAGAATTCTCAAATTTTATCTGGCTTCTAATTTAAATTTAATTTATATTGATAATGGATATTTGCAATCTACTTTAAATAAGATTAACTAATACAAAAAAACCATGTTGATTACTTATTTAAAATTTACTTTAAAAACAGGTAAATTTAATTTTCTACTTCTGATTATTTTCAGGTATAAATTGCAGAAGTATAATGGGACAAAGCTATTGAACAAAAGCCTTAAGTAAACATTGTTATGACAAACGATATTTAAACTATGATGTCGGAGGTATGAGGCAAAATAGAAATGACAAGAAAAATTAATGGAAATTAAAGTTTACATTAGCGCTATAGGTAGATAGCTGAAATGAATAGATTGATTAATTTATTATATTTAAGTGGGGTGCCACACCATGGCTGAACCAAACAATTGGACTATAGAAATAACTGTGTTTACCTTATCAGTAATCGGATTGGTAGTAAACCTGACATCACTAATTTATAAAGTGGTTCGTCCCTTCTCACTACCTAAGTTGTGGAAGTATTCATTGGTCTCACTCGATACAGCCCATATTTTTCTAGGTATCGGATTAATTCAATACTTATTTTTAAAGATAACAAGTTCAGAAATTATTTGTAAATTAATTGGATTTTTTATACAGTTTGGGTTGTTGGATTGTGTTAGTGGGTATTTAATTACGAGTATTATATTATTGTGTATATACAATCCGGGAAAGTCGTCGGATTTATCGTCCTTCCATCGAAATGTATTTCTTATTATATCTATACCGCAGAAAATTATATCCATTATTTTATCATTTTTACCTCTTGCGCCAGTGTCCTTCTTTGATCTTTCCTTGATCAGTGCAATATCTTGTTTAAAGATCTCACAATCGGGAGAAAAGGGATTTGCATATGGAATTTTATTAGTGATCTTGTGTTGGGTTTGTGTTGTATTATCGTTAATTTGTTTTATTATAAGTGCCGTTAAACTCTGGAAAGGATTTAGTAACCGAATACATGGGGCCTCGCCAAACGTTTGGCAGGTACAACTCATTAGTCAAGGAAGACAATACCAGAAAATCTTGATTATTGAAATATTATTTTGGGCCGTCGTTTTACTTGTTGTGACCGTGATTAATTATAGGAATACATTAAAATCAAAAGCCGAAAGTACAGCAGCGTTGATTACATTAGGTGTAGCTACTATATTTCATGGAATCGTAACTAACATTGGTAACAGTATGTGGAGTATATGTTGTTGTACATCGTCGCAGACTGTAGAGGAAACTCATCGGAAACTAAAGCAATTAGAACTCGTCAGACTTGAGGTAAGTATATATATTAGTTAGATCAAGTGTAATATCTTTTTTTGCATAGGTTTATGGTGCTTAACTCCACTTTCAACAACATTTCAGTTATATCGTGGTGGTCAGTTTTATTGGTGGGGGAAACTGGAGTACCCATTGAAAACCACCAACCTGTTGCAAGTCACAGACAAACTTTATCACTTAATGTTGTATTGAGTACACCTAGCCAAAGAGGGATTAGAACTCACAACGTTTGTGGTGATATACACTGATTGCAGGTAGTTGTAAATCAAATTACCATACGATTACGACCACGATTGCCCTTTTTTTTGCATAGCATGTGAAAAGTTTTATCGAACTGTAGAAGTATATAGGGTTTAAAAAAGGAGTTAACAGAGGAATATATTGGTTGAAAATACTATCCCCACCATCATCCAAAGTTTGTTAGTGGATGGGAGTGGTAAATTACATAAAAACCCATACAATACTACGGTAATTTGACAAATGAGAAATGAAACAGAAATCTATACTGAAAAAAAAATTTGAAAGGAAAATTTCAAGTTTAAGTTTGAGAAAACCATTTGATTACTTCAATTCTTATAATATCTTAAAAAGATTGTGTGATTGCTTCAACTCTAATAATATCTTAAGATAATGGAGTGATTGCTTTAACTCTTATAATATCTTAAAATGATTGTGTGATTACTTCAATTCTTATAATATCATAAAATAATGGAGTGATTACTTCAACTCTTATAATATCTTTAAATACTGGTGTGATTACTTCAACTCTTACAATATCTTGAAATACTGGTGTGATTACTTCAACTCTTACAATATCTTAGAATAATGGTGTGATATCTTCAATTCTAATAATATCTTAAAATACTGGTGTGATTACTTCAATTCTTATAATATCTTAAATTAACGGTGTGATTACTTCAATTCTTATAATATCATAAATTAATGGTGTGATTACTTCAATTCTTATAATATCTTAAATTAATGGTGTGATTACTTCAGCTCTTAAATATATTAAAATAATGGTGTGATTACTTCAACTCTAATAATATCTTAAAAATAATAGTGTGATTACTTCAATTCTTATAATATCTTAAAATAATAGTGTGATTACTTCAATTCTTATGATATCTTAAAATAATAGTGTGATTACTTCAATTCTTATGATATCTTGAAATGATAGTGTGATTACTTCAACTCTTATAATATCTTAAAATAATGGAGTGATTACTTCAACTCTTATAATATCTTAAAATAATGGTGATTACTTCAACTCTGATAATATCTTAAAATACTGGTGTGATTACTTCAATTCTTATAATATCTTAAATTAACGGTGTGATTACTTCAATTCTTATAATATCATAAATTAATGGTGTGATTACTTCAATTCTTATAATATCTTAAATTAATGGTGTGATTACTTCAATTCTTATAATATCTTAAATTAATGGTGTGATTACTTCAATTCTTATGATATCTTAAATTAATGGTGTGATTACTTCATTTTTTACAGTCCTCGAAATGAAAATTTGAATTTACTGGCACAAATTAAATTCTTGAATTTATTTATATACATGTTTATATAATCTAAATAAAAGCTGAACAATTTACAGGTCAGAACAAAGTTTTACTGGTCTTGGGCCAGAGGACAGAACAAAGTTTTACTGGTCTTGGGCCAGAGGAACATCATGAGGACTGTTCTTATAATATCCAAAAATAATTTATTAGAGATTACTTCACTTCTGAGAATATCATAAAATATGGTTGATAACTTCAACTCTAATAATATCATAAAATTATTTTGATTACTTTCACTTTAATAAATCTACATTACTTTTTCAAAATTTAATCATTTTCTTTGCAAACTTGAATTCAGTTTTAAATAATGTTTACATGTTAACACACACATATTAAACTAAGTTCAAAAGCAAAAGATTTTTCACAAGTAATAAAATGTATTGATCTGTTTGATTTTGATGAGAATTTAAAACATTCAAGAGGATGTTATTACAAAATACCAATATGTTTACTTTCTTTTGTATGTAAGTATGCAACATAACGACTTATCAAATAGCCCATCTCTTGTTATAAATAGGTTCTAAAATTATCAGGTATATCATGTTTATCTCTGAAGAAATCTACAAGGCTGTTTCAAAAATCTTTTAGACATTTTGTGACATAAAAGGTTACAGGAAACACTTCGTCTTTTATGCATATTGACTTATGAATAATTTAAGTTGTAAAATAAGATAATTAAAGGCATAAAAGATATTTTGAAACTTTTTACGGTTTTTAGATTTGTTTAAATTAACGGTACTGGGATAATGAAATTCCGAGCTTTATTAGAGAAAATTTATAATGTCGTCGTTCTTCCATTTTTTTTATGACACCCTAAATCTTTTACTTATTTCTATGATTTTTATCTCTGAAAATTTAGAGGGGACATCATGGTCGTGATCGTATGCTAGTTTTTACAACTACATGTACCTATGCAATCAGTGCTATCACCATAACACCATAAACCACAACCACCTGAAAGTGTAGAGTTGTAAATTGTAAATATTTGTATTTTAAGATCACAAGGAGAAGATTACAAAATTACAAAAATCAAAATCTTTGTACTGGCTTTGGACTAGCACAAGATTGTTTTGAGGTTTAATTGATCAATGAGATCCTCCCAACCCTCTTATCTTGATAACTAAATTTTCAGGAGTCAAAATGCAATAAATATTCTTGTACCGATTTTCTTCTACTCACAAATGACCGCAACACAAATATGATAGACATATATATTATTGACCAACCACTAGATGGTTTAGGTTTATGGTGTTTAGTGCCACTGTCAACAATATTTCAGTTATATCGTGGCGGTCAGTTTTATTGGAGGGAACCAGAGTACCCGGAGAAAACCACCGACCTGTTGTAAGTCACTGATAAACTTGATCACATAATATTGTTTCGAGTCACATGACCGCAAGCGGGATTCGAACTCACAACTTTAGTGGTGATAGGCACTGATTGCACAGATAGTTGTAAAATCCAACTACCATACAACCGCGACGACGACGGCCCCCTACCAACCACTAGATTGTAATGGTGAAATTTAGGCACAAAATTTAATATTTGTACTAACAATATTTCGATAGAATATAAAAAGGTTAACATAGGTTTTCTTGTATGTTTGACAGTCTAATTATCGCTATTAGACTCTATCATATACTTAGTACTAAATAAAGGAAATTTGCATATATAATACTGAAAGAACATTACGACTGTATTTGTCTGTCGTGACTGATATCGATATCCTCACCCCTTTATCATACCCCTTAAAATGATATTGATCACGTGACTAAAGGTTCATAATACAGAACAAGACATTCTCATGCTTAAGTATATGATAAACATAATATGATATGGCTCTTTCCGTATCACATCCCGTATCAACCCTCGACCAATATCATCCCTCGAGCTAAAGCTCTCGGGATGATATTGGTGTCTCGGGTTGATACGGGATGTGATACGGAAAGAGCCATATAATATTCTCTATTTAATTTGATATGTATTATACAATATTTGTATGATGTAATTATATCTTAATGCATTAACATCAATATTAATCTCGTAAACTGTCTTCTGAATAAAGGACAGATTTTTATCATCTAGCTTAGGTAATATCTTTGAACAAAAAGGAGAGATCTTTATCATCTAACAAAAATACCATTAATATCTTTGGACAAAAGTCGTCCATTTTCAATATGATATGGATCATTTTTTCTTTATTGAAATTTTATTATGCATTGTTAATATAAGCAGCTATCAGATCATGGAGAATACCGGTAATAAAAATGGCTCAATTTAGAAAATGCCATGCTGGTTGTATAGATTGATCCTGATTACCAGAAATGATTGTAATTCACTAATTGTTGTGGTTTTTTAATGACTTTTGTGTGAAAACTGATATCCATAAAAATGAAAGTGATCAAATTTTAGGAAAAAATATGCTGTTAAGTCTTTTTATGTTTTTTGACAAATATAGAATACAGCATGTGAAATTGAAGCTATTATTGATATGCTACCAAATATTATTTCCAAGTTTGTCAATTTGATTAAAATCAACTGATATTATGTGCTACGCTTCCCAAACATCTGACAGAACCCGATCAGAGGTCATATCCTGATAAGCCCTTCCTATATGAATACATTTTTAAACAAAATCAATCAATCAGACAGCTTTATTTTTGTGATGCAATAATAAATAAGCAGAAAGGCCCTGCTAAGATTTTAGCAGCGATGTTTTCATTGGTTGATCATGGGTTCATCTGGACATGACCTCTTATTGTATTCTGTCAGATGTTAGTGAGAGCATTGGTATTATAATAACAGCTGATAGTAATCAGATTGGAAGATTGTTGAAATCAGATGAATTTCAGAATTATAAATATTTTCCAAACATGTTTGAAACAAGAAGGAAAAGCAGCAAAATTCTACCTTTTTAAGTTAGTTTTTTTTAATTTTAACCTGTAGGAATTACTGAAGATACTTTTTTTGTTTAAATAATACCAATGTGTTTAATAACTTAATTTATAGATCACAAATTGTACAGAGATAAAACTATTGTATGATATTATCTTCCCTTGTACATGTATTATCATTGCATTCAGTAAATTTTGTGGTTCCAAACAACATAATGGAAAAGACAGTATCAGTCACAAAATCATTCAAAGCTGAAACCTAAAAATCATAGACCCCTGTTTGTGGTAATAATCAATTACTTATTCATGGGTATATGTAAAATTTGACAATTAAATAATCAGAGCAGATCACTGGTAACTATTTTTCCCCCATTCTCTCTTGATTTTTGTCTGTCTGTCAGTAATTTCACCTTAATTACTTAAGTTCCATGTTATCAAGGTCTTTTAATTAGTAACTTTAAAAAGTTTGGTCAGCTCTTTGCTTAGGGGATGAACTTTGAACTTTGATGGTTGCTTTTTGTAGTAGTGATACTATGTAAGCTTTTTTTTAATTCTGTTTTCAAGTCTTTCTGTGTTCACCAAAGTCTCTAGCCAGGCATGTGCTAGGTACAATTACTATTTTACTTTCACTCCTAAAATTGTTTCATACCGTATATATAGAAAATTTCACACAGAGATTTTCATGGATAAAAATCATTTTGTAAAAATCCTATCTTTGTAATGAAATTTTAAATCTTCAATATTGGCAAATTATCAAATTTTCAAATGTTCAATTCAGTTTAAATTTGATTGAATGACTTTTTAAGGTTGACTTTTAATATCAATGGCATCAGTACACTTAAAATTAACATTACTAAATCATTCAACACAAATTGTTAGATATTTAGAAAACCTTGTTGTCCATATAAAATTAGCCATTTTTAGATGTTCATGTCTAGTAGTTAAGAAATAAATATGCTTCAAATAAATATGCAATAATTGTTCATCACTTTTCCCCTGTTATATTTGATATAAAAACCACAATTTATCCAGAAAATTATACAAGGGTTATTTCTTGACCAATTTCATTCACAAACACAAATTGTTTTGAAGTTATTCTTCCACAATTATGTCCACTTACTGTACATTTTAAAATAAGAAGTTAAACACTCATTTTCAACTAGATGTACCATAGCTTAAAAAGAAAAAAAAAGGAAGAAGCTGGTGAAAAGGGAAGTGAAAACAACAATTTCACACTTTTATATTGGGCTATAAAAAAGCTTACAAAAAGGGGTTGTGGACAATATTTTTAACAGGAACTTGAATTATCGTCATTGGATTTTCTTTTTTGGGGGGTATTTGGTAAAACTTTTATTTCTACTAAGACAGCTCAAAGCCAGCATGTTGAGGGAAAAAACATCAAAATATCGTCTATAAAATACGGTATTGCTTTTAAATTTAGTGGGAAGTTTTAAAGTTTTTATTATTCATGTTATATCATATAGAAAAATTTAAACACAAATACAAAACACTTAAATCTGTCATAACACATGTCCCTGAAATGTTGTCTTCTTACTTACACTGTACAACATGTTAAATGGTGAAGCTTTAAATTGTGGTGAAACTATCTGTACAAATAACAAACAAATGGAGGACTTCTGGTTCCCTGCCAATTTACACACATACTGATACATGCATAAATAAATTTTTAGATCAAAAGACTAAAATAGACTGTAAATATATGAAACTTATTCAATCTAGGTCTTGTCTAAAAAAAATTATGAAATTTTTGGGATTATTATTTACAAAAATGTAGACTTATATAATCCAAAACAGTCTTTCTTACAGAAATCTTAAATTGTCGATACAGTAGCTCCCCCCCCCCATATTATAATTTATATCATACAAATATAACAGAGATCATGAAAAATACAAAATAAACTATGGAGCCAGTAAACTGAAGTTTCTGTAACGTAGTTAGTGTGAGTGCCTTTTATATTAAAATTATTATAATAATCCTTTATATATCAATTAAAACACCCCATCCTGATTACTGCCAAAACTTTTCTTCTGCAAAAGCAACCCATTACTATTAAAACCCAGTTATTCACACTTTACAAACAGGTTACCCGACCATATACAAATAAACATGTACATAAAAATATCTTTTATTCATAACAGGAACCCCCATGTAAAACGAAAAGACATATACCGTATTTAGGGTTGTATAATGTGCAGGATTTTGCCCAGATTCTTTATTTTGTAGGAGGGGTGCACATTATAAACAGGAACAATGTGTTTCACTCTTTCCCAGACCAGGAAATCACATGTCTGCCATGTTTTTTTGTTTACTATTGTCAACATGCAAAGTTAAATATTTCATCATATGAAAACACCAATTAAACCCAACACATTTAATATTTTGCAACTTTATTGAAGATGAAAAGAGATAAATGGTTCTTAAATTCTCCCAGCAAATGAAACATGCTCAAAGGACTGAAAAATATATACAATTGATATTTAATTCTTACATTTCCGACGACGATTTTTTTCAAAAGTCCATGCGCATTATAGACACGAACTAGTTTTTTTCTGGAGATTTTCAAGGCCAAGAAGGGGTGTGCATTATGCACCAATGTGCATTATGCAACCCTAAATACGGTAGGTGATCATTACAGGTGATCTCAGAATGGAGATTGTTGAATAATACAAATATAACTTATATATTTCTTTATCTCCCCAGGCTCCAGGAAAGTTACGATTGAGAGCAACATGGAATGTTGGGAAGGGTCACACAAGACAGGGACTAATGAAGGTGTATGGTGCAAAACATGTAAAATCATGGGCTCAGGAAATTGTGGTGTTGGGAATGTTACGCAAGATTCAACACGCTAGTCTATTGCAGTGTCTATGGACCTGTAGCTCTAATCCTTACTATGAAACAATGACGCTGATTACCGGGGAGATCGTCACAAGTGATTCAAGGTTTGTTATTATATGGGGGTTTATGCATTTACTGTCAAGCCTGTCTAAGCTGGATCTCCTTGAGACCAGCTCTTACAAATGCATGTTCATAATAGAAAAGTGTTGTTAAAGTTTGGTTTTTATAGGATTCTGTTTTATTCAAGATTCTGTATACAGGATTCTGTTTTATTCAAGATTCTGTATACAGGATTCTGTTTTATTCAAGATTCTGTATACAGGATTCTGTTTTATTCAAGATTCTGTATACAGGATTCTGTTTTATTCAAGATTCAGTATCTATAGAGGATTCTCTTTTGTTCAGGCTGCGGTATAGACACGTTTCACTCTATTTTAGCACTTAATAATTACAAAGTACCAAGGAAGGAGATTTCTCATGTTTGAGGAAGAATTTAAAAATATCGACAAAAGTTACAAACATTTCGAAAGGAATATTATTAGTTTTTCCCAACCTGCAAAAAATGACTTTATATATAAATGGACAGAGGAAGATGTTGTTACCAAATTACAGAGTGGAAAACTTGTTTATTTTAATTAATTACCTTACTCAGGCGAGATGTACTCGATACAACATTATATGATAAAGTTTGTCAGTGACTTGTGACAGGTTGGTGGTTTTCTGCAGGTACTCCGGTTTCCTCCACCAATAAAGCTGACCGCCACGATATAACTGAAATATTGTTGAAAGTGGCGTTAAACACCATAAACCTAAATCAAACCTTAAAAAGAAAACTTTAATTAAGTAACTTACTATCAAATTTACAGTTTGTGATATTAACAATTTTATATAAATTCGTGATCAGAGCACATCAATATTAAAATCCCTATGTCAGAAGAGATTGATTGACAAAAAATATAAAGGTTTGACAGGCTGATAGGCTGTTACATGGAAGAAAAAAAACTACTGTCGAACCTCAGTGGTTTTATTTCGATTTATTTGGGATATTCTAAGCTGGAAATTAAGCTGCAAGAAATGGATTGCATTTTTACTTTGAGGTATCCATGGAAACGGTTAGGGGTTATGGTGTTTAACGACACTTTCAACAATAAAGTTGAACTGTATATGTTTGGCAGACATAAAATACTAACTGCTCACCTCGAGTGTAGTAGATTATGGGTTCAAGCTTTGGCAGTCTAATTAAATCAAAGACTATAAATTTGGTATTTGCTGCTTATCCCATAGGCATGCAGCAGCATTATAAACTTCAAATTAAGAATCTCTTATAAATATATACTATCGTTTACTTTTTTTGCGAGAATGGATTTTTGATTTGTGAGATGTGATGACAAATCCATTTCGAGGAATACATATCAATGATAGTATGTTTATCAAGGATTTGGTCATTTGACATCATTATAACGTCATAATAGATCAAAGATCAAAAGTTAAATGTAAAAATCATCGTTAATATCAACTCTTTAATAAACCAGATATCATTTAGGATCGTCCTGAATATAGCTGAAAAATTGCTCGCTGGACGTTAAACACCAATCAATCAATCAATCATTTAGAAGAAGAGTTGGATTGTTTCATAAGATGTAAAAAATTTGATTTCTTGTTCTCTTTGTTTTATCCAGAATAATATGCCTTGAGTTGACCAATAGTGGTACACTACAAGACCTGTTAAAACAACTTGAAGCTCCACTCCCTGAAGCTTGTCAGAGGATGATCATACATGATGTAGCTGAGGGACTTTACTACCTCCATGACCAGAATATACTACATAACAACCTCAACTCATCTTGTGTATACCTCAAAGGATCACTTCCTGTAAGTTATCTGATATTCTCAATACTTCCTTTTTTGTTTATGAATTTTAAAGTTTTTTACTTTCTTGTTTTTCTTACTTCCCACATTTTATGGCTAAATAAACGTTGGAGAAAGCCGAGGGGCAAATCAAGAATGGACAATTCAGAGGCACTGGCAACGTTGGGCACTCAAGACACAGGATGAAGACAAGCAAAACAAAAATATACAATACAGGATACTAAAACGATGAGCACCCAAACCCCACCAAAAGCCAGGGGTGAACCCAGGTGCTTGTGAAGAGTAAGCAGTTCCTGTAGTACCTGTATATATCTCTTGTCTTCTTTCAATTTGATATGCTAATAGCTAATGGTAGAATTTTAAAGAGGATTGGTCATGGAGTGAAATGATAAAATTGGTTTAAAAAAAACCAAAACAAAACAACAAAAATACAAAATTTCTATTTAATAAAACCAACACCCAAAATTTTTAAATTTTATTTTAAGACTGATTTTTTTCTCTAAGTTCTTTATGAAGTTGCTTCCTGCACTTTTCAAGCTGATTCTTTCTAGTGATGATTCTTGCTGGACAAGAATCATTTTCAGTAAAACAGTTTGCAAGAGGAAGTATATGGCGTCTTTCTGAGGTTCCGTATTGCTGTACCCTGGGTAGCCGTTTATTTTCAGTTCATTATACACAACTTTGTGGGTTTTTTTAACATCAATATTCCCAATACACAAATCATTGTCAAATTAAGAAGTTGCTGGATTTCTTGATGTATTACATATATCTTAATTTGTTTTTATGTTAAAATAAATAACAACAATATTTTCATTTCAACCAGGGATTACTTGAGGTATAGAATTTATGATCAATTTAAACATAATTAAACTTCCTAACATGAACAAATTGATGCATGAAATTTTTTTTCAAGAGTTTTGAAATTAATATTATGCATACAAAGAGAAATTTTAACTAACTTTTAACGACTTTATCGTGTGCATGATAAAAAATTTTATAATTTATTATTTTGCTCATCCTTTTTCATATTTTGACAAATATTGAATTGAATTGGTAACTTTGTGTGGGTATTTTTTTTAATTTTTATTTTATTGATATTTATATATGATATCTAAATAATGTAAAAGTGATATTGGATCTGTTTTAAATGCCAGAGTATTGTAATTCTAGATTACCTTGGTGTTTGCTGTCATGCTGTGTTTTATCTTTTAATAATAAATTAATTGGTAGATGATATTTCCTAAAAAATTGCATTTTATTATCTACAAGTATTGAATATAAATGCATTGTCATTATTTTGTACGAGGCTTAGGAACAGGTTGAAATTTGAGGCTCACCAAGCATTTCTAACCTGTTCCGTGCCGAATACAAAGTGATATACAGTCAATGACTGTATAAAGATACAAAACTTTATACAGCCATTGAAATTTGGCTGATCAAATAGCACAGTTATATTGATACAAGAGTTCAGTTCAAGCTAATGACTTCTAATCTTAGAAAGTATATAGAGGTACACATTTCCCTGGTATTTTTTTGTCCTCTGATTTATTAAAACATTTCCGTAATCTGTGGAATATGGGTCATGTGACACGTCTAGTCTCGCCCTTGATGGTTATTTTAGGCTTAGTTCTTTATCCTTTATGAATTTTAAGTTATAACAGATTTGCACAGGTGTTTGTTATGATCGGAGATATTACTATGTTATATGTTTTACTGGATCAAGACTTGTGTGTCATCAATTTAAATCAAAATATGGCCTTTTTGACCTGTGACCCTTTATATACAGGTTCAAAGTATATGTACTATTTATTAACAGGAAAAAATGAGGTTGTCTTTTATAGACAGTGATTTGTTATATAGAGGTGACCTTAAAGGAAGGCTTGACTGTACAATAAATTTATTTGCTATTTTGATAGTAATTTGTATTACATTTTAAAGTCAGGTCAGATTCCAGTCTATATGTATGGCCAGTTGACCCATCAGGTTTTACAGGTATAAGATGCACACCTATAGTTATATATTATACTTTTATAAGGTACCTTTTTATATGCTTGTATAGTATAACTGCATTTATGTTATTGTACAGCATATTGATTGATTAATTGATTATTGCTTAATATCCAGTGAGCAGTATTTCAGCAATATTCAAGATGAGATCAAATTCAACAAAATTTAAAAAATATACATAAATGAGGAAGGAATGGGAAAACTGGGGCAACAACCTTTGACTGCTGATGGAAAATTATGGAGAATTGGATGGGGGAAAAAATTTAGCCTTTTGTAACATAGATATCTACAATGCGTCTTCTCTTTTTTTGAAATCTACAAAGTCGGTCTTTGACGCGCATGGAGCATAACACTTTAAATACATCACACACTATGGCCCACGATCAGACTTTCTGTACTATTTACTATAACCTGATGGTGTCCCCTATCTGCCACCTGGGGACATGCTTGCCAGCATTGTGTGTTGAGCCCTGGGAGTCTTCAACCATACCCAGTATTGTACAACATACACTTGGTGGGGGGGGGGGGGGGGAGGGGGGGTACTTAAAGTGATATGAGAAATGAATACAGTACAACAAACTGACCCTGACAAAGATTATGTAAGCATAAAGAATATACCTTGAACATGCGGGCACAATTTCTGTAAAATTCAGAAGATAATAAAAAAAAATGTTGGTAGGGGAGGTAACTCATATATACTCCAGTTTTATATCTAGCTTAAATAACACTTGCTGTTTTATTTTCATTGTGTAATACTAGTAAGCTTGCATGAATTTGAATTCAAGACTTTTTCTGGTCCTATATTAAATTTTTATCAAAAGTGTTCAAGAAAAAAATACTGATATTTCAGCAGTACATTTAGTTACATTCTTGTTTTCATATTTGTTATCTGTGTACTCCGGTTTCCTCCACCGATAAAACTGACCACCACGATATAACTGAAATATTGTTGAAAGTGGCATCAAACACCATTACCCTAACCCACATATTTGTTAGATGTATGTCATATACCAGTATGCACACTGCCAAAAATGATTTTATTTGAAATAATATTTAGATTAGGCTGTCCTAATATGAACCTTTAATAAAAATGACAACTATGTTATTAAGAAGTATTACCATTAAATTACAAGGCTTTTTATCATTTAACCATTGCATAGATCTTTTTTATATTTAAATAATTTGAATTTATGTTGTATTTAAAGTTTAAAAAAGTCACAGGCTATCTGAAGAAAAGTTTGAAGATACCAAAGGAATCATGAGTAGCCGTAATTTGAAGAAGGATAGACAACACAACAGTTGAAAGAAAAAGGCCCACAAGACATTAAGCAATGGTCAACAAATTACTCATAAGAAACACAAACCCTACTAAAAATATAGGTGAACTCAGGTGCTCCTGAAGGGTAAGCAATTCCTGCTCCACTGGTGGCACCTGACGTGTTATTCTGAAGTGATGTCAACTGCTGATGTGGGTTTCTCATGCTCTGGTTAAATAAAGCAATATGTTTTACTTATATTTGTTTCATATTCAAACAAGATTGATAAAGTTCAACACATCACAACCATTTAGATACGTGATACACCAATTAAACCACAACCTTTTAACTATTATGTGACAAATAATTTTAATTTACAGTCTCTTAAAGGCAGGCTGAGGTTTTATATTCTTCGGCAATTCTTCTTTTAATTTCTTTTTTGCTATTACATTTGTATTTTTCTTTTTTTTTTATGTTGACCCTCTTTCTAGAAGTAGAACCAATAAGTGTATTTATGATAAAATATTAATATGGGTACATGTATTTCATTTATCAAAAACCACATCGGTGGCGTAATGGTTAGCATGCTCGTCAAACCAAAGACTATAAAATGGGTATTTGTTGCTTCTCCGCTAAGCACGCAGCATTAAGGAGAAAGAGCAAAGACTGGTTGGCTCGAAATCAGAATAATGTGTCAGAGTGGAGTGACATGTCTACCCGCGAACTGTTGCTTCAGTGAGCTAGCACTATAAAAATCCAACTCAGCATGTTGGTCTAGAACAAAGCGGATCTCATCATCATTTCATTGAAAAATAACTTGTTCTCGCCATGATATAGCTGAAAAATTGCTGAGTTGGCGTTAAGCAACAATCACTCACTCATTTATCAAAAATTTTGCCTTGTATTTTACAGAGCATGGTTATGAGAGCTGCCATTGGTGACTTTGAAGAAACATTGATTTTTGGAGCCATGCAACAATCTCCATCTTCTGGCCACAGTATTAGAGATAAACGAAACTTTTTTCTGCCTGATATTAGATCGTTTGCCCTAATTGCACTGGAAATTATTTCAAATATGTGTGAGAAAAAATTCTGTACTTATCAGTATGAATGGGACCAATATATAAGTGAACAAAGAAATAGACATCCTAATAATGAATATCCCAACCAATTCTACGAAGATTCCGATTTTGAAGACGAACAACTGTTTAGACATAAACCAGACTGTGTCCGATCACCAGGGGAGGTAATTGAAGATTACCAACGAAGTAGAAGTATGTCACCAGGAAGTCGTCCATTATCTGCACAATCTAGCAGAAGTCAAAGGTCAAGGACATTGTCACCTCATTTATCAAAGTCACATCATTCACCCGCGATCACTTTGTTTGAAAGTCGTGAACAGACTCCTGAACCTATGCATAAAAGATCAAGGAGTAAATCTCCTTTTTCCAAAAGATCCAGAAGTAAATCTCCCTCTTCAAGAAAACATAAAAAGAACCGTACCCCAGACCCGTGGGATACCCAACGTATGGATTCGCCACTTGTGACTGAAAATGAAAAATCAAGAAAGTCGACGACACCATCAAACCAGAAAGGTACAGATGCATTTATAACCAATGAAACTCAAAAGTCGCAAGGTAAAACAAAACTTAAAAAGGTTGACAGTAAAAAGTGGATGATATCCAAACTAAAAACAATCACAGGATCAGAAACTACAGTGTCAGCATTTAAACCAAAACATAAAAAATCAGATATGTACGATTCCAATGATGAAATTTCAGAGGAAGAAATTCAAACAGTTAATTCAAGGCAAAGATTAAGTAAGAAAAAACGAAGTGATTCTAAAAATTCTATGCAATATGATAATAACATTACCTTACATAAAAGTTTATCAAACCAAAGCAATTATAGTCTTCAGAATTCAATGTCTGGACAGAAAGACAACAAATTGCATCAAACAAACTCAGGACAAGGTGAACAGATGGTTTATCAAACAATGGCCAGACAAAGTGATCCAAATTCATTTAATAAAATGTCTGGACAAAGTGATCCAAAGTCATATAATAAAGTGTCTGGACAGAGTGAACACATGATGCATCGTACAATGTCTGGACAGAGTGAACACATGATACATCGTACAGCATCAAATCACAGTGATCAATGGAGTATCCTTAGTGACATGGAATATCCACGATCACACGGACTTAAAAACACAGTTTCTCAAGATTCTAGGGCATCCATGTGGTCAAATTTACCTCTTCCTGTCGAAATGATCGAGGAAAATAGAGATAATTTGGATGAAATTATTGATTGTCTTCCAGGAATGACAGAAACTGTCAATTCACAACTCCAGAAAAATCCTCATACAAAGGAGCATTTATTAGTCAAGAATAGGTCGGTAAAATCTAGGGATTATTGGAGAAGTGATGGTCCAGGTACGCAACGATTTGAACTTATAGACTATTACGATGAACTACAGGGTAAATTTGTAAAGAAAATGGCTCCTCATCCATTTTGCCGTTCTTCATCAGGATCTAATATGCTTCCCAAATCTGTTCACAGGACTTACTCAGGAACACAAGTATTACATCGAACAAGTTCTAGCTTGCAAGAAATCACAGAGGCAACAGAAGTCTCTGACAATGATGAAAACGAAAATTTTAAACATGACTTAGATTTAGCCCAGAAAGAATTAATAAGTCTGGGTCATATTATTCAACCACAGGAGAATACTAATTTATCTGAACGGAAACCAATTCAGAAGATAAAACCTGTGATTATCCAAGAGGAATCTGAAATTGTGACTGAAAACAAACCACATGATATAATCAAACCAAAATTGCCAAAGAAAAAACGATCAAAATCGGCAAGGGAAGTGGGAAATAGAAATCTAGATGATGATCAAAATGAACAAAACCTAGTCCGAAATGACTCTCAGAGAAAGAAAAATCAAGCTCGTGCAGCATTACAGAAAAAACTTGGTAATCGGACAACGAATGTACCTGTTGTTCCACTCTCAGATAAAAGAGAAAAGGCAAACTTACAAGTTAAATATGCAAATGTTAAGAAATTAAAAACGCAATCAAGTGTTGAAGATGATAAGGAAAATTTTGAAACTGTTCAAACTGATAATCAAAATCAAAATGAGAACTTAGTCAAAATAGAGGAAGGAAAGGATCAAACACATGACAATAAATATGAAAAATTCATGAAGGGCGTGTCAAGATATTCAAGTTTCAGTAGTAATGATAGTGGGAGTAGTCTTGGTTCAAGTGTACGAGTGCGAAAAGCTGATGTATCCCTAACTAGTGGGGAACTAACATCATTGTCTTCCCAAGCAGACGTGGATACAGATGGTTACAAGACTGACTTTGACTTACCATATAAGGGAAACCAAATGAGAAAGAAAATACAAAGCCGTGCTAGAATTAGTGATAGTGGTTTTGATAGTGAAAGTAGTGAATTATCTTCCGATTATTATCGTAATAATTGGAAAGGAAAAACAATCCGAAATTGTTTGCATCACGATCAAAGTCAGTTGGGAATCCCTATTGACAAACTTCCTCATGTATCTGTCGATTCTAAGATGAATTTATCGGAAACAGCATTTGTGCTTACTGGGTTTGAACATAAAAGTAATTATAATTCACCAGAACAACATGATATTGAAGAAGAAATACTTCCAGAGAATGATATTGTGCCACATAATTCTGACGACGATACATTTCCGACATCGGGCATGTCTCGTATTATTGAAGTGTCGTCTGCCTCACCAGAAGATATTAAAGACTTAGATGATGATAAAAACAAAAATAGATTCTCAAAAACAGGTGTCAATGGATACGCAAAATCATCTCAATCAGTGTCAAAAACATCATCACAAATTGCTCGCCCTAAAACACCAGCAGCATTGTCCGTAAATTCTAAAGAATTACGAGGGCCTAATGTTTATGCTAGTCCGGTAGTTGCTATGAAGAGATATCGTGAATTAACAAAGAAAGGTGTTCCACTGAGAGTGTCGGTCATATCTTCTGATTCTCCTAAACCTACAGAGAAGGAAAATAAATCCCAGGTTACTATAAATGAAGCAGAAGATTCTGGAAACGTGACAGACGATCAAAAACTTTTCAACGATTTAGAATCAAATGGCTTCTTTAAAACACCAAATCCAAATAAACTTAGTCCTATTCATAAGCAGCATAGAAAATCAAGGAAAGATCAACCAAAGAGGAGAAAAATTAATAAGTGGCAACTGGACGACATTATTAGAGAAATTCCAGAAGAATCGAGGAGTCCAAGTGCAAGTAATAAGTCACCTTGTAGAAAATCTCAATTGGACAATTCCTTTCACAATCAGTCTGGAGAAGAGGCTATGTTAAATCAACCTCACACATCTGAAGATTCAGAAACTGCTAGTGTACAGAACAGCGCTGCTAATTCTATCCCTTCAACAGGGGTACCCAAGCAACATCAGCCTTCGGTTGTTGTTGATGCAGAGCTTTATATAGACAGGGTATATTCTAAAAACACCTTAGACAATCAAAACGGCCAAGTTAAATTATTGGATCCAGATTTTGATTCCCCGCTTAGTTACGACAAAATGTATCAACCTTTGTCTGATGTGGCATGTATGAATGACAATTACAACGAAAATGTGGACTTAGACATTGATGTGCCTTTGCTTGAAGGAATGAATGAAAAACATGTGATAAACTGTCGGAAAATGACAACACAACTAAATCTTATATCGTTTCATGATTTACTTCCTGCTAACTTGGACAATTTTACCACTCTAAAAACAAAACTACAACAAGGGGGACAACTAGGAAATATTGGTAGTCAGGTATGTTATTCTAATATTCTGATTTTCTAATAAGAATTGTTATTGTCAATCGTCGTGGTCATGATCGTATGATAGATGGATTTACAACTACCTGTGCAATCAGTGCATATCACCACTAAAGTTGTGAGTTTGAATCCTGCTCAAGTCGAGGTGTACTCGATACAACATTATGAGATTAAGTTTGTCAGTGACTTGCGACAGGTCAGTGGTTTTCTCTGGGTACTCTGGTTTTCTCCACCAATAAAACTGAAATATTGTTGAAAGTGGTATTTAACACCATAACCACCACCACCCACTATTATGAATCGTAATATGTTTTTTGTGCATTTAAAAGTTCTTATTTTAAGAAACAAGCATGCTTGGCAAATATTTAACCAACACTTGTTTTGTTCTCAAGACCACAAGCATCAAAATCGATCTGTATGCTCAATGATAAATAGAATTTGTTTAAACAGTTAAAAGCTTAATACTCTCCACCTAGTGTTTGGTTTTTTTCCTAATTGCCATTGTAGGATAATTGTTTCACCAATTATCTCCAGAAATAAATGTCATTGATATCAACTTACTGAAAAATTAATTTAAGTTGATTATTTTCAGTTGTTGGAATTGATAAAATATTGAAATTATCGTGTATCAATTAAAAAAAATTTGGATGATACTGCAAACAATTATTTCAAAGTAAACTTTGAGGTATTTATATACATCTGTAGTTATGGTAGCTATTAACAACAATCCATTTAAATTAGATTTTTTTATGATAAAGTATGCCCCTCTTAAAATATTTAATCCTCCACTCTCTGTTATTGCCATCAAATCTCAATGTCCTGTACTGATTTCCAAAAATGATGTAGTTTATATGTGTAAATATCGCCCTCGATATATTGCCACCCTTGCTTGTCTCCAAAAATATATCTTGGTCCATAATAAGAAGGTATAACGTGGATTCGTATTGTACATTAATACCAGGTAATTTAATTTAAAAAACATGTGGCATATTTTCACTTATTTTATTTTTTTTAATATTTCGTATGTAGGATATGCATTTTTTTTCAAGTTTTAAAAAGTTATTTACCCTTCTCTTGTAAAAAATACAAAAATAAAACATACCAAAAGAGAGGTGAGGGAGTCTCCCTCCTAAAGATGGTGGTATATAAAATGAAAAACAAAGTATTTTTTTCTGTATGACGATCACGTACTATTAGTTACACAGTGTGTTACTGACCCCGTATATATCGTATTAGGTCACTAGCACACTGTGTAGCGAATATATCTTACTGATTACCTTTGAATGAGGGATTTAGATAAAACAGTATCAAAATTAATAAATAGGTTATTTTGTTTTGTGTGTAAGTGATCCATATGTGTCGCTATAGCAATATTTGGTGACTTGTGGAATGTTACATTGGTCAAGTCATTGAACCAACATTTGAGGACAATTGTAATATTTAAAAAAATTAAGACCCTTGTTTATAATTTCATCGTCTGTTGTCTTGGCGAAATGCTTCGACGTCTCATTGTTCAACGTCATCTTTGTTTTGAAAGAAAAAGGGGAGGTAACTCTACTACTAACCGTGTATTAAAAATCTACTTTCCTCGTGTTCACTTTAAACCCATGATATTCCTAGAAGTTTGTATGAAGTAAGATAAATTAAAATACAGATACATGAAGTATAGACTATAACTGTTACCAGTAATTACAAATTTGTATTATTAATAATGACTGTCATTTTTTGTAATTATTAATTAATGTCTCTTTAACACATTTCTTACATAGATTGTATTAGTATATTAACAAATTGTTATGATTGATTGGTGTTTAACGTCCAGCGAGCAATTTTTCAGCTATGTTCAGGACGAGAACATTTAAAAATTTAAACGCCACAGGACTCGAAACAAGGAAAGGTGATGGGTAGGGACGGATAATTTAGCCAGTGCAACAGGTCTCCTATGGACCACTTATGCTCATAATGAGCTGTTACACTGGGTTCTTTAACATGTGAAGAGGGTGGCAATCTCTCAACACGGGACCTCAGTTTTATTTATGTCTCATCCGAAGGACAGGTTGGTTGTGAATTTATACATCCCGCACAACCGACGGATACCCCTTCAAGCCGAAGAAGCTCTCGGTCCCATTTCTATACCACAGGGTTGACCCCTTTTAGAGGACTAGTGCCTCTAGGGCGGAGAAACCTGGTGCCTATTCTACCCCCGGCACACCCTCTGGGAACACTTTTGAGAACAAGAGTATTTGTTTGGATAGATAAAGATAAAGCATGCCATGATTGAAATAAGAGAACACTGTTTAGCTTGGAATAATAAAGAACTATGTGTTCTCATTATCTCAGTTAGTAAGCTTGGTGTATTCACATCATTTATTATTATTATACCTCACATAATAAAGAATCAATTCTATTGGTTAAAAGATAATCACATGACATAAAATAATCTGGATATTTTTGCTTCTAATCGCCGCCAATGGTGAATTACCTCAAGAATTACACACGTCCATTGAATAACCCTATTATTCAACAGTGAATAACCCTCGAAAATTACAACGTCCAGTGAATAACCCTAATGAAATAATACTTTAACAATTCAAATATTAAACAGTATATTTCAACTGTTTGTTCGGTATAATAAAACAGTTACGGCCCTCTGAATCGGTGAATATCCAAAATTGTCAACCCCACTAGGGTTATTTCCCCGAGGGCTTTAGCCCAAGGGAAATAACCCTAGTGGGGTTGACAAATTTGGAGTCCTGTGGCGTTTAAATTTTTAAATGTTCTCGTCTCGTTGTGAATTTATACATCCCGCACAACCGACGGATACCCCTTCAAGCCGAAGAAGCTCTCGGTCCCATTTCTATACCACAGGGTTGACCCCTTTTAGAGGACTAGTGCCTCTAGGGCGGAGAAACCTGGTGCCTATTCTACCCCCGGCACACCCTCTGGGAACACTTTTGAGAACAAGAGTATTTGTTTGGATAGATAAAGATAAAGCATGCCATGATTGAAATAAGAGAACACTGTTTAGCTTGGAATAATAAAGAACTATGTGTTCTCATTATCTCAGTTAGTAAGCTTGGTGTATTCACATCATTTATTATTATTATACCTCACATAATAAAGAATCAATTCTATTGGTTAAAAGATAATCACATGACATAAAATAATCTGGATATTTTTGCTTCTAATCGCCGCCAATGGTGAATTACCTCAAGAATTACACACGTCCATTGAATAACCCTATTATTCAACAGTGAATAACCCTCGAAAATTACAACGTCCAGTGAATAACCCTAATGAAATAATACTTTAACAATTCAAATATTAAACAGTATATTTCAACTGTTTGTTCGGTATAATAAAACAGTTACGGCCCTCTGAATCGGTGAATATCCAAAATTGTCAACCCCACTAGGGTTATTTCCCTTGGGCTAAAGCCCTCGGGGAAATAACCCTAGTGGGGTTGACAATTTTGGATATTCACCTCTTCCGAGGGCCATAATTGTATATTATTATACCTCACATAATAAAGAATTAATTCTATTGGTTAAAAGATAATCACATGACATAAAATAATCTTGATATTTTTGCTTCTAATCGCCGCCAATGGTAAATAACCTCAAGAATTACATATGTCCATTGAATAACCCTATTATTCAATGGTGAATAACCCTAAAAAATTACAACGTCCAGTGAATAACCCTAATGGAATAATACTTTAACAATTCAAATATTAAACAGTATATTTCAACTGTTTGTTCAGTATAATAAAACAGTTACAGCCCTCTTTCTTCTAATCGCCGCCAACGGTGTATTACCTCAAGAATTACACACGTCCATTGAATAACCCTATTATTCAACAGTGAATAACCCTCGAAAATTACAACGTCCAGTGAATAACCCTAATGAAATAATACTTTAACAATTCAAATATTAAACAGTATATTTCAACTGTTTGTTCGGTATAAAACAGTTACGGCCCTCTGAATCGGTGAATATCCAAATTTGTCAACCCCACTAGGGTTATTTCCCTTGGGCTAAAGCCCTCGGGGGGAAATAACCCTAGTGGGGTTGACAATTTTGGATATTCACCTCTTCCGAGGGCCATAATTGTATATTATTATACCTCACATAATAAAGAATCAATTCTATTGGTTAAAAGATAATCACATGACATAAAATAATCTTGATATTTTTGCTTCTAATCGCCGCCAATGGTAAATAACCTCAAGAATTACATATGTCCATTGAATAACCCTATTATTCAATGGTGAAGAACCCTCGAAAAATTACAACGTCCAGTGAATAACCCTAATGGAATAATACTTTAACAATTCAAATATTAAACAGTATATTTCAACTGTTTGTTCAGTATAATAAAACAGTTACAGCCCTCTGAATCGGTATTCACCTCTTCCAAGGGCCGTAATTGTATAATATTGGCTGTCCATATATAAGCTTCTATGAAAAAAATGAATAAACTGTATTAGCTTATATTTGTTGCTTGTTATTTGTATTTTTTATTCATTTTTTAATGAAATTCTTTTTTTTTCATCTTTTTTTCAAAGGTACAAATTTGTTATAAACAAATAATTTACTATTTATTTCATACTTTATTTCAATCCATATGAAAACATATTTCATTCTAATGGCTTTTTCTGCAATATTTGACATACAATACAGGTAAATTACAGGTTATACTGCAATAGCTTCAATACATATGAAACGTTTAGAGTATCCTGAGTCATCACTTTATGAACATATCTTTATTTAATTAATTTTATAGATTTTTTTTTATTGAACTATATGTATAGTAGTCAAGGTACATTAAATATTTGTACAAATGCAATAAATTTAAAAACGCTTACGATAATTTTCTAATATGCACTAGAATGAAAAATGTTAATGTAGCTATTGAAAGTACAATTGTATATGAATTCCATCCGGATTTGGTATACCATTTTTGGCCATGTATAATACACTATTTGCTTATTAAAGCAGCCCATTTATCGTGATTTAATAAAATGTGTGTGTTTAATACGCATGATCTAGACTTTTCCCCACAATATAACTGAAATATTTTTGAAAGTGGCGTTAAACACTATAACCCTAAACCCGATTTATTGGAGCAGAGCAGAAAGGAGGTGCATTCAATACATCAATAAGTGCTATGCACACCTAAAGGCAGTATTATTCATCATACCATTGTCACCATAATAATAAATATAATATCTCTCAAACAATTACATGTAGTTGCATTTGGTCAAAATTTACATGTTCATTCATAATGTAATTATTATTAAAACTAAGGTTCTCCTCCCTCAGGCATAGGTGACCTTAGCTGAATTTGGCGATCCTGTTTAGGCCCTTTGGTTTACTTGCTCCCAAAACCTCTTTAAATTATTTGGCTCTCCAACCTTTTGACTTTGAGGGTACCTGATGAATGTAATTCCAGAAACGTGTCGTGCGCACTAAATTTGATATCAACATTTTTATTTTATCATTATTCTTTTTATTATTATTTTAGCTGTTGGAAATTATTCATAGTTGCTGGTTAAATGAGTTACCTCCAACATCATTTGATCTGGTACTACAACTGACAGATCCAGTCACAGAAACAGAATTATAACCATATACCAGTATCAACCAGTCGAAGAACTAAAGCCTAATTCTCTCCAGCAACATATCATAACATTATAAAACTACAGCAAACATTGTTTTCTATGCATTTATTGATGTTGTATATTATTTACCAATTGTAAGGGTTAAAAAACTGATGCATGTAGTGGTTGCCTAGGACTACATGTAAAAGATGGGATAACAAGAATTGATTGGTTGAAGACCATCTTATGCTGATCTAGATTGAAACAAATTAATTATCCTCCAATAAAAGAAATATAAATATAACACAAATAACATCATAATTCTCAAAATGGTAGCTCACTCATATTTTAAATTTAGATTCCATTGAAACATTGTTAGCAATATAAATATGTTTGTGTACTTATATCTAACCCAATATTAACTAATTTAAATAATTAAATATAGAAATCTCTATTACATTTGTATGTTTTAAGAATACATACATGTATGATCCATTTATTGACATCGACATTCCGTCTATCCAATATTGACCTCGACATTCCGTCCATCCAATATTGACCTCGACATTCCATCCATCCAATATTGACCTATGCATTCCGTCCATCCAATATTGTAACCATTCTTACGCATTCATAATATACTACTGCATTGCTTGTTTATTGTTGAAATAATTATTGGTGCCAAATTTAATAGGTTATGTTTGTATATTTGTAGTCTTATTGTCTTGTATATTTTGTTATCCTGTATGATGTATAATTTCTTATGTCTGTAATTCTTATGTTTCAATTTTATGTTCAAGGTCATAGTTGTTTCTATGCTGTTTTTGTTCTCATTTTTATTGAAGATCAGGACTATGTTGCACAATTCTCAATTAAATTTACGAGGGCTGTCCATAAAGTTCGTGGACAGGTCCCAATTTTCCTAAAAAAACGTGTTTTTCAAAAATGTTAGTGATACCTGTATTCCTTAATTAAATGCGATGTTAGATATAAAAAAATCTGTATCAGATTTTAATTTCCTAACTTAATTAAATAGATTTTGTAATGTCTGTCATAGGGCACCTGGAGCACAGTATACATTACGTGTAACTTCTATGTAGTTACTTGTGGTTGGCCATAATTTTTTTTCATTTTATCGTGCAAATTTGAATGAAACTTATACTGTCATGTTGATGGTGCTCTCGATGTCACATCTGTAAAATTTGAATCGGAAGTACTCTCAGATGGCTGCGGAATCCAGTTTTTAAACCTTGAAGATGAAACTTTCGTAAGTCTCAATTAAACTTTATAAGTGCAGTTTAATTTCATGTACATTTCAATTTAATCAATACTTAAATTTGATTGAGAATTGTGCAAACCAGTCCAGGTAACTTTATGGTGGGTATGATTCTTGAAGATGTTTTCCTGTTCCTTTAAAATAAATTTAAAATGGTTATTTTGTAACTAGGGTCTAGGGTAATGATTTCTCCCTTCTGTATGTTTAGTTTATCACATCAATGCTTTATAAATGTCATACTAAATCATTAGGAACTAAATGAAGGGGGAGGTAAAGGTATTGGGCTGGTACGTTTTGGGGGACAGAAACTGTTAAAACATTGGGAGGAAGCTGGAATATGGACTGAAGTAACCCAAGTTAAAAGTTTTGACCTTAAGAAAGATTTTGTGGCTGTGAGACTAGTTATGGGTAGTGGGTATGAGATAGAGAACTGCTTGACCAATATCTCATTCTCTCTTCTCACTCGGACAAAGGGATGAACATCATTCCACAATCAGTAGTACTTTAGTATTTTGTTATTTATTGACTGTGTACGGAACCTAAAATTACGCATTATTTATTTTTTTAAGTTATACACTGTACAGGATCCAGAGGAATTTTACTGTGATATCTAGATGTGATATAATATTGGTAAATCTTTGGATTTTTATTGTTACAAATGATATATGTTTTCTGTATTTTATTGTGTTTTTCCATTAAAGTTTTCTTTTTTTTCTTCAAATACACCAAGAATTTTTTTTTATTTCCAGTTGAAAAAAAACAACTAAAAAGATATTAAAGTTTTCTTTTTTTCACCTTTTTTTTCTTCCAAAACACCCAAGATTTGTTTTTGATTTCTACTATTGATAAAACAACAACTAAAAAGATATTAAGTAGCATGAAAATTACCAATCCCTTCAATACTTTTATATACTATGGAGAACTGAGGTCTCATAATGTCAACAATAATTATAATCTTGAAGTAAAGAGAACATTGCCTGACTAAATGTCATTTATAATTTATATACAAGGACAAACTTTTCTTAATGTTAAAGTGTATACAGTAAAATGACCTATAACTTTTAAATATTGAAATACATGTAATTGGTAATTTTTTAGATTCGCTTATATCGCCGCTAATGTTACGACAGTGTCATGGTGACATAGTTAAATATTAGGTCAACACTCATGACATAAAGAAAAGTTAAATTTAGTTTAGATCTTTCGTAATAGTATAAACTCTATTCGTCTCTTCAAATTCAAACACACGTCCGAAAGAAATCTTAATGCTCATATAAATAAATTGAATAATTTTTCTCCCCCTTATTTGATTTAATAAATAATTTTAAATTTTAGGGTACACTATCTAACGAGTAGAAATAATATGTTTAGAATTTTAAATGTTCTCATATCTGAAATAGTATCAATATCTACTTAAAATTATACATAGGACTTGAATCTTATCCAAAATAAACACGAGAAAACTCAGGAATACAAATTAGTTTTGTTAACAGTATTACATCAACATAGAAATTCAATTTTCATAATTGATTTGATAATAATAGAATTATTTTAAATGATTAAATACAAAAATAGACCAACGATAGAAATAATGTTATCAATGTTGTAAATGTTATCAATATCTCGTGTAGTGTAACATAGTCAAATGTTTGTGCAAGGTTTTTATTTTGTTAATTTAATTCTAATTGTTACATTTTCATTGTGCCATTTATATTTTTAGAAGAGAAAATCATGAAACCACTTTATCATCTTTTGAACTTAGTTTTTTTTTATATTATTAAATGTGGCTGTTTATTGTCTATATATATAAAGATAAATATTTATGCTATATACATGTATGAGTAAAGCAGTCAAATTAATGACACTGAATCTATATTTGTTCTGCCTAATATTTGTTTCTTTTATTATTTATTATAAACAACTCAATAATATTTTTTTCTTTGTGGTACAAATATTCTATACTTTTAATCTGTCAAGAATAAATATTGTAATATTTTTTCCATTTGAATAACTACTATAATTTTTTTTTTATCAATATTTCTTCCTGTCAGAAAAAAATGCTATTGCAGAAATCTCATCACAACCCTATTAGGTATAGCATATCTTGTGCAGAGCACATTGAAAATGCATGTAACAGTATAAAACTATTTACAGTAAAAAAAATCATTACAAAAACAAGAGGTATGCAGGGTAACAACTATGTAGGCATAATGTCTTCAATAGACGATTTATCTATATTCATAAAAAAAAAAAACATGTTACTGCATTTTATTACTGATATCGACTGCACTGACTATACTGGTACCATATTACTGCATTTTATAACCAATGTTGACTGTATTATGCTGGTTACTGCATTTTATTACAGATGTTGACTGCAATGTACAGATACTATGTTACTGCATTTTATTACTGATGTTGACTGCAATATACTGGTACCATGTTACTGCATTTTATTACTGATGATGACTGCACTAGACTGGTACCATGTTACTGC
The DNA here is from genome assembly GCA_963680875.1 of Bathymodiolus brooksi. Taxonomy (NCBI): domain Eukaryota; kingdom Metazoa; phylum Mollusca; class Bivalvia; order Mytilida; family Modiolidae; genus Bathymodiolus; species Bathymodiolus brooksi. Next base: position 81,578,083 of record OY804576.1, on the reverse strand, counting down.
AATGTACTGGTACCATGTTACTGCATTTTATTACTGATGTTGACTGCACTAGACTGGTACCATGTTACTGCATTTTATTACTGATGATGACTGCATTAGACTGGTACCATGTTACTGCATTGTATAACCAATGTAAACTGCCCTTTACTGATACCATGTTACTGCATTTTATTACTGATGTTGACTGCACTATTCTGGTACCATGTTGCTGCATTTTATATCCAATGTTGACTGGGTATCATAAACTACTAGACATAATTTTAAATGGCAAAATCATAACAATCCTTTTAATACATCTACTAGATGGTTCCCAGTATATATATATATACAATGTATATGTATTTGAACTGTACATAAAACATGCCATTATATTTAGACTGTGATAAAGAAATTATATTTTTTATAGACTATAATTTTTATTTATTAATCTGTGATAATTTATAGATTTTACATTTGTTGAAACATTCAATGAAGTATAAAATAATTTTCTATGTACATTCTTATTGTTATTTATTTCCAAAAAGTTACAGGGTCTGGGTGGCAAAGTGCTTTAAGGTTGTCAACATCTGACCTGTGACACACTCAACACTACTGAAGTTGGTTCAAACCTTAATGCTGAGGTAAAATGTTAAGGTTTTTAGATATCTAAACATGGTCAAAGTTTCACTGGTCAGTTCCTAATGTCTGTTTAGTCTTTCCTCCCTCAATAAACTGGAAAATGGTTGAAAACGATAATCATCAACAACACTAACATAAATGCCACTGACCTTATGCTGCTCTTGATTTTTAATAGTTTTAGGTCCCTGAAACAACATTCCACAATTAGACGAGTCATTCCAGTAGGATACACTATTTAACCAAGCAGTCTTTGTTCTTTCTTTTTAATCTGTGTTCTTAGCAGAAAAGTTGCAAATAAACACAATTGTAGTCTTTGATTTTACCTTGTGAGAAAGGGTTTGGGACCACACTGTTATGGGCGTTTAATACCATTTTCAACAATATTTCAGTTATATATCATGGCCGCCAATTTTATTGATGGAAAAACCAGAGTACCAGAAGAAAATCACTGACCGGCAGCAAATAACTGTTATATTTGTCCACAGAAAGTTGTATGGTGTACATATACACATCTCCACAGGCAGGAATTAAACTCACAACATAAAGGGCGAGTTAGACACTGATTGACGTAGATGTAAATACAACTATATGATCACAACAGCCATTGATAGTCCCATCACTAACAGTAATATACACATTTGTATATAGATAACGATTGCAGATGTAATTGGATTTAAAACAATCGTACTACCAGGGCCCTTAAACTAATGGTAAACATAACAAACAACTTGATACAGTTAATGTAAGGTAGCAATTTACCCATCATTCATTTCAATCACTCTCCTGTACAGAAAACATAAAACTGGTTCCATATCACTACACCAAGTTATAACTTCTATATCACATCAAAAATAGGCTCCTCCCATTTACTGAGGGACTACAAATACATGTCATTTGACTGGACTACTGTGATGTTTGAAAACAAAGACAAAAGAAGGTGTGGCTTTTCCACCACGAGAGACATTTCTTATGGTGTCAACCAATGGTGTGGCAGAGGTGATTGTAGTTGACGCAGGATACCCAGAATCCTTTGTATGGAGATTACATTCGATATATGACTAACACTTTAGATAATAGACCACAACATCTTCCAAGAGGTCTATATTCTGTATTAATAAACAAAATTAGAACTTTTGTAGTGTAATGTACCGTTATTACTGTCTAGCATTATAGATTAATGTCGAATTTAAATTTGTTCAACTCGAGGATATTTTAAAAGTTGCTCTTGACAGACAGTAGCTGACATGGCTGCCACTACAGGTTGACTTCTTACTGAATAAATATTTCTTTGGACATTTTCTCTGGGTTATTAACCTACATGGCTAGAAACTGAAGACAAGATAGCAGTGTTAATACTAGAAAACATCAACTGTTTTATGTAACAACAATGCATTACCAAAACCTGAGACAGGGAAAAGTTTCATTCCTTGTGTAAAACAAATAATGCCAACAAGTAGTTTTTTTTCTCTCTTTAATTTTATATAAATATTTGTTTACAAATAATTTTAAAAGGATATATCTATATGAGCAATCTAAAATATTCAGTAATACATGGAAACAACTCGCTGACAATTACTCATGCTCACAACTCACTGACAGTTACACATGTTCACAACTTGCTGACAATTACCGATGTTCACAACTCACCAACAATTACACATGTTCACAACTTGCTGACAATTACACATGTTCACAACTTGCTGACAATTAAACATGTTCACAACTCACTAACAATTAAACATGTTCACAACTCACTAACAATTAAACATGTTCACAACTCACTAACAATTAAACATGTTCACAACTCACTAACAATTAAACATGTTCACAACTCACTAACAATTAAACATGTTCACAACTCACTAACAATTAAACATGTTCACAACTCACTAACAATTAAACATGTTCACAACTCACTAACAATTACACATGCTCACAACTTGCTGACAATTACACATGTTCACAACTTGCTGACAATTAAACATGTTCACAACTCACTAACAATTAAACATGTTCACAACTCACTAACAATTAAACATGTTCACAACTCACTAATAATTACACATGTATATAACTCACTAGCAACTACACATGTGCACAACTCACTCACAATTTCACATGTTTAATTTGATCAGTGGTTTCAGAGTAAAAGATTTGTACAGGAAGAAAAATGATCACTAAATTGTGGCCTTTGACTAGATAAGCTATTAAAACAAAATATCAAAGAATTAATACAATAAATTTATACCTTGATATACTAAATCACTTTGGATTTGCAAGAAAAAAAATGACATATACATATAAAAAATACATCTTTACACACTCGTTTTTAGAGGATAAAAATTTGATATAAACATGGCAAAAAAGGTAAACACTAATATCAATATGTCGTTTGGTTGTTTATGATAGGTAGAATCGTTAAAAAATTAAATGGTACAATGTATATGCAATTAATTAAGAAATGAATCTGTTTAACTTGAGCAATACAAATTCTATAGGATAAGGATGATGTTTTAACACTACATTCATCAATATTTCAGTTACCTGTATATAGTAGTGGTTAATTTTATTAGTGGAGGAAACCTGAGTATTATGGAAAAACCACCCACCTTTTATAATTCACTGATGGAACAAAGACTCACTTTAATATTTTATTGTGTTTAAACAATTGAATTTTAGTACTTCCATCTACCATAATTATGTCATTGGTTGAAAATGTCATAACTAATACTAACTAAGCATTGGCAATAATTAAATAACAATTCTAATTTTGGAGTAAGCAAGTAGATAAAATACAATTATAGTCTTTTGTTGAGGTCAATACGAGTTTTTATGGACCTTAAAAACGATATTTACCAAAGCCTGAGGTGAATATTGATTTCTAAGGTCCATAAAAACTCGTATTGACCGATACAAAAGACTGTAATTGTTTTATTACATTAAAATGAAAAGTGAAAGTGAAAGTGAAACCAAGTCAATACGAGTTTTAATCAACCAATATCAAATTTTACGGAATGTCAGGTGACAGCCTGATAGCCAATAAAATTGTTTAAATAAAATCATTATGTAATAAAATCATTTATTAGTGTCCTTTCTTCACATTACCAAAGAAAGATAATAAATGCTGATATTTCAATGAAATAACAAAGAGAGATTATTTTATGATTGTACATTGTTGATATGATTTCATACATGATTCTATAAAAAACCAGAGGCTCTCAAGAGCTTGTATCGTTCACCTGGTTATAAAAAAAAACAATTGGTCCTATGTAAAAACTATGTCCTACAGTGGTAGTCATCTTGGAATTACGATCAACATAAAAAACACAAAGTTTGTAAAGGGCCTTCCAATGATTGATGCATAGTTTAGGTTCAATCAGTGCAATAGTTTCAGAGAAGAAGATATTTCTGTATTTTCCCGATATGGTCCTGTGTTAATACTATGACCTGTGGTGGCAGCCATCTTGGATTTCCTATCGGCATAAAAAACAGAGGACCTTCCAATGATCATTCCTGGGCAGTTTGGTTTCAGAGAAGAAGCGTTTTGAAACATTTTTCCCATAGGGTCCAATGTTAAACAAGTCCTGCCGTAGCCGCCATTTTGAATTTCATATCAGAACAAAAAACGTAAAGTTTGTAGAGGACCATCCAATGAACATTCATGTACAGTTTGGCTTTAATAATATTTGTAGTTTCTGAGAAGAAGGCATTTGAACATTTTCCCATAGGGTCCAATGCTAATCTATGTCCTGCGGTGGTGGCCATCTTGGATATCCGATCGGCATAAAAAAAACACACACCCTGTAGAGGACCTTCCAATGATCATTCCTGGGCAGTTTGGTTTCAATTATCCAAGTGGTTTCAGAGAAGAAGCGTTTTGAAACATTTTTCCCATAGGGTCCAATGTTAAACTAAGTCCTGCCGTAGCCGCCATTTTGAATTTCATATCGGAACAAAAAACGTAAAGTTTGTAGAGGACCATCCAATGAACATTCATGTACAGTTTGGCTTTAATAATATTTGTAGTTTCTGAGAAGGCATTTGAATATTTTCCCATAGGGTCCAATGTTAATCTATGTATTGCGGTGGCAGCCATCTTGGATTTCCGATCGACATAAAAAACATAAACTTTGTAGAGGACCTTCCAATGATCATTCCTGGGCAGTTTGGTTTCAATTGTCCAAGTGGTTTCAGAGAAGAAGCGTTTTGAAACATTTTTCCCATAGGGTCCAATGTTAAACTAAGTCCTGCCGTAGCCGCCATTTTGAATTTCATATCGGAACAAAAAACCTTAAGATTGTAGAGGACCATCCAATGAACATTCATGTACAGTTTGGCTTTAATCATATTTGTAGTTTCTGAGAAGAAGGCATTTGAACATTTTCCCATAGGGTCCAATGTTAATCTATGTATTGCGGTGGCGGCCATCTTGGATTTCCGGTCGACATAAAAAACATAAACTTTGTAGAGGACCTTCCAATGATCATTCCTGGGCAGTTTGGTTTCAATTGTCCAAGTGGTTTCAGAGAAGAAGCGTTTTGAAACATTTTCCCCATAGGGTCCAATGTTAAACTAAGTCCTGCCGTAGCCGCCATTTTGAATTTCATATCGGAACAAAAAACGTAGAGTTTGTAGAGGACCATCCAATGAACATTCATGTACAGTTTGGCTTTAATAATATTTGTAGTTTCTGAGAAGAAGGCATTTGAACATTTTCCCATAGGGTCCAATGTTAATCTATGTATTGCGGTGGCGGCCATCTTGGATTTCCGATCGGCATAAAAAACATAAAATTTGTAGAGAACCTTCCAATGATCATTCCTGGGCAGTTTGGTTTCAACTGTCCAAGTGGTTTCAGAGAAGAAGCGTTTTGAAACATTTTTCCCATAGGGTCCAATGTTAAACTAAGTCCTGCCGTAGCCGCCATTTTGAATTTCATACCGGAACAAAAAACGTAAAGTTTGTAGAGGACCATCCAATGAACATTCATGTACAGTTTGGCTTTAATAATATTTGTAGTTTCTGAGAAGAAGGCATTTGAATATTTTTCCATAGGGTCCAATGTTAATCTATGTATTGCGGTGGCGGCCATCTTGGATTTCCGATCGACATAAAAAACATAAACTTTGTAGAGGACCTTCCAATGATCATTCCTGGGCAGTTTGGTTTCAATTGTCCAAGTGGTTAAAAGAAGAAGCGTTTTGAAACATTTTTCCCATAGGGTCCAATGTTAAACTAATTCCTGCCGTAGCCGCCATTTTGAATTTCATATCGGAACAAAAAACGTAGAGTTTGTAGAGGACCATCCAATGAACATTCATGTACAGTTTGGCTTTAATCATATTTGTAGTTTCTGAGAAGAAGGCATTTGAACATTTTCCCATAGGGTCCAATGTTAATCTATGTATTGCGGTGGCGGCCATCTTGGATTTCCGGTCGACATAAAAAACATAAACTTTGTAGAGGACCTTCCAATGATCATTCCTGGGCAGTTTGGTTTCAATTGTCCAAGTGGTTTCAGAGAAGAAGCGTTTTGAAACATTTTCCCCATAGGGTCCAATGTTAAACTAAGTCCTGCCGTAGCCGCCATTTTGAATTTCATATCGGAACAAAAAACGTAGAGTTTGTAGAGGACCATCCAATGAACATTCATGTACAGTTTGGCTTTAATAATATTTGTAGTTTCTGAGAAGAAGGCATTTGAACATTTTCCCATAGGGTCCAATGTTAATCTATGTATTGCGGTGGCGGCCATCTTGGATTTCCGATCGGCATAAAAAACATAAAATTTGTAGAGGACCTTCCAATGATCATTCCTGGGCAGTTTGGTTTCAACTGTCCTAGTGGTTTCAGAGAAGAAGCGTTTTGAAGCATTTTCCATTAGGGTCCAATGTTAAACTAAGTCCTGCCGTAGCCGCCATTTTGAATTTCATATCGGAACAAAAAACGTAGAGTTTGTAGAGGACCATCCAATGAACATTCATGTACAGTTTGGCTTTAATAATATTTGTAGTTTCTGAGAAGAAGGCATTTGAACATTTTCCCATAGGGTCCAATGTTAATCTATGTATTGCGGTGGCGGCCATCTTGGATTTCCGATCGACATAAAAAACATAAACTTTGTAGAGGACCTTCCAATGATCATTCCTGGGCAGTTTGGTTTCAACTGTCCTAGTGGTTTCAGAGAAGAAGCGTTTTGAAACATTTTCCCATAGGGTCCAATGTTAAACTAAGTCCTGCCGTAGCCGCCATTTTGAATTTCATATCGGAACAAAAAACGTAGAGTTTGTAGAGGACCATCCAATGAACATTCATGTACAGTTTGGCTTTAATAATATTTGTAGTTTCTGAGAAGAAGGCATTTGAACATTTTCCCATAGGGTCCAATGTTAATCTATGTATTGCGGTGGCGGCCATCTTGGATTTCCGATCGACATAAAAAACATAAATTTTGTAGAGGACCTTCCAATGATCATTCCTGGGCAGTTTGGTTTCAATTGTCCAAGTGGTTTCAGAGAAGAAGCGTTTTGAAACATTTTTCCCATAGTGTCCAATGTTAAACTAAGTCCTGCCGTAGCCGCCATTTTGAATTTCATACCGGAACAAAAAACGTAAAGTTTGTAGAGGACCATCCAATGAACATTCATGTACAGTTTGGCTTTAATAATATTTGTAGTTTCTGAGAAGAAGGCATTTGAACATTTTCCCATAGGGTCCAATGTTAATCTATGTATTGCGGTGGCGGCCATCTTGGATTTCCGATCGACATAAAAAACATAAATTTTGTAGAGGACCTTCCAATGATCATTCCTGGGCAGTTTGGTTTCAATTGTCCAAGTGGTTTCAGAGAAGAAGCGTTTTGAAACATTTTTCCCATAGGGTCCAATGTTAAACTAAGTCCTGCCGTAGCCGCCATTTTGAATTTCATATCGGAACAAAAAACGTAAAGTTTGTAGAGGACCATCCAATGAACATTCATGTACAGTTTGGCTTTAATAATATTTGTAGTTTCTGAGAAGAAGGCATTTGAACATTTTCCCATAGGGTCCAATGTTAATTTATGTATTGCGGTGGCGGCCATCTTGGATTTCCGATCGACATAAAAAACATAAACTTTGTAGAGGACCTTCCAATGATCATTCCTGGGCAGTTTGGTTTCAACTGTCCAAGTGGTTTCAGAGAAGAAGCGTTTTGAAACATTTTCCCATAGGGTCCAATGTTAAACTAAGTCCTGCCGTAGCCGCCATTTTGAATTTCATATCGGAACAAAAAACGTAGAGTTTGTAGAGGACCATCCAATGAACATTCATGTACAGTTTGGCTTTAATAATATTTGTAGTTTCTGAGAAGAAGGCATTTGAACATTTTCCCATAGGGTCCAATGTTAATCTATGTATTGCGGTGGCGGCCATCTTGGATTTCCGATCGGCATAAAAAACATAAAATTTGTAGAGAACCTTCCAATGATCATTCCTGGGCAGTTTGGTTTCAACTGTCCTAGTGAATTCAGAGAAGAAGCGTTTTGAAACATTGTCCCCTTAGGGTCCAATGTTAAACTAAGTCCTGCCGTAGCCGCCATTTTGAATTTCATATCGGAACAAAAAACGTAGAGTTTGTAGAGGACCATCCAATGAACATTCATGTACAGTTTGGCTTTAATAATATTTGTAGTTTCTGAGAAGGCATTTGAACATTTTCCCATAGGGTCCAATGTTAATCTATGTATTGCGGTGGCGGCCATCTTGGATTTCCGATCGACATAAAAAACATAAACTTTGTAGAGGACCTTCCAATGATCATTCCTGGGCAGTTTGGTTTCAATTGTCCAAGTGGTTTCAGAGAAGAAGCGTTTTGAAACATTTTTCCCATAGGGTCCAATGTTAAACTAAGTCCTGCCGTAGCCGCCATTTTGAATTTCATATCGGAACAAAAAACGTAAAGTTTGTAGAGGACCATCCAATGAACATTCATGTACAGTTTGGCTTTAATAATATTTGTAGTTTCTGAGAAGAAGGCATTTGAACATTTTCCCATAGGGTCCAATGTTAATCTATGTATTGCGGTGGCGGCCATCTTGGATTTCCGATCGACATAAAAAACATAAATTTTGTAGAGGACCTTCCAATGATCATTCCTGGGCAGTTTGGTTTCAACTGTCCTAGTGGTTTCAGAGAAGAAGCGTTTTGAAACATTTTCCCCATAGGGTCCAATGTTAAACTAAGTCCTGCCGTAGCCGCCATTTTGAATTTCATATCGGAACAAAAAACGTAAAGTTTGTAGAGGACCATCCAATGAACATTCATGTACAGTTTGGCTTTAATAATATTTGTAGTTTCTGAGAAGAAGGCATTTGAACATTTTCCCATAGGGTCCAATGTTAATCTATGTATTGCGGTGGCGGCCATCTTGGATTTCCGATCGACATAAAAAACATAAACTTTGTAGAGGACCTTCCAATGATCATTCCTGGGCAGTTTGGTTTCAATTGTCCAAGTGGTTTCAGAGAAGAAGCGTTTTGAAACATTTTTGCCATAGTGTCCAATGTTAAACTAAGTCCTGCCGTAGCCGCCATTTTGAATTTCATATCGGAACAAAAAACGTAAAGTTTGTAGAGGACCATCCAATGAACATTCATGTACAGTTTGGCTTTAATAATATTTGTAGTTTCTGAGAAGAAGGCATTTGAACATTTTCCCATAGGGTCCAATGTTAATCTATGTATTGCGGTGGCGGCCATCTTGGATTTCCGATCGACATAAAAAACATAAATTTTGTAGAGGACCTTCCAATGATCATTCCTGGGCAGTTTGGTTTCAACTGTCCTAGTGGTTTCAGAGAAGAAGCGTTTTGAAACATTTTCCCCATAGGGTCCAATGTTAAACTAAGTCCTGCCGTAGCCGCCATTTTGAATTTCATATCGGAACAAAAAACGTAAAGTTTGTAGAGGACCATCCAATGAACATTCATGTACAGTTTGGCTTTAATAATATTTGTAGTTTCTGAGAAGAAGGCATTTGAACATTTTCCCATAGGGTCCAATGTTAATCTATGTATTGCGGTGGCGGCCATCTTGGATTTCCGATCGACATAAAAAACATAAATTTTGTAGAGGACCTTCCAATGATCATTCCTGGGCAGTTTGGTTTCAATTGTCCAAGTGGTTTCAGAGAAGAAGCGTTTTGAAACATTTTTCCCATAGTGTCCAATGTTAAACTAAGTCCTGCCGTAGCCGCCATTTTGAATTTCATACCGGAACAAAAAACGTAAAGTTTGTAGAGGACCATCCAATGAACATTCATGTACAGTTTGGCTTTAATAATATTTGTAGTTTCTGAGAAGAAGGCATTTGAACATTTTCCCATAGGGTCCAATGTTAATCTATGTATTGCGGTGGCGGCCATCTTGGATTTCCGATCGACATAAAAAACATAAATTTTGTAGAGGACCTTCCAATGATCATTCCTGGGCAGTTTGGTTTCAATTGTCCAAGTGGTTTCAGAGAAGAAGCGTTTTGAAACATTTTTCCCATAGGGTCCAATGTTAAACTAAGTCCTGCCGTAGCCGCCATTTTGAATTTCATATCGGAACAAAAAACGTAGAGTTTGTAGAGGACCATCCAATGAACATTCATGTACAGTTTGGCTTTAATAATATTTGTAGTTTCTGAGAAGAAGGCATTTGAACATTTTCCCATAGGGTCCAATGTTAATTTATGTATTGCGGTGGCGGCCATCTTGGATTTCCGATCGACATAAAAAACATAAACTTTGTAGAGGACCTTCCAATGATCATTCCTGGGCAGTTTGGTTTCAACTGTCCAAGTGGTTTCAGAGAAGAAGCGTTTTGAAACATTTTCCCATAGGGTCCAATGTTAAACTAAGTCCTGCCGTAGCCGCCATTTTGAATTTCATATCGGAACAAAAAAACGTAGAGTTTGTAGAGGACCATCCAATGAACATTCATGTACAGTTTGGCTTTAATAATATTTGTAGTTTCTGAGAAGAAGGCATTTGAACATTTTCCCATAGGGTCCAATGTTAATCTATGTATTGCGGTGGCGGCCATCTTGGATTTCCGATCGGCATAAAAAACATAAAATTTGTAGAGAACCTTCCAATGATCATTCCTGGGCAGTTTGGTTTCAACTGTCCTAGTGAATTCAGAGAAGAAGCGTTTTGAAACATTGTCCCCTTAGGGTCCAATGTTAAACTAAGTCCTGCCGTAGCCGCCATTTTGAATTTCATATCGGAACAAAAAACGTAGAGTTTGTAGAGGACCATCCAATGAACATTCATGTACAGTTTGGCTTTAATAATATTTGTAGTTTCTGAGAAGGCATTTGAACATTTTCCCATAGGGTCCAATGTTAATCTATGTATTGCGGTGGCGGCCATCTTGGATTTCCGATCGACATAAAAAACATAAACTTTGTAGAGGACCTTCCAATGATCATTCCTGGGCAGTTTGGTTTCAATTGTCCAAGTGGTTTCAGAGAAGAAGCGTTTTGAAACATTTTTCCCATAGGGTCCAATGTTAAACTAAGTCCTGCCGTAGCCGCCATTTTGAATTTCATATCGGAACAAAAAACGTAAAGTTTGTAGAGGACCATCCAATGAACATTCATGTACAGTTTGGCTTTAATAATATTTGTAGTTTCTGAGAAGAAGGCATTTGAACATTTTCCCATAGGGTCCAATGTTAATCTATGTATTGCGGTGGCGGCCATCTTGGATTTCCGATCGACATAAAAAACATAAATTTTGTAGAGGACCTTCCAATGATCATTCCTGGGCAGTTTGGTTTCAACTGTCCTAGTGGTTTCAGAGAAGAAGCGTTTTGAAACATTTTCCCATAGGGTCCAATGTTAAACTAAGTCCTGCCGTAGCCGCCATTTTGAATTTCATATCGGAACAAAAAACGTAAAGTTTGTAGAGGACCATCCAATGAACATTCATGTACAGTTTGGCTTTAATAATATTTGTAGTTTCTGAGAAGAAGGCATTTGAACATTTTCCCATAGGGTCCAATGTTAATCTATGTATTGCGGTGGCGGCCATCTTGGATTTCCAATCGACATAAAAAACATAAATTTTGTAGAGGACCTTCCAATGATCATTCCTGGGCAGTTTGGTTTCAATTGTCCAAGTGGTTTCAGAGAAGAAGCGTTTTGAAACATTTTTCCCATAGGGTCCAATGTTAAACTAAGTCCTGCCGTAGCCGCCATTTTGAATTTCATACCGGAACAAAAAACGTAAAGTTTGTAGAGGACCATCCAATGAACATTCATGTACAGTTTGGCTTTAATAATATTTGTAGTTTCTGAGAAGAAGGCATTTGAACATTTTCCCATAGGGTCCAATGTTAATCTATGTATTGCGGTGGCGGCCATCTTGGATTTCCGATCGACATAAAAAACATAAACTTTGTAGAGGACCTTCCAATGATCATTCCTGGGCAGTTTGGTTTCAACTGTCCAAGTGGTTTCAGAGAAGAAGCGTTTTGAAGCATTTTCCCATAGGGTCCAATGTTAAACTAAGTCCTGCCGTAGCCGCCATTTTGAATTTCATATCGGAACAAAAAACGTAAAGTTTGTAGAGGACCATCCAATGAACATTCATGTACAGTTTGGCTTTAATAATATTTGTAGTTTCTGAGAAGAAGGCATTTGAACATTTTCCCATAGGGTCCAATGTTAATCTATGTATTGCGGTGGCGGCCATCTTGGATTTCCGATCGACATAAAAAACATTAATTTTGTAGAGGACCTTCCAATGATCATTCCTGGGCAGTTTGGTTTCAATTGTCCAAGTGGTTTCAGAGAAGAAGCGTTTTGAAACATTTTTCCCTTAGGGTCCAATGTTAAACTAAGTCCTGCCGTAGCCGCCATTTTGAATTTCATATCGGAACAAAAAACGTAGAGTTTGTAGAGGACCATCCAATGAACATTCATGTACAGTTTGGCTTTAATAATATTTGTAGTTTCTGAGAAGAAGGCATTTGAACATTTTCCCATAGGGTCCAATGTTAATCTATGTATTGCGGTGGCGGCCATCTTGGATTTCCGATCGACATAAAAAACATAAAATTTGTAGAGGACCTTCCAATGATCATTCCTGGGCAGTTTGGTTTCAACTGTCCTAGTGGTTTCAGAGAAGAAGCGTTTTGAAACATTTTCCCATAGGGTCCAATGTTAAACTAAGTCCTGCCGTAGCCGCCATTTTGAATTTCATATCGGAACAAAAAACGTAGAGTTTGTAGAGGACCATCCAATGAACATTCATGTACAGTTTGGCTTTAATAATATTTGTAGTTTCTGAGAAGAAGGCATTTGAACATTTTCCCATAGGGTCCAATGTTAATCTATGTATTGCGGTGGCGGCCATCTTGGATTTCCGATCGACATAAAAAACATAAATTTTGTAGAGGACCTTCCAATGATCATTCCTGGGCAGTTTGGTTTCAATTGTCCAAGTGGTTTCAGAGAAGAAGCGTTTTGAAACATTTTTCCCATAGGGTCCAATGTTAAACTAAGTCCTGCCGTAGCCGCCATTTTGAATTTCATACCGGAACAAAAAACGTAAAGTTTGTAGAGGACCATCCAATGAACATTCATGTACAGTTTGGCTTTAATAATATTTGTAGTTTCTGAGAAGAAGGCATTTGAACATTTTCCCATAGGGTCCAATGTTAATCTATGTATTGCGGTGGCGGCCATCTTGGATTTCCGATCGACATAAAAAACATAAATTTTGTAAAGGACCTTCCAATGATCATTCCTGGGCAGTTTGGTTTCAATTGTCCAAGTGGTTTCAGAGAAGAAGCGTTTTGAAACATTTTTCCCATAGGGTCCAATGTTAAACTAAGTCCTGCCGTAGCCGCCATTTTGAATTTCATATCGGAACAAAAAACGTAGAGTTTGTAGAGGACCATCCAATGAACATTCATGTACAGTTTGGCTTTAATAATATTTGTAGTTTCTGAGAAGAAGGCATTTGAACATTTTCCCATAGGGTCCAATGTTAATCTATGTATTGCGGTGGCGGCCATCTTGGATTTCCGATCGACTTAAAAAACATAAACTTTGTAGAGGACCTTCCAATGATCATTCCTGGGCAGTTTGGTTTCAATTGTCCAAGTGGTTTCAGAGAAGAAGCGTTTTGAAACATTTTTCCCATAGGGTCCAATGTTAAACTAAGTCCTGCCGTAGCCGCCATTTTGAATTTCATACCGGAACAAAAAACGTAAAGTTTGTAGAGGACCATCTAATGAACATTCATGTACAGTTTGGCTTTAATCATATTTGTAGTTTCTGAGAAGAAGGCATTTGAATATTTTCCCATAGGGTCCAATGTTAATCTATGTCCTGCGGTGGCAGCCATCTTGGATTTCCGATCGGCATAAAAAACAGAAACTTTGTAGAGGACCTTCCAATGATCATTCCTGGGCAGTTTGGTTTCAACTGTCCTAGTGAATTCAGAGAAGAAGCGTTTTGAAACATTGTCCCCTTAGGGTCCAATGTTAAACTAAGTCCTGCCGTAGCCGCCATTTTGAATTTCATATCGGAACAAAAAACGTAGTGTTTGTAGAGGACCATCCAATGAACATTCATGTACAGTTTGGCTTTAATAATATTTGTAGTTTCTGAGAAGGCATTTGAACATTTTCCCATAGGGTCCAATGTTAATCTATGTATTGCGGTGGCGGCCATCTTGGATTTCCGATCGACATAAAAAACATAAACTTTGTAGAGGACCTTCCAATGATCATTCCTGGGCAGTTTGGTTTCAATTGTCCAAGTGGTTTCAGAGAAGAAGCGTTTTGAAACATTTTTCCCATAGGGTCCAATGTTAAACTAAGTCCTGCCGTAGCCGCCATTTTGAATTTCATACCGGAACAAAAAACGTAAAGTTTGTAGAGGACCATCCAATGAACATTCATGTACAGTTTGGCTTTAATAATATTTGTAGTTTCTGAGAAGAAGGCATTTGAACATTTTCCCATAGGGTCCAATGTTAATCTATGTATTGCGGTGGCGGCCATCTTGGATTTCCGATTGACATAAAAAACATAAACTTTGTAGAGGACCTTCCAATGATCATTCCTGGGCAGTTTGGTTTCAACTGTCCTAGTGGTTTCAGAGAAGAAGCGTTTTGAAGCATTTTCCCATAGGGTCCAATGTTAAACTAAGTCCTGCCGTAGCCGCCATTTTGAATTTCATATCGGAACAAAAAACGTAAAGTTTGTAGAGGACCATCCAATGAACATTCATGTACAGTTTGGCTTTAATAATATTTGTAGTTTCTGAGAAGAAGGCATTTGAACATTTTCCCATAGGGTCCAATGTTAATCTATGTATTGCGGTGGCGGCCATCTTGGATTTCCGATCGACATAAAAAACATTAATTTTGTAGAGGACCTTCCAATGATCATTCCTGGGCAGTTTGGTTTCAATTGTCCAAGTGGTTTCAGAGAAGAAGCGTTTTGAAACATTTTTCCCTTAGGGTCCAATGTTAAACTAAGTCCTGCCGTAGCCGCCATTTTGAATTTCATATCGGAACAAAAAACGTAGAGTTTGTAGAGGACCATCCAATGAACATTCATGTACAGTTTGGCTTTAATAATATTTGTAGTTTCTGAGAAGAAGGCATTTGAACATTTTCCCATAGGGTCCAATGTTAATCTATGTATTGCGGTGGCGGCCATCTCGGATTTCCGATCGACATAAAAAACATAAAATTTGTAGAGGACCTTCCAATGATCATTCCTGGGCAGTTTGGTTTTAACTCTCCTAGTGGTTTCAGAGAAGAAGCGTTTTGAAACATTTTCCCATAGGGTCCAATGTTAAACTAAGTCCTGCCGTAGCCGCCATTTTGAATTTCATATCGGAACAAAAAACGTAAAGTTTGTAGAGGACCATCCAATGAACATTCATGTACAGTTTGGCTTTAATAATATTTGTAGTTTCTGAGAAGGCATTTGAACATTTTCCGATAGGGTCCAATGTTAATCTATGTATTGCGGTGGCGGCCATCTTGGATTTCCGATCGACATAAAAAACAAAAATTTTGTAGAGGACCTGCCAATGATCATTCCTGGGCAGTTTGGTTTCAATTGTCCAAGTGGTTTCAGAGAAGAAGCGTTTTGAAACATTTTACCCATAGGGTCCAATGTTAAACTAAGCCCTGCCGTAGCCGCCATTTTGAATTTCATATCGGAACAAAAAACGTAAAGTTTGTAGAGGACCATCTAATGAACATTCATGTACAGTTTGGCTTTAATCATATTTGTAGTTTCTGAGAAGAAGGCATTTGAATATTTTCCCATAGGGTCCAATGTTAATCTATGTCCTGCGGTGGCAGCCATCTTGGATTTCCGATCGGCATAAAAAACAGAAACTTTGTAGAGGACCTTCCAATGATCATTCCTGGGCAGTTTGGTTTCAACTGTTCAAGTGGTTTCAGAGAAGAAGCGTTTTGAAACATTTTTCCCATAGGGTCCAATGTTAAACTAAGTCCTGCCGTAGCCGCCATTTTGAATTTCATATCGGAACAAAAAACGTAGAGTTTGTAGAGGACCATCCAATGAACATTCATGTACAGTTTGGCTTTAATAATATTTGTAGTTTCTGAGAAGAAGGCATTTGAACATTTTCCCATAGGGTCCAATGTTAATCTATGTATTGCGGTGGCGGCCATCTTGGATTTCCGATCGACATAAAAAACATAAATTTTGTAGAGGACCTTCCAATGATCATTCCTGGGCAGTTTGGTTTCAATTGTCCAAGTGGTTTCAGAGAAGAAGCGTTTTGAAACATTTTTCCCATAGGGTCCAATGTTAAACTAAGTCCTGCCGTAGCCGCCATTTTGAATTTCATACCGGAACAAAAAACGTAGAGTTTGTAGAGGACCATCCAATGAACATTCATGTACAGTTTGGCTTTAATAATATTTGTAGTTTCTGAGAAGAAGGCATTTGAACATTTTCCCATAGGGTCCAATGTTAATCTATGTATTGCGGTGGCGGCCATCTTGGATTTCCGATCGACATAAAAAACATAAATTTTGTAGAGGACCTTCCAATGATCATTCCTGGGCAGTTTGGTTTCAATTGTCCAAGTGGTTTCAGAGAAGAAGCGTTTTGAAACATTTTTCCCATAGGGTCCAATGTTAAACTAAGTCCTGCCGTAGCCGCCATTTTGAATTTCATATCGGAACAAAAAACGTAAAGTTTGTAGAGGACCATCCAATGAACATTCATGTACAGTTTGGCTTTAATAATATTTGTAGTTTCTGAGAAGAAGGCATTTGAACATTTTCCCATAGGGTCCAATGTTAATTTATGTATTGCGGTGGCGGTCATCTTGGATTTCCGATCGACATAAAAAACATAAATTTTGTAGAGGACCTTCCAATGATCATTCCTGGGCAGTTTGGTTTCAACTGTCCAAGTGGTTTCAGAGAAGAAGCGTTTTGAAACATTTTCCCATAGGGTCCAATGTTAAACTAAGTCCTGCCGTAGCCGCCATTTTGAATTTCATATCGGAACAAAAAACGTAGAGTTTGTAGAGGACCATCCAATGAACATTCATGTACAGTTTGGCTTTAATAATATTTGTAGTTTCTGAGAAGAAGGCATTTGAACATTTTCCCATAGGGTCCAATGTTAATCTATGTATTGCGGTGGCGGCCATCTTGGATTTCCGATCGGCATAAAAAACATAAAATTTGTAGAGAACCTTCCAATGATCATTCCTGGGCAGTTTGGTTTCAACTGTCCTAGTGAATTCAGAGAAGAAGCGTTTTGAAACATTGTCCCCTTAGGGTCCAATGTTAAACTAAGTCCTGCCGTAGCCGCCATTTTGAATTTCATATCGGAACAAAAAACGTAGTGTTTGTAGAGGACCATCCAATGAACATTCATGTACAGTTTGGCTTTAATAATATTTGTAGTTTCTGAGAAGAAGGCATTTGAACATTTTCCCATAGGGTCCAATGTTAATCTATGTATTGCGGTGGCGGCCATCTTGGATTTCCGATCGACATAAAAAACATAAACTTTGTAGAGGACCTTCCAATGATCATTCCTGGGCAGTTTGGTTTCAACTGTCCTAGTGGTTTCAGAGAAGAAGCGTTTTGAAGCATTTTCCCATAGGGTCCAATGTTAAACTAAGTCCTGCCGTAGCCGCCATTTTGAATTTCATATCGGAACAAAAAACGTAAAGTTTGTAGAGGACCATCCAATGAACATTCATGTACAGTTTGGCTTTAATAATATTTGTAGTTTCTGAGAAGAAGGCATTTGAACATTTTCCCATAGGGTCCAATGTTAATCTATGTATTGCGGTGGCGGCCATCTTGGATTTCCGATCGACATAAAAAACATTAATTTTGTAGAGGACCTTCCAATGATCATTCCTGGGCAGTTTGGTTTCAATTGTCCAAGTGGTTTCAGAGAAGAAGCGTTTTGAAACATTTTTCCCTTAGGGTCCAATGTTAAACTAAGTCCTGCCGTAGCCGCCATTTTGAATTTCATATCGGAACAAAAAACGTAGAGTTTGTAGAGGACCATCCAATGAACATTCATGTACAGTTTGGCTTTAATAATATTTGTAGTTTCTGAGAAGAAGGCATTTGAACATTTTCCCATAGGGTCCAATGTTAATCTATGTATTGCGGTGGCGGCCATCTTGGATTTCCGATCGACATAAAAAACATAAAATTTGTAGAGGACCTTCCAATGATCATTCCTGGGCAGTTTGGTTTTAACTCTCCTAGTGGTTTCAGAGAAGAAGCGTTTTGAAACATTTTCCCATAGGGTCCAATGTTAAACTAAGTCCTGCCGTAGCCGCCATTTTGAATTTCATATCGGAACAAAAAACGTAAAGTTTGTAGAGGACCATCCAATGAACATTCATGTACAGTTTGGCTTTAATAATATTTGTAGTTTCTGAGAAGAAGGCATTTGAACATTTTCCCATAGGGTCCAATGTTAATCTATGTATTGCGGTGGCGGCCATCTTGGATTTCCGATCGACATAAAAAACATAAATTTTGTAGAGGACCTTCCAATGATCATTCCTGGGCAGTTTGGTTTCAATTGTCCAAGTGGTTTCAGAGAAGAAGCGTTTTGAAACATTTTTCCCATAGGGTCCAATGTTAAACTAAGTCCTGCCGTAGCCGCCATTTTGAATTTCATACCGGAACAAAAAACGTAAAGTTTGTAGAGGACCATCCAATGAACATTCATGTACAGTTTGGCTTTAATAATATTTGTAGTTTCTGAGAAGAAGGCATTTGAACATTTTCCCAAAGGGTCCAATGTTAATCTATGTATTGCGGTGGCGGCCATCTTGGATTTCCGATCGACATAAAAAACATAAATTTTGTAGAGGACCTTCCAATGATCATTCCTGGGCAGTTTGGTTTCAATTGTCCAAGTGGTTTCAGAGAAGAAGCGTTTTGAAACATTTTCCCCATAGGGTCCAATGTTAAACTAAGTCCTGCCGTAGCCGCCATTTTGAATTTCATATCGGAATAAAAAACGTAGAGTTTGTAGAGGACCATCCAATGAACATTCATGTACAGTTTGGCTTTAATAATATTTGTAGTTTCTGAGAAGAAGGCATTTGAACATTTTCCCATAGGGTCCAATGTTAATTTATGTATTGCGGTGGCGGCCATCTTGGATTTCCGATCGACATAAAAAACATAAACTTTGTAGAGGACCTTCCAATGATCATTCCTGGGCAGTTTGGTTTCAACTGTCCAAGTGGTTTCAGAGAAGAAGCGTTTTGAAACATTTTCCCATAGGGTCCAATGTTAAACTAAGTCCTGCCGTAGCCGCCATTTTGAATTTCATATCGGAACAAAAAACGTAGAGTTTGTAGAGGACCATCCAATGAACATTCATGTACAGTTTGGCTTTAATAATATTTGTAGTTTCTGAGAAGAAGGCATTTGAACATTTTCCCATAGGGTCCAATGTTAATCTATGTATTGCGGTGGCGGCCATCTTGGATTTCCGATCGACTTAAAAAACATAAACTTTGTAGAGGACCTTCCAATGATCATTCCTGGGCAGTTTGGTTTCAATTGTCCATGTGGTTTCAGAGAAGAAGCGTTTTGAAACATTTTTCCCATAGGGTCCAATGTTAAACTAAGTCCTGCCGTAGCCGCCATTTTGAATTTCATACCGGAACAAAAAACGTAAAGTTTGTAGAGGACCATCTAATGAACATTCATGTACAGTTTGGCTTTAATCATATTTGTAGTTTCTGAGAAGAAGGCATTTGAATATTTTCCCATAGGGTCCAATGTTAATCTATGTCCTGCGGTGGCAGCCATCTTGGATTTCCGATCGGCATAAAAAACAGAAACTTTGTAGAGGACCTTCCAATGATCATTCCTGGGCAGTTTGGTTTCAACTGTCCAAGTGGTTTCAGAGAAGAAGCGTTTTGAAACATTTTCCCCATAGGGTCCAATGTTAAACTAAGTCCTGCCGTAGCCGCCATTTTGAATTTCATATCGGAACAAAAAACGTAGAGTTTGTAGAGGACCATCCAATGAACATTCATGTACAGTTTGGCTTTAATCATATTTGTAGTTTCTGAGAAGAAGGCATTTGAACATTTTCCCATAGGGTCCAATGTTAATCTATGTATTGCGGTGGCAGCCATCTTGGATTTCCGATCGGCATAAAAAACAGAAACTTTGTAGAGGACCTTCCAATGATCATTCCTGGGCAGTTTGGTTTCAACTGTCCAAGTGGTTTCAGAGAAGAAGCGTTTTGAAACATTTTCCCCATAGGGTCCAATGTTAAACTAAGTCCTGCCGTAGCCGCCATTTTGAATTTCATATCGGAACAAAAAACGTAGAGTTTGTAGAGGACCATCCAATGAACATTCATGTACAGTTTGGCTTTAATAATATTTGTAGTTTCTGAGAAGAAGGCATTTGAACATTTTCCCATAGGGTCCAATGTTAATCTATGTATTGCGGTGGCGGCCATCTTGGATTTCCGATCGGCATAAAAAACATAAAATTTGTAGAGAACCTTCCAATGATCATTCCTGGGCAGTTTGGTTTCAACTGTCCTAGTGAATTCAGAGAAGAAGCGTTTTGAAACATTTTCCCCATAGGGTCCAATGTTAAACTAAGTCCTGCCGTAGCCGCCATTTTGAACTTCATATCGGAACAAAAAACGTAGAGTTTGTAGAGGACCATCCAATGAACATTCATGTACAGTTTGGCTTTAATAATATTTGTAGTTTCTGAGAAGGCATTTGAACATTTTCCCATAGGGTCCAATGTTAATCTATGTATTGCGGTGGCGGCCATCTTGGATTTCCGATCGACTTAAAAAACATAAACTGTGTAGAGGACCTTCCAATGATCATTCCTGAGCAGTTTGGTTTCAATTGTCCAAGTGGTTTCAGAGAAGAAGCGTTTTGAAACATTTTCCCCATAGGTTCCAATGTTAAACTAAGTCCTGCCGTAGCCGCCATTTTGAATTTCATATCGGAACAAAAAACGTAAAGTTTGTAGAGGACCATCCAATGAACATTCATGTACAGTTTGGCTTTAATCATATTTGTAGTTTCTGAGAAGAAGGCATTTGAACATTTTCCCATAGGGTCCAATGTTAATCTATGTATTGCGGTGGCAGCCATCTTGGATTTCCGATCGGCATAAAAAACAGAAACTTTGTAGAGGACCTTCCAATGATCATTCCTGGGCAGTTTGGTTTCAATTGTCCAAGTGGTTTCAGAGAAGAAGCGTTTTGAAACATTTTCCCCATAGGGTCCAATGTTAAACTAAGTCCTGCCGTAGCCGCCATTTTGAATTTCATATCGGAACAAAAAACGTAGAGTTTGTAGAGGACCATCCAATGAACATTCATGTACAGTTTGGCTTTAATAATATTTGTAGTTTCTGAGAAGAAGGCATTTGAACATTTTCCCATAGGGTCCAATGTTAATCTATGTATTGCGGTGGCGGCCATCTTGGATTTCCGATCGGCATAAAAAACATAAAATTTGTAGAGAACCTTCCAATGATCATTCCTGGGCAGTTTGGTTTCAGCTGTCCTAGTGAATTCAGAGAAGAAGCGTTTTGAAACATTTTCCCCATAGGGTCCAATGTTAAACTAAGTCCTGCCGTAGCCGCCATTTTGAATTTCATATCGGAACAAAAAACGTAGAGTTTGTAGAGGACCATCCAATGAACATTCATGTACAGTTTGGCTTTAATAATATTTGTAGTTTCTGAGAAGGCATTTGAACATTTTCCGATAGGGTCCAATGTTAATCTATGTATTGCGGTGGCGGCCATCTTGGATTTCCGATCGACATAAAAAACAAAAGTTTTGTAGAGGACCTGCCAATGATCATTCCTGGGCAGTTTGGTTTCAATTGTCCAAGTGGTTTCAGAGAAGAAGCGTTTTGAAACATTTTTCCCATAGGGTCCAATGTTAAACTAAGCCCTGCCGTAGCCGCCATTTTGAATTTCATACCGGAACAAAAAACGTAAAGTTTGTAGAGGACCATCTAATGAACATTCATGTACAGTTTGGCTTTAATCATATTTGTAGTTTCTGAGAAGAAGGCATTTGAATATTTTCCCATAGGGTCCAATGTTAATCTATGTCCTGCGGTGGCAGCCATCTTGGATTTCCGATCGGCATTAAAAACAGAAAATTTGTAGAGGACCTTCCAATGATCATTCCTGGGCAGTTTGGTTTCAACTGTCCAAGTGGTTTCAGAGAAGAAGCGTTTTGAAACATTTTCCCCATAGGGTCCAATGTTAAACTAAGTCCTGCCGTAGCCGCCATTTTGAATTTCATATCGGAACAAAAAACGTAAAGTTTGTAGAGGACCATCCAATGAACATTCATGTACAGTTTAGCTTTAATAATATTTGTAGTTTCTGAGAAGAAGGCATTTGAACATTTTCCCATAGGGTCCAATGTTAATCTATGTATTGCGGTGGCGGCCATCTTGGATTTCCGATCGACATAAAAAACATAAAATGTGTAGAGGACCTTCCAATGATCATTCCTGGGCAGTTTGGTTTCAACTGTCCTAGTGGTTTCAGAGAAGAAGCGTTTTGAAACATTTTTCATTAGGGTCCAATGTTAAACTAAGTCCTGCCGTAGCCGCCATTTTGAATTTCATATCAGAACAAAAAACGTAGAGTTTGTAGAGGACCATCCAATGAACATTCATGTACAGTTTGGCTTTAATCATATTTGTAGTTTCTGAGAAGAAGGCATTTGAACATTTTCCCATAGGGTCCAATGTTAATCTATGTATTGCGGTGGCGGCCATCTTGGATTTCCGATCGACATAAAAAACATAAAATTTGTAGAGGACCTTCCAATGATCATTCCTGGGCAGTTTGGTTTCAATTGTCCAAGTGGTTTCAGAGAAGAAGCGTTTTGAAACATTTTTCCCATAGGGTCCAATGTTAAACTAAGTCCTGCCGTAGCCGCCATTTTGAATTTCATATCGGAACAAAAAACGTAGAGTTTGTAGAGGACCATCCAATGAACATTCATGTACAGTTTGGCTTTAATCATATTTGTAGTTTTTGAGAAGAAGGCATTTGAACATTTTCCCATAGGGTCCAATGTTAATCTATGTATTGCGGTGGCGGCCATCTTGGATTTCCGGTCGACATAAAAAACATAAACTTTGTAGAGGACCTTCCAATGATCATTCCTGGGCAGTTTGGTTCAATTGTCCAAGTGGTTTCAGAGAAGAAGCGTTTTGAAACATTTTTCCCATAGGGTCCAATGTTAAACTAAGTCCTGCCGTAGCCGCCATTTTGAATTTCATACCGGAACAAAAAACGTAAAGTTTGTAGAGGACCATCCAATGAACATTCATGTACAGTTTGGCTTTAATAATATTTGTAGTTTCTGAGAAGAAGGCATTTGAATATTTTTCCATAGGGTCCAATGTTAATCTATGTATTGCGGTGGCGGCCATCTTGGATTTCCGATCGACATAGAAAACATAAAATTTGTAGAGAACCTTCCAATGATCATTCCTGGGCAGTTTGGTTTCAATTGTCCAAGTGGTTTCAGAGAAGAAGCGTTTTGAAACATTTTTCCCATAGGGTCCAATGTTAAACTAAGTCCTGCCGTAGCCGCCATTTTGAATTTCATACCGGAACAAAAAACGTAGAGTTTGTAGAGGACCATCCAATGAACATTCATGTACAGTTTGGCTTTAATCATATTTGTAGTTTCTGAGAAGAAGGCATTTGAACATTTTCCCATAGGGTCCAATGTTAATCTATGTATTGCGGTGGCGGCCATCTTGGATTTCCGATCGACATAAAAAACATATACTTTGTAGAGGACCTTTCAATGATCATTCCTGGGCAGTTTGGTTTCAATTGTCCAAGTGGTTTCAGAGAAGAAGCGTTTTGAAACATTTTTCCCATAGGGTCCAATGTTAAACTAAGTCCTGCCGTAGCCGCCATTTTGAATTTCATATCGGAACAAAAAACGTAGAGTTTGTAGAGGACCATCCAATGAACATTCATGTACAGTTTGGCTTTAATAATATTTGTAGTTTCTGAGAAGAAGGCATTTGAACATTTTCCCATAGGGTCCAATGTTAATCTATGTATTACCGTGGCGGCCATCTTGGATTTCCGATCGACATAAAAAACATAAACTTTGTAGAGGACCTTCCAATGATCATTCCTGGGCAGTTTGGTTTCAACTGTCCTAGTGGTTTCAGAGAAGAAGCGTTTTGAAACATTTTCCCATAGGGTCCAATGTTAAACTAAGTCCTGCCGTAGCCGCCATTTTGAATTTCATATCAGAACAAAAAACGTAGAGTTTGTAGAGGACCATCCAATGAACATGTATTACCGTGGCGGCCATCTTGGATTTCCGATCGGCAAAAAAAACATAAATTTGTAGAGAACCTTCCAATGATCATTCCTGGGCAGTTTGGTTTCAACTGTCCAAGTGGTTTCAGAGAAGAAGCGTTTTGAAACATTTTCCCCATAGGGTCCAATGTTAAACTAAGTCCTGCCGTAGCCGCCATTTTGAATTTCATATCGGAACAAAAAACCTTGAGATTGTAGAAGACCGTCCAATGAACATTCATGTACAGTTTGGCTTTAATCATATTTGTAGTTTCTGAAAAGAAGGCATTTGAACATTTTCCCATAGGGTCCAATGTTAATCTATGTATTACCGTGGCGGCCATCCTGGATTTCTGATCGGCAAAAAAAACAAAAAATTTGTAGAGAACCTTCCAATGATCATTCCTGGGCAGTTTGGTTTCAACTGTCCAAGTGGTTTCAGAGAAGAAGCGTTTTGAAACATTTTTCCCATAGGGTCCAATGTTAAACTAAGTCCTGCCGTAGCCGCCATTTTGAATTTCATATCGGAACAAAAAACCTTGAGATTGTAGAAGACCGTCCAATGAACATTCATGTACAGTTTGGCTTTAATTATATTTGTAGTTTCTGAAAAGAAGGCATTTGAACATTTTCCCATAGGGTCCAATGTTATTCTATGTATTGCGGTGGCGGCCATCTTGGATTTCCGGTCGACATAAAAAACATGAACTTTGTAGAGGACCTTCCAATGATCATTCCTGGGCAGTTTGGTTTCAATTGTCCAAGTGGTTTCAGAGAAGAAGCGTTTTGAAACATTTTCCCCATAGGGTCCAATGTTAAACTAAGTCCTGCCGTAGCCGCCATTTTGAATTTCATATCGGAACAAAAAACGTAGAGTTTGTAGAGGACCATCCAATGAACATTCATGTACAGTTTGGCTTTAATAATATTTGTAGTTTCTGAGAAGAAGGCATTTGAACATTTTCCCATAGGGTCCAATGTTAATCTATGTATTACCGTGGCGGCCATCTTGGATTTCCGATCGACATAAAAAACATAAACTTTGTAGAGGACCTTCCAATGATCATTCCTGGGCAGTTTGGTTTCAACTGTCCTAGTGGTTTCAGAGAAGAAGCGTTTTGAAACATTTTCCCATAGGGTCCAATGTTAAACTAAGTCCTGCCGTAGCCGCCATTTTGAATTTCATATCAGAACAAAAAACGTAGAGTTTGTAGAGGACCATCCAATGAACATTCATGTACAGTTTGGCTTTAATAATATTTGTAGTTTCTGAGAAGAAGGCATTTGAACATTTTCCCATAGGGTCCAATGTTAATCTATGTATTACCGTGGCGGCCATCTTGGATTTCCGATCGTTAAAAAAAACATAAATTTGTAGAGAACCTTCCAATGATCATTCCTGGGCAGTTTGGTTTCAACTGTCCTAGTGGTTTCAGAGAAGAAGCGTTTTGAAACATTTTTCCCATAGGGTCCAATGTTAAACTAAGTCCTGCCGTAGCCGCCATTTTGAATTTCATACCGGAACAAAAAACGTAAAGTTTGTAGAGGACCATCCAATGAACATTCATGTACAGTTTGGCTTTAATAATATTTGTAGTTTCTGAGAAGAAGGCATTTGAATATTTTCCCATAGGGTCCAATGTTAATCTATGTATTGCGGTGGCGGCCTTCTTGGATTTCCGATCGACATAAAAAACATAAATTTTGTAGAGGACCTTCCAATGATCATTCCTGGGCAGTTTGGTTTCAATTGTCCAAGTGGTTAAAAGAAGAAGCGTTTTGAAACATTTTTCCCATAGGGTCCAATGTTAAACTAAGTCCTGCCGTAGCCGCCATTTTGAATTTCATATCGGAACAAAAAACGTAAAGTTTGTAGAGGACCATCCAATGAACATTCATGTACAGTTTGGCTTTAATAATATTTGTAGTTTCTGAGAAGAAGGCATTTGAACATTTTCCCATAGGGTCCAATGTTAATCTATGTATTGCGGTGGCGGCCATCTTGGATTTCCGATCGGCATAAAAAACATAAAATTTGTAGAGAACCTTCCAATGATCATTCCTGGGCAGTTTGGTTTCAATTGTCCAAGTGGTTTCAGAGAAGAAGCGTTTTGAAACATTTTCCCCATAGGGTCCAATGTTAAACTAAGTCCTGCCGTAGCCGCCATTTTGAATTTCATATCGGAACAAAAAACGTAGAGTTTGTAGAGGACCATCCAATGAACATTCATGTACAGTTTGGCTTTAATAATATTTGTAGTTTCTGAGAAGGCATTTGAACATTTTCCCATAGGGTCCAATGTTAATCTATGTATTGCGGTGGCGGCCATCTTGGATTTCCGATCGACATAAAAAACATAAACTTTGTAGAGGACCTTCCAATGATCATTCCTGGGCAGTTTGGTTTCAATTGTCCAAGTGGTTTCAGAGAAGAAGCGTTTTGAAACATTTTTCCCATAGGGTCCAATGTTAAACTAAGTCCTGCCGTAACCGCCATTTTGAATTTCATACCGGAAGAAAAAACGTAAAGTTTGTAGAGGACCATCTAATGAACATTCATGTACAGTTTGGCTTTAATCATATTTGTAGTTTCTGAGAAGAAGGCATTTGAATATTTTCCTATAGGGTCCAATGTTAATCTATGTATTGCGGTGGCGGCCATCTTGGATTTCCGGTCGACATATAAAACATAAACTTTGTAGAGGACCTTCCAATGATCATTCCTGGGCAGTTTGGTTTCAATTGTCCAAGTGGTTTCAGAGAAGAAGCGTTTTGAAACATTTTTCCCATAGGGTCCAATGTTAAACTAAGTCCTGCCGTAGCCGCCATTTTGAATTTCATATCGGAACAAAAAACGTAAAGTTTGTAGAGGACCATCCAATGAACATTCATGTACAGTTTGGCTTTAATAATATTTGTAGTTTCTGAGAAGGCATTTGAACATTTTCCCATAGGGTCCAATGTTAATCTATGTATTGCGGTGGCGGCCATCTTGGATTTCCGATCGACATAAAAAACATAAACTTTGTAGAGGACCTTCCAATGATCATTCCTGGGCAGTTTGGTTTCAATTGTCCAAGTGGTTTCAGAGAAGAAGCGTTTTGAAACATTTTTCCCATAGGGTCCAATGTTAAACTAAGTCCTGCCGTAGCCGCCATTTTGAATTTCATACCGGAACAAAAAACGTAAAGTTTGTAGAGGACCATCTAATGAACATTCATGTACAGTTTGGC
Source organism: Bathymodiolus brooksi (assembly GCA_963680875.1). Classification (NCBI taxonomy): domain Eukaryota; kingdom Metazoa; phylum Mollusca; class Bivalvia; order Mytilida; family Modiolidae; genus Bathymodiolus; species Bathymodiolus brooksi. The sequence continues at coordinate 81,550,350 of OY804576.1, read as the reverse complement.
TTTAATCATATTTGCAGTTTCTGAGAAGAAGGCATTTGAATATTTTCCTATAGGGTCCAATGTTAATCTATGTATTGCGGTGGCGGCCATCTTGGATTTCCGATCGACATAAAAAACATATATTTTATAGAGGACCTTCTAATGATCATTCCTGGGCAGTTTGGTTTCAATTGTCCAAGTGGTTTCAGAGAAGAAGCGTTTTGAAACATTTTTCCCATAGGGTCCAATGTTAAACTAAGTCCTGCCGTAGCCGCCATTTTGAATTTCATACCGGAACAAAAAACGTAAAGTTTGTAGAGGACCATCTAATGAACATTCATGTACAGTTTGGCTTTAATCATATTTGTAGTTTCTGAGAAGAAGGCATTTGAATATTTTCCCATAGGGTCCAATGTTAATCTATGTATTGCGGTGGCGGCCATCTTGGATTTCCGATCGACATAAAAAACATAAACTTTGTAGAGGACCTTCCAATGATCATTCCTGGGCAGTATGGTTTCAATTGTCCAAGTGGTTTCAGAGAAGAGGCGTTTTGAAACATTTTCACCATAGGGTCCAATGTTAAACTAAGTCTTGCCGTAGCCGCCATTTTGAATTTCATATCGGAACAAAAAACGTAGAGTTTGTAGAGGACCATCCAATGAACATTCATGTACAGTTTGGCTTTAATAATATTTGTAGTTTCTGAGAAGAAGGCATTTGAACATTTTCCCATAGGGTCCAATGTTAATCTATGTATTACGGTGGCGGCCATCTTGGATTTCCGATCGACATAAAAAACATAAAATTTGTAGAGAACCTTCCAATGATCATTCCTGGGCAGTTTGGTTTCAACTGTCCTAGTGGTTTCAGAGAAGAAGCGTTTTGAAACATTTTCCCCATAGGGTCCAATGTTAAACTAAGTCCTGCCGTAGCTGCCATTTTGAATTTCATATCGGAACAAAAAACGTAGAGTTTGTAGAGGACCATCCAATGAACATTCATGTACAGTTTGGCTTTAATAATATTTGTAGTTTCTGAGAAGAAGGCATTTGAACATTTTCCCATAGGGTCCAATGTTAATCTATGTATTGCGGTGGCGGCCATCTTGGATTTTCGATCGGCATAAAAAACATAAAATTTGTAGAGAACCTTCCAATGATCATTCCTGGGCAGTTTGGTTTCAACTGTCCAAGTGGTTTCAGAGAAGAAGCGTTTTGAAACATTTTTCCCATAGGGTCCAATGTTAAACTAAGTCCTGCCGTAGCCGCCATTTTGAATTTCATATCGGAACAAAAAACGTAGAGTTTGTAGAGGACCATCCAATGAACATTCATGTACAGTTTGGCTTTAATCATATTTGTAGTTTCTGAGAAGAAGGCATTTGAACATTTTCCCATAGGGTCCAATGTTAATCTATGTATTGCGGTGGCGGCCATCTTGGATTTCCGATCGGCATAAAAAACATAAAATTTGTAGAGAACCTTCCAATGATCATTCCTGGGCAGTTTGGTTTCAACTGTCCTAGTGAATTCAGAGAAGAAGCGTTTTGAAACATTTTCCCCATAGGGTCCAATGTTAAACTAAGTCCTGCCGTAGCCGCCATTTTGAATTTCATATCGGAACAAAAAACGTAAAGTTTGTAGAGGACCATCCAATGAACATTCATGTACAGTTTGGCTTTAATAATATTTGTAGTTTCTGAGAAGGCATTTGAACATTTTCCCATAGAGTCCAATGTTAATCTATGTATTGCGGTGGCGGCCATCTTGGATTTCCGATCGACATAAAAAACATAAACTTTGTAGAGGACCTTCCAATGATCATTCCTGGGCAGTTTGGTTTCAATTGTCCAAGTGGTTTCAGAGAAGAAGCGTTTTGAAACATTTTTCCCATAGGGTCCAATGTTAAACTAAGTCCTGCCGTAGCCGCCATTTTGAATTTCATATCGGAACAAAAAACGTAGAGTTTGTAGAGGACCATCCAATGAACATTCATGTACAGTTTGGCTTTAATAATATTTGTAGTTTCTGAGAAGAAGGCATTTGAACATTTTCCCTTAGGGTCCAATGTTAATCTATGTATTACCGTGGCGGCCATCTTGGATTTCCGATCGACATAAAAAACATAAACTTTGTAGAGGACCTTCCAATGATCATTCCTGGGCAGTTTGGTTTCAACTGTCCTAGTGGTTTCAGAGAAGAAGCGTTTTGAAACATTTTCCCCATAGGGTCCAATGTTAAACTAAGTCCTGCCGTAGCCGCCATTTTGAATTTCATATCAGAACAAAAAACGTAGAGTTTGTAGAGGACCATCCAATGAACATTCATGTACAGTTTGGCTTTAATAATATTTGTAGTTTCTGAGAAGAAGGCATTTGAACATTTTCCCATAGGGTCCAATGTTAATTTATGTATTACCGTGGCGGCCATCTTGGATTTCCGATCGGCAAAAAAAACATAAAATTTGTAGAGAACCTTCCAATGATCATTCCTGGGCAGTTTGGTTTCAATTGTCCAAGTGGTTTCAGAGAAGAAGCGTTTTGAAACATTTTTCCCATAGGGTCCAATGTTAAACTAAGTCCTGCCGTAGCCGCCATTTTGAATTTCATACCGGAACAAAAAACGTAGAGTTTGTAGAGGACCATCCAATGAACATTCATGTACAGTTTGTCTTTAATAATATTTGTAGTTTCTGAGAAGAAGGCATTTGAATATTTTTCCATAGGGTCCAATGTTAATCTATGTATTGCGGTGGCGGCCATCTTGGATTTCCGATCGACATAAAAAACATAAACTTTGTAGAGGACCTTCCAATGATCATTCCTGGGCAGTTTGGTTTCAATTGTCCAAGTGGTTAAAAGAAGAAGCGTTTTGAAACATTTTTCCCATAGGGTCCAATGTTAAACTAAGTCCTGCCGTAGCCGCCATTTTGAATTTCATATCGGAACAAAAAACGTAAAGTTTGTAGAGGACCATCCAATGAACATTCATGTACAGTTTGGCTTTAATAATATTTGTAGTTTCTGAGAAGAAGGCATTTGAACATTTTCCCATAGGGTCCAATGTTAATCTATGTATTGCGGTGGCGGCCATCTTGGATTTCCGGTCGACATAAAAAACATAAACTTTGTAGAGGACCTTCCAATGATCATTCCTGGGCAGTTTGGTTTCAATTGTGCAAGTGGTTTCAGAGAAGAAGCGTTTTGAAACATTTTTCCCATAGGGTCCAATGTTAAACTAAGTCCTGCCGTAGCCGCCATTTTGAATTTCATATCGGAACAAAAAAACGTAGAGTTTGTAGAGGACCATCCAATGAACATTCATGTACAGTTTGGCTTTAATAATATTTGTAGTTTCTGAGAAGAAGGCATTTGAACATTTTCCCATAGGTTCAATGTTAATCTATGTATTGCGGTGGCGGCCATCTTGGATTTCCGATCGGCATAAAAAACATAAAATTTGTAGAGAACCTTCCAATGATCATTCCTGGGCAGTTTGGTTTCAATTGTCCTTGTGAATTGATAGAAGCGTTTTGAAACATTTTCCCCATAGGGTCCAATGTTAAACTAAGTCCTGCCGTAGCCGCCATTTTGAATTTCATATCGGAACAAAAAACGTAAAGTTTGTAGAGGACCATCCAATGAACATTCATGTACAGTTTGGCTTTAATAATATTTGTAGTTTCTGAGAAGGCATTTGAACATTTCCCCATAGGGTCCAATGTTAATCTATGTATTGCGGTGGCGGCCATCTTGGATTTCCGATCGACATAAAAAACATAAACTTTGTAGAGGACCTTCCAATGATCATTCCTGGGCAGTTTGGTTTCAATTGTCCAAGTGGTTTCAGAGAAGAAGCGTTTTGAAACATTTTCCCCATAGGGTCCAATGTTAAACTAAGTCCTGCCGTAGCCGCCATTTTGAATTTCATACCGGAACAAAAAACGTAAAGTTTGTAGAGGACCATCTAATGAACATTCATGTACAGTTTGGCTTTAATCATATTTGTAGTTTCTGAGAAGAAGGCATTTGAATATTTTCCCATAGGGTCCAATGTTAATCTATGTATTGCGGTGGCGGCCATCTTGGATTTCCGATCGACATAAAAAACATATATTTTGTAGAGGACCTTCCAATGATCATTCCTGGGCAGTTTGGTTTCAATTGTCCAAGTGGTTAAAAGAAGAAGCGTTTTGAAACATTTTTCCCATAGGGTCCAATGTTAAACTAAGTCCTGCCGTAGCCGCCATTTTGAATTTCATATCGGAACAAAAAACGTAAAGTTTGTAGAGGACCATCCAATGAACATTCATGTACAGTTTGGCTTTAATAATATTTGTAGTTTCTGAGAAGAAGGCATTTGAACATTTTCCCATAGGGTCCAATGTTAATCTATGTATTGCGGTGGCGGCCATCTTGGATTTCCGGTCGACATAAAAAACATAAACTTTGTAGAGGACCTTCCAATGATCATTCCTGGGCAGTTTGGTTTCAATTGTCCTTGTGAATTGATAGAAGCGTTTTGAAACATTTTCCCCATAGGGTCCAATGTTAAACTAAGTCCTGCCGTAGCCGCCATTTTGAATTTCATATCGGAACAAAAAACGTAAAGTTTGTAGAGGACCATCCAATGAACATTCATGTACAGTTTGGCTTTAATAATATTTGTAGTTTCTGAGAAGGCATTTGAACATTTCCCCATAGGGTCCAATGTTAATCTATGTATTGCGGTGGCGGCCATCTTGGATTTCCGATCGACATAAAAAACATAAACTTTGTAGAGGACCTTCCAATGATCATTCCTGGGCAGTTTGGTTTCAACTGTCCAAGTGGTTTCAGAGAAGAAGCGTTTTGAAACATTTTTCCCATAGGGTCCAATGTTAAACTAAGTCCTGCCGTAGCCGCCATTTTGAATTTCATACCGGAACAAAAAACGTAAAGTTTGTAGATGACCATCCAATGAACATTCATGTACAGTTTGGCTTTAATAATATTTGTAGTTTCTGAGAAGAAGGCATTTGAACATTTTCCCATAGGGTCCAATGTTAATCTATGTATTGCGGTGGCGGCCATCTTGGATTTCCGATCGACATAAAAAACATAAACTTTGTAGAGGACCTTCCAATGATCATTCCTGGGCAGTTTGGTTTCAATTGTCCAAGTGGTTTCAGAGAAGAAGCGTTTTGAAACATTTTTCCCATAGGGTCCAATGTTAAACTAAGTCCTGCCGTAGCCGCCATTTTGAATTTCATATCGGAACAAAAAACCTTGAGATTGTAGAAGACCGTCCAATGAACATTCATGTACAGTTTGGCTTTAATCATATTTGTAGTTTCTGAAAAGAAGGCATTTGAACATTTTCCCATAGGGTCCAATGTTAATCTATGTATTGCGGTGGCGGCCATCTTGGATTTCCGGTCGACATAAAAAACATAAACTTTGTAGAGGACCTTCCAATGATCATTCCTGGGCAGTTTGGTTTCAATTGTCCAAGTGGTTTCAGAGAAGAAGCGTTTTGAAACATTTTTCCCATAGGGTCCAATGTTAAACTAAGTCCTGCCGTAGCCGCCATTTTGAATTTCATATCGGAACAAAAAACGTAGAGTTTGTAGAGGACCATCCAATGAACATTCATGTACAGTTTGGCTTTAATAATATTTGTAGTTTCTGAGAAGAAGGCATTTGAACATTTTCCCATAGGGTCCAATGTTAATCTATGTATTACCGTGGCGGCCATCTTGGATTTCCGATCGACATAGAAAACATAAACTTTGTAGAGGACCTTCCAATGATCATTCCTGGGCAGTTTGGTTTCAACTGTCCTAGTGGTTTCAGAGAAGAAGCGTTTTGAAACATTTTCCCATAGGGTCCAATGTTAAACTAAGTCCTGCCGTAGCCGCCATTTTGAATTTCATATCAGAACAAAAAACGTAGAGTTTGTAGAGGACCATCCAATGAACATTCATGTACAGTTTGGCTTTAATAATATTTGTAGTTTCTGAGAAGAAGGCATTTGAACATTTTCCCATAGGGTCCAATGTTAATCTATGTATTGCGGTGGCGGCCATCTTGGATTTCCGATCGACATAAAAAACATAAACTTTGTAGAGGACCTTCCAATGATCATTCCTGGGCAGTATGGTTTCAATTGTCCTAGTGGTTTCAGAGAAGAGGCGTTTTTAAACATTTTCACCATAGGGTCCAATGTTAAACTAAGTCCTGCCGTAGCCGCCATTTTGAATTTCATATCGGAACAAAAAACGTAGAGTTTGTAGAGGACCATCCAATGAACATTCATGTACAGTTTGGCTTTAATAATATTTGTAGTTTCTGAGAAGAAGGCATTTGAACATTTTCCCAAAGGGTCCAATGTTAATCTATGTATTACGGTGGCGGCCATCTTGGATTTCCGATCGACATAAAAAACATAAAATTTGTAGAGAACCTTCCAATGATCATTCCTGGGCAGTTTGGTTTCAACTGTCCTAGTGGTTTCAGAGAAGAAGCGTTTTGAAACATTTTCCCCATAGGGTCCAATGTTAAACTAAGTCCTGCCGTAGCTGCCATTTTGAATTTCATATCGGAACAAAAAACGTAGAGTTTGTAGAGGACCATCCAATGAACATTCATGTACAGTTTGGCTTTAATAATATTTGTAGTTTCTGAGAAGAAGGCATTTGAACATTTTCCCATAGGGTCCAATGTTAATCTATGTATTGCGGTGGCGGCCATCTTGGATTTTCGATCGGCATAAAAAACATAAAATTTGTAGAGAACCTTCCAATGATCATTCCTGGGCAGTTTGGTTTCAACTGTCCTAGTGAATTCAGAGAAGAAGCGTTTTGAAACATTTTCCACATAGGGTCCAATGTTAAACTAAGTCCTGCCGTAGCCGCCATTTTGAATTTCATATCGGAACAAAAAACGTAGAGTTTGTAGAGGACCATCCAATGAACATTCATGTACAGTTTGGCTTTAATAATATTTGTAGTTTCTGAGAAGGCATTTGAACATTTTCCCCTAGGGTCCAATGTTAATATATGTATTGCGGTGGCGGCCATCTTGGATTTCCGATCGACATAAAAAACATAAAATTTGTAGAGGACCTTCCAATGATCATTCCTGGGCAGTTTGGTTTCAATTGTCCAAGTGGTTTCAGAGAAGAAGCGTTTTGAAACATTTTTCCCATAGGGTCCAATGTTAAACTAAGTCCTGCCATAGCCGCCATTTTGAATTTCATATCGGAACAAAAAACGTAGAGTTTGTAGAGGACCATCCAATGAACATTCATGTACAGTTTGGCTTTAATCGTATTTGTAGTTTCTGAGAAGAAGGCATTTGAACATTTTCCCATAGGGTCCAATGTTAATCTATGTATTGCGGTGGCGGCCATCTTGGATTTCCGATCGGCATAAAAAACATAAAATTTGTAGAGAACCTTCCAATGATCATTCCTGGGCAGTTTGGTTTCAACTGTCCTAGTGAATTCAGAGAAGAAGCGTTTTGAAACATTTTCCCCATAGGGTCCAATGTTAAACTAAGTCCTGCCGTAGCCGCCATTTTGAATTTCATATCGGAACAAAAAACGTAAAGTTTGTAGAGGACCATCCAATGAACATTCATGTACAGTTTGGCTTTAATAATATTTGTAGTTTCTGAGAAGGCATTTGAACATTTTCCCATAGAGTCCAATGTTAATCTATGTATTGCGGTGGCGGCCATCTTGGATTTCCGATCGACATAAAAAACATAAACTTTGTAGAGGACCTTCCAATGATCATTCCTGGGCAGTTTGGTTTCAATTGTCCAAGTGGTTTCAGAGAAGAAGCGTTTTGAAACATTTTTCCCATAGGGTCCAATGTTAAACTAAGTCCTGCCGTAGCCGCCATTTTGAATTTCATATCGGAACAAAAAACGTAGAGTTTGTAGAGGACCATCCAATGAACATTCATGTACAGTTTGGCTTTAATAATATTTGTAGTTTCTGAGAAGAAGGCATTTGAACATTTTCCCTTAGGGTCCAATGTTAATCTATGTATTACCGTGGCGGCCATCTTGGATTTCCGATCGACATAAAAAACATAAACTTTGTAGAGGACCTTCCAATGATCATTCCTGGGCAGTTTGGTTTCAACTGTCCTAGTGGTTTCAGAGAAGAAGCGTTTTGAAACATTTTCCCCATAGGGTCCAATGTTAAACTAAGTCCTGCCGTAGCCGCCATTTTGAATTTCATATCAGAACAAAAAACGTAGAGTTTGTAGAGGACCATCCAATGAACATTCATGTACAGTTTGGCTTTAATAATATTTGTAGTTTCTGAGAAGAAGGCATTTGAACATTTTCCCATAGGGTCCAATGTTAATTTATGTATTACCGTGGCGGCCATCTTGGATTTCCGATCGGCAAAAAAAACATAAAATTTGTAGAGAACCTTCCAATGATCATTCCTGGGCAGTTTGGTTTCAATTGTCCAAGTGGTTTCAGAGAAGAAGCGTTTTGAAACATTTTCCCCATAGGGTCCAATGTTAAACTAAGTCCTGCCGTAGCCGCCATTTTGAATTTCATACCGGAACAAAAAACGTAGAGTTTGTAGAGGACCATCCAATGAACATTCATGTACAGTTTGGCTTTAATAATATTTGTAGTTTCTGAGAAGAAGGCATTTGAACATTTTCCCATAGGGTCCAATGTTAATTTATGTATTACCGTGGCGGCCATCTTGGATTTCCGATCGGCAAAAAAAACATAAAATTTGTAGAGAACCTTCCAATGATCATTCCTGGGCAGTTTGGTTTCAATTGTCCAAGTGGTTTCAGAGAAGAAGCGTTTTGAAACATTTTTCCCATAGGGTCCAATGTTAAACTAAGTCCTGCCGTAGCCGCCATTTTGAATTTCATACCGGAACAAAAAACGTAGAGTTTGTAGAGGACCATCCAATGAACATTCATGTACAGTTTGTCTTTAATAATATTTGTAGTTTCTGAGAAGAAGGCATTTGAATATTTTTCCATAGGGTCCAATGTTAATCTATGTATTGCGGTGGCGGCCATCTTGGATTTCCGATCGACATAAAAAACATAAACTTTGTAGAGGACCTTCCAATGATCATTCCTGGGCAGTTTGGTTTCAATTGTCCAAGTGGTTAAAAGAAGAAGCGTTTTGAAACATTTTTCCCATAGGGTCCAATGTTAAACTAAGTCCTGCCGTAGCCGCCATTTTGAATTTCATATCGGAACAAAAAACGTAAAGTTTGTAGAGGACCATCCAATGAACATTCATGTACAGTTTGGCTTTAATAATATTTGTAGTTTCTGAGAAGAAGGCATTTGAACATTTTCCCATAGGGTCCAATGTTAATCTATGTATTGCGGTGGCGGCCATCTTGGATTTCCGGTCGACATAAAAAACATAAACTTTGTAGAGGACCTTCCAATGATCATTCCTGGGCAGTTTGGTTTCAATTGTGCAAGTGGTTTCAGAGAAGAAGCGTTTTGAAACATTTTTCCCATAGGGTCCAATGTTAAACTAAGTCCTGCCGTAGCCGCCATTTTGAATTTCATATCGGAACAAAAAAACGTAGAGTTTGTAGAGGACCATCCAATGAACATTCATGTACAGTTTGGCTTTAATAATATTTGTAGTTTCTGAGAAGAAGGCATTTGAACATTTTCCCATAGGTTCAATGTTAATCTATGTATTGCGGTGGCGGCCATCTTGGATTTCCGATCGGCATAAAAAACATAAAATTTGTAGAGAACCTTCCAATGATCATTCCTGGGCAGTTTGGTTTCAATTGTCCTTGTGAATTGATAGAAGCGTTTTGAAACATTTTCCCCATAGGGTCCAATGTTAAACTAAGTCCTGCCGTAGCCGCCATTTTGAATTTCATATCGGAACAAAAAACGTAAAGTTTGTAGAGGACCATCCAATGAACATTCATGTACAGTTTGGCTTTAATAATATTTGTAGTTTCTGAGAAGGCATTTGAACATTTCCCCATAGGGTCCAATGTTAATCTATGTATTGCGGTGGCGGCCATCTTGGATTTCCGATCGACATAAAAAACATAAACTTTGTAGAGGACCTTCCAATGATCATTCCTGGGCAGTTTGGTTTCAATTGTCCAAGTGGTTTCAGAGAAGAAGCGTTTTGAAACATTTTCCCCATAGGGTCCAATGTTAAACTAAGTCCTGCCGTAGCCGCCATTTTGAATTTCATACCGGAACAAAAAACGTAAAGTTTGTAGAGGACCATCTAATGAACATTCATGTACAGTTTGGCTTTAATCATATTTGTAGTTTCTGAGAAGAAGGCATTTGAATATTTTCCCATAGGGTCCAATGTTAATCTATGTATTGCGGTGGCGGCCATCTTGGATTTCCGATCGACATAAAAAACATATATTTTGTAGAGGACCTTCCAATGATCATTCCTGGGCAGTTTGGTTTCAATTGTCCAAGTGGTTAAAAGAAGAAGCGTTTTGAAACATTTTTCCCATAGGGTCCAATGTTAAACTAAGTCCTGCCGTAGCCGCCATTTTGAATTTCATATCGGAACAAAAAACGTAAAGTTTGTAGAGGACCATCCAATGAACATTCATGTACAGTTTGGCTTTAATAATATTTGTAGTTTCTGAGAAGAAGGCATTTGAACATTTTCCCATAGGGTCCAATGTTAATCTATGTATTGCGGTGGCGGCCATCTTGGATTTCCGGTCGACATAAAAAACATAAACTTTGTAGAGGACCTTCCAATGATCATTCCTGGGCAGTTTGGTTTCAATTGTCCTTGTGAATTGATAGAAGCGTTTTGAAACATTTTCCCCATAGGGTCCAATGTTAAACTAAGTCCTGCCGTAGCCGCCATTTTGAATTTCATATCGGAACAAAAAACGTAAAGTTTGTAGAGGACCATCCAATGAACATTCATGTACAGTTTGGCTTTAATAATATTTGTAGTTTCTGAGAAGGCATTTGAACATTTCCCCATAGGGTCCAATGTTAATCTATGTATTGCGGTGGCGGCCATCTTGGATTTCCGATCGACATAAAAAACATAAACTTTGTAGAGGACCTTCCAATGATCATTCCTGGGCAGTTTGGTTTCAACTGTCCAAGTGGTTTCAGAGAAGAAGCGTTTTGAAACATTTTTCCCATAGGGTCCAATGTTAAACTAAGTCCTGCCGTAGCCGCCATTTTGAATTTCATACCGGAACAAAAAACGTAAAGTTTGTAGATGACCATCCAATGAACATTCATGTACAGTTTGGCTTTAATAATATTTGTAGTTTCTGAGAAGAAGGCATTTGAACATTTTCCCATAGGGTCCAATGTTAATCTATGTATTGCGGTGGCGGCCATCTTGGATTTCCGATCGACATAAAAAACATAAACTTTGTAGAGGACCTTCCAATGATCATTCCTGGGCAGTTTGGTTTCAATTGTCCAAGTGGTTTCAGAGAAGAAGCGTTTTGAAACATTTTTCCCATAGGGTCCAATGTTAAACTAAGTCCTGCCGTAGCCGCCATTTTGAATTTCATATCGGAACAAAAAACCTTGAGATTGTAGAAGACCGTCCAATGAACATTCATGTACAGTTTGGCTTTAATCATATTTGTAGTTTCTGAAAAGAAGGCATTTGAACATTTTCCCATAGGGTCCAATGTTAATCTATGTATTGCGGTGGCGGCCATCTTGGATTTCCGGTCGACATAAAAAACATAAACTTTGTAGAGGACCTTCCAATGATCATTCCTGGGCAGTTTGGTTTCAATTGTCCAAGTGGTTTCAGAGAAGAAGCGTTTTGAAACATTTTTCCCATAGGGTCCAATGTTAAACTAAGTCCTGCCGTAGCCGCCATTTTGAATTTCATATCGGAACAAAAAACGTAGAGTTTGTAGAGGACCATCCAATGAACATTCATGTACAGTTTGGCTTTAATAATATTTGTAGTTTCTGAGAAGAAGGCATTTGAACATTTTCCCATAGGGTCCAATGTTAATCTATGTATTACCGTGGCGGCCATCTTGGATTTCCGATCGACATAGAAAACATAAACTTTGTAGAGGACCTTCCAATGATCATTCCTGGGCAGTTTGGTTTCAACTGTCCTAGTGGTTTCAGAGAAGAAGCGTTTTGAAACATTTTCCCATAGGGTCCAATGTTAAACTAAGTCCTGCCGTAGCCGCCATTTTGAATTTCATATCAGAACAAAAAACGTAGAGTTTGTAGAGGACCATCCAATGAACATTCATGTACAGTTTGGCTTTAATAATATTTGTAGTTTCTGAGAAGAAGGCATTTGAACATTTTCCCATAGGGTCCAATGTTAATCTATGTATTGCGGTGGCGGCCATCTTGGATTTCCGATCGACATAAAAAACATAAACTTTGTAGAGGACCTTCCAATGATCATTCCTGGGCAGTATGGTTTCAATTGTCCTAGTGGTTTCAGAGAAGAGGCGTTTTGAAACATTTTCACCATAGGGTCCAATGTTAAACTAAGTCCTGCCGTAGCCGCCATTTTGAATTTCATATCGGAACAAAAAACGTAGAGTTTGTAGAGGACCATCCAATGAACATTCATGTACAGTTTGGCTTTAATAATATTTGTAGTTTCTGAGAAGAAGGCATTTGAACATTTTCCCAAAGGGTCCAATGTTAATCTATGTATTACGGTGGCGGCCATCTTGGATTTCCGATCGACATAAAAAACATAAAATTTGTAGAGAACCTTCCAATGATCATTCCTGGGCAGTTTGGTTTCAACTGTCCTAGTGGTTTCAGAGAAGAAGCGTTTTGAAACATTTTCCCCATAGGGTCCAATGTTAAACTAAGTCCTGCCGTAGCTGCCATTTTGAATTTCATATCGGAACAAAAAACGTAGAGTTTGTAGAGGACCATCCAATGAACATTCATGTACAGTTTGGCTTTAATAATATTTGTAGTTTCTGAGAAGAAGGCATTTGAACATTTTCCCATAGGGTCCAATGTTAATCTATGTATTGCGGTGGCGGCCATCTTGGATTTTCGATCGGCATAAAAAACATAAAATTTGTAGAGAACCTTCCAATGATCATTCCTGGGCAGTTTGGTTTCAACTGTCCTAGTGAATTCAGAGAAGAAGCGTTTTGAAACATTTTCCACATAGGGTCCAATGTTAAACTAAGTCCTGCCGTAGCCGCCATTTTGAATTTCATATCGGAACAAAAAACGTAGAGTTTGTAGAGGACCATCCAATGAACATTCATGTACAGTTTGGCTTTAATAATATTTGTAGTTTCTGAGAAGGCATTTGAACATTTTCCCCTAGGGTCCAATGTTAATATATGTATTGCGGTGGCGGCCATCTTGGATTTCCGATCGACATAAAAAACATAAAATTTGTAGAGGACCTTCCAATGATCATTCCTGGGCAGTTTGGTTTCAATTGTCCAAGTGGTTTCAGAGAAGAAGCGTTTTGAAACATTTTTCCCATAGGGTCCAATGTTAAACTAAGTCCTGCCGTAGCCGCCATTTTGAATTTCATATCGGAACAAAAAACGTAGAGTTTGTAGAGGACCATCCAATGAACATTCATGTACAGTTTGGCTTTAATCGTATTTGTAGTTTCTGAGAAGAAGGCATTTGAACATTTTCCCATAGGGTCCAATGTTAATCTATGTATTGCGGTGGCGGCCATCTTGGATTTCCGATCGGCATAAAAAACATAAAATTTGTAGAGAACCTTCCAATGATCATTCCTGGGCAGTTTGGTTTCAACTGTCCTAGTGAATTCAGAGAAGAAGCGTTTTGAAACATTTTCCCCATAGGGTCCAATGTTAAACTAAGTCCTGCCGTAGCCGCCATTTTGAATTTCATATCGGAACAAAAAACGTAAAGTTTGTAGAGGACCATCCAATGAACATTCATGTACAGTTTGGCTTTAATAATATTTGTAGTTTCTGAGAAGGCATTTGAACATTTTCCCATAGAGTCCAATGTTAATCTATGTATTGCGGTGGCGGCCATCTTGGATTTCCGATCGACATAAAAAACATAAACTTTGTAGAGGACCTTCCAATGATCATTCCTGGGCAGTTTGGTTTCAATTGTCCAAGTGGTTTCAGAGAAGAAGCGTTTTGAAACATTTTTCCCATAGGGTCCAATGTTAAACTAAGTCCTGCCGTAGCCGCCATTTTGAATTTCATATCGGAACAAAAAACGTAGAGTTTGTAGAGGACCATCCAATGAACATTCATGTACAGTTTGGCTTTAATAATATTTGTAGTTTCTGAGAAGAAGGCATTTGAACATTTTCCCTTAGGGTCCAATGTTAATCTATGTATTACCGTGGCGGCCATCTTGGATTTCCGATCGACATAAAAAACATAAACTTTGTAGAGGACCTTCCAATGATCATTCCTGGGCAGTTTGGTTTCAACTGTCCTAGTGGTTTCAGAGAAGAAGCGTTTTGAAACATTTTCCCCATAGGGTCCAATGTTAAACTAAGTCCTGCCGTAGCCGCCATTTTGAATTTCATATCAGAACAAAAAACGTAGAGTTTGTAGAGGACCATCCAATGAACATTCATGTACAGTTTGGCTTTAATAATATTTGTAGTTTCTGAGAAGAAGGCATTTGAACATTTTCCCATAGGGTCCAATGTTAATTTATGTATTACCGTGGCGGCCATCTTGGATTTCCGATCGGCAAAAAAAACATAAAATTTGTAGAGAACCTTCCAATGATCATTCCTGGGCAGTTTGGTTTCAATTGTCCAAGTGGTTTCAGAGAAGAAGCGTTTTGAAACATTTTCCCCATAGGGTCCAATGTTAAACTAAGTCCTGCCGTAGCCGCCATTTTGAATTTCATACCGGAACAAAAAACGTAGAGTTTGTAGAGGACCATCCAATGAACATTCATGTACAGTTTGTCTTTAATAATATTTGTAGTTTCTGAGAAGAAGGCATTTGAATATTTTTCCATAGGGTCCAATGTTAATCTATGTATTGCGGTGGCGGCCATCTTGGATTTCCGATCGACATAAAAAACATAAACTTTGTAGAGGACCTTCCAATGATCATTCCTGGGCAGTTTGGTTTCAATTGTCCAAGTGGTTAAAAGAAGAAGCGTTTTGAAACATTTTTCCCATAGGGTCCAATGTTAAACTAAGTCCTGCCGTAGCCGCCATTTTGAATTTCATATCGGAACAAAAAACGTAAAGTTTGTAGAGGACCATCCAATGAACATTCATGTACAGTTTGGCTTTAATAATATTTGTAGTTTCTGAGAAGAAGGCATTTGAACATTTTCCCATAGGGTCCAATGTTAATCTATGTATTGCGGTGGCGGCCATCTTGGATTTCCGGTCGACATAAAAAACATAAACTTTGTAGAGGACCTTCCAATGATCATTCCTGGGCAGTTTGGTTTCAATTGTCCAAGTGGTTTCAGAGAAGAAGCGTTTTGAAACATTTTTCCCATAGGGTCCAATGTTAAACTAAGTCCTGCCGTAGCCGCCATTTTGAATTTCATATCGGAACAAAAAAACGTAGAGTTTGTAGAGGACCATCCAATGAACATTCATGTACAGTTTGGCTTTAATAATATTTGTAGTTTCTGAGAAGAAGGCATTTGAACATTTTCCCATAGGGTCCAATGTTAATCTATGTATTGCGGTGGCGGCCATCTTGGATTTCCGATCGGCATAAAAAACATAAAATTTGTAGAGAACCTTCCAATGATCATTCCTGGGCAGTTTGGTTTCAATTGTCCTTGTGAATTGATAGAAGCGTTTTGAAACATTTTCCCCATAGGGTCCAATGTTAAACTAAGTCCTGCCGTAGCCGCCATTTTGAATTTCATATCGGAACAAAAAACGTAAAGTTTGTAGAGGACCATCCAATGAACATTCATGTACAGTTTGGCTTTAATAATATTTGTAGTTTCTGAGAAGGCATTTGAACATTTCCCCATAGGGTCCAATGTTAATCTATGTATTGCGGTGGCGGCCATCTTGGATTTCCGATCGACATAAAAAACATAAACTTTGTAGAGGACCTTCCAATGATCATTCCTGGGCAGTTTGGTTTCAATTGTCCAAGTGGTTTCAGAGAAGAAGCGTTTTGAAACATTTTCCCCATAGGGTCCAATGTTAAACTAAGTCCTGCCGTAGCCGCCATTTTGAATTTCATACCGGAACAAAAAACGTAAAGTTTGTAGAGGACCATCTAATGAACATTCATGTACAGTTTGGCTTTAATCATATTTGTAGTTTCTGAGAAGAAGGCATTTGAATATTTTCCCATAGGGTCCAATGTTAATCTATGTATTGCGGTGGCGGCCATCTTGGATTTCCGATCGACATAAAAAACATATATTTTGTAGAGGACCTTCCAATGATCATTCCTGGGCAGTTTGGTTTCAATTGTCCAAGTGGTTAAAAGAAGAAGCGTTTTGAAACATTTTTCCCATAGGGTCCAATGTTAAACTAAGTCCTGCCGTAGCCGCCATTTTGAATTTCATATCGGAACAAAAAACGTAGAGTTTGTAGAGGACCATCCAATGAACATTCATGTACAGTTTGGCTTTAATAATATTTGTAGTTTCTGAGAAGAAGGCATTTGAACATTTTCCCATAGGGTCCAATGTTAATCTATGTATTGCGGTGGCGGCCATCTTGGATTTCCGGTCGACATAAAAAACATAAACTTTGTAGAGGACCTTCCAATGATCATTCCTGGGCAGTTTGGTTTCAATTGTCCAAGTGGTTTCAGAGAAGAAGCGTTTTGAAACATTTTTCCCATAGGGTCCAATGTTAAACTAAGTCCTGCCGTAGCCGCCATTTTGAATTTCATATCGGAACAAAAAACGTAGAGTTTGTAAAGGACCATCCAATGAACATTCATGTACAGTTTGGCTTTAATAATATTTGTAGTTTCTGAGAAGAAGGCATTTGAACATTTTCCCATAGGGTCCAATGTTAATCTATGTATTGCGGTGGCGGCCATCTTGGATTTCCGATCGGCATAAAAAACATAAAATTTGTAGAGAACCTTCCAATGATCATTCCTGGGCAGTTTGGTTTCAATTGTCCTTGTGAATTGATAGAAGCGTTTTGAAACATTTTCCCCATAGGGTCCAATGTTAAACTAAGTCCTGCCGTAGCCGCCATTTTGAATTTCATATCGGAACAAAAAACGTAAAGTTTGTAGAGGACCATCCAATGAACATTCATGTACAGTTTGGCTTTAATAATATTTGTAGTTTCTGAGAAGGCATTTGAACATTTCCCCATAGGGTCCAATGTTAATCTATGTATTGCGGTGGCGGCCATCTTGGATTTCCGATCGACATAAAAAACATAAACTTTGTAGAGGACCTTCCAATGATCATTCCTGGGCAGTTTGGTTTCAACTGTCCAAGTGGTTTCAGAGAAGAAGCGTTTTGAAACATTTTTCCCATAGGGTCCAATGTTAAACTAAGTCCTGCCGTAGCCGCCATTTTGAATTTCATACCGGAACAAAAAACGTAAAGTTTGTAGATGACCATCCAATGAACATTCATGTACAGTTTGGCTTTAATAATATTTGTAGTTTCTGAGAAGAAGGCATTTGAACATTTTCCCATAGGGTCCAATGTTAATCTATGTATTGCGGTGGCGGCCATCTTGGATTTCCGATCGACATAAAAAACATAAAATTTGTAGAGGACCTTCCAATGATCATTCCTGGGCAGTTTGGTTTCAATTGTCCAAGTGGTTTCAGAGAAGAAGCGTTTTGAAACATTTTTCCCATAGGGTCCAATGTTAAACTAAGTCCTGCCGTAGCCGCCATTTTGAATTTCATATCGGAAGAAAAAACCTTGAGATTGTAGAAGACCGTCCAATGAACATTCATGTACAGTTTGGCTTTAATCATATTTGTAGTTTCTGAAAAGAAGGCATTTGAACATTTTCCCATAGGGTCCAATGTTAATCTATGTATTGCGGTGGCGGCCATCTTGGATTTCCGGTCGACATAAAAAACATAAACTTTGTAGAGGACCTTCCAATGATCATTCCTGGGCAGTTTGGTTTCAATTGTCCAAGTGGTTTCAGAGAAGAAGCGTTTTGAAACATTTTTCCCATAGGGTCCAATGTTAAACTAAGTCCTGCCGTAGCCGCCATTTTGAATTTCATATCGGAACAAAAAACGTAGAGTTTGTAGAGGACCATCCAATGAACATTCATGTACAGTTTGGCTTTAATAATATTTGTAGTTTCTGAGAAGAAGGCATTTGAACATTTTCCCATAGGGTCCAATGTTAATCTATGTATTACCGTGGCGGCCATCTTGGATTTCCGATCGACATAAAAAACATAAACTTTGTAGAGGACCTTCCAATGATCATTCCTGGGCAGTTTGGTTTCAACTGTCCTAGTGGTTTCAGAGAAGAAGCGTTTTGAAACATTTTCCCATAGGGTCCAATGTTAAACTAAGTCCTGCCGTAGCCGCCATTTTGAATTTCATATCAGAACAAAAAACGTAGAGTTTGTAGAGGACCATCCAATGAACATTCATGTACAGTTTGGCTTTAATAATATTTGTAGTTTCTGAGAAGAAGGCATTTGAACATTTTCCCATAGGGTCCAATGTTAATCTATGTATTACCGTGGCGGCCATCTTGGATTTCCGATCGGCAAAAAAAACATAAATTTGTAGAGAACCTTCCAATGATCATTCCTGGGCAGTTTGGTTTCAACTGTCCTAGTGGTTTCAGAGAAGAAGCGTTTTGAAACATTTTTCCCATAGGGTCCAATGTTAAACTAAGTCCTGCCGTAGCCGCCATTTTGAATTTCATACCGGAACAAAAAACGTAGAATTTGTAGAGGACCATCCAATGAACATTCATGTACAGTTTGGCTTTAATAATATTTGTAGTTTCTGAGAAGAAGGCATTTGAATATTTTCCCATAGGGTCCAATGTTAATCTATGTATTGCGGTGGCGGCCATCTTGGATTTCCGATCGACATAAAAAACATAAACTTTGTAGAGGACCTTCCAATGATCATTCCTGGGCAGTTTGGTTTCAATTGTCCAAGTGGTTAAAAGAAGAAGCGTTTTGAAACATTTTTCCCATAGGGTCCAATGTTAAACTAAGTCCTGCCGTAGCCGCCATTTTGAATTTCATATCGGAACAGAAAACGTAAAGTTTGTAGAGGACCATCCAATGAACATTCATGTACAGTTTGGCTTTAATAATATTTGTAGTTTCTGAGAAGAAGGCATTTGAACATTTTCCCATAGGGTCCAATGTTAATCTATGTATTGCGGTGGCGGCCATCTTGGATTTCCGATCGGCATAAAAAACATAAAATTTGTAGAGAACCTTCCAATGATCATTCCTGGGCAGTTTGGTTTCAATTGTCCTTGTGAATTGATAGAAGCGTTTTGAAACATTTTCCCCATAGGGTCCAATGTTAAACTAAGTCCTGCCGTAGCCGCCATTTTGAATTTCATATCGGAACAAAAAACGTAAAGTTTGTAGAGGACCATCCAATGAACATTCATGTACAGTTTGGCTTTAATAATATTTGTAGTTTCTGAGAAGGCATTTGAACATTTTCCCTTAGGGTCCAATGTTAATCTATGTATTGCGGTGGCGGCCATCTTGGATTTCCGATCGACATAAAAAACATAAACTTTGTAGAGGACCTTCCAATGATCATTCCTGGGCAGTTTGGTTTCAATTGTCCAAGTGGTTTCAGAGAAGAAGCGTTTTGAAACATTTTCCCCCATAGGGTCCAATGTTAAACTAAGTCCTGCCGTAGCCGCCATTTTGAATTTCATACCGGAACAAAAAACGTAAAGTTTGTAGAGGACCATCTAATGAACATTCATGTACAGTTTGGCTTTAATCATATTTGTAGTTTCTGAGAAGAAGGCATTTGAATATTTTCCTATAGGGTCCAATGTTAATCTATGTATTGCGGTGGCGGCCATCTTGGATTTCCGGTCGACATATAAAACATAAAATTTGTAGAGGACCTTCCAATGATCATTCCTGGGCAGTTTGGTTTCAATTGTCCAAGTGGTTTCAGAGAAGAAGCGTTTTGAAACATTTTTCCCATAGGGTCCAATGTTAAACTAAGTCCTGCCGTAGCCGCCATTTTGAATTTCATATCGGAACAAAAAACGTAAAGTTTGTAGAGGACCATCCAATGAACATTCATGTACAGTTTGGCTTTAATAATATTTGTAGTTTCTGAGAAGGCATTTGAACATTTTCCCATAGGGTCCAATGTTAATCTATGTATTGCGGTGGCGGCCATCTTGGATTTCCGATCGACATAAAAAACATAAACTTTGTAGAGGACCTTCCAATGATCATTCCTGGGCAGTTTGGTTTCAATTGTCCAAGTGGTTTCAGAGAAGAAGCGTTTTGAAACATTTTTCCCATAGGGTCCAATGTTAAACTAAGTCCTGCCGTAGCCGCCATTTTGAATTTCATACCGGAACAAAAAACGTAAAGTTTGTAGAGGACCATCTAATGAACATTCATGTACAGTTTGGCTTTAATCATATTTGCAGTTTCTGAGAAGAAGGCATTTGAATATTTTCCTATAGGGTCCAATGTTAATCTATGTATTGCGGTGGCGGCCATCTTGGATTTCCGATCGACATAAAAAACATATATTTTATAGAGGACCTTCTAATGATCATTCCTGGGCAGTTTGGTTTCAATTGTCCAAGTGGTTTCAGAGAAGAAGCGTTTTGAAACATTTTTCCCATAGGGTCCAATGTTAAACTAAGTCCTGCCGTAGCCGCCATTTTGAATTTCATATCGGAACAAAAAACGTAGAGTTTGTAGAGGACCATCCAATGAACATTCATGTACAGTTTGGCTTTAATAATATTTGTAGTTTCTGAGAAGAAGGCATTTGAACATTTTCCCATAGGGTCCAATGTTAATCTATGTATTACGGTGGCGGCCATCTTGGATTTCCGATCGACATAAAAAACATAAAATTTGTAGAGAACCTTCCAATGATCATTCCTGGGCAGTTTGGTTTCAACTGTCCTAGTGGTTTCAGAGAAGAAGCGTTTTGAAACATTTTCTCCATAGGGTCCAATGTTAAACTAAGTCCTGCCGTAGCTGCCATTTTGAATTTCATATCGGAACAAAAAACGTAGAGTTTGTAGAGGACCATCCAATGAACATTCATGTACAGTTTGGCTTTAATAATATTTGTAGTTTCTGAGAAGAAGGCATTTGAACATTTTCCCATAGGGTCCAATGTTAATTTATGTATTGCGGTGGCGGCCATCTTGGATTTTCGATCGGCATAAAAAACATAAAATTTGTAGAGAACCTTCCAATGATCATTCCTGGGCAGTTTGGTTTCAACTGTCCTAGTGAATTCAGAGAAGAAGCGTTTTGAAACATTTTCCACATAGGGTCCAATGTTAAACTAAGTCCTGCCGTAGCCGCCATTTTGAATTTCATATCGGAACAAAAAACGTAAAGTTTGTAGAGGACCATCCAATGAACATTCATGTACAGTTTGGCTTTAATAATATTTGTAGTTTCTGAGAAGGCATTTGAACATTTTCCCCTAGGGTCCAATGTTAATATATGTATTGCGGTGGCGGCCATCTTGGATTTCCGATCGACATAAAAAACATAAAATTTGTAGAGGACCTTCCAATGATCATTCCTGGGCAGTTTGGTTTCAATTGTCCAAGTGGTTTCAGAGAAGAAGCGTTTTGAAACATTTTTCCCATAGGGTCCAATGTTAAACTAAGTCCTGCCGTAGCCGCCATTTTGAATTTCATATCGGAACAAAAAACGTAGAGTTTGTAGAGGACCATCCAATGAACATTCATGTACAGTTTGGCTTTAATCATATTTGTAGTTTCTGAGAAGAAGGCATTTGAACATTTTCCGATAGGGTCCAATGTTAATCTATGTATTGCGGTGGCGGCCATCTTGGATTTCCGATCGGCATAAAAAACATAAAATTTGTAGAGAACCTTCCAATGATCATTCCTGGGCAGTTTGGTTTCAACTGTCCTAGTGAATTCAGAGAAGAAGCGTTTTGAAACATTTTCCCCATAGGGTCCAATGTTAAACTAAGTCCTGCCGTAGCCGCCATTTTGAATTTCATATCGGAACAAAAAACGTAAAGTTTGTAGAGGACCATCCAATGAACATTCATGTACAGTTTGGCTTTAATAATATTTGTAGTTTCTGAGAAGGCATTTGAACATTTTCCCATAGAGTCCAATGTTAATCTATGTATTGCGGTGGCGGCCATCTTGGATTTCCGATCGACATAAAAAACATAAACTTTGTAGAGGACCTTCCAATGATCATTCCTGGGCAGTTTGGTTTCAATTGTCCAAGTGGTTTCAGAGAAGAAGCGTTTTGAAACATTTTTCCCATAGGGTCCAATGTTAAACTAAGTCCTGCCGTAGCCGCCATTTTGAATTTCATATCGGAACAAAAAACGTAGAGTTTGTAGAGGACCATCCAATGAACATTCATGTACAGTTTGGCTTTAATAATATTTGTAGTTTCTGAGAAGAAGGCATTTGAACATTTTCCCTTAGGGTCCAATGTTAATCTATGTATTACCGTGGCGGCCATCTTGGATTTCCGATCGACATAAAAAACATAAACTTTGTAGAGGACCTTCCAATGATCATTCCTGGGCAGTTTGGTTTCAACTGTCCTAGTGGTTTCAGAGAAGAAGCGTTTTGAAACATTTTCCCCATAGGGTCCAATGTTAAACTAAGTCCTGCCGTAGCCGCCATTTTGAATTTCATACCGGAACAAAAAACGTAGAGTTTGTAGAGGACCATCCAATGAACATTCATGTACAGTTTGTCTTTAATAATATTTGTAGTTTCTGAGAAGAAGGCATTTGAATATTTTTCCATAGGGTCCAATGTTAATCTATGTATTGCGGTGGCGGCCATCTTGGATTTCCGATCGACATAAAAAACATAAACTTTGTAGAGGACCTTCCAATGATCATTCCTGGGCAGTTTGGTTTCAATTGTCCAAGTGGTTAAAAGAAGAAGCGTTTTGAAACATTTTTCCCATAGGGTCCAATGTTAAACTAAGTCCTGCCGTAGCCGCCATTTTGAATTTCATATCGGAACAAAAAACGTAAAGTTTGTAGAGGACCATCCAATGAACATTCATGTACAGTTTGGCTTTAATAATATTTGTAGTTTCTGAGAAGAAGGCATTTGAACATTTTCCCATAGGGTCCAATGTTAATCTATGTATTGCGGTGGCGGCCATCTTGGATTTCCGGTCGACATAAAAAACATAAACTTTGTAGAGGACCTTCCAATGATCATTCCTGGGCAGTTTGGTTTCAATTGTGCAAGTGGTTTCAGAGAAGAAGCGTTTTGAAACATTTTTCCCATAGGGTCCAATGTTAAACTAAGTCCTGCCGTAGCCGCCATTTTGAATTTCATATCGGAACAAAAAAACGTAGAGTTTGTAGAGGACCATCCAATGAACATTCATGTACAGTTTGGCTTTAATAATATTTGTAGTTTCTGAGAAGAAGGCATTTGAACATTTTCCCATAGGGTCCAATGTTAATCTATGTATTGCGGTGGCGGCCATCTTGGATTTCCGATCGGCATAAAAAACATAAAATTTGTAGAGAACCTTCCAATGATCATTCCTGGGCAGTTTGGTTTCAATTGTCCTTGTGAATTGATAGAAGCGTTTTGAAACATTTTCCCCATAGGGTCCAATGTTAAACTAAGTCCTGCCGTAGCCGCCATTTTGAATTTCATATCGGAACAAAAAACGTAGAGTTTGTAGAGGACCATCCAATGAACATTCATGTACAGTTTGGCTTTAATAATATTTGTAGTTTCTGAGAAGGCATTTGAACATTTCCCCATAGGGTCCAATGTTAATCTATGTATTGCGGTGGCGGCCATCTTGGATTTCCGATCGACATAAAAAACATAAACTTTGTAGAGGACCTTCCAATGATCATTCCTGGGCAGTTTGGTTTCAATTGTCCAAGTGGTTTCAGAGAAGAAGCGTTTTGAAACATTTTCCCCATAGGGTCCAATGTTAAACTAAGTCCTGCCGTAGCCGCCATTTTGAATTTCATACCGGAAAAAAAAACGTAGAGTTTGTAGAGGACCATCTAATGAACATTCATGTACAGTTTGGCTTTAATCATATTTGTAGTTTCTGAGAAGAAGGCATTTGAATATTTTCCCATAGGGTCCAATGTTAATCTATGTATTGCGGTGGCGGCCATCTTGGATTTCCGATCGACATAAAAAACATATATTTTGTAGAGGACCTTCCAATGATCATTCCTGGGCAGTTTGGTTTCAATTTTCCAAGTGGTTAAAAGAAGAAGCGTTTTGAAACATTTTTCCCATAGGGTCCAATGTTAAACTAAGTCCTGCCGTAGCCGCCATTTTGAATTTCATATCGGAACAAAAAACGTAAAGTTTGTAGAGGACCATCCAATGAACATTCATGTACAGTTTGGCTTTAATAATATTTGTAGTTTCTGAGAAGAAGGCATTTGAACATTTTCCCATAGGGTCCAATGTTAATCTATGTATTGCGGTGGCGGCCATCTTGGATTTCCGGTCGACATAAAAAACATAAACTTTGTAGAGGACCTTCCAATGATCATTCCTGGGCAGTTTGGTTTCAATTGTCCAAGTGGTTTCAGAGAAGAAGCGTTTTGAAACATTTTTCCCATAGGGTCCAATGTTAAACTAAGTCCTGCCGTAGCCGCCATTTTGAATTTCATATCGGAACAAAAAACGTAGAGTTTGTAGAGGACCATCCAATGAACATTCATGTACAGTTTGGCTTTAATAATATTTGTAGTTTCTGAGAAGAAGGCATTTGAACATTTTCCCATAGGGTCCAATGTTAATCTATGTATTGCGGTGGCGGCCATCTTGGATTTCCGATCGGCATAAAAAACATAAAATTTGTAGAGAACCTTCCAATGATCATTCCTGGGCAGTTTGGTTTCAATTGTCCTTGTGAATTGATAGAAGCGTTTTGAAACATTTTCCCCATAGGGTCCAATGTTAAACTAAGTCCTGCCGTAGCCGCCATTTTGAATTTCATATCGGAACAAAAAACGTAAAGTTTGTAGAGGACCATCCAATGAACATTCATGTACAGTTTGGCTTTAATAATATTTGTAGTTTCTGAGAAGGCATTTGAACATTTCCCCATAGGGTCCAATGTTAATCTATGTATTGCGGTGGCGGCCATCTTGGATTTCCGATCGACATAAAAAACATAAACTTTGTAGAGGACCTTCCAATGATCATTCCTGGGCAGTTTGGTTTCAATTGTCCAAGTGGTTTCAGAGAAGAAGCGTTTTGAAACATTTTCCCCATAGGGTCCAATGTTAAACTAAGTCCTGCCGTAGCCGCCATTTTGAATTTCATACCGGAACAAAAAACGTAGAGTTTGTAGAGGACCATCTAATGAACATTCATGTACAGTTTGGCTTTAATCATATTTGTAGTTTCTGAGAAGAAGGCATTTGAATATTTTCCCATAGGGTCCAATGTTAATCTATGTATTGCGGTGGCGGCCATCTTGGATTTCCGATCGACATAAAAAACATATATTTTGTAGAGGACCTTCCAATGATCATTCCTGGGCAGTTTGGTTTCAATTGTCCAAGTGGTTTCAGAGAGGAAGCGTTTTGAAACATTTTTCCCATAGGGTCCAATGTTAAACTAAGTCCTGCCGTAGCCGCCATTTTGAATTTCATACCGGAACAAAAAACGTAAAGTTTGTAGAGGACCATCTAATGAACATTCATGTACAGTTTGGCTTTAATCATATTTGTAGTTTCTGAGAAGAAGGCATTTGAATATTTTCCCATAGGGTCCAATGTTAATCTATGTATTGCGGTGGCGGCCATCTTGGATTTCCGATCGACATAAAAAACATAAACTTTGTAGAGGACCTTCCAATGATCATTCCTGGGCAGTATGGTTTCAATTGTCCAAGTGGTTTCAGAGAAGAGGCGTTTTGAAACATTTTCCCCATAGGGTCCAATGTTAAACTAAGTCCTGCCGTAGCCGCCATTTTGAATTTCATATCGGAACAAAAAACGTAGAGTTTGTAGAGGACCATCCAATGAACATTCATGTACAGTTTGGCTTTAATAATATTTGTAGTTTCTGAGAAGAAGGCATTTGAACATTTTCCCATAGGGTCCAATGTTAATCTATGTATTACGGTGGCGGCCATCTTGGATTTCCGATCGGCATAAAAAACATAAAATTTGTAGAGAACCTTCCAATGATCATTCCTGGGCAGTTTGGTTTCAACTGTCCTAGTGGTTTCAGAGAAGAAGCGTTTTGAAACATTTTCCATTAGGGTCCAATGTTAAACTAAGTCCTGCCGTAGCTGCCATTTTGAATTTCATATCGGAACAAAAAACGTAGAGTTTGTAGAGGACCATCCAATGAACATTCATGTACAGTTTGGCTTTAATAATATTTGTAGTTTCTGAGGAGAAGGCATTTGAACATTTTCCCATAGGGTCCAATGTTAATCTATGTATTGCGGTGGCGGCCATCTTGGATTTCCTATCGGCATAAAACACATAAATTTTGTAGAGAACCTTCCAATGATCATTCCTGGGCAGTTTGGTTTCAACTGTCCTAGTGGTTTCAGAGAAGAAGCGTTTTGAAACATTTTTCCCATAGGGTCCAATGTTAAACTAAGTCCTGCCGTAGCCGCCATTTTGAATTTCATATCGGAACAAAAAACGTAAAGTTTGTAGAGGACCATCCAATGAACATTCATGTACAGTTTGGCTTTAATAATATTTGTAGTTTCTGAGAAGGCATTTGAACATTTTCCCATAGGGTCCAATGTTAATCTATGTATTGCGGTGGCGGCCATCTTGGATTTCCGATCGACATAAAAAACATAAAATTTGTAGAGGACCTTCCAATGATCATTCCTGGGCAGTTTGGTTTCAATTGTCCAAGTGGTTTCAGAGAAGAAGCGTTTTGAAACATTTTCCCCATAGGGTCCAATGTTAAACTAAGTCCTGCCGTAGCTGCCATTTTGAATTTCATATCGGAACAAAAAACGTAAAGTTTGTAGAGGACCATCCAATGAACATTCATGTACAGTTTGGCTTTAATAATATTTGTAGTTTCTGAGAAGAAGGCATTTGAATATTTTCCCATAGGGTCCAATGTTAATCTATGTATTGCGGTGGCGGCCATCTTGGATTTCCGATCGGCATAAAAAACATAAAATTTGTAGAGAACCTTCCAATGATCATTCCTGGGCAGTTTGGTTTCAACTGTCCTAGTGGTTTCAGAGAAGAAGCGTTTTGAAACATTTTCCATTAGGGTCCAATGTTAAACTAAGTCCTGCCGTAGCTGCCATTTTGAATTTCATATCGGAACAAAAAACGTAGAGTTTGTAGAGGACCATCCAATGAACATTCATGTACAGTTTGGCTTTAATAATATTTGTAGTTTCTGAGGAGAAGGCATTTGAACATTTTCCCATAGGGTCCAATGTTAATCTATGTATTGCGGTGGCGGCCATCTTGGATTTCCGATCGGCATAAAAAACATAAAATTTGTAGAGAACCTTCCAATGATCATTCCTGGGCAGTTTGGTTTCAACTGTCCTAGTGAATTCAGAGAAGAAGCGTTTTGAAACATTTTTCCCATAGGGTCCAATGTTAAACTAAGTCCTGCCGTAGCCGCCATTTTGAATTTCATATCGGAACAAAAAACGTAAAGTTTGTAGAGGACCATCCAATGAACATTCATGTACAGTTTGGCTTTAATAATATTTGTAGTTTCTGAGAAGGCATTTGAACATTTTCCCATAGGGTCCAATGTTAATCTATGTATTGCGGTGGCGGCCATCTTGGATTTCCGATCGACAAAAAAAACATTAAATTTGTAGAGGACCTTCCAATGATCATTCCTGGGCAGTTTGGTTTCAATTGTCCAAGTGGTTTCAGAGAAGAAGCGTTTTGAAACATTTTCCCCATAGGGTCCAATGTTAAACTAAGTCCTGCCGTAGCCGCCATTTTGAATTTCATATCGGAACAAAAAACGTAAAGTTTGTAGAGGACCATCCAATGAACATTCATGTACAGTTTGGCTTTAATAATATTTGTAGTTTCTGAGAAGAAGGCATTTGAACATTTTCCCATAGGGTCCAATGTTAATCTATGTATTGCGGTGGCGGCCATCTTGGATTTCCGATCGACATAAAAAACATAAAATTTGTAGAGGACCTTCCAATGATCATTCCTGGGCAGTTTGGTTTCAATTGTGCAAGTGGTTTCAGAGAAGAAGCGTTTTGAAACATTTTCCCCATACGGTCCAATGTTAAACTAAGTCCTGCCGTAGCCGCCATTTTGAATTTCATATCGGAACAAAAAACGTAAAGTTTGTAGAGGACCATCCAATGAACATTCATGTACAGTTTGGCTTTAATAATATTTGTAGTTTCTGAGAAGAAGGCATTTGAACATTTTCCCATAGGGTCCAATGTTAATCTATGTATTACGGTGGCGGCCATCTTGGATTTCCGATCGGCATAAAAAACATAAAATTTGTAGAGAACCTTCCAATGATCATTCCTGGGCAGTTTGGTTTCAACTGTCCTAGTGGTTTCAGAGAAGAAGCGTTTTGAAACATTTTCCTTTAGGGTCCAATGTTAAACTAAGTCCTGCCGTAGCTGCCATTTTGAATTTCATATCGGAACAAAAAACGTAGAGTTTGTAGAGGACCATCCAATGAACATTCATGTACAGTTTGGCTTTAATAATATTTGTAGTTTCTGAGAAGAAGGCATTTGAACATTTTCCCATAGGGTCCAATGTTAATCTATGTATTGCGGTGGCGGCCATCTTGGATTTCCGATCGGCATAAAAAACATAAAATTTGTAGAGAACCTTCCAATGATCATTCCTGGGCAGATTGGTTTCAACTGTCCTAGTGAATTCAGAGAAGAAGCGTTTTGAAACATTTTTCCCATAGGGTCCAATGTTAAACTAAGTCCTGCCGTAGCCGCCATTTTGAATTTCATATCGGAACAAAAAACGTAAAGTTTGTAGAGGACCATCCAATGAACATTCATGTACAGTTTGGCTTTAATAATATTTGTAGTTTCTGAGAAGAAGGCATTTGAACATTTTCCCATAGGGTCCAATGTTAATCTATGTATTGCGGTGGCGGCCATCTTGGATTTCCGATCGACAAAAAAAACATAAAATTTGTAGAGGACCTTCCAATGATCATTCCTGGGCAGTTTGGTTTCAATTGTCCAAGTGGTTTCAGAGAAGAAGCGTTTTGAAACATTTTCCCCATAGGGTCCAATGTTAAACTAAGTCCTGCCGTAGCCGCCATTTAGAATTTCATATCGGAACAAAAAACGTAGAGTTTGTAGAGGACCATCCAATGAACATTCATGTACAGTTTGGCTTTAATAATATTTGTAGTTTCTGAGAAGAAGGCATTTGAACATTTTCCCATAGGGTCCAATGTTAATCTATGTATTACGGTGGCGGCCATCTTGGATTTCCGATCGGCATAAAAAACATAAAATTTGTAGAGAACCTTCCAATGATCATTCCTGGGCAGTTTGGTTTCAACTGTCCTAGTGGTTTCAGAGAAGAAGCGTTTTGAAACATTTTCCATTAGGGTCCAATGTTAAACTAAGTCCTGCCGTAGCTGCCATTTTGAATTTCATATCGGAACAAAAAACGTAGAGTTTGTAGAGGACCATCCAATGAACATTCATGTACAGTTTGGCTTTAATAATATTTGTAGTTTCTGAGAAGAAGGCATTTGAACATTTTCCCATAGGGTCCAATGTTAATCTATGTATTGCGGTGGCGGCCATCTTGGATTTCCGATCGGCATATAAAACATAAAATTTGTAGAGAACCTTCCAATGATCATTCCTGGGCAGTTTGGTTTCAACTGTCCTAGTGAATTCAGAGAAGAAGCGTTTTGAAACATTTTTCCCATAGGGTCCAATGTTAAACTAAGTCCTGCCGTAGCCGCCATTTTGAATTTCATATCGGAACAAAAAACGTAAAGTTTGTAGAGGACCATCCAATGAACATTCATGTACAGTTTGGCTTTAATAATATTTGTAGTTTCTGAGAAGAAGGCATTTGAACATTTTCCCATAGGGTCCAATGTTAATCTATGTATTGCGGTGGCGGCCATCTTGGATTTCCGATCGGCATAAAAAGCATAAAATTTGTAGAGAACCTTCCAATGATCATTCCTGGGCAGTTTGGTTTCAACTGTCCTAGTGAATTCAGAGAAGAAGCGTTTTGAAACATTTTCCCCATAGGGTCCAATGTTAAACTAAGTCCTGCCGTAGCCGCCATTTTGAATTTCATATCGGAACAAAAAACGTAAAGTTTGTAGAGGACCATCCAATGAACATTCATGTACAGTTTGGCTTTAATAATATTTGTAGTTTCTGAGAAGGCATTTGAACATTTTCCCATAGGGTCCAATGTTAATCTATGTATTGCGGTGGCGGCCATCTTGGATTTCCGATCGGCATAAAAAACATAAAATTTGTAGAGAACCTTCCAATGATCATTCCTGGGCAGTTTGGTTTCAACTGTCCTAGTGATTTCAGAGAAGAAGCGTTTTGAAACATTTTTCCCATAGGGTCCAATGTTAAACTAAGTCCTGCCGTAGCCGCCATTTTGAATTTCATATCGGAACAAAAAACGTAAAGTTTGTAGAGGACCATCCAATGAACATTCATGTACAGTTTGGCTTTAATAATATTTGTAGTTTCTGAGAAGGCATTTGAACATTTTCCCAAAGGGTCCAATGTTAATCTATGTATTGCGGTGGCGGCCATCTTGGATTTCCGATCGACAAAAAAAACATTAAATTTGTAGAGGACCTTCCAATGATCATTCCTGGGCAGTTTGGTTTCAATTGTCCAAGTGGTTTCAGAGAAGAAGCGTTTTGAAACATTTTCCCCATAGGGTCCAATGTTAAACTAAGTCCTGCCGTAGCTGCCATTTTGAATTTCATATCGGAACAAAAAACGTAAAGTTTGTAGAGGACCATCCAATGAACATTCATGTACAGTTTGGCTTTAATAATATTTGTAGTTTCTGAGAAGAAGGCATTTGAACATTTTCCCATAGGGTCCAATGTTAATCTATGTATTGCGGTGGCGGCCATCTTGGATTTCCGATCGGCATAAAAAACATAAAATTTGTAGAGAACCTTCCAATGATCATTCCTGGGCAGTTTGGTTTCAACTGTCCTAGTGAATTCAGAGAAGAAGCGTTTTGAAACATTTTCCCATAGGGTCCAATGTTAAACTAAGTCCTGCCGTAGCCGCCATTTTGAATTTCATATCAGAACAAAAAACGTAGAGTTTGTAGAGGACCATCCAATGAACATTCATGTACAGTTTGGCTTTAATAATATTTGTAGTTTCTGAGAAGAAGGCATTTGAACATTTTCCCATAGGGTCCAATGTTAATTTATGTATTACCGTGGCGGCCATCTTGGATTTCCGATCGGCAAAAAAAACATAAAATTTGTAGAGAACCTTCCAATGATCATTCCTGGGCAGTTTGGTTTCAACTGTCCTAGTGGTTTCAGAGAAGAAGCGTTTTGAAACATTTTTCCCATAGGGTCCAATGTTAAACTAAGTCCTGCCGTAGCCGCCATTTTGAATTTCATACCGGAACAAAAAACGTAAAGTTTGTAGAGGACCATCCAATGAACATTCATGTACAATTTGTCTTTAATAATATTTGTAGTTTCTGAGAAGAAGGCATTTGAATATTTTTCCATAGGGTCCAATGTTAATCTATGTATTGCGGTGGCGGCCATCTTGGATTTCCGATCGACATAAAAAACATAAACTTTGTAGAGGACCTTCCAATGATCATTCCTGGGCAGTTTGGTTTCAATTGTCCAAGTGGTTAAAAGAAGAAGCGTTTTGAAACATTTTTCCCATAGGGTCCAATGTTAAACTAAGTCCTGCCGTAGCCGCCATTTTGAATTTCATATCGGAACAAAAAACGTAAAGTTTGTAGAGGACCATCCAATGAACATTCATGTACAGTTTGGCTTTAATAATATTTGTAGTTTCTGAGAAGAAGGCATTTGAACATTTTCCCATAGGGTCCAATGTTAATCTATGTATTGCGGTGGCGGCCATCTTGGATTTCCGGTCGACATAAAAAACATAAACTTTGTAGAGGACCTTCCAATGATCATTCCTGGGCAGTTTGGTTTCAATTGTCCAAGTGGTTTCAGAGAAGAAGCGTTTTGAAACATTTTTCCCATAGGGTCCAATGTTAAACTAAGTCCTGCCGTAGCCGCCATTTTGAATTTCATATCGGAACAAAAAACGTAGAGTTTGTAGAGGACCATCCAATGAACATTCATGTACAGTTTGGCTTTAATAATATTTGTAGTTTCTGAGGAGAAGGCATTTGAACATTTTCCCATAGGGTCCAATGTTAATCTATGTATTGCGGTGGCGGCCATCTTGGATTTCCGATCGGCATAAAAAACATAAAATTTGTAGAGAACCTTCCAATGATCATTCCTGGGCAGTTTGGTTTCAACTGTCCTAGTGAATTCAGAGAAGAAGCGTTTTGAAACATTTTTCCCATAGGGTCCAATGTTAAACTAAGTCCTGCCGTAGCCGCCATTTTGAATTTCATATCGGAACAAAAAACGTAAAGTTTGTAGAGGACCATCCAATGAACATTCATGTACAGTTTGGCTTTAATAATATTTGTAGTTTCTGAGAAGGCATTTGAACATTTTCCCATAGGGTCCAATGTTAATCTATGTATTGCGGTGGCGGCCATCTTGGATTTCCGATCGACAAAAAAAACATAAAATTTGTAGAGGACCTTCCAATGATCATTCCTGGGCAGTTTGGTTTCAACTGTCCTAGTGGTTTCAGAGAAGAAGCGTTTTGAAACATTTTCCATTAGGGTCCAATGTTAAACTAAGTCCTGCCGTAGCTGCCATTTTGAATTTCATATCGGAACAAAAAACGTAGAGTTTGTAGAGGACCATCCAATGAACATTCATGTACAGTTTGGCTTTAATAATATTTGTAGTTTCTGAGAAGAAGGCATTTGAACATTTTCCCATAGGGTCCAATGTTAATCTATGTATTGCGGTGGCGGCCATCTTGGATTTCCGATCGGCATAAAAAACATAAAATTTGTAGAGAACCTTCCAATGATCATTCCTGGGCAGATTGGTTTCAACTGTCCTAGTGAATTCAGAGAAGAAGCGTTTTGAAACATTTTTCCCATAGGGTCCAATGTTAAACTAAGTCCTGCCGTAGCCGCCATTTTGAATTTCATATCGGAACAAAAAACGTAAAGTTTGTAGAGGACCATCCAATGAACATTCATGTACAGTTTGGCTTTAATAATATTTGTAGTTTCTGAGAAGAAGGCATTTGAACATTTTCCCATAGGGTCCAATGTTAATCTATGTATTGCGGTGGCGGCCATCTTGGATTTCCGATCGACAAAAAAAACATAAAATTTGTAGAGGACCTTCCAATGATCATTCCTGGGCAGTTTGGTTTCAATTGTCCAAGTGGTTTCAGAGAAGAAGCGTTTTGAAACATTTTCCCCATAGGGTCCAATGTTAAACTAAGTCCTGCCGTAGCCGCCATTTTGAATTTCATATCGGAACAAAAAACGTAGAGTTTGTAGAGGACCATCCAATGAACATTCATGTACAGTTTGGCTTTAATAATATTTGTAGTTTCTGAGAAGAAGGCATTTGAACATTTTCCCATAGGGTCCAATGTTAATCTATGTATTACGGTGGCGGCCATCTTGGATTTCCGATCGGCATAAAAAACATAAAATTTGTAGAGAACCTTCCAATGATCATTCCTGGGCAGTTTGGTTTCAACTGTCCTAGTGGTTTCAGAGAAGAAGCGTTTTGAAACATTTTCCATTAGGGTCCAATGTTAAACTAAGTCCTGCCGTAGCTGCCATTTTGAATTTCATATCGGAACAAAAAACGTAGAGTTTGTAGAGGACCATCCAATGAACATTCATGTACAGTTTGGCTTTAATAATATTTGTAGTTTCTGAGAAGAAGGCATTTGAACATTTTCCCATAGGGTCCAATGTTAATCTATGTATTGCGGTGGCGGCCATCTTGGATTTCCGATCGGCATATAAAACATAAAATTTGTAGAGAACCTTCCAATGATCATTCCTGGGCAGTTTGGTTTCAACTGTCCTAGTGAATTCAGAGAAGAAGCGTTTTGAAACATTTTTCCCATAGGGTCCAATGTTAAACTAAGTCCTGCCGTAGCCGCCATTTTGAATTTCATATCGGAACAAAAAACGTAAAGTTTGTAGAGGACCATCCAATGAACATTCATGTACAGTTTGGCTTTAATAATATTTGTAGTTTCTGAGAAGAAGGCATTTGAACATTTTCCCATAGGGTCCAATGTTAATCTATGTATTGCGGTGGCGGCCATCTTGGATTTCCGATCGGCATAAAAAGCATAAAATTTGTAGAGAACCTTCCAATGATCATTCCTGGGCAGTTTGGTTTCAACTGTCCTAGTGAATTCAGAGAAGAAGCGTTTTGAAACATTTTCCCCATAGGGTCCAATGTTAAACTAAGTCCTGCCGTAGCCGCCATTTTGAATTTCATATCGGAACAAAAAACGTAAAGTTTGTAGAGGACCATCCAATGAACATTCATGTACAGTTTGGCTTTAATAATATTTGTAGTTTCTGAGAAGGCATTTGAACATTTTCCCATAGGGTCCAATGTTAATCTATGTATTGCGGTGGCGGCCATCTTGGATTTCCGATCGGCATAAAAAACATAAAATTTGTAGAGAACCTTCCAATGATCATTCCTGGGCAGTTTGGTTTCAACTGTCCTAGTGATTTCAGAGAAGAAGCGTTTTGAAACATTTTTCCCATAGGGTCCAATGTTAAACTAAGTCCTGCCGTAGCCGCCATTTTGAATTTCATATCGGAACAAAAAACGTAAAGTTTGTAGAGGACCATCCAATGAACATTCATGTACAGTTTGGCTTTAATAATATTTGTAGTTTCTGAGAAGGCATTTGAACATTTTCCCAAAGGGTCCAATGTTAATCTATGTATTGCGGTGGCGGCCATCTTGGATTTCCGATCGACAAAAAAAACATTAAATTTGTAGAGGACCTTCCAATGATCATTCCTGGGCAGTTTGGTTTCAATTGTCCAAGTGGTTTCAGAGAAGAAGCGTTTTGAAACATTTTCCCCATAGGGTCCAATGTTAAACTAAGTCCTGCCGTAGCTGCCATTTTGAATTTCATATCGGAACAAAAAACGTAAAGTTTGTAGAGGACCATCCAATGAACATTCATGTACAGTTTGGCTTTAATAATATTTGTAGTTTCTGAGAAGAAGGCATTTGAACATTTTCCCATAGGGTCCAATGTTAATCTATGTATTGCGGTGGCGGCCATCTTGGATTTCCGATCGGCATAAAAAACATAAAATTTGTAGAGAACCTTCCAATGATCATTCCTGGGCAGTTTGGTTTCAACTGTCCTAGTGAATTCAGAGAAGAAGCGTTTTGAAACATTTTCCCATAGGGTCCAATGTTAAACTAAGTCCTGCCGTAGCCGCCATTTTGAATTTCATATCAGAACAAAAAACGTAGAGTTTGTAGAGGACCATCCAATGAACATTCATGTACAGTTTGGCTTTAATAATATTTGTAGTTTCTGAGAAGAAGGCATTTGAACATTTTCCCATAGGGTCCAATGTTAATTTATGTATTACCGTGGCGGCCATCTTGGATTTCCGATCGGCAAAAAAAACATAAAATTTGTAGAGAACCTTCCAATGATCATTCCTGGGCAGTTTGGTTTCAACTGTCCTAGTGGTTTCAGAGAAGAAGCGTTTTGAAACATTTTTCCCATAGGGTCCAATGTTAAACTAAGTCCTGCCGTAGCCGCCATTTTGAATTTCATACCGGAACAAAAAACGTAAAGTTTGTAGAGGACCATCCAATGAACATTCATGTACAATTTGTCTTTAATAATATTTGTAGTTTCTGAGAAGAAGGCATTTGAATATTTTTCCATAGGGTCCAATGTTAATCTATGTATTGCGGTGGCGGCCATCTTGGATTTCCGATCGACATAAAAAACATAAACTTTGTAGAGGACCTTCCAATGATCATTCCTGGGCAGTTTGGTTTCAATTGTCCAAGTGGTTAAAAGAAGAAGCGTTTTGAAACATTTTTCCCATAGGGTCCAATGTTAAACTAAGTCCTGCCGTAGCCGCCATTTTGAATTTCATATCGGAACAAAAAACGTAAAGTTTGTAGAGGACCATCCAATGAACATTCATGTACAGTTTGGCTTTAATAATATTTGTAGTTTCTGAGAAGAAGGCATTTGAACATTTTCCCATAGGGTCCAATGTTAATCTATGTATTGCGGTGGCGGCCATCTTGGATTTCCGGTCGACATAAAAAACATAAACTTTGTAGAGGACCTTCCAATGATCATTCCTGGGCAGTTTGGTTTCAATTGTCCAAGTGGTTTCAGAGAAGAAGCGTTTTGAAACATTTTTCCCATAGGGTCCAATGTTAAACTAAGTCCTGCCGTAGCCGCCATTTTGAATTTCATATCGGAACAAAAAACGTAGAGTTTGTAGAGGACCATCCAATGAACATTCATGTACAGTTTGGCTTTAATAATATTTGTAGTTTCTGAGAAGAAGGCATTTGAACATTTTCCCATAGGGTCCAATGTTAATCTATGTATTGCGGTGGCGGCCATCTTGGATTTCCGATCGGCATAAAAAACATAAAATTTGTAGAGAACCTTCCAATGATCATTCCTGGGCAGTTTGGTTTCAACTGTCCTAGTGGTTTCAGAGAAGAAGCGTTTTGAAACATTTTCCATTAGGGTCCAATGTTAAACTAAGTCCTGCCGTAGCTGCCATTTTGAATTTCATATCGGAACAAAAAACGTAGAGTTTGTAGAGGACCATCCAATGAACATTCATGTACAGTTTGGCTTTAATAATATTTGTAGTTTCTGAGGAGAAGGCATTTGAACATTTTCCCATAGGGTCCAATGTTAATCTATGTATTGCGGTGGCGGCCATCTTGGATTTCCGATCGGCATAAAAAACATAAAATTTGTAGAGAACCTTCCAATGATCATTCCTGGGCAGTTTGGTTTCAACTGTCCTAGTGAATTCAGAGAAGAAGCGTTTTGAAACATTTTTCCCATAGGGTCCAATGTTAAACTAAGTCCTGCCGTAGCCGCCATTTTGAATTTCATATCGGAACAAAAAACGTAAAGTTTGTAGAGGACCATCCAATGAACATTCATGTACAGTTTGGCTTTAATAATATTTGTAGTTTCTGAGAAGGCATTTGAACATTTCCCCATAGGGTCCAATGTTAATCTATGTATTGCGGTGGCGGCCATCTTGGATTTCCGATCGACATAAAAAACATAAACTTTGTAGAGGACCTTCCAATGATCATTCCTGGGCAGTTTGGTTTCAATTGTCCAAGTGGTTTCAGAGAAGAAGCGTTTTGAAACATTTTTCCCATAGGGTCCAATGTTAAACTAAGTCCTGCCGTAGCCGCCATTTTGAATTTCATACCGGAACAAAAAACGTAAAGTTTGTAGAGGACCATCTAATGAACATTCATGTACAGTTTGGCTTTAATCATATTTGTAGTTTCTGAGAAGAAGGCATTTGAATATTTTCCCATAGGGTCCAATGTTAATCTATGTATTGCGGTGGCGGCCATCTTGGATTTCCGATCGACATAAAAAACATATATTTTGTAGAGGACCTTCCAATGATCATTCCTGGGCAGTTTGGTTTCAATTGTCCAAGTGGTTTCAGAGAAGAAGCGTTTTGAAACATTTTTCCCATAGGGTCCAATGTTAAACTAAGTCCTGCCGTAGTCGCCATTTTGAATTTCATACCAGAACAAAAAACGTAGAGTTTGTAGAGGACCATCCAATGAACATTCATGTACAGTTTGGCTTTAATCATATTTGTAGTTTCTGAGAAGAAGGCATTTGAATATTTTCCCATAGGGTCCAATGTTAATCTATGTATTGCGGTGGCGGCCATCTTGGATTTCCGATCGACATAAAAAACATAAACTTTGTAGAGGACCTTCCAATGATCATTCCTGGGCAGTATGGTTTCAATTGTCCAAGTGGTTTCAGAGAAGAGGCGTTTTGAAACATTTTCCCCATAGGGTCCAATGTTAAACTAAGTCCTGCCGTAGCCGCCATTTTGAATTTCATATCGGAACAAAAAACGTAGAGTTTGTAGAGGACCATCCAATGAACATTCATGTACAGTTTGGCTTTAATAATATTTGTAGTTTCTGAGAAGAAGGCATTTGAACATTTTCCCATAGGGTCCAATGTTAATCTATGTATTACGGTGGCGGCCATCTTGGATTTCCGATCGGCATAAAAAACATAAAATTTGTAGAGAACCTTCCAATGATCATTCCTGGGCAGTTTGGTTTCAACTGTCCTAGTGGTTTCAGAGAAGAAGCGTTTTGAAACATTTTCCATTAGGGTCCAATGTTAAACTAAGTCCTGCCGTAGCCGCCATTTTGAATTTCATATCGGAACAAAAAACGTAGAGTTTGTAGAAGACCATCCAATGAACATTCATGTACAGTTTGGCTTTAATAATATTTGTAGTTTCTGAGGAGAAGGCATTTGAACATTTTCCCATAGGGTCCAATGTTAATCTATGTATTGCGGTGGCGGCCATCTTGGATTTCCGATCGGCATAAAAAACATAAAATTTGTAGAGAACCTTCCAATGATCATTCCTGGGCAGTTTGGTTTCAACTGTCCTAGTGAATTCAGAGAAGAAGCGTTTTGAAACATTTTTCCCATAGGGTCCAATGTTAAACTAAGTCCTGCCGTAGCCGCCATTTTGAATTTCATATCGGAACAAAAAACGTAAAGTTTGTAGAGGACCATCCAATGAACATTCATGTACAGTTTGGCTTTAATAATATTTGTAGTTTCTGAGAAGGCATTTGAACATTTCCCCATAGGGTCCAATGTTAATCTATGTATTGCGGTGGCGGCCATCTTGGATTTCCGATCGACATAAAAAACATAAACTTTGTAGAGGACCTTCCAATGATCATTCCTGGGCAGTTTGGTTTCAAT
Organism: Bathymodiolus brooksi; assembly: GCA_963680875.1. NCBI lineage: Eukaryota > Metazoa > Mollusca > Bivalvia > Mytilida > Modiolidae > Bathymodiolus > Bathymodiolus brooksi. The sequence continues at coordinate 81,511,130 of OY804576.1, read as the reverse complement.
TGTCCAAGTGGTTTCAGAGAAGAAGCGTTTTGAAACATTTTTCCCATAGGGTCCAATGTTAAACTAAGTCCTGCCGTAGCCGCCATTTTGAATTTCATACCGGAACAAAAAACGTAAAGTTTGTAGAGGACCATCTAATGAACATTCATGTACAGTTTGGCTTTAATCATATTTGTAGTTTCTGAGAAGAAGGCATTTGAATATTTTCCCATAGGGTCCAATGTTAATCTATGTATTGCGGTGGCGGCCATCTTGGATTTCCGATCGACATAAAAAACATATATTTTGTAGAGGACCTTCCAATGATCATTCCTGGGCAGTTTGGTTTCAATTGTCCAAGTGGTTTCAGAGAAGAAGCGTTTTGAAACATTTTTCCCATAGGGTCCAATGTTAAACTAAGTCCTGCCGTAGTCGCCATTTTGAATTTCATACCGGAACAAAAAACGTAAAGTTTGTAGAGGACCATCTAATGAACATTCATGTACAGTTTGGCTTTAATCATATTTGTAGTTTCTGAGAAGAAGGCATTTGAATATTTTCCCATAGGGTCCAATGTTAATCTATGTATTGCGGTGGCGGCCATCTTGGATTTCCGATCGACATAAAAAACATAAACTTTGTAGAGGACCTTCCAATGATCATTCCTGGGCAGTATGGTTTCAATTGTCCAAGTGGTTTCAGAGAAGAGGCGTTTTGAAACATTTTCCCCATAGGGTCCAATGTTAAACTAAGTCCTGCCGTAGCCGCCATTTTGAATTTCATATCGGAACAAAAAACGTAGAGTTTGTAGAGGACCATCCAATGAACATTCATGTACAGTTTGGCTTTAATAATATTTGTAGTTTCTGAGAAGAAGGCATTTGAACATTTTCCCATAGGGTCCAATGTTAATCTATGTATTACGGTGGCGGCCATCTTGGATTTCCGATCGGCATAAAAAACATAAAATTTGTAGAGAACCTTCCAATGATCATTCCTGGGCAGTTTGGTTTCAACTGTCCTAGTGGTTTCAGAGAAGAAGCGTTTTGAAACATTTTCCATTAGGGTCCAATGTTAAACTAAGTCCTGCCGTAGCCGCCATTTTGAATTTCATATCGGAACAAAAAACGTAGAGTTTGTAGAAGACCATCCAATGAACATTCATGTACAGTTTGGCTTTAATAATATTTGTAGTTTCTGAGGAGAAGGCATTTGAACATTTTCCCATAGGGTCCAATGTTAATCTATGTATTGCGGTGGCGGCCATCTTGGATTTCCGATCGGCATAAAAAACATAAAATTTGTAGAGAACCTTCCAATGATCATTCCTGGGCAGTTTGGTTTCAACTGTCCTAGTGAATTCAGAGAAGAAGCGTTTTGAAACATTTTTCCCATAGGGTCCAATGTTAAACTAAGTCCTGCCGTAGCCGCCATTTTGAATTTCATATCGGAACAAAAAACGTAAAGTTTGTAGAGGACCATCCAATGAACATTCATGTACAGTTTGGCTTTAATAATATTTGTAGTTTCTGAGAAGGCATTTGAACATTTTCCCATAGGGTCCAATGTTAATCTATGTATTGCGGTGGCGGCCATCTTGGATTTCCGATCGACATAAAAAACATCAAATTTGTAGAGGACCTTCCAATGATCATTCCTGGGTAGTTTGGTTTCAATTGTCCAAGTGGTTTCAGAGAAGAAGCGTTTTGAAACATTTTCCCCATAGGGTCCAATGTTAAACTAAGTCCTGCCGTAGCCGCCATTTTGAATTTCATATCGGAACAAAAAACGTAAAGTTTGTAGAGGACCATCCAATGAACATTCATGTACAGTTTGGCTTTAATAATATTTGTAGTTTCTGAGAAGAAGGCATTTGAACATTTTCCCATAGGGTCCAATGTTAATCTATGTATTACGGTGGCGGCCATCTTGGATTTCCGATCGGCATAAAAAACATAAAATTTGTAGAGAACCTTCCAATGATCATTCCTGGGCAGTTTGGTTTCAACTGTCCTAGTGGTTTCAGAGAAGAAGCGTTTTGAAACATTTTCCATTAGGGTCCAATGTTAAACTAAGTCCTGCCGTAGCTGCCATTTTGAATTTCATATCGGAACAAAAAACGTAGAGTTTGTAGAGGACCATCCAATGAACATTCATGTACAGTTTGGCTTTAATAATATTTGTAGTTTCTGAGAAGAAGGCATTTGAACATTTTCCCATAGGGTCCAATGTTAATCTATGTATTGCGGTGGCGGCCATCTTGGATTTCCGATCGGCATAAAAAACATAAAATTTGTAGAGAACCTTCCAATGATCATTCCTGGGCAGTTTGGTTTCAACTGTCCTAGTGAATTCAGAGAAGAAGCGTTTTGAAACATTTTTCCCATAGGGTCCAATGTTAAACTAAGTCCTGCCGTAGCCGCCATTTTGAATTTCATATCGGAACAAAAAACGTAAAGTTTGTAGAGGACCATCCAATGAACATTCATGTACAGTTTGGCTTTAATAATATTTGTAGTTTCTGAGAAGGCATTTGAACATTTTCCCATAGGGTCCAATGTTAATCTATGTATTGCGGTGGCGGCCATCTTGGATTTCCGATCGACAAAAAAAACATATAATTTGTAGAGGACCTTCCAATGATCATTCCTGGGCAGTTTGGTTTCAATTGTCCAAGTGGTTTCAGAGAAGAAGCGTTTTGAAACATTTTCCCCATAGGGTCCAATGTTAAACTAAGTCCTGCCGTAGCCGCCATTTTGAATTTCATATCGGAACAAAAAACGTAAAGTTTGTAGAGGACCATCCAATGAACATTCATGTACAGTTTGGCTTTAATAATATTTGTAGTTTCTGAGAAGAAGGCATTTGAACATTTTCCCATAGGGTCCAATGTTAATCTATGTATTGCGGTGGCGGCCATCTTGGATTTCCGATCGGCATAAAAAACATAAAATTTGTAGAGAACCTTCCAATGATCATTCCTGGGCAGTTTGGTTTCAACTGTCCTAGTGAATTCAGAGAAGAAGCGTTTTGAAACATTTCCCCCATAGGGTCCAATGTTAAACTAAGTCCTGCCGTAGCCGCCATTTTGAATTTCATATCGGAACAAAAAACGTAAAGTTTGTAGAGGACCATCCAATGAACATTCATGTACAGTTTGGCTTTAATAATATTTGTAGTTTCTGAGAAGGCATTTGAACATTTTCCCATAGAGTCCAATGTTAATCTATGTATTGCGGTGGCGGCCATCTTGGATTTCCGATCGACATAAAAAACATAAACTTTGTAGAGGACCTTCCAATGATCATTCCTGGGCAGGTTGGTTTCAACTGTCCTAGTGGTTTCAGAGAAGAAGCGTTTTGAAACATTTCCCCATAGGGTCCAATGTTAAACTAAGTCCTGCCGTAGCCGCCATTTTGAATTTCATATCGGAACAAAAAACGTAAAGTTTGTAGAGGACCATCCAATGAACATTCATGTACAGTTTGGCTTTAATAATATTTGTAGTTTCTGAGAAGAAGGCATTTGAACATTTTCCCATAGGGTCCAATGTTAATCTATGTATTGCGGTGGCGGTCATCTTGGATTTCCGATCGACATAAAAAACATAAATTTTGTAGAGGACCTTCCAATGATCATTCCTGGGCAGTTTGGTTTCAATTGTCCAAGTGGTTTCAGAGAAGAAGCGTTTTGAAACATTTTCCCATAGGGTCCAATGTTAAACTAAGTCCTGCCGTAGCCGCCATTTTGAATTTCATACCGGAACAAAAAACGTAAAGTTTGTAGAGGACCATCCAATGAACATTCATGTACAGTTTGGCTTTAATAATATTTGTAGTTTCTGAGAAGAAGGCATTTGAACATTTTCCCAAAGGGTCCAATGTTAATCTATGTATTGCGGTGGCGGCCATCTTGGATTTCCGATCGACATAAAAAACATAAAATTTGTAGAGGACCTTCCAATGATCATTCCTGGGCAGTTTGGTTTCAACTGTCCAAGTGGTTTCAGAGAAGAAGCGTTTTGAAACATTTTTCCCATAGGGTCCAATGTTAAACTAAGTCCTGCCGTAGCCGCCATTTTGAATTTCATATCGGAACAAAAAACGTAGAGTTTGTAGAGGACCATCCAATGAACATTCATGTACAGTTTGGCTTTAATAATATTTGTAGTTTCTGAGAAGAAGGCATTTGAACATTTTCCCATAGGGTCCAATGTTAATCTATGTATTGCGGTGGCGGCCATCTTGGATTTCCGGTCGACATAAAAAACAGAAACTTTGTAGAGGACCTTCCAATGATCATTCCTGGGCAGTTTGGTTTCAATTGTCCAAGTGGTTTCAGAGAAGAAGCGTTTTGAAACATTTTTCCCATAGGGTCCAATGTTAAACTAAGTCCTGCCGTAGCCGCCATTTTGAATTTCATATCGGAACAAAAAACGTAGAGTTTGTAGAGGACCATCCAATGAACATTCATGTACAGTTTGGCTTTAATAATATTTGTAGTTTCTGAGAAGAAGGCATTTGAACATTTTCCCATAGGGTCCAATGTTAATCTATGTATTGCGGTGGCGGCCATCTTGGATTTCCGATCGGCATAAAAAACATAAAATTTGTAGAGAACCTTCCAATGATCATTCCTGGGCAGTTTGGTTTCAATTGTCCAAGTGGTTTCAGAGAAGAAGCGTTTTGAAACATTTTTCCCATAGGGTCCAATGTTAAACTAAGTCCTGCCGTAGCCGCCATTTTGAATTTCATATCGGAACAAAAAACGTAGAGTTTGTAGAGGACCATCCAATGAACATTCATGTACAGTTTGGCTTTAATAATATTTGTAGTTTCTGAGAAGAAGGCATTTGAACATTTTCCCATAGGGTCCAATGTTAATCTATGTATTACCGTGGCGGCCATCTTGGATTTCCGATCGGCATAAAAAACATAAAATTTGTAGAGAACCTTCCAATGATCATTCCTGGGCAGTTTGGTTTCAACTGTCCAAGTGGTTTCAGAGAAGAAGCGTTTTGAAACATTTTCCCATAGGGTCCAATGATAAACTAAGTCCTGCCGTAGCCGCCATTTTGAATTTCATATCAGAACAAAAAACGTAGAGTTTGTAGAGGACCATCCAATGAACATTCATGTACAGTTTGGCTTTAATAATATTTGTAGTTTCTGAGAAGAAGGCATTTGAACATTTTCCCATAGGGTCCAATGTTAATTTATGTATTACCGTGGCGGCCATCTTGGATTTCCGATCGGCAAAAAAAACATAAAATTTGTAGAGAACCTTCCAATGATCATTCCTGGGCAGTTTGGTTTCAACTGTCCTAGTGGTTTCAGAGAAGAAGCGTTTTGAAACATTTTTCCCATAGGGTCCAATGTTAAACTAAGTCCTGCCGTAGCCGCCATTTTGAATTTCATATCGGAACAAAAAACGTAAAGTTTGTAGAGGACCATCCAATGAACATTCATGTACAATTTGTCTTTAATAATATTTGTAGTTTCTGAGAAGAAGGCATTTGAATATTTTTCCATAGGGTCCAATGTTAATCTATGTATTGCGGTGGCGGCCATCTTGGATTTCCGATCGACATAAAAAACATAAACTTTGTAGAGGACCTTCCAATGATCATTCCTGGGCAGTTTGGTTTCAATTGTCCAAGTGGTTAAAAGAAGAAGCGTTTTGAAACATTTTTCCCATAGGGTCCAATGTTAAACTAAGTCCTGCCGTAGCCGCCATTTTGAATTTCATATCGGAACAAAAAACGTAAAGTTTGTAGAGGACCATCCAATGAACATTCATGTACAGTTTGGCTTTAATAATATTTGTAGTTTCTGAGAAGAAGGCATTTGAACATTTTCCCATAGGGTCCAATGTTAATCTATGTATTGCGGTGGCGGCCATCTTGGATTTCCGGTCGACATAAAAAACAGAAACTTTGTAGAGGACCTTCCAATGATCATTCCTGGGCAGTTTGGTTTCAATTGTCCAAGTGGTTTCAGAGAAGAAGCGTTTTGAAACATTTTTCCCATAGGGTCCAATGTTAAACTAAGTCCTGCCGTAGCCGCCATTTTGAATTTCATATCGGAACAAAAAACGTAGAGTTTGTAGAGGACCATCCAATGAACATTCATGTACAGTTTGGCTTTAATAATATTTGTAGTTTCTGAGAAGAAGGCATTTGAACATTTTCCCATAGGGTCCAATGTTAATCTATGTATTGCGGTGGCGGCCATCTTGGATTTCCGATCGGCATAAAAAACATAAAATTTGTAGAGAACCTTCCAATGATCATTCCTGGGCAGTTTGGTTTCAACTGTCCTAGTGGTTTCAGAGAAGAAGCGTTTTGAAACATTTTCCATTAGGGTCCAATGTTAAATTAAGTCCTGCCGTAGCTGCCATTTTGAATTTCATATCGGAACAAAAAACGTAGAGTTTGTAGAGGACCATCCAATGAACATTCATGTACAGTTTGGCTTTAATAATATTTGTAGTTTCTGAGGAGAAGGCATTTGAACATTTTCCCATAGGGTCCAATGTTAATCTATGTATTGCGGTGGCGGCCATCTTGGATTTCCGATCGGCATAAAAAACATAAAATTTGTAGAGAACCTTCCAATGATCATTCCTGGGCAGTTTGGTTTCAACTGTCCTAGTGAATTCAGAGAAGAAGCGTTTTGAAACATTTTTCCCATAGGGTCCAATGTTAAACTAAGTCCTGCCGTAGCCGCCATTTTGAATTTCATATCGGAACAAAAAACGTAAAGTTTGTAGAGGACCATCCAATGAACATTCATGTACAGTTTGGCTTTAATAATATTTGTAGTTTCTGAGAAGGCATTTGAACATTTCCCCATAGGGTCCAATGTTAATCTATGTATTGCGGTGGCGGCCATCTTGGATTTCCGATCGACATAAAAAACATAAACTTTGTAGAGGACCTTCCAATGATCATTCCTGGGCAGTTTGGTTTCAATTGTCCAAGTGGTTTCAGAGAAGAAGCGTTTTGAAACATTTTTCCCATAGGGTCCAATGTTAAACTAAGTCCTGCCGTAGCCGCCATTTTGAATTTCATACCGGAACAAAAAACGTAAAGTTTGTAGAGGACCATCTAATGAACATTCATGTACAGTTTGGCTTTAATCATATTTGTAGTTTCTGAGAAGAAGGCATTTGAATATTTTCCCATAGGGTCCAATGTTAATCTATGTATTGCGGTGGCGGCCATCTTGGATTTCCGATCGACATAAAAAACATATATTTTGTAGAGGACCTTCCAATGATCATTCCTGGGCAGTTTGGTTTCAATTGTCCAAGTGGTTTCAGAGAAGAAGCGTTTTGAAACATTTTTCCCATAGGGTCCAATGTTAAACTAAGTCCTGCCGTAGTCGCCATTTTGAATTTCATACCGGAACAAAAAACGTAGAGTTTGTAGAGGACCATCTAATGAACATTCATGTACAGTTTGGCTTTAATCATATTTGTAGTTTCTGAGAAGAAGGCATTTGAATATTTTCCCATAGGGTCCAATGTTAATCTATGTATTGCGGTGGCGGCCATCTTGGATTTCCGATCGACATAAAAAACATAAACTTTGTAGAGGACCTTCCAATGATCATTCCTGGGCAGTATGGTTTCAATTGTCCAAGTGGTTTCAGAGAAGAGGCGTTTTGAAACATTTTCCCCATATGGTCCAATGTTAAACTAAGTCCTGCCGTAGCCGCCATTTTGAATTTCATATCGGAACAAAAAACGTAGAGTTTGTAGAGGACCATCCAATGAACATTCATGTACAGTTTGGCTTTAATAATATTTGTAGTTTCTGAGAAGAAGGCATTTGAACATTTTCCCATTGGGTCCAATGTTAATCTATGTATTACGGTGGCGGCCATCTTGGATTTCCGATCGACAAAAAAAACAGAAAATTTGTAGAGGACCTTCCAATGATCATTCCTGGGCAGTTTGGTTTCAATTGTCCAAGTGGTTTCAGAGAAGAAGCGTTTTGAAACATTTTCCCCATAGGGTCCAATGTTAAACTAAATCCTGCCGTAGCCGCCATTTTGAATTTCATATCGGAACAAAAAACGTAAAGTTTGTAGAGGACCATCCAATGAACATTCATGTACAGTTTGGCTTTAATAATATTTGTAGTTTCTGAGAAGAAGGCATTTGAACATTTTCCCATAGGGTCCAATGTTAATCTATGTATTGCGGTGGCGGCCATCTTGGATTTCCGATCGGCATAAAAAACATAAAATTTGTAGAGAACCTTCCAATGATCATTCCTGGGCAGTTTGGTTTCAACTGTCCTAGTGAATTCAGAGAAGAAGCGTTTTGAAACATTTCCCCCATAGGGTCCAATGTTAAACTAAGTCCTGCCGTAGTCGCCATTTTGAATTTCATACCAGAACAAAAAACGTAGAGTTTGTAGAGGACCATCCAATGAACATTCATGTACAGTTTGGCTTTAATCATATTTGTAGTTTCTGAGAAGAAGGCATTTGAATATTTTCCCATAGGGTCCAATGTTAATCTATGTATTGCGGTGGCGGCCATCTTGGATTTCCGATCGACATAAAAAACATAAACTTTGTAGAGGACCTTCCAATGATCATTCCTGGGCAGTATGGTTTCAATTGTCCAAGTGGTTTCAGAGAAGAGGCGTTTTGAAACATTTTCCCCATAGGGTCCAATGTTAAACTAAGTCCTGCCGTAGCCGCCATTTTGAATTTCATATCGGAACAAAAAACGTAGAGTTTGTAGAGGACCATCCAATGAACATTCATGTACAGTTTGGCTTTAATAATATTTGTAGTTTCTGAGAAGAAGGCATTTGAACATTTTCCCATAGGGTCCAATGTTAATCTATGTATTACGGTGGCGGCCATCTTGGATTTCCGATCGGCATAAAAAACATAAAATTTGTAGAGAACCTTCCAATGATCATTCCTGGGCAGTTTGGTTTCAACTGTCCTAGTGGTTTCAGAGAAGAAGCGTTTTGAAACATTTTCCATTAGGGTCCAATGTTAAACTAAGTCCTGCCGTAGCCGCCATTTTGAATTTCATATCGGAACAAAAAACGTAGAGTTTGTAGAAGACCATCCAATGAACATTCATGTACAGTTTGGCTTTAATAATATTTGTAGTTTCTGAGGAGAAGGCATTTGAACATTTTCCCATAGGGTCCAATGTTAATCTATGTATTGCGGTGGCGGCCATCTTGGATTTCCGATCGGCATAAAAAACATAAAATTTGTAGAGAACCTTCCAATGATCATTCCTGGGCAGTTTGGTTTCAACTGTCCTAGTGAATTCAGAGAAGAAGCGTTTTGAAACATTTTTCCCATAGGGTCCAATGTTAAACTAAGTCCTGCCGTAGCCGCCATTTTGAATTTCATATCGGAACAAAAAACGTAAAGTTTGTAGAGGACCATCCAATGAACATTCATGTACAGTTTGGCTTTAATAATATTTGTAGTTTCTGAGAAGGCATTTGAACATTTCCCCATAGGGTCCAATGTTAATCTATGTATTGCGGTGGCGGCCATCTTGGATTTCCGATCGACATAAAAAACATAAACTTTGTAGAGGACCTTCCAATGATCATTCCTGGGCAGTTTGGTTTCAATTGTCCAAGTGGTTTCAGAGAAGAAGCGTTTTGAAACATTTTTCCCATAGGGTCCAATGTTAAACTAAGTCCTGCCGTAGCCGCCATTTTGAATTTCATACCGGAACAAAAAACGTAAAGTTTGTAGAGGACCATCTAATGAACATTCATGTACAGTTTGGCTTTAATCATATTTGTAGTTTCTGAGAAGAAGGCATTTGAATATTTTCCCATAGGGTCCAATGTTAATCTATGTATTGCGGTGGCGGCCATCTTGGATTTCCGATCGACATAAAAAACATATATTTTGTAGAGGACCTTCCAATGATCATTCCTGGGCAGTTTGGTTTCAATTGTCCAAGTGGTTTCAGAGAAGAAGCGTTTTGAAACATTTTTCCCATAGGGTCCAATGTTAAACTAAGTCCTGCCGTAGTCGCCATTTTGAATTTCATACCGGAACAAAAAACGTAAAGTTTGTAGAGGACCATCTAATGAACATTCATGTACAGTTTGGCTTTAATCATATTTGTAGTTTCTGAGAAGAAGGCATTTGAATATTTTCCCATAGGGTCCAATGTTAATCTATGTATTGCGGTGGCGGCCATCTTGGATTTCCGATCGACATAAAAAACATAAACTTTGTAGAGGACCTTCCAATGATCATTCCTGGGCAGTATGGTTTCAATTGTCCAAGTGGTTTCAGAGAAGAGGCGTTTTGAAACATTTTCCCCATAGGGTCCAATGTTAAACTAAGTCCTGCCGTAGCCGCCATTTTGAATTTCATATCGGAACAAAAAACGTAGAGTTTGTAGAGGACCATCCAATGAACATTCATGTACAGTTTGGCTTTAATAATATTTGTAGTTTCTGAGAAGAAGGCATTTGAACATTTTCCCATAGGGTCCAATGTTAATCTATGTATTACGGTGGCGGCCATCTTGGATTTCCGATCGGCATAAAAAACATAAAATTTGTAGAGAACCTTCCAATGATCATTCCTGGGCAGTTTGGTTTCAACTGTCCTAGTGGTTTCAGAGAAGAAGCGTTTTGAAACATTTTCCATTAGGGTCCAATGTTAAACTAAGTCCTGCCGTAGCCGCCATTTTGAATTTCATATCGGAACAAAAAACGTAGAGTTTGTAGAAGACCATCCAATGAACATTCATGTACAGTTTGGCTTTAATAATATTTGTAGTTTCTGAGGAGAAGGCATTTGAACATTTTCCCATAGGGTCCAATGTTAATCTATGTATTGCGGTGGCGGCCATCTTGGATTTCCGATCGGCATAAAAAACATAAAATTTGTAGAGAACCTTCCAATGATCATTCCTGGGCAGTTTGGTTTCAACTGTCCTAGTGAATTCAGAGAAGAAGCGTTTTGAAACATTTTTCCCATAGGGTCCAATGTTAAACTAAGTCCTGCCGTAGCCGCCATTTTGAATTTCATATCGGAACAAAAAACGTAAAGTTTGTAGAGGACCATCCAATGAACATTCATGTACAGTTTGGCTTTAATAATATTTGTAGTTTCTGAGAAGGCATTTGAACATTTTCCCATAGGGTCCAATGTTAATCTATGTATTGCGGTGGCGGCCATCTTGGATTTCCGATCGACATAAAAAACATCAAATTTGTAGAGGACCTTCCAATGATCATTCCTGGGTAGTTTGGTTTCAATTGTCCAAGTGGTTTCAGAGAAGAAGCGTTTTGAAACATTTTCCCCATAGGGTCCAATGTTAAACTAAGTCCTGCCGTAGCCGCCATTTTGAATTTCATATCGGAACAAAAAACGTAAAGTTTGTAGAGGACCATCCAATGAACATTCATGTACAGTTTGGCTTTAATAATATTTGTAGTTTCTGAGAAGAAGGCATTTGAACATTTTCCCATAGGGTCCAATGTTAATCTATGTATTACGGTGGCGGCCATCTTGGATTTCCGATCGGCATAAAAAACATAAAATTTGTAGAGAACCTTCCAATGATCATTCCTGGGCAGTTTGGTTTCAACTGTCCTAGTGGTTTCAGAGAAGAAGCGTTTTGAAACATTTTCCATTAGGGTCCAATGTTAAACTAAGTCCTGCCGTAGCTGCCATTTTGAATTTCATATCGGAACAAAAAACGTAGAGTTTGTAGAGGACCATCCAATGAACATTCATGTACAGTTTGGCTTTAATAATATTTGTAGTTTCTGAGAAGAAGGCATTTGAACATTTTCCCATAGGGTCCAATGTTAATCTATGTATTGCGGTGGCGGCCATCTTGGATTTCCGATCGGCATAAAAAACATAAAATTTGTAGAGAACCTTCCAATGATCATTCCTGGGCAGTTTGGTTTCAACTGTCCTAGTGAATTCAGAGAAGAAGCGTTTTGAAACATTTTTCCCATAGGGTCCAATGTTAAACTAAGTCCTGCCGTAGCCGCCATTTTGAATTTCATATCGGAACAAAAAACGTAAAGTTTGTAGAGGACCATCCAATGAACATTCATGTACAGTTTGGCTTTAATAATATTTGTAGTTTCTGAGAAGGCATTTGAACATTTTCCCATAGGGTCCAATGTTAATCTATGTATTGCGGTGGCGGCCATCTTGGATTTCCGATCGACAAAAAAAACATAAAATTTGTAGAGGACCTTCCAATGATCATTCCTGGGCAGTTTGGTTTCAATTGTCCAAGTGGTTTCAGAGAAGAAGCGTTTTGAAACATTTTCCCCATAGGGTCCAATGTTAAACTAAGTCCTGCCGTAGCCGCCATTTTGAATTTCATATCGGAACAAAAAACGTAAAGTTTGTAGAGGACCATCCAATGAACATTCATGTACAGTTTGGCTTTAATAATATTTGTAGTTTCTGAGAAGAAGGCATTTGAACATTTTCCCATAGGGTCCAATGTTAATCTATGTATTGCGGTGGCGGCCATCTTGGATTTCCGATCGGCATAAAAAACATAAAATTTGTAGAGAACCTTCCAATGATCATTCCTGGGCAGTTTGGTTTCAACTGTCCTAGTGAATTCAGAGAAGAAGCGTTTTGAAACATTTCCCCCATAGGGTCCAATGTTAAACTAAGTCCTGCCGTAGCCGCCATTTTGAATTTCATATCGGAACAAAAAACGTAAAGTTTGTAGAGGACCATCCAATGAACATTCATGTACAGTTTGGCTTTAATAATATTTGTAGTTTCTGAGAAGGCATTTGAACATTTTCCCATAGAGTCCAATGTTAATCTATGTATTGCGGTGGCGGCCATCTTGGATTTCCGATCGACATAAAAAACATAAACTTTGTAGAGGACCTTCCAATGATCATTCCTGGGCAGGTTGGTTTCAACTGTCCTAGTGGTTTCAGAGAAGAAGCGTTTTGAAACATTTCCCCATAGGGTCCAATGTTAAACTAAGTCCTGCCGTAGCCGCCATTTTGAATTTCATATCGGAACAAAAAACGTAAAGTTTGTAGAGGACCATCCAATGAACATTCATGTACAGTTTGGCTTTAATAATATTTGTAGTTTCTGAGAAGAAGGCATTTGAACATTTTCCCATAGGGTCCAATGTTAATCTATGTATTGCGGTGGCGGTCATCTTGGATTTCCGATCGACATAAAAAACATAAATTTTGTAGAGGACCTTCCAATGATCATTCCTGGGCAGTTTGGTTTCAATTGTCCAAGTGGTTTCAGAGAAGAAGCGTTTTGAAACATTTTCCCATAGGGTCCAATGTTAAACTAAGTCCTGCCGTAGCCGCCATTTTGAATTTCATACCGGAACAAAAAACGTAAAGTTTGTAGAGGACCATCCAATGAACATTCATGTACAGTTTGGCTTTAATAATATTTGTAGTTTCTGAGAAGAAGGCATTTGAACATTTTCCCAAAGGGTCCAATGTTAATCTATGTATTGCGGTGGCGGCCATCTTGGATTTCCGATCGACATAAAAAACATAAAATTTGTAGAGGACCTTCCAATGATCATTCCTGGGCAGTTTGGTTTCAACTGTCCAAGTGGTTTCAGAGAAGAAGCGTTTTGAAACATTTTTCCCATAGGGTCCAATGTTAAACTAAGTCCTGCCGTAGCCGCCATTTTGAATTTCATATCGGAACAAAAAACGTAGAGTTTGTAGAGGACCATCCAATGAACATTCATGTACAGTTTGGCTTTAATAATATTTGTAGTTTCTGAGAAGAAGGCATTTGAACATTTTCCCATAGGGTCCAATGTTAATCTATGTATTGCGGTGGCGGCCATCTTGGATTTCCGGTCGACATAAAAAACAGAAACTTTGTAGAGGACCTTCCAATGATCATTCCTGGGCAGTTTGGTTTCAATTGTCCAAGTGGTTTCAGAGAAGAAGCGTTTTGAAACATTTTTCCCATAGGGTCCAATGTTAAACTAAGTCCTGCCGTAGCCGCCATTTTGAATTTCATATCGGAACAAAAAACGTAGAGTTTGTAGAGGACCATCCAATGAACATTCATGTACAGTTTGGCTTTAATAATATTTGTAGTTTCTGAGAAGAAGGCATTTGAACATTTTCCCATAGGGTCCAATGTTAATCTATGTATTGCGGTGGCGGCCATCTTGGATTTCCGATCGGCATAAAAAACATAAAATTTGTAGAGAACCTTCCAATGATCATTCCTGGGCAGTTTGGTTTCAATTGTCCAAGTGGTTTCAGAGAAGAAGCGTTTTGAAACATTTTTCCCATAGGGTCCAATGTTAAACTAAGTCCTGCCGTAGCCGCCATTTTGAATTTCATATCGGAACAAAAAACGTAGAGTTTGTAGAGGACCATCCAATGAACATTCATGTACAGTTTGGCTTTAATAATATTTGTAGTTTCTGAGAAGAAGGCATTTGAACATTTTCCCATAGGGTCCAATGTTAATCTATGTATTACCGTGGCGGCCATCTTGGATTTCCGATCGGCATAAAAAACATAAAATTTGTAGAGAACCTTCCAATGATCATTCCTGGGCAGTTTGGTTTCAACTGTCCAAGTGGTTTCAGAGAAGAAGCGTTTTGAAACATTTTCCCATAGGGTCCAATGATAAACTAAGTCCTGCCGTAGCCGCCATTTTGAATTTCATATCAGAACAAAAAACGTAGAGTTTGTAGAGGACCATCCAATGAACATTCATGTACAGTTTGGCTTTAATAATATTTGTAGTTTCTGAGAAGAAGGCATTTGAACATTTTCCCATAGGGTCCAATGTTAATTTATGTATTACCGTGGCGGCCATCTTGGATTTCCGATCGGCAAAAAAAACATAAAATTTGTAGAGAACCTTCCAATGATCATTCCTGGGCAGTTTGGTTTCAACTGTCCTAGTGGTTTCAGAGAAGAAGCGTTTTGAAACATTTTTCCCATAGGGTCCAATGTTAAACTAAGTCCTGCCGTAGCCGCCATTTTGAATTTCATATCGGAACAAAAAACGTAAAGTTTGTAGAGGACCATCCAATGAACATTCATGTACAATTTGTCTTTAATAATATTTGTAGTTTCTGAGAAGAAGGCATTTGAATATTTTTCCATAGGGTCCAATGTTAATCTATGTATTGCGGTGGCGGCCATCTTGGATTTCCGATCGACATAAAAAACATAAACTTTGTAGAGGACCTTCCAATGATCATTCCTGGGCAGTTTGGTTTCAATTGTCCAAGTGGTTAAAAGAAGAAGCGTTTTGAAACATTTTTCCCATAGGGTCCAATGTTAAACTAAGTCCTGCCGTAGCCGCCATTTTGAATTTCATATCGGAACAAAAAACGTAAAGTTTGTAGAGGACCATCCAATGAACATTCATGTACAGTTTGGCTTTAATAATATTTGTAGTTTCTGAGAAGAAGGCATTTGAACATTTTCCCATAGGGTCCAATGTTAATCTATGTATTGCGGTGGCGGCCATCTTGGATTTCCGGTCGACATAAAAAACAGAAACTTTGTAGAGGACCTTCCAATGATCATTCCTGGGCAGTTTGGTTTCAATTGTCCAAGTGGTTTCAGAGAAGAAGCGTTTTGAAACATTTTTCCCATAGGGTCCAATGTTAAACTAAGTCCTGCCGTAGCCGCCATTTTGAATTTCATATCGGAACAAAAAACGTAGAGTTTGTAGAGGACCATCCAATGAACATTCATGTACAGTTTGGCTTTAATAATATTTGTAGTTTCTGAGAAGAAGGCATTTGAACATTTTCCCATAGGGTCCAATGTTAATCTATGTATTGCGGTGGCGGCCATCTTGGATTTCCGATCGGCATAAAAAACATAAAATTTGTAGAGAACCTTCCAATGATCATTCCTGGGCAGTTTGGTTTCAACTGTCCTAGTGGTTTCAGAGAAGAAGCGTTTTGAAACATTTTCCATTAGGGTCCAATGTTAAATTAAGTCCTGCCGTAGCTGCCATTTTGAATTTCATATCGGAACAAAAAACGTAGAGTTTGTAGAGGACCATCCAATGAACATTCATGTACAGTTTGGCTTTAATAATATTTGTAGTTTCTGAGGAGAAGGCATTTGAACATTTTCCCATAGGGTCCAATGTTAATCTATGTATTGCGGTGGCGGCCATCTTGGATTTCCGATCGGCATAAAAAACATAAAATTTGTAGAGAACCTTCCAATGATCATTCCTGGGCAGTTTGGTTTCAACTGTCCTAGTGAATTCAGAGAAGAAGCGTTTTGAAACATTTTTCCCATAGGGTCCAATGTTAAACTAAGTCCTGCCGTAGCCGCCATTTTGAATTTCATATCGGAACAAAAAACGTAAAGTTTGTAGAGGACCATCCAATGAACATTCATGTACAGTTTGGCTTTAATAATATTTGTAGTTTCTGAGAAGGCATTTGAACATTTCCCCATAGGGTCCAATGTTAATCTATGTATTGCGGTGGCGGCCATCTTGGATTTCCGATCGACATAAAAAACATAAACTTTGTAGAGGACCTTCCAATGATCATTCCTGGGCAGTTTGGTTTCAATTGTCCAAGTGGTTTCAGAGAAGAAGCGTTTTGAAACATTTTTCCCATAGGGTCCAATGTTAAACTAAGTCCTGCCGTAGCCGCCATTTTGAATTTCATACCGGAACAAAAAACGTAAAGTTTGTAGAGGACCATCTAATGAACATTCATGTACAGTTTGGCTTTAATCATATTTGTAGTTTCTGAGAAGAAGGCATTTGAATATTTTCCCATAGGGTCCAATGTTAATCTATGTATTGCGGTGGCGGCCATCTTGGATTTCCGATCGACATAAAAAACATATATTTTGTAGAGGACCTTCCAATGATCATTCCTGGGCAGTTTGGTTTCAATTGTCCAAGTGGTTTCAGAGAAGAAGCGTTTTGAAACATTTTTCCCATAGGGTCCAATGTTAAACTAAGTCCTGCCGTAGTCGCCATTTTGAATTTCATACCGGAACAAAAAACGTAGAGTTTGTAGAGGACCATCTAATGAACATTCATGTACAGTTTGGCTTTAATCATATTTGTAGTTTCTGAGAAGAAGGCATTTGAATATTTTCCCATAGGGTCCAATGTTAATCTATGTATTGCCGTGGCGGCCATCTTGGATTTCCGATCGACATAAAAAACATAAACTTTGTAGAGGACCTTCCAATGATCATTCCTGGGCAGTATGGTTTCAATTGTCCAAGTGGTTTCAGAGAAGAGGCGTTTTGAAACATTTTCCCCATATGGTCCAATGTTAAACTAAGTCCTGCCGTAGCCGCCATTTTGAATTTCATATCGGAACAAAAAACGTAGAGTTTGTAGAGGACCATCCAATGAACATTCATGTACAGTTTGGCTTTAATAATATTTGTAGTTTCTGAGAAGAAGGCATTTGAACATTTTCCCATTGGGTCCAATGTTAATCTATGTATTACGGTGGCGGCCATCTTGGATTTCCGATCGACAAAAAAAACAGAAAATTTGTAGAGGACCTTCCAATGATCATTCCTGGGCAGTTTGGTTTCAATTGTCCAAGTGGTTTCAGAGAAGAAGCGTTTTGAAACATTTTCCCCATAGGGTCCAATGTTAAACTAAATCCTGCCGTAGCCGCCATTTTGAATTTCATATCGGAACAAAAAACGTAAAGTTTGTAGAGGACCATCCAATGAACATTCATGTACAGTTTGGCTTTAATAATATTTGTAGTTTCTGAGAAGAAGGCATTTGAACATTTTCCCATAGGGTCCAATGTTAATCTATGTATTGCGGTGGCGGCCATCTTGGATTTCCGATCGGCATAAAAAACATAAAATTTGTAGAGAACCTTCCAATGATCATTCCTGGGCAGTTTGGTTTCAACTGTCCTAGTGAATTCAGAGAAGAAGCGTTTTGAAACATTTCCCCCATAGGGTCCAATGTTAAACTAAGTCCTGCCGTAGCCGCCATTTTGAATTTCATATCGGAACAAAAAACGTAAAGTTTGTAGAGGACCATCCAATGAACATTCATGTACAGTTTGGCTTTAATAATATTTGTAGTTTCTGAGAAGGCATTTGAACATTTTCCCATAGGGTCCAATGTTAATCTATGTATTGCGGTGGCGGCCATCTTGGATTTCCGATCGACATAAAAAACATAAATTTTGTAGAGGACCTTCCAATGATCATTCATGGGCAGTTTGGTTTCAATTGTCCAAGTGGTTTCAGAGAAGAAGCGTTTTGAAACATTTTTCCCATAGGGTCCAATGTTAAACTAAGTCCTGCCGTAGCCGCCATTTTGAATTTCATATCGGAACAAAAAACGTAAAGTTTGTAGAGGACCATCCAATGAACATTCATGTACAGTTTGGCTTTAATAATATTTGTAGTTTCTGAGAAGAAGGCATTTGAACATTTTTCCATAGGGTCCAATGTTAATCTATGTATTGCGGTGGCGGCCATCTTGGATTTCCGATCGACATAAAAAACATAAACATTGTAGAGGACCTTCCAATGATCATTCCTGGGCAGTTTGGTTTCAACTGTCCAAGTGGTTTCAGAGAAGAAGCGTTTTGAAACATTTTCCCATAGGGTCCAATGTTAAACTAAGTCCTGCCGTAGCCGCCATTTTGAATTTCATATCGGAACAAAAAACGTAAAGTTTGTAGAGGACCATCCAATGAACATTCATGTACAGTTTGGCTTTAATAATATTTGTAGTTTCTGAGAAGAAGGCATTTGAACATTTTCCCATAGGGTCCAATGTTAATCTATGTATTGCGGTGGCGGCCATCTTGGATTTCCGATCGACATAAAAAACATAAACTTTGTAGAGGACCTTCCAATGATCATTCCTGGGCAGGTTGGTTTCAACTGTCCTAGTGGTTTCAGAGAAGAAGCGTTTTGAAACATTTCCCCATAGGGTCCAATGTTAAACTAAGTCCTGCCGTAGCCGCCATTTTGAATTTCATATCGGAACAAAAAACGTAAAGTTTGTAGAGGACCATCCAATGAACATTCATGTACAGTTTGGCTTTAATAATATTTGTAGTTTCTGAGAAGAAGGCATTTGAACATTTTTCCATAGGGTCCAATGTTAATCTATGTATTGCGGTGGCGGTCATCTTGGATTTCCGATCGACATAAAAAACATAAATTTTGTAGAGGACCTTCCAATGATCATTCCTGGGCAGTTTGGTTTCAATTGTCCAAGTGGTTTCAGAGAAGAAGCGTTTTGAAACATTTTCCCCATAGGGTCCAATGTTAAACTAAGTCCTGCCGTAGCCGCCATTTTGAATTTCATACCGGAACAAAAAACGTAAAGTTTGTAGAGGACCATCCAATGAACATTCATGTACAGTTTGGCTTTAATAATATTTGTAGTTTCTGAGAAGAAGGCATTTGAACATTTTCCCAAAGGGTCCAATGTTAATCTATGTATTGCGGTGGCGGCCATCTTGGATTTCCGATCGACATAAAAAACATAAAATTTGTAGAGGACCTTCCAATGATCATTCCTGGGCAGTTTGGTTTCAACTGTCCAAGTGGTTTCAGAGAAGAGGCGTTTTGAAACATTTTCCCCATACGGTCCAATGTTAAACTAAGTCCTGCCGTAGCCGCCATTTTGAATTTCATACCGGAACAAAAAACGTAAAGTTTGTAGAGGACCATCTAATGAACATTCATGTACAGTTTGGCTTTAATCATATTTGTAGTTTCTGAGAAGAAGGCATTTGAATATTTTCCCATAGGGTCCAATGTTAATCTATGTCCTGCAGTGGCAGCCATCTTGGATTTCCGATCGGCATAAAAAACATAAACTTTGTAGAGGACCTTCCAATGATCATTCCTGGGCAGTTTGGTTTCAATTGTCCAAGTGGTTTCAGAGAAGAAGCGTTTTGAAACATTTTTCCCATAGGGTCCAATGTTAAACTAAGTCCTGCCGTAGCCGCCATTTTGAATTTCATATCGGAACAAAAAACGTAAAGTTTGTAGAGGACCATCCAATGAACATTCATGTACAGTTTGGCTTTAATAATATTTGTAGTTTCTGAGAAGAAGGCATTTGAACATTTTCCCATAGGGTCCAATGTTAATCTATGTATTGCGGTGGCGGCCATCTTGGATTTCCGGTCGACATAAAAAACAGAAACTTTGTAGAGGACCTTCCAATGATCATTCCTGGGCAGTTTGGTTTCAATTGTCCAAGTGGTTTCAGAGAAGAAGCGTTTTGAAACATTTTTCCCATAGGGTCCAATGTTAAACTAAGTCCTGCCGTAGCCGCCATTTTGAATTTCATATCGGAACAAAAAACGTAGAGTTTGTAGAGGACCATCCAATGAACATTCATGTACAGTTTGGCTTTAATAATATTTGTAGTTTCTGAGAAGAAGGCATTTGAACATTTTCCCATAGGGTCCAATGTTAATCTATGTATTACCGTGGCGGCCATCTTGGATTTCCGATCGGCATAAAAAACATAAAATTTGTAGAGAACCTTCCAATGATCATTCCTGGGCAGTTTGGTTTCAATTGTCCAAGTGGTTTCAGAGAAGAAGCGTTTTGAAACATTTTTCCCATAGGGTCCAATGTTAAACTAAGTCCTGCCGTAGCCGCCATTTTGAATTTCATATCGGAACAAAAAACGTAAAGTTTGTAGAGGACCATCCAATGAACATTCATGTACAGTTTGGCTTTAATAATATTTGTAGTTTCTGAGAAGAAGGCATTTGAATATTTTTCCATAGGGTCCAATGTTAATCTATGTATTGCGGTGGCGGCCATCTTGGATTTCTGATCGACATAAAAAATATAAAATTTGTAGAGGACCTTCCAATGATCATTCCTGGGCAGTTTGGTTTCAACTGTCCAAGTGGTTTCAGAGAAGAAGCGTTTTGAAACATTTTCCCCATAGGGTCCAATGTTAAACTAAGTCCTGCCGTAGCCGCCATTTTGAATTTCATACCGGAACAAAAAACGTAAAGTTTGTAGAGGACCATCTAATGAACATTCATGTACAGTTTGGCTTTAATCATATTTGTAGTTTCTGAGAAGAAGGCATTTGAATATTTTCCCATAGGGTCCAATGTTAATCTATGTCCTGCAGTGGCAGCCATCTTGGATTTCCGATCGGCATAAAAAACATAAACTTTGTAGAGGACCTTCCAATGATCATTCCTGGGCAGTTTGGTTTCAATTGTCCAAGTGGTTTCAGAGAAGAGGCGTTTTGAAACATTTTTCCCATAGGGTCCAATGTTAAACTAAGTCCTGCCGTAGCCGCCATTTTGAATTTCATATCGGAACAAAAAACGTAAAGTTTGTAGAGGACCATCCAATGAACATTCATGTACAGTTTGGCTTTAATAATATTTGTAGTTTCTGAGAAGAAGGCATTTGAACATTTTCCCATAGGGTCCAATGTTAATCTATGTATTGCGGTGGCGGCCATCTTGGATTTCCGGTCGACATAAAAAACAGAAACTTTGTAGAGGACCTTCCAATGATCATTCCTGGGCAGTTTGGTTTCAATTGTCCAAGTGGTTTCAGAGAAGAAGCGTTTTGAAACATTTTTCCCATAGGGTCCAATGTTAAACTAAGTCCTGCCGTAGCCGCCATTTTGAATTTCATATCGGAACAAAAAACGTAGAGTTTGTAGAGGACCATCCAATGAACATTCATGTACAGTTTGGCTTTAATAATATTTGTAGTTTCTGAGAAGAAGGCATTTGAACATTTTCCCATAGGGTCCAATGTTAATCTATGTATTACCGTGGCGGCCATCTTGGATTTCCGATCGGCATAAAAAACATAAAATTTGTAGAGAACCTTCCAATGATCATTCCTGGGCAGTTTGGTTTCAATTGTCCAAGTGGTTTCAGAGAAGAAGCGTTTTGAAACATTTTTCCCATAGGGTCCAATGTTAAACTAAGTCCTGCCGTAGCCGCCATTTTGAATTTCATATCGGAACAAAAAACGTAAAGTTTGTAGAGGACCATCCAATGAACATTCATGTACAGTTTGGCTTTAATAATATTTGTAGTTTCTGAGAAGAAGGCATTTGAATATTTTTCCATAGGGTCCAATGTTAATCTATGTATTGCGGTGGCGGCCATCTTGGATTTCTGATCGACATAAAAAATATAAAATTTGTAGAGGACCTTCCAATGATCATTCCTGGGCAGTTTGGTTTCAACTGTCCAAGTGGTTTCAGAGAAGAAGCGTTTTGAAACATTTTCCCCATAGGGTCCAATGTTAAACTAAGTCCTGCCGTAGCCGCCATTTTGAATTTCATACCGGAACAAAAAACGTAAAGTTTGTAGAGGACCATCCAATGAACATTCATGTACAGTTTGGCTTTAATAATATTTGTAGTTTCTGAGAAGAAGGCATTTGAACATTTTCCCATAGGGTCCAATGTTAATCTATGTATTGCGGTGGCGGCCATCTTGGATTTCCGATCGACATAAAAAACATAAACTTTGTAGAGGACCTTCCAATGATCATTCCTGGGCAGTTTGGTTTCAACTGTCCAAGTGGTTTCAGAGAAGAGGCGTTTTGAAACATTTTCCCCATACGGTCCAATGTTAAACTAAGTCCTGCCGTAGCCGCCATTTTGAATTTCATACCGGAACAAAAAACGTAAAGTTTGTAGAGGACCATCTAATGAACATTCATGTACAGTTTGGCTTTAATCATATTTGTAGTTTCTGAGAAGAAGGCATTTGAATATTTTCCCATAGGGTCCAATGTTAATCTATGTCCTGCAGTGGCAGCCATCTTGGATTTCCGATCGGCATAAAAAACATAAACTTTGTAGAGGACCTTCCAATGATCATTCCTGGGCAGTTTGGTTTCAATTGTCCAAGTGGTTTCAGAGAAGAAGCGTTTTGAAACATTTTTCCCATAGGGTCCAATGTTAAACTAAGTCCTGCCGTAGCCGCCATTTTGAATTTCATATCGGAACAAAAAACGTAAAGTTTGTAGAGGACCATCCAATGAACATTCATGTACAGTTTGGCTTTAATAGTATTTGTAGTTTCTGAGAAGAAGGCATTTGAACATTTTCCCATAGGGTCCAATGTTAATCTATGTATTGCGGTGACGGCCATCTTGGATTTCCGGTCGACATAAAAAACAGAAACTTTGTAGAGGACCTTCCAATGATCATTCCTGGGCAGTTTGGTTTCAATTGTCCAAGTGGTTTCAGAGAAGAAGCGTTTTGAAACATTTTTCCCATAGGGTCCAATGTTAAACTAAGTCCTGCCGTAGCCGCCATTTTGAATTTCATATCGGAACAAAAAACTTAGAGTTTGTAGAGGACCATCCAATGAACATTCATGTACAGTTTGGCTTTAATAATATTTGTAGTTTCTGAGAAGAAGGCATTTGAACATTTTCCCATAGGGTCCAATGTTAATCTATGTATTACCGTGGCGGCCATCTTGGATTTCCGATCGGCATAAAAAACATAAAATTTGTAGAGAACCTTCCAATGATCATTCCTGGGCAGTTTGGTTTCAATTGTCCAAGTGGTTTCAGAGAAGAAGCGTTTTGAAACATTTTTCCCATAGGGTCCAATGTTAAACTAAGTCCTGCCGTAGCCGCCATTTTGAATTTCATATCGGAACAAAAAACGTAGAGTTTGTAGAGGACCATCCAATGAACATTCATGTACAGTTTGGCTTTAATAATATTTGTAGTTTCTGAGAAGAAGGCATTTGAACATTTTCCCATAGGGTCCAATGTTAATCTATGTATTACCGTGGCGGCCATCTTGGATTTCCGATCGGCATAAAAAACATAAAATTTGTAGAGAACCTTCCAATGATCATTCCTGGGCAGTTTGGTTTCAATTGTCCAAGTGGTTTCAGAGAAGAAGCGTTTTGAAACATTTTCCCCATAGGGTCCAATGTTAAACTAAGTCCTGCCGTAGCCGCCATTTTGAATTTCATATCGGAACAAAAAACGTAAAGTTTGTAGAGGACCATCCTATGAACATTCATGTACAGTTTGGCTTTAATAATATTTGTAGTTTCTGAGAAGAAGGCATTTGAACATTTTCCCATAGGGTCCAATGTTAATCTATGTATTGCGGTGGCGGCCATCTTGGATTTCCGATCGACTTAAAAAACATAAACTTTGTAGAGGACCTTCCAATGATCATTCCTGGGCAGTTTGGTTTCAATTGTCCAAGTGGTTTCAGAGAAGAAGCGTTTTGAAACATTTTTCCCATAG
Organism: Bathymodiolus brooksi; assembly: GCA_963680875.1. Taxonomy (NCBI): domain Eukaryota; kingdom Metazoa; phylum Mollusca; class Bivalvia; order Mytilida; family Modiolidae; genus Bathymodiolus; species Bathymodiolus brooksi. Next base: position 81,486,892 of record OY804576.1, on the reverse strand, counting down.
GGTCCAATGTTAAACTAAGTCCTGCCGTAGCCGCCATTTTGAATTTCATACCGGAACAAAAAACGTAAAGTTTGTAGAGGACCACCTAATGAACATTCATGTACAGTTTGGCTTTAATCATATTTGTAGTTTCTGAGAAGAAGGCATTTGAATATTTTCCCATAGGGTCCAATGTTAATCTATGTCCTGCAGTGGCAGCCATCTTGGATTTCCGATCGGCATAAAAAACATTAACTTTGTAGAGGACCTTCCAATGATCATTCCTGGGCAGTTTGGTTTCAATTGTCCAAGTGGTTTCAGAGAAGAAGCGTTTTGAAACATTTTTCCCATAGGGTCCAATGTTAAACTAAGTCCTGCCGTAGCCGCCATTTTGAATTTCATATCGGAACAAAAAACCTTGATATTGTAGAAGACCGTCCAGTGAACATTCATGTACAGTTTGGCTTTAATCATATTTGTAGTTTCTGAAAAGAAGGCATTTGAACATTTTCCCATAGGGTCCAATGTTAATCTATGTATTGCGGTGGCGGCCATCTTGGATTTCCGGTCGACATAAAAAACAGAAACTTTGTAGAGGACCTTCCAATGATCATTCCTGGGCAGTTTGGTTTCAATTGTCCAAGTGGTTTCAGAGAAGAAGCGTTTTGAAACATTTTTCCCATAGGGTCCAATGTTAAACTAAGTCCTGCCGTAGCCGCCATTTTGAATTTCATATCGGAACAAAAAACGTAGAGTTTGTAGAGGACCATCCAATGAACATTCATGTACAGTTTGGCTTTAATAATATTTGTAGTTTCTGAGAAGAAGGCATTTGAACATTTTCCCATAGGGTCCAATGTTAATCTATGTATTACCGTGGCGGCCATCTTGGATTTCCGATCGGCATAAAAAACATAAAATTTGTAGAGAACCTTCCAATGATCATTCCTGGGCAGTTTGGTTTCAACTGTCCAAGTGGTTTCAGAGAAGAAGCGTTTTGAAACATTTTCCCATAGGGTCCAATGATAAACTAAGTCCTGCCGTAGCCGCCATTTTGAATTTCATATCAGAACAAAAAACGTAGAGTTTGTAGAGGACCATCCAATGAACATTCATGTACAGTTTGGCTTTAATAATATTTGTAGTTTCTGAGAAGAAGGCATTTGAACATTTTCCCATAGGGTCCAATGTTAATCTATGTTTTACCGTGGCGGCCATCTTGGATTTCCGATCGGCATAAAAAACATAAAATTTGTAGAGAACCTTCCAATGATCATTCCTGGGCAGTTTGGTTTCAACTGTCCTAGTGGTTTCAGAGAAGAAGCGTTTTGAAACATTTTTGCCATAGGGTCCAATGTTAAACTAAGTCCTGCCGTAGCCGCCATTTTGAATTTCATACCGGAACAAAAAACGTAGAGTTTGTAGAGGACCATCCAATGAACATTCATGTACAGTTTGGCTTTAATAATATTTGTAGTTTCTGAGAAGAAGGCATTTGAATATTTTTCCATAGGGACCAATGTTAATCTATGTATTGCGGTGGCGGCCATCTTGGATTTCTGATCGACATAAAAAACATAAACTTTGTAGAGGACCTTCCAATGATCATTCCTGGGCAGTTTGGTTTCAATTGTCCAAGTGGTTAAAAGAAGAAGCGTTTTGAAACATTTTTCCCATAGGGTCCAATGTTAAACTAAGTCCTGCCGTAGCCGCCATTTTGAATTTCATATCGGAACAAAAAACGTAGAGTTTGTAGAGGACCATCCAATGAACATTCATGTACAGTTTGGCTTTAATCATATTTGTAGTTTCTGAGAAGAAGGCATTTGAACATTTTCCCATAGGGTCCAATGTTAATCTATGTATTGCGGTGGCGGCCATCTTGGATTTCCGGTCGACATAAAAAACATAAAATTTGTAGAGGACCTTCCAATGATCATTCCTGGGCAGTTTGGTTTCAATTGTCCAAGTGGTTTCAGAGAAGAAGCGTTTTGAAACATTTTTCCCATAGGGTCCAATGTTAAACTAAGTCCTGCCGTAGCCGCCATTTTGAATTTCATATCGGAACAAAAAACTTAGAGTTTGTAGAGGACCATCCAATGAACATTCATGTACAGTTTGGCTTTAATAATATTTGTAGTTTCTGAGAAGAAGGCATTTGAACATTTTCCCATAGGGTCCAATGTTAATCTATGTATTGCGGTGGCGGCCATCTTGGATTTCCGATCGACATAAAAAACATAAATTTTGTAGAGGACCTTCCAATGATCATTCCTGGGCAGTTTGGTTTCAATTGTCCAAGTGGTTTCAGAGAAGAAGCGTTTTGAAACATTTTTCCCATAGGGTCCAATGTTAAACTAAGTCCTGCCGTAGCCGCCATTTTGAATTTCATATCGGAACAAAAAACGTAGAGTTTGTAGAGGACCATCCAATGAACATTCATGTACAGTTTGGCTTTAATAATATTTGTAGTTTCTGAGAAGAAGGCATTTGAACATTTTCCCATAGGGTCCAATGTTAATCTATGTATTGCGGTGGCGGCCATCTTGGATTTCCGATCGGCATAAAAAACATAAAATTTGTAGAGAACCTTCCAATGATCATTCCTGGGCAGTTTGGTTTCAATTGTCCTTGTGAATTGATAGAAGCGTTTTGAAACATTTTCCCCATAGGGTCCAATGTTAAACTAAGTCCTGCCGTAGCCGCCATTTTGAATTTCATATCGGAACAAAAAACGTAGAGTTTGTAGAGGACCATCCAATGAACATTCATGTACAGTTTGGCTTTAATAATATTTGTAGTTTCTGAGAAGAAGGCATTTGAACATTTTCCCATAGGGTCCAATGTTAATCTATGTATTACCGTGGCGGCCATCTTGGATTTCCGATCGGCATAAAAAACATAAAATTTGTAGAGAACCTTCCAATGATCATTCCTGGGCAGTTTGGTTTCAATTGTCCAAGTGGTTTCAGAGAAGAAGCGTTTTGAAACATTTTTCCCATAGGGTCCAATGTTAAACTAAGTCCTGCCGTAGCCGCCATTTTGAATTTCATACCGGAACAAAAAACGTAAAGTTTGTAGAGGACCATCCAATGAACATTCGTGTACAGTTTGGCTTTAATAATATTTGTAGTTTCTGAGAAGAAGGCATTTGAATATTTTTCCATAGGGTCCAATGTTAATCTATGTATTGCGGTGGCGGCCATCTTGGATTTCTGATCGACATAAAAAACATAAAATTTGTAGAGGACCTTCCAATGATCATTCCTGGGCAGTTTGGTTTCAATTGTCCTAGTGGTTTCAGAGAAGAAGCGTTTTGAAACATTTTTCCCATAGGGTCCAATGTTAAACTAAGTCCTGCCGTAGCCGCCATTTTGAATTTCATACCGGAACAAACAACGTAAAGTTTGTAGAGGACCATCCAATGAACATTCATGTACAGTTTGGCTTTAATAATATTTGTAGTTTCTGAGAAGAAGGCATTTGAATATTTTTCCATAGGGTCCAATGTTAATCTATGTATTGCGGTGGCGGCCATCTTGGATTTCTGATCGACATAAAAAACATAAACTTTGTAGAGGACCTTCCAATGATCATTCCTGGGCAGTTTGGTTTCAATTGTCCAAGTGGTTTCAGAGAAGAAGCGTTTTGAAACATTTTTCCCATAGGGTCCAATGTTAAACTAAGTCCTGCCGTAGCCGCCATTTTGAATTTCATATCGGAACAAAAAACGTAGAGTTTGTAGAGGACCATCCAATGAACATTCATGTACAGTTTGGCTTTAATAATATTTGTAGTTTCTGAGAAGAAGGCATTTGAACATTTTCCCATAGGGTCCAATGTTAATCTATGTATTACCGTGGCGGCCATCTTGGATTTCCGATCGGCATAAAAAACATAAAATTTGTAGAGAACCTTCCAATGATCATTCCTGGGCAGTTTGGTTTCAATTGTCCAAGTGGTTTCAGAGAAGAAGCGTTTTGAAACATTTTTCCCATAGGGTCCAATGTTAAACTAAGTCCTGCCGTAGCCGCCATTTTGAATTTCATACCGGAACAAAAAACGTAAAGTTTGTAGAGGACCATCCAATGAACATTCATGTACAGTTTGGCTTTAATAATATTTGTAGTTTCTGAGAAGAAGGCATTTGAATATTTTTCCATAGGGTCCAATGTTAATCTATGTATTGCGGTGGCGGCCATCTTGGATTTCTGATCGACATAAAAAACATAAAATTTGTAGAGGACCTTCCAATGATCATTCCTGGGCAGTTTGGTTTCAACTGTCCAAGTGGTTTCAGAGAAGAAGCGTTTTGAAACATTTTCCCCATAGGGTCCAATGTTAAACTAAGTCCTGCCGCAGCCGCCATTTTGAATTTCATACCGGAACAAAAAACGTAAAGTTTGTAGAGGACCATCCAATGAACATTCATGTACAGTTTGGCTTTAATAATATTTGTAGTTTCTGAGAAGAAGGCATTTGAACATTTTCCCATAGGGTCCAATGTTAATCTATGTATTGCGGTGGCGGCCATCTTGGATTTCCGATCGACATAAAAAACATAAACTTTGTAGAGGACCTTCCAATGATCATTCCTGGGCAGTTTGGTTTCAATTGTCCAAGTGGTTTCAGAGAAGAAGCGTTTTGAAACATTTTCCCCATAGGGTCCAATGTTAAACTAAGTCCTGCCGTAGCCGCCATTTTGAATTTCATATCGGAACAAAAAACGTAAAGTTTGTAGAGGACCATCCAATGAACATTCATGTACAGTTTGGCTTTAATAATATTTGTAGTTTCTGAGAAGAAGGCATTTGAACATTTTCCCATAGGGTCCAATGTTAATCTATGTATTGCGGTGGCGGCCATCTTGGATTTCCGATCGACTTAAAAAACATAAACTTTGTAGAGGACCTTCCAATGATCATTCCTGGGCAGTTTGGTTTCAATTGTCCAAGTGGTTTCAGAGAAGAAGCGTTTTGAAACATTTTCCCCATAGGGTCCAATGTTAAACTAAGTCCTGCCGTAGCCGCCATTTTGAATTTCATACCGGAACAAAAAATGTAAAGTTTGTAGAGGACCACCTAATGAACATTCATGTACAGTTTGGCTTTAATCATATTTGTAGTTTCTGAGAAGAAGGCATTTGAATATTTTCCCATAGGGTCCAATGTTAATCTATGTTCTGCAGTGGCAGCCATCTTGGATTTCCGATCGGCATAAAAAACATTAACTTTGTAGAGGACCTTCCAATGATCATTCCTGGGCAGTTTGGTTTCAATTGTCCAAGTGGTTTCAGAGAAGAAGCGTTTTGAAACATTTTCCCCATAGGGTCCAATGTTAAACTAAGTCCTGCCGTAGCCGCCATTTTGAATTTCATATCGGAACAAAAAACCTTGAGATTGTAGAAGACCGTCCAGTGAACATTCATGTACAGTTTGGCTTTAATCATATTTGTAGTTTCTGAAAAGAAGGCATTTGAACATTTTCCCATAGGGTCCAATGTTAATATCTGTATTGCGGTGGCGGCCATCTTGGATTTCCGGTCGACATAAAAAACATAAACTTTGTAGAGGACCTTCCAATGATCATTCCTGGGCAGTTTGGTTTCAACTGTCCTAGTGGTTTCAGAGAAGAAGCGTTTTGAAACATTTTCCCCATAGGGTCCAATGTTAAACTAAGTCCTGCCGTAGCCGCCATTTTGAATTTCATACCGGAACAAAAAACGTAAAGTTTGTAGAGGACCATCCAATGAACATTCATGTACAGTTTGGCTTTAATAATATTTGTAGTTTCTGAGAAGAAGGCATTTGAATATTTTTCCATAGGGACCAATGTTAATCTATGTATTGCGGTGGCGGCCATCTTGGATTTCTGATCGACATAAAAAACATAAACTTTGTAGAGGACCTTCCAATGATCATTCCTGGGCAGTTTGGTTTCAATTGTCCAAGTGGTTAAAAGAAGAAGCGTTTTGAAACATTTTTCCCATAGGGTCCAATGTTAAACTAAGTCCTGCCGTAGCCGCCATTTTGAATTTCATATCGGAACAAAAAACGTAGAGTTTGTAGAGGACCATCCAATGAACATTCATGTACAGTTTGGCTTTAATCATATTTGTAGTTTCTGAGAAGAAGGCATTTGAACATTTTCCCATAGGGTCCAATGTTAATCTATGTATTGCGGTGGCGGCCATCTTGGATTTCCGGTCGACATAAAAAACATAAACTTTGTAGAGGACCTTCCAATGATCATTCCTGGGCAGTTTGGTTTCAATTGTCCAAGTGGTTTCAGAGAAGAAGCGTTTTGAAACATTTTTCCCATAGGGTCCAATGTTAAACTAAGTCCTGCCGTAGCCGCCATTTTGAATTTCATATCGGAACAAAAAACGTAGAGTTTGTAGAGGACCATCCAATGAACATTCATGTACAGTTTGGCTTTAATAATATTTGTAGTTTCTGAGAAGGCATTTGAACATTTTTCCATAGGGTCCAATGTTAATCTATGTATTGCGGTGGCGGCCATCTTGGATTTCCGATCGACATAAAAAACATAAACTTTGTAGAGGACCTTCCAATGATCATTCCTGGGCAGTTTGGTTTCAATTGTCCAAGTGGTTTCAGAGAAGAGGCGTTTTGAAACATTTTCCCCATAGGGTCCAATGTTAAACTAAGTTCTGCCGTAGCCGCCATTTTGAATTTCATATCGGAACAAAAAACGTAGAGTTTGTAGAGGACCATCCAATGAACATTCATGTACAGTTTGGCTTTAATAATATTTGTAGTTTCTGAGAAGAAGGCATTTGAACATTTTCCCATAGGGTCCAATGTTAATCTATGTATTACGGTGGCGGCCATCTTGGATTTCCGATCGGCATAAAAAACATAAAACTTGTAGAGAACCTTCCAATGATCATTCCTGGGCAGTTTGGTTTCAATTGTCCTAGTGGTTTCAGAGAAGAAGCGTTTTGAAACATTTTCCCCATAGGGTCCAATGTTAAACTAAGTCCTGCCGTAGCTGCCATTTTGAATTTCATATCGGAACAAAAAACGTAGAGTTTGTAGAGGACCATCCAATGAACATTCATGTACAGTTTGGCTTTAATAATATTTGTAGTTTCTGAGAAGAAGGCATTTGAACATTTTCCCATAGGGTCCAATGTTAATCTATGTATTGCGGTGGCGGCCATCTTGGATTTCCGATCGGCATAAAAAACATAAAATTTGTAGAGAACCTTCCAATGATCATTCCTGGGCAGTTTGGTTTCAACTGTCCTAGTGAATTCAGAGAAGAAGCGTTTTGAAACATTTTCCCCATAGGGTCCAATGTTAAACTAAGTCCTGCCGTAGCCGCCATTTTGAATTTCATATCGGAACAAAAAACGTAAAGTTTGTAGAGGACCATCCAATGAACATTCATGTACAGTTTGGCTTTAATAATATTTGTAGTTTCTGAGAAGGCATTTGAACATTTTCCCATAGGGTCCAATGTTAATCTATGTATTGCGGTGGCGGCCATCTTGGATTTCCGATCGACAAAAAAAACATTAAATTTGTAGAGGACCTTCCAATGATCATTCCTGGGCAGTTTGGTTTCAATTGTCCAAGTGGTTTCAGAGAAGAAGCGTTTTGAAACATTTTCCCCATAGGGTCCAATGTTAAACTAAGTCCTGCCGTAGCCGCCATTTTGAATTTCATATCGGAACAAAAAACGTAAAGTTTGTAGAGGACCATCCAATGAACATTCATGTACAGTTTGGCTTTAATAATATTTGTAGTTTCTGAGAAGGCATTTGAACATTTTCCCATAGGGTCCAATGTTAATCTATGTATTGCGGTGGCGGCCATCTTGGATTTCCGATCGGCATAAAAAACATAAAATTTGTAGAGAACCTTCCAATGATCATTCCTGGGCAGTTTGGTTTCAACTGTCCTAGTGAATTCAGAGAAGAAGCGTTTTGAAACATTTTCCCCATAGGGTCCAATGTTAAACTAAGTCCTGCCGTAGCCGCCATTTTGAATTTCATATCGGAACAAAAAACGTAGAGTTTGTAGAGGACCATCCAATGAACATTCATGTACAGTTTGGCTTTAATAATATTTGTAGTTTCTGAGAAGGCATTTGAACATTTTCCCATAGGGTCCAATGTTAATCTATGTATTGCGGTGGCGGCCATCTTGGATTTCCGATCGACATAAAAAACAAAAATTTTGTAGAGGACCTTCCAATGATCATTCCTGGGCAGTTTGGTTTCAATTGTCCAAGTGGTTTCAGAGAAGAAGCGTTTTGAAACATTTTTCCCATAGGGTCCAATGTTAAACTAAGTCCTGCCGTAGCCGCCATTTTGAATTTCATACCGGAACAAAAAACGTAAAGTTTGTAGAGGACCATCTAATGAACATTCATGTACAGTTTGGCTTTAATCATATTTGTAGTTTCTGAGAAGAAGGCATTTGAATATTTTCCGATAGGGTCCAATGTTAATCTATGTATTGCGGTGGCGGCCATCTTGGATTTCCGATCGACATAAAAAACATAAAATTTGTAGAGGACCTTCCAATGATCATTCCTGGGCAGTTTGGTTTCAACTGTCCTAGTGGTTTCAGAGAAGAAGCGTTTTGAAACATTTTCCCCATAGGGTCCAATGTTAAACTAAGTCCTGCCGTAGCCGCCATTTTGAATTTCATATCGGAACAAAAAACGTAAAGTTTGTAGAGGACCATCCAATGAACATTCATGTACAGTTTGGCTTTAATAATATTTGTAGTTTCTGAGAAGAAGGCATTTGAACATTTTCCCATAGGGTCCAATGTTAATCTATGTATTACCGTGGCGGCCATCTTGGATTTCCGATCGGCATAAAAAACATAAAATTTGTAGAGAACCTTCCAATGATCATTCCTGGGCAGTTTGGTTTCAACTGTCCTAGTGGTTTCAGAGAAGAAGCGTTTTGAAACATTTTTCCCATAGGGTCCAATGTTAAACTAAGTCCTGCCGTAGCCGCCATTTTGAATTTCATACCGGAACAAAAAACGTAAAGTTTGTAGAGGACCATCCAATGAACATTCATGTACAGTTTGGCTTTAATAATATTTGTAGTTTCTGAGAAGAAGGCATTTGAATATTTTTTCATAGGGTCCAATGTTAATCTATGTATTGCGGTGGCGGCCATCTTGGATTTCCGATCGACATAAAAAACATAAAATTTGTAGAGGACCTTCCAATGATCATTCCTGGGCAGTTTGGTTTCAATTGTCCAAGTGGTTAAAAGAAGAAGCGTTTTGAAACATTTTTCCCATAGGGTCCAATGTTAAACTAAGTCCTGCCGTAGCCGCCATTTTGAATTTCATATCGGAACAAAAAACGTAAAGTTTGTAGAGGACCATCCAATGAACATTCATGTACAGTTTGGCTTTAATCATATTTGTAGTTTCTGAGAAGAAGGCATTTGAACATTTTCCCATAGGGTCCAATGTTAATCTATGTATTGCGGTGGCGGCCATCTTGGATTTCCGGTCGACATAAAAAACATAAACTTTGTAGAGGACCTTCCAATGATCATTCCTGGGCAGTTTGGTTTCAATTGTCCAAGTGGTTTCAGAGAAGAAGCGTTTTGAAACATTTTTCCCATAGGGTCCAATGTTAAACTAAGTCCTGCCGTAGCCGCCATTTTGAATTTCATATCGGAACAAAAAACGTAGAGTTTGTAGAGGACCATCCAATGAACATTCATGTACAGTTTGGCTATAATAATATTTGTAGTTTCTGAGAAGAAGGCATTTGAACATTTTCCCATAGGGTCCAATGTTAATCTATGTATTGCGGTGGCGGCCATCTTGGATTTCCGATCGGCATAAAAAACATAAAATTTGTAGAGAACCTTCCAATGATCATTCCTGGGCAGTTTGGTTTCAACTGTCCTTGTGAATTCATAGAAGCGTTTTGAAACATTTTCACCATAGGGTCCAATGTTAAACTAAGTCCTGCCGTAGCCGCCATTTTGAATTTCATATCGGAACAAAAAACGTAAAGTTTGTAGAGGACCATCCAATGAACATTCATGTACAGTTTGGCTTTAATAATATTTGTAGTTTCTGAGAAGGCATTTGAACATTTTCCCATAGGGTCCAATGTTAATCTATGTATTGCGGTGGCGACCATCTTGGATTTCCGATCGACATAAAAAACATAAAATTTGTAGAGGACCTTCCAATGATCATTCCTGGGCAGTTTGGTTTCAATTGTCCAAGTGGTTTCAGAGAAGAAGCGTTTTGAAACATTTTTCCCATAGGGTCCAATGTTAAACTAAGTCCTGCCGTAGCCGCCATTTTGAATTTCATATCGGAACAAAAAACGTAAAGTTTGTAGAGGACCATCCAATGAACATTCATGTACAGTTTGGCTTTAATCATATTTGTAGTTTCTGAGAAGAAGGCATTTGAACATTTTCCCATAGGGTCCAATGTTAATCTATGTATTGCGGTGGCGACCATCTTGGATTTCCGATCGACATAAAAAACATAAAATTTGTAGAGGACCTTCCAATGATCATTCCTGGGCAGTTTGGTTTCAATTGTCCAAGTGGTTTCAGAGAAGAAGCGTTTTGAAACATTTTTCCCATAGGGTCCAATGTTAAACTAAGTCCTGCCGTAGCCGCCATTTTGAATTTCATATCGGAACAAAAAACGTAAAGTTTGTAAAGGACCATCTAATGAACATTCCTGGGCAGTTTGGTTTCAATTGTCCAAGTGGTTTCAGAGAAGAAGCGTTTTGAAACATTTTTCCCATAGGGTCCAATGTTAAACTAAGTCCTGCCGTAGCCGCCATTTTGAATTTCATATCGGAACAAAAAACGTAAAGTTTGTAAAGGACCATCTAATGAACATTCATGTACAGTTTGGCTGTAATCATATTTGTAGTTTCTGAGAAGAAGGCATTTGAATATTTTCCGATAGGGTCCAATGTTAATCTATGTATTGCGGTGGCGGCCATCTTGGATTTCCGATCGACATAAAAAACATAAACTTTGTAGAGGACCTTCCAATGATCATTCCTGGGCAGTTTGGTTTCAATTGTCCAAGTGGTTTCAGAGAAGAGGCGTTTTGAAACATTTTTCCCATAGGGTCCAATGTTAAACTAAGTCCTGCCGTAGCCGCCATTTTGAATTTCATATCGGAACAAAAAACGTACAGTTTGTAGAGGACCATCTAATGAACATTCATGTACAGTTTGGCTTTAATCATATTTGTAGTTTCTGAGAAGAAGGCATTTGAATATTTTCCCATAGGGTCCAATGTTAATCTATGTCCTGCGATGGCGGCTATCTTGGATTTCCGATCGGCATAAAAAACAGAAACTTGGTAAAGGACATTCCAATGATCATTCATTTACAGTTTGGGTTCAGTCAGTTCATTAGTTTCAGAGAAGAAGATCTTTGAAATTTCAGCCAATCAGAGCATATTATTGGCCCTGGCAGCCATATTGAATATCCGACTGGAACGAAAAACAGTAACTTTGTAGAGGACCATCCAAGGAACATTCCTGCTAAGTTTGGTTCCAATCGGCCAAGTGGTTTCGGAGAAGAAGCTTGAAATGTGAAAAGTTTACAGACGACAGACAACAGACGACGGACGCCAAGTGATGGCAAAGGTCCAGGTGAACTAAAAAACTGGATTTTTGTTTACATTAATGTTGCAGGGGAGATAACCAAAATATTTCATAAATGTTGCAGGGGAGATAATTAAAATTGTCAAAATATCCATGTTTTGATCATTTGTGTTTAATGTATATTTAGTAAACTGCCCAATAGAACAAATACACAAAATTAAATTTGGCAAAAATATTAGTTAAAACAAAATAAAGTTTTAATATACAAACTGGCCATTATCGTAACAAATTAAATATAAAATCCTTATAAATATACAAGAAGCAATTATACGAAAAATACAAAACATAGTTGTAAAGTTAGCCAGCGTTGTGTCAAATTCCATACAGTACGAAAAAATACAGAGTTTCAATTCTAGTATAAATACATCATAAAACAATCGACAACACAATACACTAAAAAATACAATATTATGCTAAATACCATATACAGCAAAACCAGTCTAAACCAACCCTTTGGGACTAAAGAATTTCTACAGTTTAGACAGGTGTATGGTTTACACAGGTTCAAATTACATAGACATTTAGTAGATGGGACTGTAAAATCTTTCTGGTTTAGGCAGGTTTTCAGTTTACTCAGGGTTCAGTAGATGGGACTGTAAAGTCTGTCTGGTTTAGGCAGGTTTTCAGTTTACTCAGGGTTCAGTAGATGGGACTGTAAAGTCTGTCTGGTTTAGGCAGGTTTTCGGTTTACTCAGGGTTCAGTAGATGGGACTGTAAAGTCTGTCTGGTTTAGACAGGTTTTTGGTTTACTCAGGGCTCGCTTTAGACAGGTTTCACTGTACATTCAAACATTAATTAAAAAAAATATGTCATAATGATGTAAGGTTTCTTTTCTTTTCTCTTTTCATATAAATTTTTCTGTAGTTTTTTTTAATAAGATGTGTATAAAGAATATTTTGTTTTCAAAAAGACAATCTAAACTGATTTACAATTATTCTAATAGTATAATATTCCTAATAAGAACTCTGTTATTGCTTGTAATAGGGGAACAGGACAAAAGCCCCCTTGGACAAAAGTCCCCCTAGGACAAAAGCCCCCCATAATGAAATAATCGTACAATCTTATTACATTTTTTTTATATTGATGGTGATATTAAAGATATCTTAAAGATCAAAACTCATCTCTATTAAAAAGGAGAGGTGGGGGAATTAATATAAAATATAAAATACTTTAAGAACATATTTTTTCCACATTTTGTTCATTGTAATGATCATTTATGGAGTGTAAATTAAAAAAAAATCCTTAATTGTTTAAATTGAAATTAACCAGGTAAAGTTAATCAAGAATTGTTTTTATTGATAACCAATTGATAATTACCTTTATAACCTTTGAAGTTATTAAAAGTTATAAGTGAGTTATTTTTTCATCCTGTTTGATATCCTATAATGATTTTTTTTAAAGATAAAATAACTTTATTTTTGTTTTTACTTTCTTTAACAAGGGTTACTATAATTCTTAAGCAAAAGCTTCAATGGTTTATGATATCTTCAAAAATAACTTATTATGAAAAATGATATTCAAAAATAATGTTAACTCATATATAGCAGTACGCCAGTACAATAAGTCCAAAATGTATGCAAAGATACAAATATATAAACATGGTTCAAGTTAAAAAAAACAAAGGTATAATGAATTAAAATAGAAAGGTAAAAAAAGTCTAATCATGTTAGAAAATACAAAGAAATGTTTACAAATCTGAACAGTAGTTCGCACCCGGCTTTGTAAATTACAAAAAAGGGTGCACTTGATTCGCAACCGCAAGTGATAAAGATTACCAGTTGCTTGCCCATGGTCGGTGGTTCTCTCCGGCTTCTTCCACCACTAAATCTGGTCGCCATGATATACAAATGTAGCTGAAATATTGCTGAAAGTGGCATTAAACATAAAAAATCAATCAATCAAACCAATAATTGGAAGATTTACTTTATTATGCTAGTTATTCACTTCAATGATTCTACTGAAAGTCAACTACCAGGACATTCATTGGTTGACAATTTTTAATATTTAACAAAAAAATAATATAAAGTTCGATGGGTCTACCTCAGTAAATTTTGGTGGTTACCAAGTTAAAAAATGTCTCTAAAAATTAATTTATTTGGTGGGTTTTACTATCACAGATGATCATCACATATAAAAAATAACAATTCAATGGAGGTTAAAATTCAAACATTGCTAATATGAGAAATATAGAAGTTGCATTGCTATATAAACAAAAGTCTATATAAAATAACAATATACAAATCTTTGTAGTAGTTTAATTAATGATTTAGATGTAGAATATGAGAATCTCATATTAATCTAATTAAAATAAGATGCTTGTTGTATCCATTTTAAATATTTTATTTCTTTGGTGATACGCTAACATCTGATAACACCCTGTTTCGGGTCATGTTGTGTAACCTTTCATTCATCTTTGACTGTCAAGTCATATACCAGACAGTTAAATATGTTGTACAATTGGACAACAGCTCTTGGCATGTACTTGGTCTTGATACCTGAAGATTTAGCAGGCTCACAGCTGATTGGTCTGTTGAAAATATGAACCCTGATGTGACCCCATACAGGATGTCATTAGATGTTTGTGTTTCATAAAAGAAAAACAAATTAAAAAAGATAAAAGAAATAACTAATTTTAATTAGATTAATGTCAGATTAACCTGTGATTTGTTTTTAATGTATGATATAATTGCACTATTTTCTTCTTATACTATAAGCACCATGTTTGATCCTGTTGACATTTCCCAACAAACCACATATACATTAGTTTGTTTTTAGCATTCAGTTTTTGAAAATGTTCCTTTGCTTGATCTGGTTTCCACTCATAAGCCTCATTTTGAGTCTGAAAATGACAAAACAATATTTGAATTAATTCATGTATTCAATGGGATAGGTTAATAGCTTATCAAAAATACTTCTCTAACCTGTTCTTGAACAAATCAAGAACTGCAATCTGATTAAAATTAGATTTCCACACTTGCTCATTTTATTTTGCTTGGCTGCTGATCCAAATAAAAATGAGCAAGTGCAGAGATCAAATTTTAATAAGATTGTCAAGTACTATAAATGTATATCCTGTGTTTTCTGGTCATAACATTTAGTAAGCCAGTAGTACTTTAAATATCCTTTTCCATATTTTTGCTTAGACAGCTTGTACTCCTATAGCTGTAGCAACATATATTTGTGTGCATCAGTTGAGCTCAAATATTCAAAAACAAAACATTGTAGACGGCCTGAAGTCTAAGCCCATTGTAATATCGGTAGAAAACATTGTGTCTCAACAGATAAAACATGACCAGCAGCAGCATAGCAAACCAAACTCCTATATATAAAATAACTACAAAATATTGGTTACTCATTTACTGTAACGCAGAGCGTTACAAATGTCCCCCAAACGAACAATACAAGTACTAGTGGTATGAATGAAGAATAGTGTGAGAACATAGCAAGAAATAATTAGAGCCCAGTTTTTGACTCTATCATGTCTATAGTAGTACCAAATTTCGCCCAAATCGGAGGATTTTGGCAGTCATTTTGGATTCAAAATGGCCACCATAGCAAACTGAAATGGTTGCAATATGGTGCAGCATGTCTTACTCCCTGTAAATATCCATTTCCATTGAAATCTTTTCATTTTTGAATTTTTAACGATTTTTTTAATTTTTATATTGGTGGCCATTTTGAAAATTTTAAAAACAAAGAGCACAATTTTGAGTGATGATCTATTTTTGTGTCATGTTTCAAAAGGATCTGCTGTTTGGAGTGAATTTAACATTTTTTGCACCTTGGTTACCATGGCAACGGCTGCCATTTTGAATATTTTCAACCCTCAAAAGCTGCTACACACTACGGTGGATATTCCTACAAAGTTTCATGAAGTTTGATGAAAGGAATCCAATTTTTTTTTAAATCCCCCCCTTTTTTGTTTCCATGGCAACTGCGACAATGTTTGTCCAACCGATTCCGATTTTTTTGGGCTTATCTCGTTCCACTAGATGTGGATGTTGTTCCTACCAAGTTTCATCAATTTCTGTTTGGCGAGTAACCTGCTATGATCATTTTTGTGTTTTTCATTTTTTTTTAGCATCTTGTCCGTTTCCATGGCATTGGCAGCCATTTTGGAAAAATCAACCCTTAAAGGCACAACTTCACATGGCATATGATATTCCTACAAGGTTTTATAAAGTTTGATCTAGTCATCTCCGAGAAATGTGTTGGGCAAACTTTTGACGGAAGAAAGAAAGAAAGAAAGAAAGAAAGAAGAAGAAGAATAATAAGAAACGGAGCAAACACAATATGTCTCCCAAACTTTGTTTGGGGGACAAAATAATACCATGAAAAGATTATATTACAATTTGTTTGATGACAGAACTGCAATGCTTTACGAAAGAACATACCATATTAAAATGAGGGAAAACTCTTCGACAACCCCTTCTGTTCGTGTGTTCCTGATAAGCAGCTTTCAACGATTTCTTCAGTTCTAATGTAAGACATGGATGACACAGCTGGCATAGCTACAAATATAATAAATAACTATTCAATTATCAGTTTAATTTGTTTAGAAAATATGAAAGTCACTGTCAGAATATACAAATGAGTCAAGAACTAGAAAAGAAGTATGCCCCCGCACTTGATAATTATGGACAAAGTTGTTTTGTCAGGAGTGATTTTTAAAAAATGAAGTGTGTCTGTAAGACACAAATGATGCCCCCGCCTGACCATCAAAATCCTGTGAACATGCACACCTCCATTATGTGTATAAACATCATACAAAATATTAAAGCTGTAGCTCCAAAACTGTAGGAGGAGATAGCCGGACAAACCATGTATCTATATCCGGACGGACGAACAAAATGACTAAGTCCAACTACCTGCCATTTTGAGAATATTTGATGAAAATCAAAATCATGTGGACATGCACACCTCCATTATGTGTATAAACACCCTGCAAAATATTAAAGCTGTAGCTCTAAAACTGTAGGAGGAGTTAGCCGGACAAACCATGTTTCCTTTATGCAGCTTGTACGAAAAAAATGACGAAGTCCAACTACCTGTCATTTTGAGAATATTTGAAGAAAATCAAAATCCTGTGGACATGCACACCTCCATTATGTGTATAAACATCCTACAAAATAATAAAGCTGTAGCTCCAAAACTGTAGGAGGAGATAGCCGGACAAACCATGTATCTATATCCGGACGGACGGCCAAACGGACGGACAGGGGGTAAATTAATATGCCCCCCCGACTCTTCGTCGCGGGGGCATAAAAAGATAAAAGAAGTATGATTCTACTTGTACTGGTAACAATGAAAGCTCTCTATAACATGTATTTATCAATGATTTATACATTTTCCATTTGATGTTTACATGTGATAATATCTATTATCACACAACTAGCATGATATTAAGATAATATTGCTGACGTCACATGACCAAATCCTTGATAAACATACTATCATTGATATGTATTGCTCAAAATGGATTTCTCATCCCATCTGACATCTCAGGCCTTTGATATGATATTGTTCTGAGAAATCTATTCTTGTGAAACAAATCAACGATAGTATATATTTATAATAAAACAATAATTTCCAGTCAGTATAGAAGGGTAGAGGGTTTTCCTTACTGATTTCATCCAAACACGTATTTATCAATTTGTTCCATTTAAAAAGAAAATAACTGTAAAAATCATAATCTACCATATCTATATTTTAACATGTATCTTCTTTTATGTCAAAGTTGTGATGATCAATGCTTTTTGAATAAAAAAAAAATAAAATTTGAGTTATCCAGGTTGAAGTAAGTTTAAAACTACTAAGCAGGGATTGCCCAAAAATTTAAGGAAATTGAGGAGACAGTATTAGCTGGTGACCCTATTGTGCCAAGCATCCAATATCAACAATACACATGACTTTTCATACGATGATTTGATCATTTTTGTTGTAATCACTACTTATTACTTCATCTCTTGTTTGTAATAAAAAATTCATGTGTGATAGTGATATTTAAGTGTGTTAGGTTCCCGGAATATTACTTGACTGCATATGGATATCACCAAGTATCAGCCAGAAGTATGAAATATGAAGTATTACTGATCAAGTGAGTTAAAACCAAATAACCAGCAAGCTTCATATTCTGTTAAACGACACATATTTGAGAATATCTACAGCAAGAAAATAATATAATATTTTTTATCTCATTTCAAACCTTCGATTTTGAGCTTTTAAAGCACAAAAGGAGTCTGAAACCAAAATCAGAAGTGACATGTTAGAAGTGATAATTTCAGGTCAAGCTTGTGACAAGTTTGTATCAATTTTGTGTCACATTTGTATCAAGTTTGTGTTACATTTGTATCAAGTTTGTGTCATTTTGTATCAAGTTTGTATAAATTTTGTGTCACCTTTGTATCAAGTTTGTGTCACATTTGCATCAAGTTTGTGTCATGTTTGTATCAAGTTGGTGTCACTTTTGTATCAAAATTGTGTCACGTTTGACACAGCAATTTTAATGTCATAAAAGCACCACTGTTGTGACAATGTGATTGTCGTAAGTACTAATTATTGAACTTGACATCCTGTGTATTTCTTACCTGTGGTACACAGTTGGACACACACAATGGGCTACTGCACCAATCAGGAAAGACTGTAATATCTTTATTGGATGAAACCATAGCTTTCTCATCTTCACCACTGAAATATGTTTATGCATAATTCAATAAACACAACTAAATATAGAAATCTCAGTCCTCAAGTTATTAACGCATAAAAACGATGTTTAGTTTGTCTTTAGCTCCAGTTGTTTGTTTGAGGGCTTGTCTTGTTAACGTTGTTTGCGTGTCTGACATGTGTTGTTTTTTTGTTTTGCTTGTCTTCGTCTCATGTACCTTGTGTTGCCAGTTTCTCTGGATTGTCTATTTTTGATTGACCCTACGGTATTCTCTAACGTTTATTTTCTCTAAATAAGATAGTTAAATTCTTCATTTCAACTGCGATGAGAGAGATATTGATATTTACTAGAGATAGCTTAGAGATTTGATTGATTGATTGGTGCTTAACACCAATTTTAACCATATTTCAGCTATATGATGGCATGTTTAGAGATTTGATTTCTCTATTTATTTCAAAATAAAACATAGAGAAGCCATATAATATGGCTGGAAATTTAACGGGATTTGTTCTTCACGCATAAACTTGTCTAAACCGAACCCTGAATAAACCAGAATTCTGTATAAACCAAACTTTAATTAAAGCCTCAATGTAGGAAATCTTTGTTAATTTAACCTATATAAACCAAACCCCTGTCTATTCCAAACACAAAAGTTGGTCCGAAAGAGGTTCTGTTTAGACAGGTTTAACTGTATTTATTAATTAAAGTCAAAGGGTTGAACATTGTGAAAAATGTAAAAGAATTTAGAGAATTGATAGTAATATTATGTACTGATCCTTCCATTAGTGAATGGTACTAAAGAAGTGCAAAATATAAATTCCAGATTATTAGTAACAGCATATAAATTGCCCATAGGCGGGAGAAAATAACATTGACTGACCTTTCGAAATTCTCTAACATTAATTGTACAATCATTGATTAAGATGCCTAGATGTAGTGTTTATTGGCAGAGGTAAAGAGTACAACTCAGCTGCACACCAGGGGATGTTTCACACTCATGTTAGGGTGCTGCACACCAGGGGATGTTTCACACTCATGTTAGGGTGCTGCATGCCAGGGGATGTTTCACACTCATGTTATGGTGCTGCACACCAGGGGATGTTTCACACTCATGATAGGGTGCTGCGTGCCAGGGGATGTTTCACACTCATGTTAGGGTGCTGCACACCAGGGGATGTTTCACACTCATGTTAGGGTGCTGCATGCCAGGGGATGTTTCACCCTCATGTTAGGGTGCTGCACGTCAGGGGATGTTTCACACTCATGTTAGGGTGCTGCACACCAGGGGATGTTTCACACTCATGTAAGGGTGCTGCACACCAGGGGATGTTTCACTCATGTTAGGGTGCTGCACACCAGGGGATGTTTCACACTCATGTTAGGGTGCTGCATGCCAGGGGATGTTTCACACTCATGTTAGGGTGCTGCACACCAGGGGATGTTTCACACTCATGTTAGGGTGCTGCACACCAGGGGATGTTTCACACTCATGTTAGGGTGCTGCACACCAGGGGATGTTTCACACTCATGTTAGGGTGCTGCATGCCAGGGGATGTTTCACACTCATGTTAGGGTGCTGCATGCCAGGGGATGTTTCACACTCATGTTAGGGTGCTGCACACCAGGGGATGTTTCACACTCATGTTAGGGTGCTGCACACCAGGGGATGTTTCACACTTATGTTTAGGTATGATTTATGTTCATTATTTAAAACAACAATGTAGATATCTTATTAAGTATGTACAACATGTTTCTAGCAATAAATGTGCTGTTCCTTTTCTTGAATTTGTGTAATGATGGATAGTCTTTCTTGTTTAATTACATCAATAGTCAAACCTGTATTAAGAGGTCACCTTTGGGACAAATAAAAAGTGACATTTTTCAGACAGGTAACATCTTAAAAGAGGTTCAATTCATATGATATTTTCTATGACAGGACCAGACAAAGGTTACCCTTAAATACAGGTGACTGACTGCATGGGCAGGTTTCTATGACAGGAACAGACAAAGGTTACCCTACAGGTGACTGACTGCATGGGTAGGTTTGACTGTATATCATTTCTTACTAAATGTACAATATGTATTGGTTCTGTTGTTTTAAATCATTTTCTTTCAACATAAATATCCCTGAATGTGTGGAAAAAAAGAAGTTTGTATTTCTTAATATAATATTCATTTGTATCATATCACATAAGTAACTACCTGTTTTCAAATTGATTTGTAACTGTTCTAGCCACACCAACTAAGTTTAGCAAATTAAAAATAACATGCTCATAAAGTCGAGCATTGGCACTGAAATGTGCTGATGATAGGTTAGGCGACATGTTTACCTGAAAATAGACATGACATGTTAGGTGATATGTTTACCTGAAAATAGACATGACATGTTAGGTGATATGTTTAACTGAAAATAGACATGACATGTTAGGCGACATGTTTACCTGAAAATAGACATGACATGTTAGGTGATATGTTTAACTGAAAATAGACATGACATGTTAGGTGATATGTTTAACTGAAAATAGACATGACATGTTAGGTGATATGTTTAACTGAAAATAGACACGACATGTTAGGTGATATGTTTAACTGAAAATAGACATGACATGTTAGGTGATATGTTTAACTGAAAATAGACATGACATGTTAGGTGATATGTTTAACTGAAAATAGACATGACATGTTAGGTGATATGTTTAACTGAAAATAGACATGACATGTTAGGTGATATGTTTAACTGAAAATACATGACATGTTAGGTGCTATGTTTAATTGAAAATAGACATGACATGCTAGGTGATATGTTTAACTGAAAATAGACATGACATGTTAGGTGATATGTTTACCTGAAAATACATGACATATTAGGTGATATGTTTAACTGAAAATAGACATGACATGTTAGGTGATATGTTTAACTGAACATGCATGACATGTTAGGTGATATGTTCAACTGAAAATAGACATGACATGTTAGGTGATATGTTTAACTGAAAATAGACATGACATATTAGGTGATATGTTTAACTGAAAATAGACATGACATGTTAGGTGATATGTTTACCTGAATATAAACAAAGTATATACAATATGTTCATACAGTAAACCATTGACAAGGGAAACAAGACATTAGATCAACATCTTCTTCTTTAAGATTTATGTGATAAAGTTTGTCAGTAACTTTCAGGAAGTCAGCTTTTTCTCTGTGTACTCTGGTTTCCTCCACCAATAAAACTGATTGTCAAGATACAGCTAAAATATTGTTGATTTTTGGTGGGGTTCGTGTTGCTCGATCTTTAGTTTTCTATGTAATGTTTTGTAGATCGTTGTTTGTCCTTTTTCTTTTGGCCATTGTATTGCCTGTCCTTCTTTGATTTACAGCTTCTGATTAATCCTTTGGTATCTTGATATGGTGTCAAACACCTATAACCCAACTATTCTTTAAGAAGGTAAAAATCAAACTGAATTATTTCTTATTACCATTTGGGGCCGTCATGATCATATGGTAGTTGGACTTACAACAACCTGTGCAATCAGTGCCTATCACCACTAAGGTTGCGAGTTCAAATCCCACTTATGGCGAGGTGAACTTGATACAACTTTATTTGATAAAGTTTGTCAGTGACTTGTGACAGGTCGATGGTTTTCTCCGGTGTCCTCCACCAATAAAACTAACTGCCATGATATAACTGAAATACTGTTGAAAGTGGTGTTAAACACCATAAAGCTTATTACTATTTCTTACACTTATATATTGTTTACTAAAAACAAGCTTAAAATCACACATTCTTTCCTCATGACCATGAAACTGCAGATTTAACCCAACTAGTAAAAGGCACTGCACACTATAATCACATAAAGATACATTGGATACCAGCTTAAACTGTCTTATTCTTACCTCCATTAGATAAACATTGGATACCAGCTTAAACTGTTTTATTCTTACCTCCATTAGATAAAAATTGGATACCAGCTTAAACTGTTTTATTCTTACCTCCATTAGATAAACATTGGATACCAGCTTAAACTGTTTTATTCTTACCTCCATTAGATAAACATTGGATACCAGCTTAAACTGTTTTATTCTTACCTCCATTAGATAAACATTGGATACCAGCTTAAACTGTTTTATTCTTACCTCCATTAGATAAACATTGGATACCAGCTTAAACTGTTTTATTCTTACCTCCATTAGATAAACATTGGATACCAGCTTAAACTGTTTTATTCTTACCTCCATTAGATAAACATTGGATACCAGCTTAAACTGTCTTATTCTTACCTCCATTATATAAACATTGAATACCAGCTTAAACTGTCTTATTCTTACCTCCATTAGATAAACATTGGATACCAGTTTAAACTGTTTTATTCTTACCTCCATTAGATAAACATTGGATACCAGCTTAAACTGTCTTATTCTTACCTCCATTAGCTAAACATTGGATACCAGCTTAAACTGTTTTATTCTTACCTCCATTAGATAAACATTGGATACCAGCTTAAACTGTTTTATTCTTACCTCCATTAGATAAACATTGGATACCAGCTTAAACTGTTTTATTCTTACCTCCATTAGATAAACATTGGATACCAGCTTAAACTATTTTATTCTTACCTCCATTAGATAAACATTGGATACCAGCTTAAACTGTCTTATTCTTACCTCCATTAGATAAACATTGGATACCAGCTTAAACTGTCTTATTCTTACCTCCATTAGATAAACATTGGATACCAGCTTAAACTGTCTTATTCTTACCTCCATTAGATAAACATTGGATACCAGCTTAAACTGTCTTATTCTTACCTCCATTAGGTAAACATTGGATACCAGCTTAAACTGTTTTATTTTTACCTCCATTAGATAAACATTGGATACCAGCTTAAACTGTTTTATTCTTACCTCCATTAGATAAACATTGGATACCAGCTTAAACTGTTTTATTCTTACCTCCATTAGATAAACATTGGATACCAGCTTAAACTGTTTTATTCTTACCTCCATTAGATAAACATTGGATACCAGCTTAAACTGTTTTATTCTTACCTCCATTAGATAAACATTGGATACCAGCTTAAACTGTCTTATTCTTACCTCCATTAGATAAACATTGGATACCAGCTTAAACTGTTTTATTCTTACCTCCATTAGATAAACATTGGATACCAGCTTAAACTGTTTTATTCTTACCTCCATTAGATAAACATTGGATACCAGCTTAACCTGTTTTATTCTTACCTCCATTAGATAAACATTGGATACCAGCTTAAACTGTTTTATTCTTACCTCCATTAGATAAACATTGGATACCAGTTTAAACTGTCTTATTCTTACCTCCATTAGATAAACATTGGATACCAGCTTAAACTGTTTTATTCTTACCTCCATTAGATAAACATTGGATACCAGCTTAAAATGTTTTATTCTTACCTCCATTAGATAAACATTGGATACCAGCTTAAACTGTTTTATTCTTACCTCCATTAGATAAACATTCAGATTTTCATCCAGAACAAAATCAAATCTCATCATCTCAAAAAAATTCCTGGAAATATAAAATATAAAAAAGTCCAATTTAATTCAAATTATAGGTCAAAAGAGTAGGACAATAACCAGTTTATTATCCAATAATTCCCAATGCAATAATAATTTATTGAGTGAGTGATTGTTGTTTAACACCAACTGAGCAATTATTCAGCTATATCATGAGGAGAACACGCTTAGTTGGATTTTTTAATAGTGCTAGCTCACTGAAACAAAAGTATGTGGATAGACATGTCGCTCCACTCAGACACATTATCCTGATTTCAACCCAACCAGTCTTTGCTTTTTCTCCTTAATGCTGTGTGCTTAATGGAGAAGTAACAAATACCAATTTTAGTCTTTTGCTTGATCAGATTGGTGCTCGTATCTATAGTCTCAAGGTCAGCATGCTAACAATTATACCAGGGGTTTTGACATATTTTACGCAAGGTATTCTAATTTAGTCTACAAATATGATCAATGTTTATCAAATATTACCTAGAACTTCTGTATTTGTGTAAAATCTGTATAAAATTCTTTTCTTTGTCTAAAGCTACAGCAGCAACACATGACTTCATATCCATCCATACTTTCTTATAATTAAGACCTGCAAAATATATAAGAAATAACTGTATTGTATTTGAATAGTTGCAGGCAAAAATGCAGTTTTACTTGGCGACAAGTAGCGGAACCAGTAAAACTGATATTTGAGGCTGTCAAATCCCCAATTGATGCTGGTAACTATTCAAATACATTACCGTTATTTCTATTCTAATGAGAGACAAAAATATCTCTATTTGGGCTTAAGAAATGGTAAAAAAATTTTTCCAAAAAAATGAAATGCAGCAAAATATTGTCGATGACTATGACATATAAACGTCATATGACACTTTTCAGCATAGAAGGTTAACACTGGACATTATTTCACAACATGTACACTTCAAATCCAACAAGAAATTATTTCAAAGGTAGGCAATGTCTTTATTTTCCATCATTTTGTTTTAATTGACATGTTCAATTTCAAGAATTCAATATGATGACTCATTCACACTAGAACCTTAGCTACAGCATGTCAATTGTGGATTTCATGGTAACACCAGCCAATGAAAAAATGTGTTATATAATAACTGCATTAGAAATAATCTTAATCATCATTAAATAAAAAGAAAAACTTTGCACTGTGTACTATGTCTTCTTGATAACTTTAACAAAAACTTGACTTTAATTTTTCATCACTTGAACCATGTGATATATATCTACGACTTCAGCAGTATACATAGCCTGATGTACTTGGCTTTGCTTCCAATGAAAATACAGTATTTTTCTATCAACCAGGGGCCGTCATATGGTAGTTGGATTTACAACTACCTATGCAACCAGCACCTATCACCACTAAAACTGTAAGTTCGGATCATGCTCATGGAAAGGTGTACTCGATACACATTATAAAGTTTGTCAGTGACTTGCGACAGGTCGGTGGTTTTCTCTGGGTACTCCGGTTTCCTCCACTAATGAAACTGACCGCCACGATATAACTGAAATATTGTTGAAAGTGGCATCAAACACCATAACCCTTTTCTATCAACCATAATATAACATAATTAATATTTATTTTAATCAGTACCTTTACTTCTTAAATACATATTAAAAGATTCAGTAAAAGAATACTCCATGTCTGTAAAGTATTTTAACAATGATGGCATCTGTAATGAGAAATATATATAGAAATGAAGGCAATCTAATCTATTTTCTATTGGTTATTTATTAGTTACTGTGAGGGAGATCTAAAATACTCCTTTAGTGGTCGTGTTAGGAGTCAACAAGAATGTATTATAAATTGATCAATCAGCGACTCTTCTACAAAATGCAGCAGACAAGACAAGCATATTATGCATTTTGGAACACACCAAATGGATTCATGTTGACCCCTCAGAGCGTTTTTAGATCTCCCATGTGATAACTAGTAAAAAAATCGATATGAATAGGGAGCAAAAGCAGAGATCTATTTTTAATTTGATTGATATTAAGGACACTTCATACATAAAAATCATTGACATATGCTGACAGTGCTCCATAAATCATCTCCAGTGTAACTAAACAAAACAGTTCATCTTACACCCATTCTGGTTTTTTTAACACTATTATTTTAAGTAGTCCGCAACTGTGATGTTATGGTGAGTATGCTCACCTTGAGTGCAGTAGATCGTGGGATCGAGCTCTGGTTGGGTTAAACCAAAGACCAATTCGTATTTGCTGCTTCCTTGCTAAGCATGTCACATAAAGGATAAAATAGAACTAATAATGTTGGTCTTGTATAAAGCTTACATCATCATCATTATCTCATTGAAAAGTAACTTGTTCTTGCCATATTATAACTGAAAAATAGTTCATTTGGTGTTAAACAACAATCATTTACTCGCTCTGTTAAAAGTATACACAGATCTATTACCGGTCTTGTTATAAGTAATAAAATTATTCTGGACAAAATGAGGCAAAGTAACCATGGTGCACAGATTAAAGAATATGAAATAATAGTACAGTTTGTAGTTGTAAGCCAGACTTTGATTCAATGTCAGCAAGTATACACTGCAACAAACAGGGTAGCAGTATATAAAAATCAACATGGCAGATCTTTTGTCTAAGTCATTCCGATTATATTAGAATTAAATGTGACTACTTGTTTGTATTAGATTTTATATTTTAGATATTAAATGTTTATAAAGAAAATACCTATGATCTTGGGGTTGATCGTATGGATTTATAACTACCTGTGCAATCTGTGCCTATCACCACTAAGGTTGTGAATTTGAATCCCGCTCAGGCGAGGTGTACTCAATACAACATTATGTGCTAAAGTTTGTCAGTGAATTGCAGTAGGTCAGCGGTTTTCTCTGGGTACTCCGGTTTCCTCCTCCAATAAAACTGACTGCCACGGTATAACTGAAATATTGTTGAAAGTCGTGCTAAACACCATAACCCTACTCTATGATCTTACTTTACTCTTTGACATAGAAACAGAGCAAGACAAACTTAACATGGGCTTTGATTGGGTAATAAAAGATACATTTTTCATTGTAGCCTCACTCATCTCCATGATGTTCCATTAGGCTTGTCTATCATATTGATTCACAAGATTAAGTGGTCAGTTTAATTTGAAGTTCAGAAATATTGTAAAATTAGCCATCCCCCCTTTTTCCCCAAAGGATTCAATAATTAAACAGATATACAAGTACCTGCCACATTGGTGTATAATCATCATCTACAACATATTTCTTGGTGTCATAAGGGTCAAATGGGTAATAATTTCTGGGACAAAATCTGAAAAAATGGAGTCAATAATGATTTTTTTTGGTGACACAAGGCTGAAACTGAGAAATAAATTCTGGCATATAAATCTGAAGAAAACAAATCAATTGCCTTGTGTCATAAACTGATCAAATTGTTATTATCTGATAATACAAAATCTTAAAAATTAGATAAATATATAATGATGAATTTATTCATATCATAAGGTTAAATCAGGGGAGATTACTGGAACAAAATCTTAATATAAGATGGCTTGTTAAATAAGTGTCCCATGGATTGATGAGTATCGCTGTAATTTTGAATATATATATGTATATATATATATGATATGTTAGTTGTCAATCTCAATTAATAAACTTCTTTGTGACATAAAGGTTTATATAGGTTTGAATTCTGGCATTAAAATGTAAAAACAAGGTACATGCATCACAGTTAAACAATTATCTTCTTTGTTACATAAGGATGATATAGACAGCAATTCCTAGTAAAAAGCAAAATATTAAAAAAAAAAAATATCACCAATTTGTATCATATTCATCAAAAGTTACTTTCTGTCACACAATATAAGAGCTCAATATTTACCAGAGGTGGTAAATTAAGTTATAAAATGATTTTTTTTTTCTTCAACTGATGATATCCTTATTGAACATTACAGTATGATGAACACATATGTAGTGGTAGATGTAGTATCATTTTTAAACCAAAAGATTAAACTTTATAACATAATATTACGTGTATAGACTTACTGATATATAGTCCATAAAAACCACTGGCAACTAAAACTAGAATGATAGGTTAGTTTCCTTACTTCTTAGAGGAGAAATCAACAAAACTTACCGATATAATGCATCATCATCTACTATGTAAACTCTTAGTGGATCAATGGATGTAATGACTGCATATATCCCTATATCAAATTTCCTAAAATATTCAAATTAAATACACTTATTTTTTGTATTATAAATAAATACATCTATCTCTGTAATAAGTAAACCCCTCATTTCTCCTCTTGTATGTTGTATAAACATGAGACTTTATCAAATCCAATCACTGTTAAAATTTACCAGTAACTTTGCATCCCACATCTAATATTAGAGTTATCCCTCTTGAACTGTTATATGGAAATATCTATATAATGAAACTGTTACGGAAAAAACTCTAGCAATACATTAAAGTGCAATATTAAGTTGGTAAACAGGATATACTCTGAAAATACATCTCATAGTGAGGATGGCCTGAAGAAAGTTTATTCAAAATATCAAGAAACCATGATTTGTAGTTGTTGAAGAAAAAAAAGAACAAAAACAAGGGAACACAGACTGATGAACCAGTACAATCATCAATAATTAAAACAGTATCATTTACTTCTTGTTAACCTTCATCAATTTATTATCAATGTTAAATATAAATTTAATAAATATACCTCCCATCTATCAGAAAAGGATTGTCTATATATAGCTGAACAAAGGAACCTTCATTTTCAAGATCAAGATCTGAAATAAAACAAAAATAAATTTATTATAGAATCATAAAATTTGAGCTGCGTTTTAGAATGAAATCAAATCATTTCATATTACTGTTTCACAACAGAGTTATTTCATTTATTCTAATAAAACACTGATTTAATCTAAGATTGATATATTCAATAATATGTTATGAAATTCTGCTTATCACAATTTTTACTATTTTTTGTTGAATTATATTAAAACAATATACTTTTACATTTTACATGTATGCTGACACTGTTACTCGAGATGCTATATATAATATATATATTTGTTCACTATATTCTCAATTTTTGTTTTGGAAATAATTGGAAGTCATTAATGCTTTTACATACCTGAAATTTTCTTAATCTGTATACCTCTATGTGTATTCTTTTTCTGTACCCACATTTTACTAGGATGTGCTTTGTTCTTAATAAATGAAAATATGAACAACACTTCATTTAAAATCAGATAATTACAATTAAGTAGAAATTTAGTCTAATGGTGGATAACATAAGATTCGGATGTACGAAGAGCAAATAAAACTTATATTTCTACAATATTAATATTGAAAAGTGATTGTTGACAATTCCACTCATCACAAAAAAACATAAGAAGACTACCCATAAATCTACACTGTTGATAATAAATTTGTTGTTAAACTTATATTTTTAATGTTGTCCTATTAATAATTACTGATAGCAATCAGTATAAGCTCTGCCTCCCCTAGGTCACACAGTTTGCATTGAAGGATCAGAGCAAAATTTCTGAAGTTTACATTGAAGAACCAGAGCAATATTTCTGAAGTTTCCATTATTAATAAAACACCTTATTCTATTTTCTATTTTAATATTCATCTTTATCAAATAATAAAACGTTGACCAAGTTCCTTTCAGCAATGCAGGGTTCAAAAGATCATAAAACTGTAAATTTACTGAAAAGTAAAATACAAATTATGGTACTCACATAATCTAAAAATTTCTGTTTTTCTGTAGGTATTTTAAAAGCCATTGGTATGAAGGAAGAATTTGTTGTTGCTAGGTAAACTTTGTTTGTTATGTATCCTGAACCTGGGAAGTGATTTACCTGAAGAAAAAGAAAACTGTCATATGAATACTTCAGACGAGAAATATACTAAGCAAAACCTTTATTCTCCACACCCCATGACGATATTTCTTAAAATGCACTAAGAAAATCAATATTTCATTAGTTTAAAAATACAGAATTATCTGAGTTTTGTTTTGAAGGTTACACTCATAATAAACCAATTTTTAAATAATATAACAATATTTCCACTACAATGTACTGGATTGGAGAAGGCACAAAAATGTTATGGTGTTAAACCTGTTAATAATATCTCTCCTCTCTTGATAATTGGATCTCTAATGGCAATACAGATAGAAACAAATAATAAATAAACCTGCACAGAGTATCTTCCGCTAAAAAAACTGCACTATTACAAAAATGAATGACAACATAAACATGAACTGTACAATAGTACTGTCATATTATCAAAAGTCCTGCTATAACACACTTGAAGTCCATATACAAGACTGATAGTCAAGATAAAATTTACCTTTTGATGGGGTTTTAAGTTTGATATCTTTTTAGAAAAAATTTCAAACGGATATTCGTGCGACCAAAGAACGTCCCATTCAGATTCACCATCTCCTTCTGCATAACCAATCCTGTCAAACACAGCAAACACATGTTTCAGATATCCACCGTGTGCCTACAACAAGATACATAACAAATCCTGTCAAACATGGCAAAAACATGCTTAAAATATCAATTTGTGTGCCTACAAGATACATAATCCTGTCAAACTTAAAAATAAAATAGTATATAATACCAAATAAGTACCTACACATTGTTTTACAATATATAAGTAGTAAATCCTATTAAATTTGATTGGTCCAATTATAGTCACATGACATTAAAGAAACGAGTAGACTCATTGGGAAATAAAATTTTAAGAATGATATTTACATACAATGGTCATAAACCTTATTTATAATAGTGACATTACTTTTATGCATGATGAAAGGAAAAATATGAACGAAAATACACTGACTGTGTGTGATTAGCTATATTTTTAGTGAGTAAGTGTTGTTTAATGCCAAGAGAGCAATATTTCAGCTACCAGTATATCATGGCAGGAACAAATGACATTTCGATGAGATGATGTCCATTTTATACTACACCAACACACTTAGTTTTTCGATTTTTATAGTGCAAACTCACTGAAACAACAGTTCTGGTAGAAATGTCACTCTACTCTGATATATTATCCTGATTCCGATACATAAAGTCTTTTGCTCTTACCCCTAAATACTGAGTGCTTAAAGGAAAGGCAGCTAATACCAATTTTAAAGTCTTTGGTTTGATACGACAGGGGCTTGAACTGAAAATCTACCTCAACTTGAGGCGAGCACACTAACAATTACACCACCTAGCAGTTGTTTTATATACTAGTATAAAGAAGTAGAGGTGAGGTTGTGAATGTGACAATATGGTAATTAGACTTACATCTACTTATGTAATAAGATTCTTGATATTGCCCTCTATTTAAGTAATTAATGTTTTTACTGCGTTGAACACAGTGAGTAAAATGGAACTCATGCACAACATTTTAAAATTTTATATATTTTTGTGGCCTTATTTTAATCTGTAAATAAAATAAAATTACTCAACAGAAAATTTACTGCTTTGGCCTTACACAAAAACATAAATATAAAATAAATACTAACATGTTTACCCTCTACCCATACAATATGTTGTTTAGTACCATACTTCCCCTCCTTGGCTTCCACAGAGGGCTGGACATGGGAAGCATAGTCTGTTTTCATCTTATGAAGTTCATATATATTTAGCAAAGTCAATGCCACACCAAGGAGCAATACTATAATAACTACACATGATAGAGGCCTAGCTATGGTCCCTCTGGGTCTCAGCTTTCTGTAGGGGCTGTCATGATCCTAAAACGATAACAAACATGCTATATTCCTAGTAGGAGATTGTCCCCTCAAGACTTCAACATTCTGTGAGGGTCATAGTGATATTATAATGATACTAGACATAATAGAGATATGGTTATAGGTTCATCTGGACCTTAGATAACTATATGGACTGTCATTACCTAAAATAATAAATATACACAAAAATAGACTGGAAATGGATCATCTGGACCTCAGAATCTGTAGACGTTCAACTGAAATACATATGATACATGATTGACTAGACCTTTAGTTGTGGTAGGTCTAGATCTGGCTTGGTCCATACAATGGCACAAATAAACAGCTTCATGTTAAATCCAAACTAGAGGCTCCGTGGGCTGAGCCTGTGTCGCTCACCTTTCATTCTGCTTTGAGGAAACTTAATACAGAACCTTCCATACATGTAGATGCTTCCTACCAAGTTTCGATTCAAATGGCTAAGCAGTTTCAAAGGAGAAGATTTTTTAGAAATCGACCAATCAGAAACAAGAATTGCATGTGGTGGCCATGTTTGCTAACCGATCGGGACGAAATGAGCAATCTTCATAGATAACATTCCGTAGATGCTTCCTACCAAGTTTTGGTGGTAGCCATGTTTGCTAACCGATCGGGACGAAATGAGCAATCTTCATAGAGGACATTCCATAGATGATTCCTACCAAGTTTCGGTGGTAGCCATGTTTGTTAACCGATCGGGACAAAATGAACAATCTTTATAGAGGACCTTCCATAGATGCTTCCTACCAAGTTTCGGTTCATTTGGCCAAGCAGTTTCAGAGGAGAAGATTTTTAAAAATTGGCCAATCAGAAACAAAAATTGCCTGTGGCGCCCATGTTTGGTAAATAACAAAATGTGCACTCTTTAGAGAGGACCTTCCATAGATGCTTCCTACCAAGTTTCAGTTCATTTGGCTGAGGGTTTTCAGAGAAGATTAAAATGTGAAAAGTAAACGGATGACAGACGACGGACACCAAGTGATGGCAAAAGCTCATATTGGCTTTGGCAAGGTTTGTTAAAAAGAATATTAAAATGTGAATACCTGCTTGTAATGTTTAGAATAAATATGTTACATTATTTCAGCATTAGTTAATTTCTAAGGGAGATAATGGAAAGAGTTATCTTTCTTTTAACAGTTTAGGCAAGAGTTATCTTTCTTTTAACAGAGGAGAAGATTTTTTGGAAATCAACCAATCAGAAACAAGAATTGCCTGTGGTGGCCATCTTTGTTAAACGATCGGGACGAAATGAGCAATCTTTATAGAGGACTTTCCATAGATGCTTCCTACCAAGTTTCGGTTCATTTGGCCAAGTGGTTTCAGAGGAGAAGATTTTTAAAAATCGGCCAATCAGAAACAAGAATTGCCTGTGGCGGCCATGTTTGTTAATGGATCGGGACAAAATGTGCAATCTTTAGAGAGGACCACCCATAGATGCTTCCTACCAAGGTTCGGTTCATTTGGCCAAACGGTTTCAGAGGAGAAGAATTTTAAAAATCAGCCAATCAGAAACAAGAGTCACCTGTGGCGGTCATGTTTGTTAACGGATCGAGACGAAATGAGCAATCTTTACAGTGGACCTTCCAAAGATGCTTCCTACCAAGTGTCGGTTCATTTGGCCAATCGGTTTCAGAGGAGAAGATTTTTAAAATTCGGCCAATCAGAAACAAGAATTGCCTGTGGCAGTCATGTTTGTTAATGGATCTGGACAAAATGAGCAATCTTTATAGAGGACCTTCCATAGATGCTTCCTACCAAGTTTCAGTTCATTCGGCTTAGGGGTTTTAGAGTAGAAGATTAAAATGTGAAAAGTTAACGGACGACAGAAGACAATGTGATGGCAAAAGCTCACATTGCCTTTGGAAAGGTGAGCTAAAAATAAGATACACTGAAAGTCATTAGAACTTACACTAGGAATAATCAGCTTCATGTTAAATGCAGAAAATTATTGGTAGATACACTGAAAGTTCACAGGACAGACATCAGGAATAAACAGCCTCAAGTTAAATCCAAATAATAAGATATAGTGAAAGTCCTTAGAACTTACACCAGCAATCAACAGCTTCATGCTGAATCCATACAATTACTCGTAGATTTACTGAAAATTATCAGAACAGACACATGGAATTGAAAACTTTTGATTGACAAAATTTGGAACACCGAAAATTCTTAGAACAAACACCAAGAATTAAAAGCTTCATGTAATATCCAATTTTCTAATCCAGAAAATTAAAACACTGAAAGTTGTTATAAATGCCATCAGAAGTTAATAAAAGCTTCATACATATAACCAGTAATCAATTATAAACTTGTATGTCTTATAACATGATATCAATATTATTAATTGATTTATAAGTAAAGTTTACCTGTCCCTTAATTAAGAATTCTTCACTCATCAAAGACAACATGTTCACTAAGAAATATAATATAACACATCCTGGGAAAGGCAAAATTAATAAAAGAAAAAAACAAAAATGGTACTGTGTTAACAACTATTTGTAATTAGTACATGTAATACAATTTTTCCGGTTCACTGACTGCTGGAGGTGAAAATGATCAAGTGGATAGAAACTTCTATAAATGACAAGAATTTTCCGTTTCATGTTAAATCCTGAAATTAGAATAACATTTAAAAGTATCTAGCATAAGAATCGTCGTTAAACAACTTGGGATAGACGTTTTCCATATGTATGATCTCATTTCAAAGTCAAATTTAAATAAAAATCAGATGAACTTTAACAAAATATGTCATCTAATTAAAAAATTAAAATTATGTGCATTTTACAAGTAACATGTGTCAATCAATTCTAAGATATATTAGTCAAAACAACAATATATGTCAGCTTTAGACGTACAAATGTATGTACACTGGCATAACCCTTTCTACATAATAACTTACAGTAGTGCCTGTGTTATTCCCACCAAAGACCACCCCTCTTATCAGGCCATCTTCCAGATGCACTGAGATAGTAGAATACTACTAAATTATCCCCCTCTAGAGAGGTCACCCCTCTTATTAGACCATCTTCCAGATGCACTGCAGGCCTCTACATTAACATTTTTTTTAACTTGTCCCTTCGGACAACTAACTAAAAAAAGTACTTGTCGGACTCATTCTTTTAGTTATCCAAAATTTTTTTTTTATTAAAAATGATAAAAACGAGAGAATTATTATCAGCAATTTGTGTAAAATGTTTTGGTTATTGTCTCACAAACATGATCTCACTTTACCAGATATTCGGTCTGGTAAAGATTCCCTTTTCACCAGACCGAACAGAATTTCACAGGACCGAAAAAATATCAAGCTTTTCCTGCAGTGATTGCTTTCAACCAAGGGCTACCAATTTTCCATTTCTTGTTTTAGTAATGCAAATTAACTGTATATATATATTTTTCTGAACATTTTTTGCTAAAACAAGTTTGCTTTGAAGTAAACATTTTGTAGAATTTTATATATATAGTAAATAAAGCAAAGTATTTTATTTAAATTCACAGAGAAATAAAAATGTTGGTGGATCTTTTCAACCATTTGTCTTAATCAGGAAAAAGCTTGTAATATTTGTCCATTTCAAAGGTTTCAATATTTCCCAAAAGCCTAAATCAAGTCCTATATGTATTTTGCACAAAAGACAAGTTTAAATTTGGCACCAAATTGATATCCGATAATTTTTACTTATCCGTTCCGGAGTGATTCTTGTTCTTATATTTCAAATATTGATATTTTCATTCATTAAAGTGCTTCTGAGATTGCGACTTTAATTTTGTCAATGTCCTTGAACTTCATCAAAGCATGGAGAACGATAAATGATACAATAAAAGAGTTTTGATCTGACGTTTCACTTTAGTTTTAATCAAAATAAATTATGAACAAATTGGAGATCAAACAGGGCTCTTTTATACAACAAACCCAGTATTTTATACCGGTTGAAATAAATGATATTTACCGGATTTGTCCGTCATACCGGCACGTTTGGGAATCTCTGATTTTTTTCACTTGTCCCATCGGACAACCGTAATACAAGATCTACTTGTCCAACGTCAGTTATCACTGGTACCGGACAATCGGACAAACGTTAATGTCGAGGCCTGCACTGAGATAGTAGAATACTACTAAATTATCCCCCTCTAGAGAGGCCAACCCTCATATGAGGCCATTTGTTTCATTGCAGAAGGGTTGGCCTTTTATAAAGCCACTCCCGGCCACCAAAGACCACCTCTCTTATCGGGTCATCTTCCAGATACACTGAGATAGTAAAATACTATTAAATTATCCTCACAAGAGAGACCACCCTTCTTATTTGGCCATTTTTTCATGGCAGTGTCTATTCTTACAACAAATAATATTACGGATTAGATAATGAGAAATGAATAATTATTACCTGTAGATTAAATATGTTGTAAGAATAGCCTCTAGAGCCTATTCTTACAACAAGAAAGATAATGTTGTAATTAATCATATATATTTATTGTATTATATAGATCTATATACATTTCTTCATATGCACAACATATAATTTATCATCATAGAATAAAATATTACATAAAAACAATAAAATACAATTTTGATAATCGTAAAAAGCATGATAAAAGTTTTTTAAAAAGCTTCTAAAAATCATTTAAAATGCTAGAAGATTTTAAAAGTATGAAGTTTAAATTTTGATAAAATATCTGAAATATAAAAACAATGCAATGCAAAAAACTGTTAAAGCAAAAGTCCACAAATGATCACAAATGAATTTTACATTTTGATGCATTGCCTACAACACCAATAGGTTGATTTTGGCTGTTTTTTAAGGTTGGTACATTTTAGATGGAACCACACTAAACAGTGATCACAGAAAATTGACTCTTTGGCATGCAAGTCAGTTTCACATATTTTGCAGTCCCAGATTAAATTGTCATTTTTTTCTATGATCAGGGCCTTCAGTGCTTTCCACCCTTGTTTAGTGAAGTATTTTCGGACTCGTTCTGTATTCACGTTTTCATCGGTTGCTTTGTTTGGTATGTGTCGCATTAGAAGTAGCGAGTTCTGGACGAGCAAGCTTTCGGAACCTAGGTGTCCATTTATATAATTGAACACAGTTCTTTTCCTCATACTCTTGAATTGCATTTTGTAATTCGTTAAAAGATGTGAAGAGTTTGTCTTTGAAAGCACTATCCATTATGTCTCTATATATGTTTTCATATTATTACAACATATGGCAAAATCATGCTCATTATTTTATTCATGAGATATGAATATTCATGACGTCGTGGAACCACGTGACATTTTTTTTCAGCAACATTGGGAAGAATATTATTTTTTTAGAAAAATCCAACTAACTTATTTAATAATTTTATTCAGAAATCATATAAAAATACATCTATTATAAGGCTGTAATCATAAAATAATAAGTTACAAATTGTAACGGAACCCAATGCAACTATATATGATCGCTATTTTAAATAAAAATTTGTTTCCTCATTGAATGGATTCCGTAATATCATTTGTTGTAAGAATAAGATTCGCAGCTATTCTTACAACAATTTGTTGAAAATTGTTGTAAGAATAGACACTGCCTTTTTTCATCGCCATCACAGAATAGTTTTAAATATGCAGCAGCTGTTTTATGGAATGACTTACCTGATGATTTTAGAAAAATTTCCAATTTTAATCAGTTTAAGAATATTTTAAAATCTTGGAATGGAAATGTATGTAAATGTTCAGTTTGTGCTGACTTTTAAATTTGTTTAAATTTCTACCATCTAGGTCATATCCAGTTTTTATTTATTGTGCTTATAAAAATTTTATGCTTTGCTCATAATATCAGCTTTTAGTTGTTCATAGTTTGCTTAGCTTATAACATCAGTTTTTAATCTGCTTTTTTTGCTCATCTTGTAACTGTTAGTATTTTACATGTAGTGCTTACTTAGTCTTGTATTTTAGTTGTATGTTGCATGCTTGTTATTTGTTATTTATTCTGTGTCTGTGTATGTCGGTTAAAAGCTCAACAGAGCTTATGTTGTATGTTGTATGTTGTTTAAACCATGCCGACTCTAAATAAAGCTTATTTATTTATTTATTTATTTATTGGTTGGCCTTATAAGAGGGGACTAATATTGTATTACAAAACACAACAGTACACATGTATTATATCATGCAGTCCTATTAGTGCAGTGACAATCAAGGTAAAATGGAATATTTAATGGACCGAAATACCACACGGCTGCATTGGATATTATTTTGAAGAAAAATACATTTTGCATCGAATTAGGCATGTCGTCGCATTCTAGTATGGTACAGATTTTCTATATCCGAAGTCAAAGGTCAAATCTAAGAACGAAGACATTTTCATTTTTTCATACATTATCCGAAATATCTTAACTAGCATTCGCCACTGCTTAACATACTTCATACGTATGGTTGAGACAGGCATTGAAAGTGAGATTGTAGCGGTTACAAAAATCTGACTTTAAAAACATAACTGAAATATGTGCCTAATTAAAAAGGGGGGAAAAATTCCCAAATCGATATTAACGCACGTATATTTTCACCGCAAGTCATTGAAACTTCTTAGAATTATACATAAGAATAATTCAATATATGTATATCTTTTCTGGAAAGTCTGAACCAAATTCATAGAGAAACAAGGAAAAAATTACGACAACAAGAATAAGCATCTAAGAAGATTTCACACCAAAAAAAATGACAAAATCCATATCTCAATTTTAAGTATTGAAGACAAAGAAATGAAAATAACTAGTTTGTTACTACATATCATGTATATTAAAGATTTGCAAGATAAATGTGATTAAAATGTATAGGTATAAATGAGAAAAAATAATGTGAAATCTTACAACACGCAACCCCCCTTTTTTGCAGACATTTGCATTGGACAGTTGACATACATGTAGATTGTGGGTTTAGAAGTGAAACAACCATTTACGTAGCGAAAAATGAATTGCAATACAGAATAAGTAACTCAAGCAACTTCAAAGAAAGAATAGTTGCAATAGCGGACAGAATCTCACTGTTGAAACAATTGATAGAATAAAATGGTCTCTTGTTAGTAGTAGGCTTTGCGTCTACGATTGTTGGATATCCAACGGCTACAAAATCTGGTTTATGGACCGAAAGAAGTTTATAAAAGCCTGTCCAGAATGGTACGCCTTGTTGGACTTTATTGGTAAAGACTGGCAGTTCGATTGTCTGTCGGGACAACATGCGGAGCAGCACCCAAGCCTTATCAGTCTCGTCTTTCGTTTGATCGGAAATTGTTCTGATCAGAGTTATTGGGTCAGGATACCTTGGCGGACCATGTCTTTCTTTAGGTTTACGGTAAGATAAACATGCCATGAGTGATGTGGTTTCCTCTGTCATGGAAAGTGATCGGTCTTGACCTCGTTTAATCTTGGTTGAACTGATTTCTGAAGTTGGTGTATGATCTTGCACCACCTGAAAAACTGCTCGAGCCATAGAGTGCATAGTTTTTTTTTCCGTCTATGGTTTCTGTATTTAAGTCTATGTTGTCAGCGCCTTCTTGAATAAAGTCACCGCCGAGCGTTTTAGGACTTATCCCGTAAGGAATGCAAGACACTTCAGTTTTTGTTATCTCATGGTTTGCGGCCCTGGTCAAAAACTGTCTCACTTCAGTGTAAGAAGCACAAATGCAGGAAGGGTTTCAATTCAATGTTTAGATCTGTACCCATGGTAAAGTTGTAGGGCCAATCCCAAATTAAATGGAGTGAAGTTGTTTTTGTGCAACGATATTATCATTTTGGCTACAGCAATACATTTCCTAGCTTTATCATGTGACAACGCGTTGTAGTCACTTTCAATATGAAAATAATTGTCATCAACCAACCATGAAAGGAAGGTCATAAGAGAAGGCGGAATGAATTGTAATGATCTATGATGAGAAAGATCAGATGGAGAAGGATAGAAATCTTTGGAAATTTCGACTGCTTGTAAAGAGCCACGTAATACCTCCGCAGCATCATGAAGAATCTGATCTTCCTGCATATCAGGGACATCTAGAAAGAAGCTTCTACCTCTGAAAACTTGAGGTCTGCTTTCAACTTACTTGCGGCATGAATAGCGTCAGCAACTGATATCGAACTACTGAAAACTATATTATTTGATTGACCTTGTCCCTTTTGACTTTCGATCACAATAGTATCGCCGTAATGATTTTGAAGCCTTGTCTGTAATTTGGCAGTAGAATACTTTGTCGATAAACCCTCTGGAAGCAAGGAACAAAATTGTTCTAACAAGGAAGACATAGTAAACGCTTTCTTGTTCTCAAAAAGGTCATGGTGCAAAATGTCTAAGAATTTTTTGAATGCAATATCATGTTCCGACTCATTTTTAATTGTAGAGTAATTATCAGCACTATGTTCTTTTTTCCACTTCAGCAAATAATTTGTAATGCATGCCGAATGATACTGCGCTTTTTCCTGGACATCGTCAACGGTCAAGAGGCGCAACATATCATAATCAAATTTCTAGCGTCATTTAAAATGTATTTGACGCGTTCACTACTCTCAATGCGCTTAAGTTTTCTATCTTTCTTGATAGCCTTTTGTCTACAAAAAATACAATAGTCCCAGTTTATTTGTGGCAAGGTTTTAGAATGCGTCTTCATAGTAGACACTGAAGCGTCATTACTAGTGTTGCTACATTCTGGAACATCGCTGACAAACCGTTGTAAATTTCTTTTACTAGTATAGTCTTTAAAACAAGACCGATGATACTTTATTTCAATTAAAGGAACCAAGCTCAAAGAATTAAATTCATCATCTTGTCGCTTGTTGATCGCATCAAACAGAGTATCTCTTCCCTTCTCTGTAGCGCAGGACAAACTGTCGGGTGTGTTTATTTGACAAATGACACATAATTCCTAATTGCTTGTGTTTTGACATTTGTTCGGCAAAGAGTGGGCAAATTTAACGAGACTGCACATTTCCGGATTAAGCAAGTATTCCGACTTGGTCAATGTATTATTTGTGCCTTATAGGAGCTTATTTTCAACAACTGATATTCTGCTTTAAATAACTCCTACACTAAAACCATCACAATAAAATGAGATATTAAACTGAATTCTAGTAATAAGCACATCAATTATTTCATTGAGAGACAAGTTAATTTCATAGTAATTTCATTTTAAACGACACGCATTGCACTCAATGTAATCAGGAGTGTGTTAGACAGGGGAGTGACACCATGCTCAGTACGTAAAGTTTCAATTCATAGAGAATTATATTTTCCTCGTGAATAGCGTGGAACAATTTTAAATGAAATTGAAAGGTGGTGGAAGGTCACGAAAATTGATCCTCAGAGAATAATCTTAATTCTAACTGCTAATTTTCTGTTCTTTATTTACCTTGTTATTTCAAATGAAAAATAAGTTATAGTAGTCTCAATTTAATCAGAAAACAGTATCGCAAAGTAGACATACTTAGAAATGTGTAAATGCAATTACCCCCAAATGTCACGCTCTCCTAAAAAACTGCACCATGAGAAAACCAGATGACAGGGCTAAAATAGTACTTTGATGTATACTCTTTCATCTGGGAAAATTTCATCCGTGTGGTATTCCGGTACATTAAACTCAAAAAAATAAGCGTCTTTTCTCGATTCGTCACTGCACTATATATATATATATTTCTTCATAATAAATCTATTATGTTTTTGGCACACAATAACAGCACAGGATATACTGACACTGTCATCTTTATATGGTCTAGGTGAACTGAAAAAAAAATTACACTAAATTCCTGGAGAACTATTACCAATGGTTCATATATTCTATGGTACTAATGCACCTCAAGTAACATTGGTCCATATATTCAGTGAAACTACCACCATCTGACCTCAAGTGACAATGGTCTACATGTATATATACTGTGAACAACATCTTACCTCCAGTAACACTGGTCCAGATTTCCTGAACAACAAATCCATAGTACTTCTGTCATCTCACATCCACCATCTATAATAAACACTAGATTATTTCAAAATATGTCTTTTAGCAACTGACCTGTTCCTTTCGTCTGAACCATATATAACTACAGTGAAATCTTGATATGTAGAAGTCTTAGGGACTGATTATGTAACTCTGAAATATCAGGGGCTGTCGTGGTCGTGACTGTATGGTACATTTTGTAGTTGGATTTACAGCTACCTGTGC
This sequence comes from Bathymodiolus brooksi, assembly GCA_963680875.1. Lineage (NCBI taxonomy): Eukaryota > Metazoa > Mollusca > Bivalvia > Mytilida > Modiolidae > Bathymodiolus > Bathymodiolus brooksi. Next base: position 81,445,103 of record OY804576.1, on the reverse strand, counting down.
AATCAGTGTCTATCACCACTAAAGTCGTGAGTTCGAACCCCGTTCATGGCGAGGTGTACTCGAATACAACATATTGTGATAAAGTTTGTCAGTGACTTGAGACAGGTCGGTGGTTTTCTCCGGGTAGTCCAGTTTCCTCTACCAATAAAACTGACCGCCTTGATATAACTGAAATATTGTTGAAAGTGGCATTAAACACCATGAACCTGAACCTGTAACTCTGAAATATCAGAGTATTCAAGATAACCAGGCGAAATTAAACTTAAAGCTTCTACAAACGAACCAAATTTTGAAAATTATCACTTTGAGCTACATGTACCATTATATAAATAATAGATTAGACTGTACTACAACACTGTAAAATCAAATATACTTCTCTTTGTCTTCTGTTTGATTAAACAGGAAAACACCAAAAAAATATAATAAATTTTTATAAAATTTACAATTTTAACGGCTACAAAAGAAAATCAAACAATGACCATATATTAAAAGTAGGAGTTCCAAAGAAAGGGAGAAGTGTCACATTCATGCTTGTATAGTCAGAATTACAATATTTGTTCTTACATATCACTAATTATATATTAATATTACCGAAATATCATTTCCTGTTTTATATATTTTAAGGCTAACAATATAATCATTTAATTAGTTATACTTCATGTACAAGTATGGTGGGAGTAATTACCCCTTGAAGTATGGTGGGAGTAATTACCCCTTGAAGTATGGTGGGAGTAATTACTCCTAGAAGTATGGTGGGAGTAATTACCCCTTGAAGTATGGTGGGAGTAATTACCCCTTGATGTATGGTGGGAGTAATTACCCCTTGAAGTATGGTGGGAGTAATTACTCCTTGAAGTATGGTGGGAGTAATTACTCCTTGAAGTATGGTGGCAGTAATTACCCCTTGAAACATGGTGGCAGTAATTACCCCTTGAAGTATGGTGGGAGTAATTACTCCTAGAAGTATGGTGGCAGTAATTACCACTTGAAGTATGGTGGGAGTAATTACCCTTGATGTATGGTGGGAGTAATTACCCCTTGAAGTATGGTGTCAGTAATTACCCCTTGAAGTATGGTGGGAGTAATTACTCTTAGAAGTATGATGGCAGTAATTACCCCTTGAAGTATGGTGGCAGTAATTACCCCTTGAAGTATGGTGGCAGTAATTACCCCTTGATGTATGGTGGGAGTAATTACTCCTAGAAGTGTGGTGGCAGTAATTACCCCTTGAAGTATGGTGGCAGTAATTACCCCTTGAAGTATGGTGGGAGTAATTACTCCTAGAAGTATGATGGAGTAATTACTCCCAGAATTATGTCATAACAAATTGTGTTCATGTTTTATTAATGAGTACGTATTTAAACTATAGTAAATTCACAGGAAGCTGTCATTATATTTAGTACAAACATCTTTTAATAACTATAGCATGCATTATATAAAAATTATTTGGAAATAATAGCATCATCTCACACTGATTAATCTTAAAGAAGGATATATAATTTTTAAAATTTCATTAAAAGTATTTTTTTCAGAAAATTGCAATCTTACCTCGAAATAAATGTTGCATATTAATTTTTTTTTATGAAAACTCACCTTAAAACAAAGTGCGGATATTTTATTATGCTATATCCTTTAACACAATAAATATTCTAAATAATGACCTTTCATCATCACGACAGTTTTGTTTTTTGTCTAGTGAAGCATGGACAACCATTTAAAATTAACCTGCATGTAGTTTAAATCCTCACGTTTTTATTTTATGCTTGAACAAAATTACCCATTTCACAAGTATAAAAAATAATAGATGTTCATGATACATTTTCTAAAGGTTTCTATTCTTACTAGTTTACTTATTTATTTTTTCTTATCTTTGCTGAAATAAATTTTCAAAGAGAGATAACTCTAACAGAAAAATTGAAAATGTTGAAAATTGGACTATGTTATATTACACCAAAAAATAATATTGGATTTCGAATCAGCACCAAAAACAAAAATTTTGTAATTTATTCACACAGTGTTACAATTCTATAGGTGGTGTGATTTCTAACAAGAGAATCTTTGAAAATTTCTTTGGATCAGAACACATTTTTCACCCTGGCAGCCATGTTAAATCTCCAAATTGGCAATCAGTATGGAAATCAAACTTAATAGAAAACCAGGCTCCATTCCAAAGACTTCTGCCAAGTTTGGATTCGACCTCAACTCAGTTGTTTCAGAGAAGAAGATTGAAGTTGGATTTACAGCTACCTGTGCAATCAGTGTCTATCACCACTAAAGTCGTGAGTTCGAACCCCGTTCATGGCGAGGTGTACTCGAATACAACATATTGTGATAAAGTTTGTCAGTGACTTGAGACAGGTCGGTGGTTTTCTCCGGGTAGTCCAGTTTCCTCTACCAATAAAACTGACCGCCTTGATATAACTGAAATATTGTTGAAAGTGGCATTAAACACCATGAACCTGAACCTGTAACTCTGAAATATCAGAGTATTCAAGATAACCAGGCGAAATTAAACTTAAAGCTTCTACAAACGAACCAAATTTTGAAAATTATCACTTTGAGCTACATGTACCATTATATAAATAATAGATTAGACTGTACTACAACACTGTAAAATCAAATATACTTCTCTTTGTCTTCTGTTTGATTAAACAGGAAAACACCAAAAAAATATAATAAATTTTTATAAAATTTACAATTTTAACGGCTACAAAAGAAAATCAAACAATGACCATATATTAAAAGTAGGAGTTCCAAAGAAAGGGAGAAGTGTCACATTCATGCTTGTATAGTCAGAATTACAATATTTGTTCTTACATATCACTAATTATATATTAATATTACCGAAATATCATTTCCTGTTTTATATATTTTAAGGCCAAAAATATAATCATTTTATTAGTTATACTTCATGTACAAGTATGGTGGGAGTAATTACCCCTTGAAGTATGGTGGGAGTAATTACTCCTAGAAGTATGGTGGCAGTAATTACCCCTTGAAGTATGGTGGCAGTAAATACCCCTTAAAGTATGGTGGGAGTAATTACCCTTGATGTATGGTGGGAGTAATTACCCCTTGAAGTATGGTGGGAGTAATTACCCCTTGAAGTATGGTGGGAGTAATTACTCCTAGAAGTATGATGGCAGTAATTACCCCTTGAAGTATGGTGGGAGTAATTACCCCTTGATGCATGGTGGGAATAATTACCCCTTGAAGTATGGTGGGAGTAATTACTCCTAGAAGTATGGTGGCAGTAATTATCCCTTGAAGTATGGTGGCAGTAATTACCCCTTGAAGTATGGTGGCAGTAATTACCCCTTGAAGTATGGTGGCAGTAATTACCCCTTGAAGCATGGTGGCAGTAATTACCCCTTGAAGTATGGTGGCAGTAATTACTCCTAGAAGTATGGTGGGAGTAATTACCCCTTGAAGCATGGTGGGAGTAATTACCCTTGATGTACGGTGGGAGTAATTACCCCTTGAAGTATGGTGTCAGTAATTACCCCTTGAAGTATGGTGGGAGTAATTACTCTTAGAAGTATGGTGTCAGTAATTACCCCTTGAAGTATGGTGGGAGTAATTACTCTTAGAAGTATATGGTGGCAGTAATTACCCCTTGATGTATGGTGGGAGTAATTACTCCTAGAAGTGTGGTGGCAGTAATTACCCCTTGAAGTATGGTGGGAGTAATTACTCCTAGAAGTGTGGTGGCAGTAATTACCCCTTGAAGCATGGTGGCAGTAATTACCCCTTGAAGCATGGTGGCAGTAATTACCCCTAGAAGTATGATGGGAGTAATTACCCCTTGAAGTATGGTGGCAGTAATTACCCCTTGAAGTATGGTGGGAGTAATTACCCCTTGAAGTATGATGGCAGTAATTACTCCTAGAAGTATGGTTGGAGTAATTACTCCTAGAAGTATGGTGGCAGTAATTACCCCTTGAAGTATGGTGGGAGTAATTACTCCCAGAAGTATGGTTGGAGTAATTACTCCTAGAAATATGGTTGGAGTAATTACTCCCAGAATTATGTCATAACAAATTGTGTTCATGTTTTATTAATGAGTACGTATTTAAACTATAGTAAATTCACAGGAAGCTGTCATTATATTTAGTACAAACATCTTTTAATAAATATACTATATAGCATGCATTATATAAAAAATATTTGGAAATAATAGCATCATCTCAAACTGATTAATCTTAAAGAAGGATATATAATTTTTAAAATTTCATTAAAAGTATTTTTTTCAGAAAATTGCAATCTTACCTCGAAATAAATGTTGCATATTAATTTTTTTTTATGAAAACTCACCTTAAAACAAAGTGCGGATATTTTATTATGCTATATCCTTTAACACAATAAATATTCTAAATAATGACCTTTCATCATCACGACAGTTTTGTTTTGTCTAGTGAAGCATGGACAACCATTTAAAATTAACCTGCATGTAATTTAAATCTTCACGTTTTTATTTTATGCTTGAACAAAATTACCCATTTCACAAGTATAAAAAATAATAGATGTTCATGATACATTTTCTAAAGGTTTCTATTCTTACTAGTTTACTTATTTATTTTTTCTTATCTTTGCTGAAATAAATTTTCAAAGAGAGATAACTCTAACAGAAAAATTGAAAATGTTGAAAATTGGACTATGTTATATTACACCAAAAAATAATATTGGATTTCGAATCAGCACCAAAAACAAAAATTTTGTAGTTTATTCACACAGTGTTACAATTCTATAGATGGTGTGATTTCTAACAAGAGAATCTTTGAAAATTTCTTTGGATCAGAACACATTTTTCACCTTGGCAGCCATGTTAAATCTCCAAATTGGCAATCAGTATGGAAATCAAACTTAATAGAAAACCAGGCTCCATTCCAAAGACTTCTGCCAAGTTTGGATTCGACCTCAACTCAGTTGTTTCAGAGAAGAAGATTGAAGTTGGATTTACAGCTACCTGTGCAATCAGTGTCTATCACCACTAAAGTCGTGAGTTCGAACCCTGTTCATGGCGAGGTGTACTCGAATACAACATATTGTGATAAAGTTTGTCAGTGACTTGAGACAGGTCGGTGGTTTTCTCCGGGTAGTCCAGTTTCCTCTACCAATAAAACTGACCGCCTTGATATAACTGAAATATTGTTGAAAGTGGCATTAAACACCATGAACCTGAACCTGTAACTCTGAAATATCAGAGTATTCAAGATAACCAGGCGAAATTAAACTTAAAGCTTCTACAAATGAACCAAATTTTTAAAATTATCACTTTGAGCTACATGTACCATTATATAAATAATAGATTAGACTGTACTACAACACTGTAAAATCAAATATACTTCTCTTTGTCTTCTGTTTGATTAAACAAGAAAACACCCAAAAAATATAATAAATTTTTATAAAATTTACAATTTTAACGGCTACAAAAGAAAATCAAACAATGACCATATATTAAAAGTAGGAGTTCCAAAGAAAGGGAGAAGTGTCACATTCATGCTTGTATAGTCAGAATTACAATATTTGTTCTTACATATCACTAATTATATATTAATATTACCGAAATATCATTTCCTGTTTTATATATTTTAAGGCCAAAATTATAATCATTTTATTAGTTATACTTCATGTACAAGTATGGTGGGAGTAATTACTCCTAGAAGTATGGTGTCAGTAATTACCGCTTGAAGTATGGTGGCAGTAATTACCCCTTGAAGTATGATGTCAGTAATTACCCCTTGAAGTATGGTGGGAGTAATTACCCCTTGAAGTATGGTGGGAGTAATTACTCCTTGGAGTATGGTGGCATTAATTACCCCTTGAAGTATGGTGGCAGTAATTACCCCTTGAAGTATGGTGGCAGTAATTACCCCTTGAAGTATGGTGGCAGTAATTACCCCTTGAAGTATGGTGGAGTAATTACTCCTAGAAGTATGGTGGCAGTAATTACCCCTTGAAGTATGGTGGGAGTAATTACTCCTAGAAGTATGATGGGAGTAATTACTCCTAGAAGTATGGTGGGAGTAATTACCCCTTGAAGTATGGTGAGAGTAATTACCCCTTGAAGTATGGTGGCAGTAATTACCCCTTGAAGTATGGTGGCAGTAATTACTCCTAGAAGTATGATGGCAGTAATTACCCCTAGAAATATGGTTGGAGTAATTACTCCCAGAAGTATGGTGGCAGTAATTACCCCTTGAAGTATGGTTGGAGTAATTACTCCCAGAATTATGTCATAAAAAATTTTGTTCATGTTTTATTAATGAGTACGTATTTAAACTATAGTAAATTCACAGGAAGCTGTCATTATATTTAGCACAAACATCTTTTAATAAATATACTATATAGCATGCATTATATAAAAAATATTTGGAAATAATAGCATCATCTCAAACTGATTAATCTTAAAGAAGGATATATAATTTTTAAAATTTCATTAAAAGTATTTTTTTCAGAAAATTGCAATCTTACCTCGAAATAAATGTTGCATATTAATTTTTTTTTATGAAAACTCACCTTAAAACAAAGTGCGGATATTTTATTATGCTATATCCTTTAACACAATAAATATTCTAAATAATGACCTTTCATCATCATGACAGTTTTGTTTTTTGTCCAGTAAAGCATGGACAACCATTTAAAATTAACTTGCATGTAGTTTAAATCCTCACGTTTTTATTTTATGCTTGAACAAAATTACCCATTTCACAAGTATAAAAAATATTAGATGTTCGTGATACATTTTCTAAAGGTTTCTATTCTTACTAGTTTACTTATATTTTTTTTTTTTATCTTTGCTGAAATAAATTTTCAAAGAGAGATAACTCTAACAGAAAAATTGAAAATGTTGAAAATTGGACTATGTTATATTACACCAAAAAATAATATTGGATTTCGAATCAGCACCAAAAACAAAAATTTTGTAATTTATTCACACAATGTTACAATTCCATAGGTGGTGTGATTTCTAGCAAGAGAATCTTTGAAAATTTCTTTGGATCAGAACACATTTTTCACCCTGGCAGCCATGTTAAATTTCCAAACTTAATAGAAAACCAGGCAACAGAGCCTGAAATGGACGGTTGCCCAGTCGCCAAATGCGACTAATATCTTATTCGGGCAACCAAAACCTGCTCCAAATTAGGTAGTCACTGGCCCAACAAAAAACGTTTGGGCGATTGCCTAAAAGACCGTTAAAAATTGTAGTTTTACCGAAACCGGACATATTTTACTGTAACTTCAACGGTAGATAACTCTTCTGTTTTAGTCGAAAATGGTTTGCTACGAGCACAGCGATTGGTCCAAATACATTTTTGTAGCCAATGAATACACAGCTAATGTAATTTACTGTTCTCCCCAATTATGTATTTTTATCGAGTCAATCAATACACGTTTCCTACACGTTTTCATGTAATACACAAGTATTCACTAAATATTTGAAAAGAAACGTGTTTTTTTGTTTCTTTATGATTTAATTATTAAAATTGTTAAAAATCACGGACGAAGTGGAAAGTTGTGAACAATAAAGAGAATTCTGTCAACTTATAATGTTTGCGATCTGGTATCTTCCACGGTTCGGAAATTTATTCATTCAATCTGCTGCAAAATGTACATGTACGAATTTCATTTTACAGAAATCGGAAAACTTTTTGTGTCAATCCTTAGGTAATCATTGAAAAAATTTTCCCCAACAACGGAGAGAAAATCGTTGACAGTTGTCAAACTACGGAAACAATCTGGCCTGTCACTTTTTTTTAAACTTTTCATAGTTCATGTACACGGCTACATTTTAATGACAATTGGGAATGGTTTTCTTTTTTGGAACCAGAACTTTTGTTTACAAATCAAAAAATAACAGGAAAAGTTAACAGTTGTTTATATAACAGAAAATGACAGCACCGTTTGTTATTTCAACAAAGTGAGATACTTATTTGGAATGAATAACCAACTAACATTACCCCGAACTGAGAAGTTATTTTACTTTAAAATCACTTCTTCATAGTGAATTGAAACAAGTGATGTCACTCTTCACTCTGGGGAGTGCAAGAGCGGTCCTTGTAGTGGCATTAGTCTACTCTTTTCTGGATGTCTTTAATGTGAACATGGCATTGATCTCCCCTTACACAAACCAGCCTTTTATTGTCCCCATCCGATGGACTAGCATCGTTTCTTAAGAACACCCTAGCCAATGGCATCAAGGTTGTCAAAAAGGTCATAACAAGTAAATTCAGGTTTCATTTGATAGCAATATATGCATTGGGGTGTTTTTGCAATTTCAGCTGCACACCTGTACCTACCAAAATTACCTTGAAGAGCTTTACTGGCTCAGCTGTCTAGGGCAACTCTCATCTAAATTTACAACTGTTTTTATCTTTTTAACCTGCACTGTACATAGACGTCACCCTAAAGTGTGAGAATACTTTATTGGTTATGCACTATACCCAGTAGAAGATTACAAACAAAGATGGTTTAGGACATATTCATTCATTCAAATTGTAGGATGGAGATACAGTCCAGACAGAAAATTTCTTTGGAAGCCTATCTCAACGAGATTAGCATAAATATCAACATGTGTGGATATACACATATACATATTTATCCTGCAAGCAACAACTGCAATGAGCATTGACTGTATCAATAGAGCATGTGTGTAAATTTTGTAGTTACTGACTGTGCATAAAATCCCTCGTACCTGGAATCGACTTGATATGTATACTATAAAGGAGGCCGACAAACAAGCACTTGTTTAAAGGGTGTTTTCTTAGACGTCCGCGTTAAATGATGTTGGGAGTAATGCAGATGCTCGCTTCCTGTTTATAACACTCAAGTATCAACCAATTAACGTTTTCTTAGTACATTGGGCACGATTACTTCAGTTTTGGCTTAATTTTCTAAAACCGGATGTTTGGTCTATTTGACCTCCATAGCAGAAGAGTTATTTTAACTGCATCCGTTTTTAGAAATTGGGAAATTATTATGTTGAAAACTAGAATCAGACTAAACTAATAATGATATCCAATTTTAATGTACCAGATAATACTCTCATTGTAAATGAAACTAAATTCGAAAAGTTTACAAACCATAGTTTGTATTTCCCACCAAATTCGTTCAGACGTGTTTTTGTTTACATGTTTCCATGTCAATAACCTATTAATCAATCAACCAGAACGAAAAAGGTAGCACATTCAATACAGAACTTCAAAGATTATCTCAAATGTTGTGATAAAGTTAAACAAAAACATTCTCTATTGGTTGTTATATGTAATTGATACAAATTGGATTACAAATACTGTATCTTACTAAATCTACACTACAGAGTACAGGTAAAATTAATATTGTATTAACAAGCAACAGATTGATCATGATAGTCTATTAGATGTTTATTTCCAAGAAATGTAAATTCTTCATTAACTACTACATCTTCCCCAGTTACAATGTCTGTTTTGAAATCACAGTGAATAAAGTACTTGCTATATTTTATGTCTTCAAGTGTTTTCCCCATTTTATATTATTATTTTACAGGTAGGTTATTGTCATTAGTTAGTGGCAAAGCAAATTAAATATAAAGAAATTTTCATTCAATAAAAGAAAGAAAATAACCTCTTGATCTGAAGCTTAAAATACATTATGTAATGCAAAAATTAAACATTATTCCAACACATAAGTGATAGATTTCTATACTGTAGCAGTGTAGGAGTTTGATATTATAAAATTCTATGAGAATTTTTTTTGACAAACTTTGTGTTAATTGTATCTTTATTTTGTATTCATGAATAGTGAGGGAGTGAGTGAGTGTTTTTTACTGTCAAATCGTCAATTTTTCAGCAATATGGTGAGAACAAATTACATTTGATGAGATGACGATGATGTCCGCTTTGAACTCATAATAATGAATAGTAATATTTTTTTTCGTACTAGCTGCATAAAGGGAACATGGTTTGTCCTGCTAACTCCTCCTACAGTTTTAGAGCTACAGCTTTAATATTTTGCAGGATGTTTATACACATAATGGAGGTGTGCATGTCCACAGGATTTTGATTTTCGTCAAATATTCTCAAAATGACAGGTAGTTGGACTTGGTCCTTTTGTTCGTCTGTCCGGATATAGATACATGGTTTGTCCGGCTATCTCCTCCTACAGTTTTGGAGCTACAGCTTTAATATTTTGTATGATGTTTATACACATAATGGAGGTGTGCATGTCCACATGATTTTGATGGTCAGGCGGGGGCATCATTTGTGTCTTACAGACACACTTCATTTTTGAAAAATCACTCCTAACAAAACAACTTTGTCCATAATTATCAAGTGCGGGGGCATACTTCTTTTCTAGTTTATTGATGTATCATAATCCTGTTTCTTTTTTAAAGAGAAAAGGTTGCTCTAGAGTATACTGTGAATAACATTTCACTGAAATGGGGAAACTTGATTCAAGCTAGGTCATTTAGGGGAAGCTTAAATTGAAAAAAAAATGTTATCTCATTTTACACATTGAAAATAAATTAAAGGAATATCAGATTCATTGCTGCTCTTTAAGCTTGTCAGTGACTTACGACAGGTCGGTGGTTTTCTCCGGGTACTCCGGTTTCCTCCACCAATAAAACTGACCGCCACGATATAACTGAAATATTGTTGAAAGTGGCATTAAAAACCATAAAACAAACCAAACCAACCAATTTTTATTTCAGAGTCACAGTCGCAGTACTATGATTTAGTTTGTAATTATTTTGAACCGATGAACCATGTAATGTTTAAAGTTAATTAAGAATTTGAATTTGGATTTTGTTTGTAAATTTTACTCATAACACTAACCCTGTTAATAATTAGTTTTTAGGGCTAATTAAAATATTGAAATTGTGTAAGCAAGCAATACAATGAATATAATTATGACATCTGTTTTTGTTACGATTTTAAATGGGTGTGTAATATTTTGTTGTTCATCTAATCATTATTTTAAATGACATTAAATTCTATTCATGTATTACAATATGATAAGTAATTAGATTCAATTTCTTAGACTGATTAGATAGGCAATTATATATTTATCAAATGATATAAGCTGAGCAGTTTTGGTTTGAATTGAAATTTAATACCTACCGGAAACAAAACCATTTAAATCTCTGTAGAAAAACAATGTAATGTTTCCACAATACGTTTCTAAGAAAATCTGGAAGTACAGGTACATACAATGATGGGAAAAAAGAGAATTATACAGGCTTGCAAAAATTATTATAGTCAAATATGTTTAATTGTAACAAAAAATGAATGAAAATTTTGTTTTTGTAGTTTCTTGATTTGTTGATTGGTTTATGGTGTTTAATGCCACTTTCAACAATATTCAGTGATTGGGATATTGACTTTTTATGATGAATGATATGCAAATTAAATAAATTTTGTAAATGCATATTCAAGATTATGACTGTGTGTTCATTACATCAATGCTTCTCACACAGTTATATGTGAGATGCTGCATTTTGCTGACATGTGAATAACTCTAATATGATGGCATCCATTCAGTAAGATGGAAGGTTTTTGCCCATCAGACTTGCTTAACCTTGCCACTTTTTTTAAACACTTGTACGTTTTACCTATCCAAAGAGTGAGTACCGGTAGTCATTCATTGTGTATATATGTGTGTTAGAGTTAATAATTTTGCATCTGTGTCTACGATTTCCTATTTTGGCAGTGCATGGAAATTCACATTTCCCATTTCCCTGGGAAAGTAAAAAAAACATGGGAAAGTGATATGCTGATCGTTACTTCCTGCTGAGAAAATGTTATATAAGTCTGTTGCGGCTAGTTGTTGACAACGGGAAAGTAAAAATTTGGTAGGGAAAGTAATTTTTTTATTTCACTTTCCCTTGGGTAAGTGACTTAAGAATTATTCTTCATGCCCTGTTTGGAACTGTGTTGATGGTGTAGTATTGTTTGTTTTTCATTTTTTTGTCATTAACATACATGTAGTAAGATTAATATTTGTACATGAGCAGTATCTTCTATATCTGTTTGGTTTATTGTGTATATTTTAAAAGGTATTTCTTGAATCTGACATGTTTTCATTGACCAGGCACATATTGTTCACCAGAGTTGAACTTTGATATAAATATTACTTGTACATGTATATACCTGTATGTCAACCCATGTTTTGCTAAGCAGGTGTTAGGAATATACATGTAATGACCCTTTAGACAAAAACATTTATTTCAGAACACATTAGAAATGATTATTGATTTTATCATAAATAGATATCACTAAAGATTAACTAGGGACAATCAGATCCTGGTCATTTTTAGATATTTTGATCCGAATGTTTAAATATGGTATACATCTTTCTACTTTCATTTGCCCTTGTTTGTGTTCAGTTTTTAAGCAATTTCATTGGTCAATATATTGGCCATATCAATTTCATTCCAGGTCTGGGCTCAAGGGTTCGTGAACACAAGTAAACATAAATAAACTGAGAAATGAGAATATCTTCCATTTTAGTTACATGTAGTTTTGTTGTTGTTGCTAAATGACAAAGTGTTATCATGATATACATAATATATATATTTTTCCAATTCAATATTTTACAAATAATTCTCCACTATTTGACTTGGAATTCCATTAACCAGTTTAACCCTGCCACATTTATGTGCCTGTCTCAAGCCAGAACTTGGATTTCCAAAGCGATAAGTCATGGTCTTTTTTGTGTTCAATGGTTTGAGGTGAGAGGTGATTGTGGTTTTGTTGATATTGGTGGAATTATTTACCATCACTGTTTAAGCTCTCTTTTCATAATCTACATTATTAAACAATTACTTACAGGTGCATGTATTTTTATTTTTGTTTGGTTTTATATTGTTTTACATTTTCAAAATGTTGGTTTTTATTTAAAGGTAAAGAGGAGACATCATGCCTGGAAGCTTCCCAGTGGCAAGTAAAATTCTACACAAATATGAACAGGACAGAGCTTATAGATTACATAGACAAAAGGTACATAACAGGAGTATTTATTTTCAAGCATTGCATAACTTATACCATATTGGGTTATGTATAGTATACATATCTTATATAATACATATATTATATATAGTACGTATATTGTATATAATGCCTACATATATATATATATATTATTGGGTAGAGATAAAGCTTTACAAAAAATACAGCTGGAATCAGTAAAAAAGGTAAAAAGAAATCTGTACACATTGTGAAAACTCAGAAGAGAAAAATAATCTTGATCTTTATAATGACTTCAAGGCATGTTCTGTTAACTGTTTATTGGGAGTTTGAAACATGAAATTATTGTAATGAAAAAATGAATATCTACATATACATTACAATAATTGTCCCAATTGACTAAATTATTCATTTTATATTTTCAAAAAATTGGAAAAAATGGAATCTGGTTTTAAATTTGAACAGTTAAACTTGCAGTTAATAAATTGATTACTACATTGTATATGCATTTATTTTAGCATAAAATTGAACGACATGAAATTGTCAATAAAAGTACATATTAAATGTCCAAAATAAATACCCCTGGTGTTAGTATCTATAGATCAGGTACACATTAAAACCAAATATATTTTTTTTTTTTTATTGTCTACGGAATATAAAAATAGAACAGTTCATCTGTAGGCTAAGTTCTCACACTCATTTCATGTCATGGGTTATTTTTATGATGGAAGACACACTCATGGATGTAAGCAAGCATGTTCTTTAATATCACAACAAATGTTGTGTATGTAAGTCAACACGATCTTTTATATAGCAAAAAAATCATGTGGATCTAAATGAACACCTTTACTTACATGTAATTCTATATTTCTTATTAATCAATGTTAATAGTAAATGAAATCTAAATTTGTTTCTGTGTTTTATGAAGAGGGTTACTGGTACAAAAAAATATAAAAATAGTCTTCTTATATCTTCTTTTAATGTTTTTATATTTTGAAGTTATCAAATATAGTGATTATACTATGAAAGGTTAGCTGATGTACCATATATATTAGGATGAATACATGTTGTCTTGTCAAATGAAACCATGCCTAATATAGTCATACTACATTGTAATTTTAAATAATATTGCAACAGTGTTTGGTACTTTGCTAATATTGCCTTTTCAGATTGCGAAATTAATTAATATTTACAAAAGATAAATCGTTCTGTTTGTATCACTCCTTTCATTCATGTTGTTACTAGTAAATATAATACTTATATATAGAGTAAGTAAAACTTTGAAAAAATAAAATAAAGAAATTTAAATCCACTGAATACACTCATTATAATGTTTTACTTCAAAGGACACAGTTATTCCACTCATTTCTTAAAGGTTGTTTTATGTATACAATTTAAAATCCGTGAATTGGTAAAATTTCCACGTATGTGGTGGAAACTCCAAAATAAAATAAAAAATCAGTGAATTGTGACTGGAAGCGGTTTTTCTGGGTAGACTGGTTTTTTCTAACAATAAAACTGACTGGCTTGATTTAATTTTGTAAAATATTATTCAAACTTGGCATTGAACACCAATAACCTATGTCTTGTCTATGCATACATGTAAAATAAATTTAAATTTATAAAAAATTAAATTTTTTGGTGGAAATTCCAAATTAAATTCATACCATGCCATGACATGGTTATTGAACTCTACCAAGAAATGGATGGTAACAGGTTTAAATACAACAAGTGTACTGAAGACTTTCTATTTTAAATGTGCAAAGAATGTATATTTTGGAATATGATTTTTATATTAGTAAATAATGTTAATTGTTTCCTTATTTTTCCTGTTATGTTTTGAAATAGGGAATGATATATGTATTTATTCTCATTCAATAATTTAATGTTTATTCTTCTTGTTTCATTGACATACTGCACATTTTGTATTTGATCAAATTTCAAATATCACTACAAAAGGACAAAAGAAACATTAAAGGATGCAGAAAAGTCAGTGAAACATGCATTTTCTGTAAATTTATTTACAAGAAATAATAAAAAAACATGTACAGACTTAAGCTCTATTAATATAATCCATTGATTATTCTCTAACCTTGAACTTCTGTGGCCTTGTTGCTTGTTACAGAATGTCCTGAAATTAAGATCTTCAGATAATTCGGAATCATTTGATTATATAGATGTTTATAAACTTTTGATCTACATATGTTCAGTCCAGTATATCCTAGTTAGCTTATAAACCATATGCTGTTACACATGAATATGCTGTTTATTAATGTTTGTGGTGACCACCATTCTTTATGAGAGGGGGGAAGGGGTGGGTGGAGGCTATGCTTTCAACAATATTTCAGCTATATCGTGGCTGTCAGTTTTATTGGTAGAGGAAACCGGAGTACCTGGAGACCTGCCGCAAGTCACTGACAAATTTTTTCATATAGTGTTGTATCAAGTATACCTCGCAATGAGCAGGATTCAAACTCACAACATTAAAAGTGGTGATAGGCGCTTTGATTGCACAGATAGTTGTAAATCCGACTACCATACGATCATGACCCAAGCAAGGACTGGATTTCCAACACCATTTGACATTTTTGTGTTCAATGAGTTATGGTGAGTGATGGTTGTTTGTTTGCTGATAATGGCGGAATTGTTTACCATCGCTTTTTAAACTTTTCTTCATATTGCCATCTCCAATATGCTATCTGCATTACAGTGTCCAAGAATAGAACAACGTTCTTTCTGAATATGATAAAGTCTTTTAAAGAGATAATTGTAAATAAATTATAAGTATCGGTATCCAGTACAGAAATACTCCTGAGTTTCTTTTTGTATGCCTCGGAGAATTAGAACTAAACCAATATTATTAATGAAATATTTACAGTTTATTATTTGATACTACATGTATATCAACATTTTAATTAGATATTAAACTATTTGTATGGGGAAAATAAATTATTTTTTATAAAACATATGCTGTAATTTCATTCCAAATAAAATCTGTCAATTAGCTATACCAATGTAAAATACAATAATTACCAGAAATAACTACTGTACAATACCCAGGGTATAAAACTAAATTTCTAGATATGCTGCTTAAGTTATTGAGTCACTGGATTTATTAATATTTTTTTTCCGGTTGGGGTATTTTAACCAAACATTTAAGGATTGATCGCAATTTTTGTTCAGTTCATGAAGAAATAACCCCAATCAGGTTGTACACTACGGGTTATGCAAGGGTGTGTACAACCTGATTGAGGTTATTTCGAATGAACCGAACAAATAATTTCGATCAATCCTTATATAAATTAATTCAAACTTTTTTTGTTATGATATTGAAAAATATATTTATTTTTTCAAAATAAGGCAAATAATTGGAAATAAATTTAAATAACCCCAAAGGTGCCTCATTTAAAGAAAATCACCTGATGACAATGGCACGCGATGCCTTGAGAACAACGTCTATTTTTAGATTCCGTTCATTGACAAATAACCTCAACTTTTTAAACCAATCAAAACACGTATAAAATGACATGTGACTCTAAAATTAATTTATTTGGGGATATTATATAAAGTTCAAGCATAAAATTTATCAATAGACAGACTTGAATAGAAACAAAATTTAAGTACAGAGAAATTTTGCAAACCCAGTTTTTTTATAGAGTAGATAAGAACTGCAAGAACTCTAAATTTTCTACTTCTATTATCAGGTTAGGGTTGTGGTGTTTAATATTTTTCAGTTATATCATGGCGGCTACTTCTATTATCATTTTATGTCATTTGTCAATAGATTATTTCATGTCATGATAATTACTGTCCATTTAACAATGGCAAAATGCGCTAAATTGATGCAAAAGTCACGACTTCTTAAGGATATTGTTGTCATGTCTGATTGCTCTGAATATCACTTTGTGCAGAAACGTATCATTTATTGCCAATCCTAATAACAAATGTGCAATTATTCTGAAAGTTCTCGTTACTCATGTCTTCTTTCACCAGTGATGTTATTTCAGTATATTCCTGTCACAGAATGTAATATTATAAAGAGAAACAACTCAAATTATTGAACACAAAAAAAAACTATGATATGGCATTGTAACTCCAGGTCCTGGCTTTAGACAGCACAAACATGTGGAAGGGTTAAACCGGCTAATGGGATTCCAACCCTCCCCCTCCTGATAATTTGATTTCCAAAAGCAATACAGATATAAACAAACAATAAAAAAAATCGGCACAGATTTACTTTCACCCAAAAAGACTACACTCTATTTCAAAACAGAAAGACAAAGGGAACATAGACATGGACAGTACAAGTCAGTGACTTGTGACATGTCTGTGGTTTTCTCTAGGTGCTCCAGTTTCCTCCACCAAGAAAACTGACGTTAAGCACCCTAACCCCTCAATGGAGGCTCGTAATTAACCGTCTATTAGCTAAGAAGGTAGAATCTCTTGGTTAAATAGAATGTAATTGTAATATTCATATTCATAAATCTCTTTCAATTTTTCAAATTTCAAATTTGATTTTTGATGATTGTAAGATCTCATATTGTGTTTCATAAATAATATTAGCATTACTTATTAAATGTCTAAAATGGTTTTTTAAGTAATGTGTAATATTTTTCACGATTTAATGATAATTTATTCAGTTTGATCATCCTTATGACTTAAAAATCAATGAAATCGGCAGATCAAACAATACATTGACATGGACGTTTAAAATCGATTTACATTTTGAATTACTGTTTCATTTCCACTTCAACTATAATCTCAATTTTGAATTCCGTTTTCAAGTGTTATTTGGACGTGTATTTGTTAACTCTTGTAAATTGTGAAGGATATACAATGTATGTTGATACATTTTATAAGATGTTGGTACAAGAAGCTTTATACATGTAATACTAAAACTACTGTCCATGAAATAGACTTTTATGGATGATTGCTCACACATGTCTAGAATGAATATATATATAGGTCATAATTTTCATAAAATTTAGTTTTCTCAAAGTTATACTTACATGTACGTTTCTGTTTCCAATAAAACTGACAACCACATATATACCGTATTTCTCTTTTAAATAAGACAGGGGTTTTTTCCAGAAGAAAACAAGGGACGTCTTATTTAAGGGTAACTGATCAGAAATTTGGTTGAAAGTGGCCCGAAATACCCAAAACTATAGCCATTTGCCTGAAGTGAATTTTAGCAAAAATATATGTACATGTATATGTTTTTCAGTACTAGTCAATAGTATAAAGCTGTAATCAATATGAGTTTTCTTTTGGATTTAGCATGAGAAACCTCACCAATTCTGTCTACAATTACTGGTTTAAATCAGCTCAAGTTCATATAATATCTTTGTGCCTGTATCAAGCCAGGACCTAGATTTCCAACATCATATGTAATGCTGTGGTCTTTTTTGTATTAAATGGTTCGAGGTGAGAAGTGATTGTTTGTTATGCTGATATTGGTTGAATTGTTGTCCATAACTGTTGAAACTTTCTTTACATAACATGGTTACATGGATTTTTTTTGTCTTCAAAAAATGAAATGCAAGGATTTATATACATCGTACTCCTCCATGAGAATCATGTAAATTTGTAGTGCACAGTTCTTAATGTAGACCATGAATCTTATATACATTTTTCATGTTGTATAACATGTGTACTCTATTGTCTTGTGTTGATTATGTTGAATATAAGTGTTTGGCACTACTTTCAATAACATTTCAGTTACCGTAATCGACCATATATTATTTGCATTTGTGCATTTAAATATCTTCACCTTTTTTTGACTCCCAAAGTCTTTGTTAATCAACTAGTTTGTGTATATAATTCACATCAACTTTTTGTTGAGGTCAGATTTATTATTGGTGAGAACTACGGTATCTATTACGTAATTCACAGGAAAACTTTATTACTGCGACATGGAGTGTATGCAGTGCACATATATATGGGCCTAGTCAGGACTGGCCTTAGGCCAATTTGACCAATTGTTCCCAAATGGGACTCCCACTTAAAGAGCCCAGTGCAGGAGTTATCTTGGCTGTTCATGTACACACAACACACTAGGTTTTACAGAGAACAGCAATGATTATATTTTTTGTATGGGACCCCAGACCTCCTAAGACAGGCCTAGTATTGTGTGACTTACAAATTTTAGGTGTGATAAGTACTGATTGCATATGTAGATGTAAATTCAACTATCATACAATGGCTGCCATGCAGGTCTCTTGGTTTTTGAGGTTTAGAAGCTATTTCATTCCTTCTTACCGTAATTATTATCAGCACTCTCTTTGTAAGAATATCTTATAGGCAAGTACTTCTGTACAGAAATAGCTGCAGTATGGTTTTGGTTCTACATTTTTTTTTTATTCAAAAGACATTTCAAAGAGCTACACTATGCTTTGGTTCTACATTTGTTGATTCAAAGACATGAAACATGTGATTTATTTCATACCATGTGCCAATCAACTGGAAAAATATATTTGTAATTAACAACATAATAACAGTACTTTATTATTTTGAAATGTGCTTTTTTATGGTGTCATGTGGAAATATTCATCTTAATCAGTTCTCAGACTGTAGAAATCAATATTGTCAAGAATACTCATAATTCTAGTTGAATATCAATTAAAAATTAAAACATTCAAACATTAAAAAGATGAGGTGGTATTATTTACTCTGTCTCATCTTTACCTTCAGAAAACGTTAGCAAGAATATTTTTCATATTCTTTTTATTTTCATGCCCCTGTTGCTAGCCATTGGGGGAATTAAGTTTTATCCATGTCCGTAAGTCTGACGTTAAATCTATCTATCTGTCTGTTTGTCCTGCATTTGGTGCAATATGTTTTCTTTAAGTAAATCATTTGAAATTTATATTCAGTCATAGACCATAAAAGGGGGGCCAAGTTGGCTTTCGGACTTCACTTTTTTACAGATCTGGAGTTATGTCCCTGTTTGCTTTAGCAGGAACAGAGGGCATCATGTCCTATGGACAAAATCTTCTTCTTTTTTTTTTTTTTTTTTTTTACAAAAGATCCGTTCTTTTTACATTTGTAGTTATAATTAGATTCAATATCATCTGTATGAAATTGATTCCACAGTCTGTTTCAATTCATTCTTATAAAAAACATATAAAAAATAATAACACACAGTGTTTTGAACTAATTCCATTTTGTATTTACGCTTGAAATTAAGATAAAGAAAAGATGAATTTTCTAGCATAGAACTTTACTGTAGATAATATCAGTTGTATTGATTATACTAGATTTAGTCAGGCATGCAAAGCTACTCAAGACATTTCAAAATGTAATTGATTGTCTTCAAAGACTTATTTAAGATTTGTTAACGTAATACACTTTATTATTGATTTTGGCAAAAGCATTATATATATTCTTACTGCATTTTTAATGTAAATCTTTTATATAAAATGTTGGGAGACATCTATAAAATCAAAAAATACTGTTTGTATGAACTTATTATATATACCATATAATAAGACCAATAGCATTTGATATGAAGCAATTATTACTGGTAAAAAATTACTGTGATTTAGGGGCCGTTATGGTCTTGATCATATGGTAGTTGGATTTATAACTACTTATGCAGTCATAGTGTTCTGAGTTCGAATCCCACTCATGGCAAGGTGTACTCGATACAACATTATGTAATAAAGTTTGTCAGTGACTTGTGGCAGGTCAGTGGTTTTCTCCAGGTACTCCGCTTTCCTCCACCAACAAAACTGACACGATATAGCTGAAATATTGTTGAAAGTGACGTTAAACACCATAACCTAATCCTACTGTGATTTCTAAATAAAAGAAATACTGTTTTTTTTCACACAGTGAAATTAAATGTTTATTTCTTTATTTCACTGCCTGATGTCACAGTACCAACATCAATCAACATTATTGAAAATATCATTGGGCATCCGACAATGAAGTTCCCTTTTAAAATGTCTTGGTAGCGCAAGCAGAAAAAGTGTGAAATCTATGTAATAATCAGTATAGATACTTTTGCATTCTGATTATCAAAAAACAAATCACACATAACCGAACAACGATGATAATTCATTCATGCGCTAACACGAATTCACGAATTACTACATTGTTCGGTTATTCGTGATTTATTTTCGATATCTGGAATGAAGAGGAGTAGTTATGCTATAAATAGTTTCCAATTATCCATGCATTTCTTAGATTTTTCGCAACAATAATTTTATTTCCTTGCCTTTTGTAGGAAATTCAATTAACAAATTGTATAAATATTAATAATTACAGGTGACTACAATTAAACCAAAGGTAGCAACCAAAGGCCCAAAGAAATATCCTCATCTGATTCTCAGCTTAAAGAAAATACAGGTATATATAACAAATAGAATGACTCAATACAATGATTCCCATAGATGAAATGAAAGTTTGTAAGTTGTAGTTTAGGAAAAGCATAGATTAATGATGTTGTTATTCTAACTAAGAAGGCAATGGGGAATTTTTTGATGAAGTGTACAGTACAGTCAGAGACATAGCATGATAAATGTAATAGATATTTTGAAATATATTTAATAGATCAAAAGATATATCCAAAACACCAAGATGAGTGATATGTCTACCACAGTGATATATTATGCTATGTCTCTGACTGTACTGTATTTATATGACGGCCACACATTCTACTATAGATCAAGTAAATGTTTTGGCACTGACATGGTTTATTAGACATATTTATTATTGAAATTTACAATACCTAAATTATATAATTAGGTGATCTTAGCCAATTTTGGTTATTCTGTTAAGGCCTTTTGGTTTTCTTGCTCCCAAAAGACTTGAAAAATTATTTGGCTTTCTTGGCTTTCAACATTGAATGTACTTTTTGATGAAGGTTATTCCAGAAATGTGTTGTGCACACTAAATTAGATATCTACGTTTTTATTGAATATGTTGTTCATACACATATAGTATCTACATCTCATACTGAAGAATGTCATGGCCAACGTAGATACAAATACCTTGTCTTAGGAATGGACAAATCTTATTTTATAAAAAACCACTCTGATTCTCCCAAAAAGTCTTATGAAACATATCTTCAAAATGCTTCAGTTTTTGATTGATAACATATTTGTTATGTTTGATGAACGTGTTTTTCAACAGACAGTCAGCATTCCTATGTTCCCCTTCTTGCTGACCTGTTCCTTTATTCGTACGAGGCAGACTTCATACAGGGGCTTCTCAAGAAAAACGAAAAGAAATTAGCCCGATCCTTTAATTTCACGTTCTGCTATATAGATGACGTCCTTTTACTAAATACATGTAATTGCAACCTTGGTGTTTTTGTTGATTGCATATATCCCATTGAGCTTGAAATATAGGATACCACAGATACAGCTAGGTCTGCTTCATACCTTGACCTACACCTCGCAATTGACAATGAGGGCTGGTTAAGAACCAAACTAAAAACATGATTTCAATTTTCCCATTGTGAACTTTCCATTTATATGTAGCTTCATTTGCAGAGTTCACCCCTGTTTTTAGCTCACCTTGCCAAAGGCAATGTGAGCTTTTGCCATCACTTAGCGTCCGTCATCCATTAACTTTTCACATTTTAATCTTCTCCTCTGAAACCCCTCAGCCACATGAACTGAAACTTGATAGGAAGCATCTATAGAAGGTCCTCTATAAATATTGCACATTTTGTCCCGATCCATTAACAAACATGGCCACCACAAGCAATTCTTGTTTTTGATTGGCTGATTTAAAAAAATCTTCTCCTCTGAAACCACTTGGCCAAATGAACCAAAACTTGGTAGGAAGCATCTATGGAAGGTCCTCTATAAAGAAAGCTCATTTTGTCCCGATCGGTTAACAAACATGGCCACCACAGGCAATTCTTGTTTCTGATTGGTTGATTTTTAAAAAATCTTCTCCTCTGTTAACTCTTACCTAAACTGTTAAAAGAAAGATAACTCTTGCCATTATTTCCCTTAGAAATTAACTAATGCAGATATAGTGTAACATGTTTATTCTATACATTACAAGTAGGTATTCACATTTTAATATTCTTTTTAGCAAACCTTGCCAAAGGCAATATGAGCTTTTGCCATCACTTGGTGTCCGTCGTCTGTCATCCGTTTACTTTTCACATTTTAATCTTCTCCTCTGAAAACTCTCAGCCAAATGAACTGAAACTTGGTAGGAAGCATCTATGGAAGGTGCTCTCTAAAGAGTGCACATTTGTTATGGTCCATTACCAAACATGGCCGCCACAGGCAATTCTTGTTTCTGATTGGCCGATTTTTTAAAATCTTCTCCTCTGAAACCGCTTGGCCAAATGAACCGAAACTTGGTAGGAAGCATCTATGGAATGTCTTCTATGAAGATTGCTCATTTCGTCCCGATCGGTTAACAAACATGGCTACTACCGAAACTTGGTAGGAATCATCTATGGAATGTCCTCTATGAAGATTGCTCATTTCGTCCCAATCGGTTAGCAAACATGGCTACCACCGAAACTTGGTAGGAAGCATCTATGGAATGTCCTCTATGAAGATTGCTCATTTCGTCCCGATCGGTTAGCAAACATGGCCACCACATGCAATTCTTGTTTCTGATTGGTCGATTTCTAAAAAATCTTCTCCTTTGAAACTGCTTAGCCATATGAACCGAAACTTGGTAGGAAGCATCTACATGTATGGAAGGTTCTGTATTAAGTTTCTTCAAAGCAGAATGAAAGGTGAGTGACACAGGCTGAGCCCACTGAGCCTCTAGTTATACTTGTCTTAGTGGGGTTCAATGTTGTCAAATTGCATGTCTTCATGTTTTTAGCTCTGTGTTGTGATGTCTGCTACGATTTCCGTGTAAAAACGATATTCAATTCATCTTAATACAACGGGTGTCACATGTGGAGCAGGAGCTGCTAACCCTTCCAGGGCACCTGAGTTAATCTCCGGTTTTTAGTGGAGTTCATGTTGCTCGATCTTTAGTTTTCTGTTTAATGTTTTGTAGATCGCTGTTTGTTCTTTTGACCATTGTATTGTCTGTCCTTCTTTGATTTATGGCTTCTGATTACCACTTTGGTATCTTCAAGTTTTTCTTCATGTGACTTCTGATGATTTTTTTTATATCCCAGCAACTAAGCAAATGTTGATATTTTGAAAATATTTATTTGTTTGATTCAGTCCATTCAACAATGAGCCACACATGGTCAACCAAAGATATTTGATGTATTTTTTCGTTTTTAGCTCACCTGACACAAAGGGTCATGTGAGGTATTGCCATCACTTGGCGTCCGTCGTCCGTCCGTTAACTTTTCGTATTTTAATCTACTCCTCTGAAACAACTGGACCAAATGGAACCAAACTTGGCAGAAAGCATCTATATAAGGTCCTCTATAAAGTTTCTTCATTTCGTCCCATTCCGCCAACAAATATGGCCGCCAAGGGCAATTCTTGTTTCTGATTGGCTAATGTTAAAAAAATCTTCTCCTCTGAAACTGCTTGGCCAAATGGAGCCAAACTTGGCAGGAAGCATCTATGTAAGATCCTCTATAAAACTTCTTCATTTAATTCCATTCGGCCAACAAACATGGCCACTGTTACTAAAAATAGAACATATGGTAAAATTGCACGTTTTTGGTAACAACTCAAAAACCGTTAATAATATCAGAAATCTGATGGGGTAAAAATGATCAGCACAGGAAGATCTAACTACCCTGAAATTTTGAAGAAAATCTGATTACCTATCTTGGAGTTATTGCCCTTTTTTCGTCAAATTTTCAAAATGTTAATACTTTTCGTTTTTTATTTCAAAAACTATAAGAGATAAACGTTAAGTTTAAACAGCATGTCAAGATCTACATGCCCTGCAATTTTGAAGTAAATCTGATTACCCGTCTAGGAGTTATTGCCCTTTTTTATATTTTATTTTTTTAATTTAAACATTTTTGTCTGATATTTCAAAAACTATTAGAGATAAAGGTTAAGTTTAAATTGCAAACATGTGCAGCATATTAAGATCTACCTACCCTGTAATTTTGAAGTTAATTTGAGTACCCAATTTGGAGTTATTGCCCTTTTTTTTTCGTCAAATTTTCAAAATATTAATACCTTTTGTCCTTTATTTCAAAAACTATAAGAGATAGATGTTAAGTTTAAGCAGCAAACATGTTCAGCATGTCAAGATCAACCTAGCCTACAATTTTAAAGTAAATCTGATTACCCATCTTGAAGTTATTGCCCTTTTTTCATCAAATTTTAAAAATGTTAATACTTTTCATCCTTTATTTCAAAAACTATAAGAGATAGATGTTGAGTGTAAACTGAAAACATGTTCAGCTTGTCAAGATCTACATGCCCTGCAATTTTGAAGTAAATCTGATTACCCGTCTAGGAGTTATTCCCATTTTTTCATCATTTTTTAGCTCACCTGACCCATAGGGCCATGTGAGGTATTGCCATCACTTAGCGTCCGTCGTCCGTCCGTTAACTTTTTCATATTTTAATCTTCTCCTCTGAAACAACTTGGCCAAATGGAACCAAACTTGGCAGTAAGCATCTATGTAAGGTCCTCTATAAAGTTTCTCCATTTCGTTCCATTTGGCCTATAAACATGGCCGCCAAGAATAATTCTTTTTTCTGATTGGCTAATGTTAAAAAAATCTTTTCCTCTGAAACAACTTGGCCAAATGGAGCCAAACTTGGCATAGATGGTCCCTGGGTATGTCCCTTTTAAAATTGTGTCCGACAGCCCCACCCTCCATTCAAGATGGCTGCTGTTTTTTAAGGTAATGATTATCTCCCTTTGAAATTTGCTTCAGTATCATTCTATTGTCAGGTGAGCGATACAGGCTCAGTGGGCTGAGCCTCTAGTTTATGATCTGTCGATTTACTAAGTTATGTATATTTAAAAACGTTAAATTTTATATGAGTTTGATTCTATTGAACAATAACAATGTAGATTTAGTGCTCACAACACGTTTCTGGAATAACCTATATCAGGTACGCTCAAGCTCAATAGATTGGAAAGACATAAAATTTAAAAATCTTTGGGAAAAACAAATCACACATTGTGTAGCAAATATATATTTTATATTGATAAATCTGAGTGTTCTAATCTCGCATAAATTTGTGTCATGTACGGTTTGAAGATTTGTTACTCAGTATAATTTGTGTTTGATTTCTGATTAGGTATAACTGTTCAATTGTCAATGATCATACATTAAAGAGGGCCCGGGTGGCTCAATGAGTTAGGTAGTTGGATTACCTAACAACTCATACAAGCCTATCACCAATATGGCATGGGTTCACGCCCAGCTTTGTAAATTACAAAAAAGGGTGTACTCGACTCGCAGCCGCAAGTGGTAAAGTTTACCAGTTGCTTGCCCATGGTCGGTGGTTCTCTCCGGGTACTCCGGCTTCTTCCACCACTAAAACTGGTCACCATGATATAGATGAAATATTGCTGAAAGTGGGGTTAAAACACAAAAAAAATCTAATCAAGCAATCAATCATACATTAAATAAAATTTATATTTTGTTATATGGTAACATTAAAGTATATTGTATCAACACTTCAGTGAGCTGTACCAATATGACTTGATAATTTGTCATGATCCAGTGAGATCAAAACTACATTGTTTATAGTTACGACATAATATTATCATTATCTCATATCAATATTTTACTATTGACTTTTTTCTATTTTGTCCAGGTGTTTTCTGTTGTTTTTTTTAAACATATAATGTTGTTGATATTGGTGATGTTTTTTATGATAATGGGCTAAAGTTTTTTTCTGTGAAATTTATAATTTTGGTGATTTTTGTTGATTATGCAGTATTTATCAATTTGGCAAAAAAAATAATCATATTTATCTTCTGGTCCAAAAACTATTACATGGCCAAACAAAAATAAGCTTTGTAGAAATGGTTCTCGGTGTTCTTTTTTTAATCCTATTTCACAGTTTCTTCCAGTATAATTTTGTGATATTATCTCTGAATTAATTACAAACAAGTCATTACCATGGCAATAAGTGAACATTTGTTAGCAGATTGTGCTTCATTTATCATGTAAGGTTATTGTTCTTTTACAGGAAGATACAATTCCTTTTGATGTCCTGTTGTAAACATCATTATCACAATCTTAGAAATGTTGTTACCATGGATACTTTGAAGTCAAAAATAAAATAAACCAATAATAATATTAATAATGAGGATACCAAAGGGATAATCAGCTGATGCAAACCAAAAGAAATAGGACAAAAGGACACATTACACAGAAAACTAAATTTTGAGCAACACAAACCCCACTAAAAACCGGGGGTTAACTCGGGTGCTCTGGCAGTGTAAGCAGTTCCTGCTCCACTAGTGACACCTGTCATGTTACTCTTGCTAATTGCTAATTTAGTGGAGGTATAACTGTACTCCCACAATTATTACCCTAAATAAAAGTTGAATTACAATTAAACCTGTCATGAGAGGCCACCCCTTCCACCCAAGTCTGGTCTTTATAGACAGGTATTCTTACAAAAGAAGTTTATTCTACTTGATTAGTTAATGAAGAGTTGTAACATTTTAAAATAGACTTTACTGTACATGTATAGCTGTTCTCCCATTTAACCTGGTAACTGACTAACTATATCTTTTAAACCAAATTTGGCTAGGATGGTTCTTGGGTGGCCCCCTTTAATTTTTTTTATCCGAGAGCTCTACCCACCTTTGAGGGACAGGAACCATTTAAAAGATATCTATTCTATGATGGGTTTTTTAATACAACTAAAAGGTGGTCATTGGTGAAGATTTTACTAATGGTAATGAGCATGATGTTCAAATTATGCATAAAGCAGAAAATAAAAAAAAAACATTATTAAATGTAATCTGTTTAGGCAGGCCTAGGTATCATCAAGAAAAATAATCTTATAAACACAGCATTTACAATTATATTTACTGGATAAAAGATCAATTGACTTTTTGTGAAATAATTAGATCTAGGTGTGTATTGTTAGGCCTATGATTAACTCTCTATTATATCTCCTTGGTTATGGTAATCTATTATGAATATTACCTATGGAGAGATTTGATAGATACTTTTACTTTCTAAATGAGGACGATATATTAATTACCTGTGTCTAAATGATTATTATTTTCTACCTTTAAGTCAGTGATTACAGTTTCCGTCTGACTGATATTTAGATTAATAAGAATGTTTTATCAATGATGAAGTTAAAATTGAATGTTAATGCAAATTACTTGCTATGATATTAATTATGTTCAAATTTTTTCGATTTCGTCAATTATGGCAAGTTTTTTTCATTGCAGATATTATTTCTACATGCATAAAATAAATAGGTTACCATTCTATCTAGTCATTTTTACATTTTTCAAGCAGAGATGAAAGATTTCTCCTGATAAACAGATTTCCTTTTTTTAAGGAAAATATTTTAAAAGAAAATGTGTCAAACTTCGTTCAAACAGCTAGAAAGTGAGAATGTAGGGACACTGTAGCAGTTTTTCCCCATTTTCATCAGTCAACACTTTCATTGCTGTTCAAGCCTTCTGTGAAGGTCTTCAGTGCATGAAAATAAAACAAGAAATATATCTGTTTATCATATTATATACCTTTTATAGCAAGAATAAATTTAATAGGATAACTTTCTTACTATATCTTGAACATTTTTAGCTCACCTGACCCAAGTCATGTGAGCTATTGTCACCACTGAGCGTCCGTCGTCTGTCGTCCGTCCGTCCGTTAACTTTTCACATTTTAATCAACTCCTCTGAAGCCACTGGGCCAATTTGAACCAAACTTTGGTGGAATGGTCCTTGGATGGCCCCCTTCCAAAATTGTGTCCGGTGATCCCGACTTCTAACCAAGATGGCCGCCAAGCTAAAAATAGAAAAAAGGGGGGATGAAATTTTAATTGTTCAT
Source organism: Bathymodiolus brooksi (assembly GCA_963680875.1). Taxonomy (NCBI): domain Eukaryota; kingdom Metazoa; phylum Mollusca; class Bivalvia; order Mytilida; family Modiolidae; genus Bathymodiolus; species Bathymodiolus brooksi. The sequence goes on along the minus strand of OY804576.1, from coordinate 81,416,255 downwards.
TGCTGCTTTAGTATAAGTCAAAATGAGCTAAAATTTTAACTGCAACTACATGGCAAGGAGTGGTTTAACATATATTCTGGGTTTTTCTGTGAAATATTTCTTTCAGCCGATTTATGCCGATTATGCAAATTAGACATATTTTGATAAAAGATCACATTTAAATCTTCTCCTCTGAAACCGCTGAACCAAATTACACTAAACCTGGCAGGGATGGTCCTTGGGTGGGTCCCTTTCAAATTTGTGTCCGACAGCCCCGCCCTCCATTCAAGATGGCTGCTGTTACTAAATATAGAAATGTCTTCAATTGTCCATTGCTGCTTTAGTATAAGTCAAAATGAGCTCAAATTTTAACTGCAGCTACATGGCAAGGATTAGTTTAACATATATTCTGGGTTTTTCTGTGAAATTTTTCTTTCAGCTGATTTATACCGATTATGCAAATTAGGCATATTTTGATAAAAGATCACATTTAAATCTTTTCTTCTGAAACCGCTGAACCAAATTAAACCAAACCTGACAGGGATAGTCCTTGGGTAGTCCCATTTCAAAATTGTGTCCTACAGCTCCACCCTCCATTCAAGATGGCTGCTGTTACTAAAAATAGAAATTTCTTCAATTGTCCATTGCTGCTTTATTATAAATCAAAATGAGCTCAAATTTTAACTGCAGCTACATGACAATGAGTAGATTAACATATATTCTGGGTTTTTCTGTGAATTTTTTCTTTCAACCGATTTATACTGATTATACAAATTAGACATATTTTGATAAAAGATCACATTTAAATCTTCTCCTCTGAAACCGCTGAACCAAATTAAAACAAATTTGGCTGGGATGGTCCTTGGGTGGTCCCCTTTCAATATTGTGTCCGACAGCCCCGCCCTCCATTCAAATTGGCTGCTGTTACTAAAAATAGATATTTCTTTAGTTGTCAATTTCCGCTTTATTACAAATCAAAATGAACTCAAATTTTAACTGCAGCTATACGGCAATGAGTAGTTTAACATATATTCTGGGTTTTTCTGTGAGATTTTTTCAGCCAGTTTATTCCGTTTAGGAATATTATGAGATAAAAATCACATCAAAATCTTTTGCTCAGAAATTTGAGTTGAAATGATCTTTGGGTGGCCCACTTTCAAAATTATGTGTAACACCCCCATTTTCTATCAACTTTAGATGTCAAATTGAAAACCAGGTGAGCGATTACAGGCTCCTGGGAGCCTCTAGTTTTTTACTAATACTTGCATAGTTGGACACATTAGTAAGTTGTCTCCCTTACCTAACTTTGTTAAGGGAGATAACTCTCTGAAGTTTCTTATTCCTACTGTTTATCCCATGTTAGTTGGACACATTAGTAAGTTGTCTCCCTTACCTAACTTTGTTAAGGGAGATAACTCTCTGAAGTTTCTCATTCCTACTGTTTATCCCATGTTAGTTGGACACATTAGTAAGTTGTCTCCCTTACCTAACTTTGTTAAGGGAGAAAACTCTGAAGTTTCTTATTCCTACTGTTTATCCCATGTTAGTTGGACACATTAGTAAGTTGTCTCCTAAACTAACTTTGTTAAGGGAGATAACTCTCTGAAGTTTCTCATTCCTACTGTTTATCCCATGTTAGTTGGACACATTAGTAAGTTGTCTCCCTTACCTAACTTTGTTAAGGGAGAAAACTCTGAAGTTTCTTATTCCTACTGTTTATCCCATGTTAGTTGGACACATTAGTAAGTTGTCTCCCTTACCTAACTTTGTTAACGGAGATAACTCTCTAAAGTTTCTCATTCCTACTGTTTATCCCATGTTAGTTGGACACATTAGTAAGTTGTCTCCCCTACCTAACTTTGATAAGGGAGATAACTCTCTGAAGTTTCTCATTCCTACTGTTTATCCTATGTTAGTTGGACATGTTAGTAATTTGTCTCCCTTACCTAACTTTGTTAAGGGAGAAAACTCTGAAGTTTCTTATTCCTACTGTTTATCCCATGTTAGTTGGACACATTAGTAAGTTGTCTCCCTTACCTAACTTTGTTAACGGAGATAACTCTCTAAAGTTTCTCATTCCTACTGTTTATCCCATGTTAGTTGGACACATTAGTAAGTTGTCTCCCCTACCTAACTTTGATAAGGGAGATAACTCTCTGAAGTTTCTCATTCCTACTGTTTATCCTATGTTAGTTGGACATGTTAGTAATTTGTCTCTCTTACCTAGCTTTGTTAAGGGAGATAACTCTAAAGTTTCTCATTCCTACTGTTTATCCCATGTTAGTTGAACACATTAGTAATTTGTCTCCCTAACCTGACTTTGTTAAGGGAGATAACTCTCTAAAGTTTCTTATTCCTACTTTTTATCTCATGTTCCCTAGATAGTACTTGTTTTAGATTACCATTACTGCTTATTAAAGTCATAATGCTTCATTTTAAAAACAATGTTTTTTTAGCAAGAAGAAGAGAAACAAGCTGAAGTTGACCATGAAAATAGACTACTACTGCACAAAATGACATCTATCATGAAAAACAGAGCCCAGGTTGACAACTGGAATGAATATGAACCAAGAAGGTCAGAAACTTCTTCTATATAACATAAAAAGATGAAATCCTGGTATACTTGTACTTCTAGATATACCCCCAAATGAAGATCGAATGGAGAGTGAACTGATATTTTAATGCAATGTGTTTTTTTTATTGTTCCTCCTGGAAAGTTGTTTCAAACTCTAGTTAACACTTAGTTTTTGAGAATAGAGAATAAAGTGATCAAAAGGATCTAATTTTTTTTTATTTCCTGCAATTGAATTTACACTCATTTAGATAAGCTAAGGTCTAAATATTTTAGCCAACTTTCAACAATGTTGAACTCTTCTCTGCGTTTTGTCACACTGGCAGACATCTACTGTTGGTTTCTGATAATTATCTCAAGTGTGATACATGTTCACTTTTATTTTAAGTTGAAATTTTATTCTAGTTTAAGGCCTATACATTTCTAATTAAAGTTTTATTTTTGGGAGGTTTTCACTACTCTCACTCCCGATTTGTGTCTCTTGATCATTCTTATCAGGACATTTCTACTGGTATGTGATAATATAATTTTAAGCTTTATATTTGTTATTGACTTGGAATTAAAGAAAAACTTTAAATGGCTCAAATATATAGATTAAGTATTTCTTTCAGGATTATGGCTTTTAATTATTCTATTGACTTGTACTTTTAAATACTAGTTACGGTATGTAGGTACAAAACAGATTATGTTCAATTTGGTTGATTTTTGACCAGGTTGTAAACAGTGCAAATCAGGTTATACATGTGCATGTAATATGGTGAAATGGAGGGCAGGCATCAATGGGGGATGGTTGGGTGTGGGGGTTGGGCAGTGCTAGTGGTTAGGATGGAAAAAAGGTGTAATTAACTCCTCTTAAAAGGATTCGCATGTGACTTTTTATTGATGATAATCAAATTTTTACAGAAATTATGACTATTTGAACGTGGCCATTTTTCAACAACATTTTCAGAAGTTAGTACTCTCTCAGTATAATCAACACCTTCCACAGTTTTCAATAGATCTTTGAAACTTTGCTGAATTTTTGCACACATTAAAAATATGTACTTGACATCAAAATCTACGTGAAACCTTACATGAAGATTTTGCACTTCTGAACTTGTTTTTCATGTCCTATATAACTTATTGAACACATCTGCGACCCAGCCATATCTGTATTTAGATAGATTTTTAATTTTACCTCTTGATTATATATACTGGTTAAAGATCAGGTCCAGGGTATAAAAGGGAGACAATTCTTGATAACATGGATGATTTAAATATTTGGGCAGTGTTAAGTTCAATTTTACATTTTCAGTTCTACCCCTGTTATAAGGCCCCTCTCACCAAAGGCTATCCCCTTGTCAATCCAGGCTTCAGATGTACTGAAGTAGTAAAGTACTATATGTAGTAAATTGTCATCCTCAGGAGAGGCCACCTCTCATATAAGACCCCCTTTTTCATTGCAGAAGAGGTGACCTTATAAGAGAGAGACAACTGTACCAGGTTTTTATTTGTTCTGCACTTAGTCTCATTGAATATGTGAAAATATTGTGAAGTTATCATACTATTTCTTCACTTACTATCAAAACATTTATGATGGACCATTGAATAATGTTAATTTTGTTTGTAGTTTAAACTTTGTTGCAAGAGAAAAACACATCCGAGAGATTCAGTCTGAGAATTTAGGTATTGCACGAAGATTAGAAAAGGCTCAACCAGTGATAAATGCAGATAGATTGGTAAGTTGTTTTACTGCATTGAACATATCTGTAGTTTTTTTCTCCAATCATCTCTGTTATTCACAGCATTGAACATGCTATTATTGCATGTGCTTCTTTGTTTTACATGCCATCTTACCTTTATGGTTTGGTTTAGGTTTATGGTGTTTAGTGCCACTTTCATCAATATTTCAGTTATATTGTGGCGGTCAGTTTTATTGGTGGAGGAAACCGGAGTACCTGTAGAAAACCACCGACCTGTCAGAATTCACTGACAAACTTGATCACAAAATTTTGTATCGAGTACACCCGCCATGAACAGGATTTGAACTCACAACTTTAGTGGTGATAGGTACTGATTGCATAGGTAGTTGTAAATCCAACTAACATACATTCTCGACCACAATGCCCCCCCCCCTTATCTTTATGAGCTGTTGTTGGTTTACAGCATTCAAACAAAGACCTAAATTCCTCTCCTGAAAAACAACTTCATCAGCACTGATTTGTAATATTTTTGTTTTGTTTTTTAAATTTTTATATTGCTTATAATTAAAATCACTCTAATATGGTGGAGCTAGAGCTGACAGTTACAATTCAACAAAGAAAGACTTCATACATATATCTGATTGTGTTGTAGATTGTGGGTTCGATCCCAGATCTGATCAAACCAAAGACTATGAAATTGGTATTTGTTGCTTCTCCGCTAAGCATGCAACATTAAGGAGAAAGAGCAAAGACTGGTTGGCTCGGAATCAGAATAATGTGTCCGAGTGTGACGACATGTCTATCCGTAGACTGTTGTTTCAGTGAGCTAGCACTATAAAAATCCAACTGAGCGTGTTGGTCTAGTACAAAGCAGATCTCTTCATCATCTCATTGAAAATTAAATTGTTCTCGCCATGATATTGCTGAAAAATTGCTGAGTTGGCATTAAACAACAATCACTCACTCACTCGAATATCTGATAAAATATGTAAAAAGTAAAGTTTTTTTCTGGTTGATTTATTCAAGCAAAAACATTGCAGTACAGACCGTCTATTTGTCCTTCCAAATTTTTGAATCTACGTTTGTGTTACAATTTTGAGGACAAACGGTCTCTTGAATTTTAGTAAATTTTTCATAATGTGATTGTCCAGGTAAAAAAAAAAAGACCAATATAGTTGGCTAAAACCATTATTTTTTTTTTTTAGCCAAATATAGATATTATGCTTAGGATATGTTTCATAAATGTATTTTTGAACCATATTTTCTGATTTTTGCAGGAATAAAAAAAAGAGTGCCCTTTAAGGTTTTATATGCAGTGATTGAAATTCTTATTTTTTACAGGAGAAAGATTATCAACACAAGAAATATTTACAGGGATTGTGGAATGAAAATGCTAAAGATTATGAAGAAGTTACACCTCGTCATCACAAGTTTAAAGAACTTAAAGTACATAAATTAAACAATAGATTAAATAAAAAACATGTACATTTATCAAAGTAACAAATTGATAACATTATTATGTATCTAATTATATCCTACGTTAGTTACGAAGTAGCAAGGAGTATATAATGTTTTTACATGTCCGTCACAATTGTCACCTTACTAGAGCATTCATTACTTTTTTTATTTCTTTTTTATTTAATTTAATCATGGAAGCTTTTTATTACCAATATTCAGATCCTGGTTGAATAACAGCCATTTCTAAAAAAAAAAAAATTGGGGAAAAAATGGTTTTCATCTAAAAAATAAAGAATTTTTTTTTTTTCAATTATCATATCTTATCTTTAAAACTAAGACCAAGTTTGAATATACCAGTCATTTTCAAAAAAGTATACTTTAAAAAAAAAATCTTGCTTTATTTTATCTAAAAAACATAGGATTTTGAGAAATATATATAATTACAATTGTACTGCTATGAAATTGCAGAATGTTTCTACAAATTGATAAATTATGAAAAGAAAGTTTAAACAGTACAGTGGTGGTAAATAATTCCACCAATATCAACAAACCGAAGCTTAATTCATCGAACACAAAAGAAAAGATCCCAACCCTCCACTCTTGATAACTGGATCTCCAGTGGCAATACATAAATAAACATATGATAAAAAAAACTGCACATATTTGATTTCACTGAAGAAAAACACATACTAATTTCTGCTGATTTGATGTTTGTTTGTTTGTTTGTTTGATGGTGTTTAATGCCACTTTCAACAATATTTCAGTTATATCGTGGCGATCAGTTTTATTGATGGAGGAAACCGGAGTACGGTACCTGGAGAAAACCTCTGACTTGCCACAAGTGACTGACAAACTTTATCACATGATGTTGTATCAAGCACACCTCTCCTGAGTGGGGTTTGAACTCACAACTTTAGTTGTGATTGCACAGGTAGTTGTAAATCCAACTACCATACGATCAAAACATCATGGCCCCAGCTGATTTGATCTTCAATTTCATTACATTATATATGTATGTTTTGTTTTCTAGAGAAGTAAAGATGGTATAGAAGGATCAGATGATTATGAAGATGATTTTGAAGATGACGATGACAGGAAAAGTCGTAAAAGGGATAAACTTCCTCCTCTGGTATGTATTGACAGGTAGTAATACCTGTCTACAATGGACATTTGACCAGGTACCCCCTAACATTAACTGTTATCCATTGAGAAATGTGTGTAAGTTTAGAAGACTAAACAGTGATAGTCACTCTATATAATTCCATAAATATCTATAAAAGGAACGATAACCTCTCACCTTAACTCACTGAACACTCACTATTATACATACAATATATTTGAAAAGTTCATGATATGAATGTATATTTTTATAATAATGATGAGTAATCCTGAAGATTTAAACATCTAATAGATATACATCGTTTACATGCATGCATACGATTTTTGTCAATGAAAATGGAGTTATTGAAGAAAACTTGATTTCAAGTTACTTAAAATTTAATAATTAAAAAAAAGATATCATAGAAATGGTTAAACTGTATAAGTTGTATATTCTAGGTGCATTTTAGGAAAGTTATATATATGTAAGCATAGCCCAAGGTTTTACTGTTTATTGTTTGAAGCTAGTTTGTCTAAATCAAGATAAAAACCGTGTTGTGGCTTTCTTGTATAATAAAATGGTAGCTGTTATGGAATTCACATCTCATTTAATACAGTTGATTTTTAAACTTCAAAAGAAATATGCAGCCTATATACTTTTAACCTATCATATTTTAAAATGAATAATTAAAAGTGTGATGGATTCTGACAGATTCTGTACTTTTATATAATTTTTTTCTTTTACCTAATTAGGGTTTAAGGGACAAATTTCAGTAAATTTGCTTTAAAATAATTTTTATGGGAAATTATAAGGTGTAAATTGATCATCAATAATTTCTATAACAATTAACACTTTCTTCATTAATGGATAAATAATTGTTGTGATTTTTTAATGTTTATGTTTTTTTATATACCCAATACATCCATTGTAATGGCCCACAGCAATTATAGCTATAAATAGACTTCAAACATCAATGGAAGTGATAATTTATTAATGACATTTTTATATGGTGGTATTAAAGCTTATTTGAAGTTTGTGTGAGAGATAAATTGCTATTTTCCTGATGCAAATCTTAAGCTCATCTGACTTATTGTCAGGGTGAGGTTTTGCCATCACTTGTAGTCCGTTGTCAGGCATCTGTTGTCCATCTTCAACTTTTTATATCTTAAGCTTCTCCTCAGAAACCACTGGGATAATATGAGCCAAACTTGACAGAAATAGTCCTTGGGTGGCCCCCATTATAAGTTATATGTGATAGGTCTAAACTCCATCCAAGATGGCAACTGTTACTAAAAGCATAAAATTCTTAAATTGACCAAATCCACCTTATTTTAAACCAAAATCTACTTAAATTTCATCCATAAGAGTATGGTAGAATCTCTTTAACATATTGTTTTTGTTTTTTGGTCAACTTTAAACTTTTGTTGATTTTTGCCTACAATAGAAATGAGGCATCTTTTTAAGGTTTCTTCAGGAGAGCAATTCAGGCTCATGTGAGCCTCTAGTTTTAAATGAACATGTAAATTTGTTTTCTCAATAGGCTATTTTGTCCTTCTTCTTTGGCTATTAGTTTCCATGCTTTAATTAACCTTGTGTTTTTTTTCTAATTACTTAATGTAATCTCTGTTTTAATTTATTTGGTAATTTTTAAAGTACGGTAAAATGTGTATGAATTTCCTAGAAATTTCCTCTTAAGACACAAACATTGCTATGGAGATGTAAAGTTTCATGTTATTATTGGTTATTTTACCGATTTTTTGTTTTCTATGTTTATTGATATTTTCATCATCAACAACATATAGATGGATTAATGGTTTGTATTCTAATTAATAATACTGATCAAGATTAAGATTTATGAAAATTTAATGAATGAGAAAAATCTTCAAAGAGAAAAACTACAAAGCATTAAAATTGAATGTATATATTTATTATCAGGGATAGTAGTTGGTATGACAGTTTGGGTTTATAATAATTGATTTAGTAGACAATCTGAGAACAGGAAGTACATGTATTGACAATGTTCACTAGTATTAAAGGTGAAACCTGTCTAAACTGGACCTGGAATTGGATAAATTGGAATCCTGTATAGACCAAACTTTGAATAAAGTCTCAATGTAGGGAAACCGTGTAAAAACCAAACTTTAGATAAAGTCTCAATGTAGGGAAACTGTATAAAAACCAAACTTTGAATAAAGTCTCAATGTAGGGAAACCGTATAAAAACCAAACTTTGAATAAAGTCTCAATGTAGGGAAACTGTAAGGAGGTCCGGTTTAGAAAAGTTCCACTGTATTTCTATTGAAAAAAAAGAGGGTGGGGGTGTAAAACTAGGTGTCATTTCAAATTCACCCACTTTAGCATAGCAGATTTAACATAAATATTGATCAACTTCTCATTGACTATTGGTACAGTTGTAGAGCAGCAAAGTTCCTATTGTTTATTGTATTATTTAACAATAACTTTTTTCTCCATGTAATCTACATTTTCGCTATATATACCATAGGAAAATTTGATTTTGAAATCAAATGTTGAAATTTGAGATCAACTTTGATTGGATTAATTATTTCCTAAAAATCTATCTACATATACATGTATTTGTCATTTATTTTAGAAATATTTCAAAGTTTCATTGATTTTGTTATATATAAAACTTACCGAGCAGATGAGAATAGAATTGCAATTAATGCTATATTTGGTTAGAAATAGATCTACCTGTTGTAAAATTTCAATGAAATATACCAATATATAACAAATAAATAAGAAACTGTGATCATTAATTATGTCTTAATTGAAAACAAAAATTGATTGAATGTTTTTGAACTTTTTTTTTCTCTCTTTATATATTTGATTTTCATGAATATTAAATATTAAGTACCCTTGACAAGAATTTCTTGAAATGAAATGTATAAATAGCAAAATTAAAAAAGGTAAAGTCACATTTGATTTTCTGCGCAATATCGTAAGTTCTGTTCAAGCAAATTTATTCACACAGTCAGGGACCATACAGGGAAGACCAAGTTCAATTTCAGACTTTAACACTTTTCCATCCTGGAGTTATGCCCCTATTAAATTTAGATGGGCACTGGAACATCTGTGTCATATGGACACATTCTCCCATTTTTTTTTTATGAATCTGTATCTGCATCACCATCCATTAAAGAATTATCTAATATGTATAAAGTCAAACCTGTATTAAGAGGTCACCTTTGAGACAAAGAAAAAGTGGCCTTATAAGACAGGTGACTTCTTAAAAGAGGTTCAATTCATATGAAGTTTTCTATGACAAGACAAGTAAAAGGTGATCCTTTAATACAAGTGACTGCTGAATAGAGGTGACCACATGGGCTGGTTTGACTGTGTACCGGTATATGTATTTTACTCAATCAGTAAATGAGCTACAGGGCATGACTTATGTTCCTCAGTAACTGTAGGATGAAGAACAGCAATTAAAGTGGTAATTTCACTTTAATTTGTTACCTAAATGTAATAATATAAGATTTATTCTTCCAATGGTGTGGAAATGTAATTTGATTGTCATATAAATATTTGCCATTTCAGTCTGAGGACAGAACCAGTAAGGTAAAAAAAAACATCACATGTTCGTCACTTGTGGCCTGAGTTATTGTTATCTGATATTTGATTAAGCCTATTAGGCAAATGATATTCAATTAACCTCAACTTCACCTTACATTACCTTGTTGATCCAACAGACAGTGTTATTATATAACTTTTCTTCTTTATTTACATTAAATTAATGTAAATAATTTACAAGTCGTCACTCGTTTGCTGCATTTTTTGGGTTGATTTTTAAAACTGCACATATAAATCTTACTGTCATGCAAAAATTGTATGGTTGGTTATCATGGGATATTTGAACAGAATTCATCAACAATTTTTGGGTGGAAATAGAAATTAACCATCTGTCTATATTTTGAAGGGCAAATCTCAAAGTATATTTTGAAGGGCAAATCTCAAATTTTTAAGTCATAAATCAATAGAAGATGATTATTATAAGTAAATTGGAATCTGAATTAAATCTGCTATTATAATATGCTACCCTCCCACATTTGATTGAACCTGATTAGAGGTCATATCCAGATGAACTTGGGATAAGCCAATGAAAAGGCTGCTGGAAAAATCATAGCAGCACATTTCAATCTTTTTTATCACAATTGTAAAGCTCTCGGATTGTTTTATTTTTTAATAAGTATTCATATCCAAAAGTTCATCTGGATATGACCTCTAATATTGTTCCTTGAGATGTTATGGGGACCTTAGCATATAAAGCAGCTGATTTTCATCAGATTGAAGTAAATTGGGATGCCCTAGATCGTAATAGTAATTCAGTCAATATGATATCAGATAATAATAACATTAAGAATTGATTTTTTATCGATTTTTTTTTTGCACTGCTAGATAGTTTACAGGTTTAGATATCAAACAATTGTAGATGATGCTAATAATGTAATGATGGGCATAATAGTTATGTCCTTTTGTTGTCATTTTACACATAATTCAGATGAGCACTTTAACACAGCTTCACCATTTAATTGTAGAATATAACTTTATAATAATATGTAATATAGAATAACAACAGAGACAGACATTGTCGTTAGTATCGCAGCAAGTCTGATAGGATGAGCTGTGATAATTTTTTTTGGACATGTCTGACATTTTTAGACACTTCCCAGATCCAGTGTGCGAAATTAGCGGTAGACCTATAGACAATGTCTATATAAATTCAAGTCGGTCTATGTCAAATTTTCACAATTTGTATATAATGTACAGTATATATGGTCTATGTAGAATAGAGATTGGCCTGTAATATTACAAAATTTAGTTTTACACATTGCAGATCTATGTTTTTTTTAAATTGCTTTCATAATAGCCAATAGTACAATAATAGACATAACTTTAGTAGCTTGCATGGTTTGCATTCTAACTGCATGCATTTGTGTGGATCAAGACATAGATTTTACACTTAAGATAGTAAAACTGCTAGTAATTCTACTGATAGTAAAACTGCTAGTAATTCTACTGATAGTAAAACTGCTAGTAATTCTACAGATAGTAAAACTGCTAGTAATTCTACTGATAGTAAAACTGTCAGTAATTCTACTGATAGTAAAACTGCTAGTAATTCTACTGATAGTAAACCTGCTAGTAATTCTACTGATAGTAAAACTGATAGTAATTCTACTGATAGTAAAACTGATAGTAATTCTACTGATAATAAAACTGCTAGTAATTCTACTGATAGTAAAACTGCTAGTAATTCTACTAATAGTAAAACTGCCAGTAATTCTAATGATAGTAAAACTGCTAGTAATTCTACTGATAGTAAAACTGCTAGTAATTCTATTGATAATGAAACTGCTAGTAATTCTTCTGACAGTAAAACTGCTAGTAATTCGACTGATAGTAACACTGCTAGTAATTCTACTGATAGTAAAACTGCTAGTAATTCTACTGTAGGTAGTAAAACTGCTAGTAATTCTACTGATAGTAAAACTGCTAGTAATTCTACTGTAGGTAGTACAACTGCTAGTAATTCTACTGATAGTAAAACTGCTAGTAATTCTACTATGGGTAGTAAAACTACTAGTAATTCTACTGATAGTAAAACTGCTAGTAATTCTACAGATAGTAAAACTGCTAGTAATTCTACACTGATAGTAAAACTGCTAGTAATTCTACTGATAGTAAAATTGCTAGTAATTCTACTGATAGTAAAACTGCTAGTAATTCTACTGATAGTACAACTGCTAGTAATTCTACTGTAGGTAGTAAAACTGCTAGTAATTCTACTGATAGTAAAACTGCTAGTAATTCTACTATGGGTAGTAAAACTACTAGTAATTCTACTGATAGTAAAACTGCTAGTAATTCTACTGATAGTAAAACTGCTAGTAATTCTACTATGGGTAGTAAAACTACTAGTAATTCTACTGATAGTAAAACTGCTAGTAATTCTACAGATAGTAAAACTGCTAGTAATTCTACACTGATAGTAAAACTGCTAGTAATTCTACTGATAGTAAAATTGCTAGTAATTCTACTGATAGTAAAACTGCTAGTAATTCTACTGATAGTAAAACTGCTAGTAATTCTACTGTAGGTAGTAAAACTGCTAGTAATTCTACTGATAGTAAAACTGCTAGTAATTCTACTATGGGTAGTAAAACTACTAGTAATTCTACTGATAGTAAAACTGCTAGTAATTCTACAGATAGTAAAACTGCTAGTAATTCTACTGTAGATAGTAAAACTGCTAGTAATTCTACTGATAGTAAAATTGCTAGTAATTCTACTGATAGTAAAACTGCTAGATGATAGTAAAACTGATAGTAATTCTACTGATAGTAAAATTGCTAGTTTTTCTACTGATAGTAAAACTGCTAGTAATTCTACTGATAGTAAAACTGCTAGTAATTCTACTGTAGGTAGTAAAACTGCTAGTAATTCTACTGATAATAAAATTGCTAGATGATAGTAAAACTGCTAGTAATTCTACTGTAGGCATACTGTTTAGCTACTGGCCATCTCATTTTCATCAATTGCTTGATGAATATTTATTGAAATTTAAAAAAAAAACACCTTGGTTTTGCCAAATCAAGGTACATGATTAAGATTCAATATTTTTATTGTATACACTCATGGAATATATATCAAATTCTTGGAAATGTATTTCCTGTTAAATGTGACCTTCAATCAATACCAGTAAATGGAATTGAATTTCCACTTTCTACAAAGTTTAGCAAATAATGTACTTTACAAATAAAGAATAAAAAAAGAACTATTGACCACCATTTTGGCTGATTCAAAGATGACCCCCCCCCCCCCCCCCCCCCCCCTCCCTTTTCAATCACTGCATATCGTTTATGTAATTTTCACATTGTGTATACGGTTTTAACCCTTTATATATTATCAGTCTATTTCATAAATTTATAACACATTATGTAAAAAAAACAAAAATGTTACGTATGCCACTATTTTGCAATAATTAATTAACCGCCACGATATAACTGAAATATTGTTGCAAGTGACATTAAACACCATAAACCTAACCAATAATGAATTAAAATATTTTATTTTCAGTCTATAAAGTACAGTTATAACCCGTACACCAACAAAACAACGTCTAACTCTGGAAGTTTACCTCGGCTTGACGGCAAACAGGTAAATAAATCTGTCAACTCACAGAAAAAAATGGTGGACCCAATAAGTTAATCTGTGGACATTATACATAATTATCATGGCTTCCATCATCAGTATTACAAATAACCTCACATCAGACTGAATTAATATACATATTATTTTATTTTAATGATCTACTCAAGAGATTTTCCCTCAGGAACTAGATTTTGTTTACATTATATATTTTATTAATATATCTTAGAGGATTTTCTTTTACATTTATATTTAAGATGTGATAATCACTTGGCATTATATTTCGTTAAAGGAAGACATTTTTTTTTAATCATGTTTTAATTGTAAAATAACCACATGTATACCTATCAAGGTACTTTGTATTGTGTTTGATAACGATTGACTTAAAATCATAAATGTTTAAATACTTTTCAGAATTTTGCCAAGAATTATTCTCAATTGTTAAATATAGAAATTAAACAATTTAAAACATCTGATATATGATCAAAACATTATCAACAAGAAAAAATGATAATTTAACTAAAACGGTTAGATTTACAAGACTTTAATCATGCTTTCAAGCTTTGTTAGAATTCCATCAGTATAGAATCTTAGTATGCTTTAAGTTATTTTTAAGTAGAATGCATTTTAAATGTTTTTTGTTGTATATTATTGGCTTATTTACATATTGTAGACATCATCCATTTTATATTGAAGTTACCCCTCTGCTATTTCCTAGTCTTTTATTTGAACTTTAACCTGTACATTTTGTTTATATATACATATTTTTGTTCTTTGTTTTAAACCCTTTTTTCAGATAAATTAAGCATTTATTGTAATTTTATATGTAGTGTTATTTTCAATGTTCTGATAGATTTTAAGGGCCCGGGTGGCTCAATGAGTTAGGTAGTTGGATTACCTAACAACTCATGCAAGCCTATCACCAATACGGCGTGGGTTCGCGCCCGGCTTTGTAAATTACAAAAAAAGTGCATTCGACTCGCAACCGCAAGTGATAAAGTGAAAACAATGAATCAGTGTTAACTACATGTAGTTATTATGTGGTCTTATTATGGTGTAAAGACTGTTTTTTTTTGTTTCATATTTTATGAAAATTCATATAGGGTATTTAAAAAGTTCCTATTAATTATTTGATAAAGAATAAATTAAATAGTGGAAAATAAAGATATAATTTATCGTCATTTCTATGATGCAATATATTTTACTCCTAAGCAGACTGAGCGGGAAAAATATTACATGTATTATGGCAATGATGCAGCAGATGGTTAGGTAAAATGGCAAAGCTTTCTGCAAAGTGTTCAAGTTGGCTTATGTTTAATAAATAAATTATTTATATTTTCCATTAAAGAAAAGTATTTTTTATCAAATACTCTTCAATTTTAAATTATTTGTGAACAATTTTAGGAAACTATATAGCAAGTGGTATATGGTATTTTAAATCCAGAAAAAAATTACCCTGGGTTCAAAATAGCATATATGGTACATGTATTTTGACCCTGTGGTCAAATTTCATTCCTATTATTTTGAATCCCACCATGGTAAATTGATAGGAGTTTTTTTTTCTATTGTTATACTTGACACCCTGGAATAATTGAACATTAATCTTAGTGATTTATTTTTAATTCAGAAAATTTCTTGTGAAACTTTAAGAATTTTGAATAATATACCTACCCAACAGCACACTTTCTTAAATTGGTTAACTAAATTTCATTAGTTTCTAATAATTGAACACGTTTAAACTTAGTAAAATAGAGGCCTGCAATTCAGTAGATTTGTTTTTTCAAATCAAGTTCATTCAAATGCACACAGATTTGTTTGAATTTTATTGTCTATTATAGCATTGAATTGCTGATATTTATTTTGTAAATACTTTCAACCATTGAATGAAATTAAGGTGAATCCCCGTCTTTACTACTAAAATGTCCACTCCTGATAAACCAAATTTTGCAATAATCACAAGCCAGCTACGTACCTGCATCAACCTATTTACACTAGATTAAACATATTTTATTGCTAAATATTATAACAATTGGATTGGGCACAAATTATAGCAATTTACAAGGGTCCTCTCCACACTATTTTTACACTACCACACTACCACTGTTATATTTTTCTGCAGAAATTATGTATAAGCTACTTGTTAATTTTATATTCTGCACAAAGTGAAGAAAACAACCCAAAAGAAAAAAAAATCAGATTAAAACATTTTAGTTGGGGGAGAAAGGGAGAATATCAGATAAAAAGGTTTTAGTTGGGGGAGAATGGGAGAATATCAGATAAAAAGGTTTTAGTTTGGAGAGAAAGGGAGAATATCAGATAAAAAGGTTTTAGTTGGGGAGAAAGGGAGAATATCAGATAAAAAGGTTTTAGTTTGGAGAGAAAGGGAGAATATCAGATAAAAAGGTTTTAGTTTGGGGAGAATGGGAGAATATCAGATAAAAAGGTTTTAGTTTGGAGAGAAAGGGAGAATATCAGATAAAAAGGTTTTAGTTGGGGAGAAAGGGAGAATATCAGATAAAAAGGTTTTAGTTTGGAGAGAAAGGGAGAATATCAGATAAAAAGGTTTTAGTTGGGGGAGAATGGGAGAATATCAGATAAAAAGGTTTTAGTTTGGAGAGAAAGGGAGAATATCAGATAAAAAGGTTTTAGTTGGGGAGAAAGGGAGAATATCAGATAAAAAGGTTTTAGTTGGGGAGAATGGGAGAATATTAGATAAAAAGGTTTTAGTTGGGGAGAAAGGGAGAATATCAGATAAAAAGGTTTTAGTTTGGAGAGAATGGGAGAATATCAGATAAAAAGGTTTTAGTTGGGAGAGAAAGGGAGAATATCAGATAAAAAGGTTTTAGTTGGGGAGAATGGGAGAATATTAGATAAAAAGGTTTTAGTTGGGGAGAAAGGGAGAATATCAGATAAAAAGGTTTTAGTTTGGAGAGAAAGGGAGAATATCAGATAAAAAGGTTTTAGTTGGGGGAGAATGGGAGAATATCAGATAAAAAGGTTTTAGTTTGGAGAGAAAGGGAGAATATCAGATAAAAAGGTTTTAGTTTGGAGAGAAAGGTAGAATATCAGATAAAAAGGTTTTAGTTTGGAGAGAAAGGGAGAATATCAGATAAAAAGGTTTTAGTTTGGAGAGAAAGGGAGAATATCAGATAAAAAGGTTTTAGTTTGGAGAGAAAGGTAGAATATCAGATAAAAAGGTTTTAGTTTGGAGAGAAAGGGAGAATATCAGATAAAAAGGTTTTAGTTTGGAGAGAAAGGGAGAATATCAGATAAAAAGGTTTTAGTTTGGAGAGAAAGGGAGAATATCAGATAAAAAGGTTTTAGTTTGGAGAGAAAGGTAGAATATCAGATAAAAAGGTTTTAGTTTGGAGAGAAAGGGAGAATATCAGATAAAAAGGTTTTAGTTTGGAGAGAAAGGGAGAATATCAGATAAAAAGGTTTTAGTTTGGAGAGAAAGGGAGAATATCAGATAAAAAGGTTTTAGTTTGGAGAGAAAGGTAGAATATCAGATAAAAAGGTTTTAGTTTGGAGAGAAAGGGAGAATATCAGATAAAAAGGTTTTAGTTTGGAGAGAAAGGGAGAATATCAGATAAAAAGGTTTTAGTTTGGAGAGAAAGGTAGAATATCAGATAAAAAGGTTTTAGTTGGGGAGAAATAGAGAATATCAGATAAAAGGTTTTATTTGGGGAGAAAGAGATAATATCAGATAAGAAGGATTTAGCTTGGGATAAAGAGATAATATCAGATAAGAAGGATTTAGCTAGGGATAAAGAGATAATATCAGATAAGAAGGATTTAGCTTGGGATAAAGAGATAATATCAGATAAGAAGGATTTAGCTTTGGATAAAGTGAGAATATCAGATAAGAAGGATTTAGCTTGGGATAAAGTGAGAATATGAGATAAGAAGGATTTAGCTTGGGATAAAGTGAGAATATCAGATAAGAAGGATTTAGCTTGGGATAAAGTGAGAATATGAGATAAGAAGGATTTAGCTTGGGATAAAGTGAGAATATCAGATAAGAAGGATTTAGCTTGGGATAAAGTGAGAATATCAGATAAGAAGGATTTAGCTTGGGATAAAGAGAGAATATGAGATAAGAAGGACTTAGCTTGGGATAAAGTGAGAATATCAGATAAGAAGGATTTAGCTTGGGATAAAGTGAGAATATCAGATAAGAAGGATTTAGCTTGGGATAAAGAGAGAATATCAGATAAGAAGGATTTAGCTTGGGATAAAGTGAGAATATCAGATAAGAAGGATTTAGCTTGGGATAAAGAGAGAATATCAGATAAGAAGGATTTAGCTTGGGATAAAGTGAGAATATGAGATAAGAAGGATTTAGCTTGGGATAAAGAGAGAATATCAGATAAGAAGGATTTAGCTTGGGATAAAGTGAGAATGTCAGATAAGAAGGATTTAGCTTGGGATAAAGAGAGAATATCAGATAAGAAGGATTTAGCTTGGGATAAAGTGAGAATATCAGATAAGAAGGATTTAGCTTGGGATAAAGTGAGAATATGAGATAAGAAGGATTTAGCTTGGGATAAAGTGAGAATATCAGATAAGAAGGATTTAGCTTGGGATAAAGTGAGAATATGAGATAAGAAGGATTTAGCTTGGGATAAAGTGAGAATATCAGATAAGAAGGATTTAGCTTGGGATAAAGTGAGAATATCAGATAAGAAGGATTTAGCTTGGGATAAAGAGAGAATATGAGATAAGAAGGACTTAGCTTGGGATAAAGTGAGAATATCAGATAAGAAGGATTTAGCTTGGGATAAAGTGAGAATATCAGATAAGAAGGATTTAGCTTGGGATAAAGAGAGAATATCAGATAAGAAGGATTTAGCTTGGGATAAAGTGAGAATATCAGATAAGAAGGATTTAGCTTGGGATAAAGAGAGAATATCAGATAAGAAGGATTTAGCTTGGGATAAAGTGAGAATATGAGATAAGAAGGATTTAGCTTGGGATAAAGAGAGAATATCAGATAAGAAGGATTTAGCTTGGGATAAAGTGAGAATGTCAGATAAGAAGGATTTAGCTTGGGATAAAGAGAGAATATCAGATAAGAAGGATTTAGCTTGGGATAAAGTGAGAATATCAGATAAGAAGGATTTAGCTTGGGATAAAGAGAGAATATCAGATAAGAAGGATTTAGCTTGGGATAAAGAGAGAATATCAGATAAGAAGGATTTAGCTTGGGATAAAGAGAGAATATCAGATAAGAAGGATTTAGCTTGGGATAAAGAGAGAATATCAGATAAGAAGGATTTAGCTTGGGATAAAGAGAGAATATCAGATAATAAAGGTGTTGGTTAGGTTTCATAAATTTAAGTTTAACTAACAAACATGATAGCAGGAAGAGGCAATTATGATATCTCACTATTAAGTTTATACATGGACTTTCGGTCAACATATTTCGCCATCAAATACCTGTAATAATCTATGGGATGCATAATTGTTTACAATTCTGCACATTGTATAACCTTATGCATACAGTTGTTGACTTGCACAAGGATTTAGGTTTTTTTTTCTTTATAAGCTTGATATATTCATTTTCTGCATTCTGTTTTAGTGGCTATTGATGTTTTTGTTAATTTTATTTTCAACGTGTCAAAAATATTTTTATTATATACTAGTCTGTACAAATATCCACTTTTGGAATTCCTTATTGTTTTATACCTACACAGTGCAATTTTATATCAAAATTACTGTTAAAATTGTAAGTAAATGTAAGTAAAAGATAAAAAAAAAAAAACAACCTTGTGAATGAATATAAGGGGAAGTGATTATTATTTCCTGAAGTGTTTTCAATGTTCTTATAGTAATTTCATATGAATCATGATTTAGGCAGTTTTTTGTCCAATGATTTGTTAATTACCAGGTTTAAAAAATATTTTTTTTCTGGTTCCTTAACTTTGTTGTTTTTTATGCATAATTACTTTTCCACCCTCCTTCCGAGCCTTATATATATGTTGTCATTTTGAGTATAGTATGTTTTTTTTTCTGTATGTATGTTTTCCCTGTATTGTTTTATTAATAGTGTATTATAGTCATTCGTTTGTATTTTTAAAGAGTTTTTAATTAGTTTTTTATTTACATGTATATCTTTATAATGTTAATGAAATTCAGCAATTTGGTAGTTTATAAGAAATCCTAACTTAATAGACTTAAAAGTTGGTTTTTTATGGAATAATTATGAAATCTGTCATGAAAATACTTGCTTTCAGCTGACATTTTGAGTCAATATAATAGAATTCTTAGGATGTTTTCTTTTCAAGAAATAGATAGTGCATTTAAAAGATATTTAAGCTTTCAATACTTACCAGAACTAGTTAAATGTTTCTTTTTTTGACAGTCATATTAATTTCAGTCACATGATTTTATTTTCCTAGTAAAAACTTCAGTCACATGATTTTATTTTCCCAGTAAAAATTTCAGTCACATGATTTTATTTTCCCAGTTTTGTTTTGTTCAGTAACAAATTCATGATACCCTTTGAAGTTAAAGAAAAAAAACCTATCAAATTTGGCATGAAATAAATAGTTAGGCTTATTGTAAACTACTAAACAATAATGATAGCATACATTCTATAGTCAGTAGAATATATCTTTTTATAATAAATAATTATATATTTAAATTTTATACATTTTCTATTGTTATTTTACATTATTAAAGGTTTAATAATATTAAATGCTTCTAATATGTTTTTTTCTTTTTTTTCTTCTTTATTTTGCTGCATGGATTTTTTTTCTCACATTATATGAATATCAAATTAGAGTTCAAGTAGCAAAAAAGCAAAACAACCAATTGCTAAGAAAAAAGCTACTTTCCCAAACAAGCATAAAGCTGATCCCAGTTTTAAATCTGCCAAGTCAACTGAGTCGTTTTCATCCAATGAAAAAGCCAAATTTAATTCACATCGGAACCTTAAGGAAGTGATCATAGTACCTCTTAATACAAATACAAAAAGTGCAAAAACTATTGATACAACTGAAAACAATGATGGTTTATCATTGAAAAAAAATGGAGGTTTCAATGACCTTGAAAATGACGAGAAAAGATTTGTTAAATCTAGTCGATCTCCAGATTTAGAGCAACAAAGTGAAGACAATCTTGATGAGGATCGGGTTGACCTATCACATAAAGTTCATCGTCAATCATCACATGAGACGATACCGATAGATGAAAATGAAAAAAATTGTTCAAGGCCACATAGTCAGAAAAGTCACAAGTCAATAGGTTCAAGGTTAAATTCTAGTAGTGTTGTTAGCATAGAAAACAATGCAAACGTGCCACTTGATGAAAGTCATAAACACGTAGATGACTTTGTTGATGAGCACGATGGGGATGTAAAAAGGCATAAAAACGTGAATGACTTTGTTGCTGAATCCAATGGGGATGTAAAAAGTCATCAAAATGTGGATGACTTAATTGATGAGAGCGATGGGGATGTAAAAAGTCCTAAAAATGTGGATGACTTTGTTTATGAGACCAGTGGGGATGTAAAAAGTCAAACAAAAGTGGATGATTTAGTTGATGCAACCAGTAGGGATGAAAAAAGTCATAAAAACGTGGATGACTTAGTTGATGCAACCAATGGGGATGTAAAAAGTCATAAAAACATGAATGACTTAGTTGATGCGACCAATGGGGATGTAAAAAGTCATAGAAATGTGGATGACTTAGTTGACGAGACCAGTGGGGATGTAAAAAGTCATACAAACGTGGATGACTTTGTTGAAGAGACTGCTGTATCAATGCAGCCACATCATGATACAGAAAATGATTTAGATGTCGGTAATTCAAATGGAACTAATCCACACAATGTTAATTCTGAAGTCAAAAAGGAAGAAGTAACACAATCTATGACTCATGATGGTGAATATGTTGGCCGTGATTCAATAGAAGGTAATGGTGATGGGATATGTTCTGAATCTGGTACCCCTAACCATTCATATACTAACAAAACTTATAATAAACCAGACAGTCAACAAACAGAAACAACTGGTGATGAGATATACACACTGAATGTTGCCATGCCAACATCTACTGGTACCCCTGCACACAACATACCTCCCATGCATGAGCAGGCAAGAATAACTGTTTATTGTGGTGGTAGTCAGTTTTGTATCATTTTTGTATTGTGTGGATAGAAATTGTACAGTGTGTTTATATAGTTGTTCTGTAATTTATTTTTAGATATTTAGGATGTTTGTATCAAAATGTATTCTTGTTTATAATTTGTTCTCAGAAACCTAAAGATCTTATAAGGATAACCTGTTTTGCAGTCTCTTAAATTTTAATTTTAACTGAACAAAGACTATATACCTAACCTGACCAGTATCAAAAACACTCTTTCAAAAGAAATGACATTTTGATCTTACAAAACAGTATTTAGAAATAATTGACATCAAATCAATCATATCTCTCACTTGTCCCACTTTACTGATAATATATGTCATGGTGTGGGAGATCTGAAGAAACCCCATTATGGGTCACATGCAAGTGACCTTAGGTTATGAATATATAATGATATGATAAATATGGTTATGACCTTAGGCAAATCGAGTTGCCCATAATATGTAAAACACTTTAGTGACGCTTACAATTGCAATTTTCATTGGATGGTATATAGGATCACTCGCATGTGACACATAATCGGGTTTCCTCATATCTCCCATGCCGTGAAATATAGGTAAATGGGAGCATGATATATGAAGTAAAGGGGAGCATGTGAGAGATCTGATTTTAATCAAATTAACCTCAAATGTAATATTTTTTTGTTTATTTTGATTTCATCTGTGAGATCCATTACAAATCGTACATTGGTATGACATTGTTTGTTAATTGTCTGTCTGAACACTACATTATAAGTTCCTTTCTCTCTTTCACCAACATCTTTATGGGGATACAGGACTGATCTGCACAATAGCTAGTATACTGTATTTAACCATACTGATTCCAAACCAAATATTGTATAGTGGGTTGTTTTTGCGGGATGAACGTTTTAGTGTATATTTTGGCATTTTCTTGTTACATGCCAAAATTGAAGCCATCAAAATAAAAAGCAGAATGATGCTATAATTTTTTTTTTTTTATTATGATCAAAAATTGTTTACATGTGGTTTTCTTTCTCTGCCAAAATAACTCTCTATATGATATAGAACAAATTCTAATTCTCTGCCAAAATAACTCTCTATATGATATAGAACAAATTCTAATTCTCTGCCAAAATAACTCTCTATATGATATAGAACAAATTCTAATCAAAAGGGTTCTGGTTCTTTCTGAAAATAAGATTAAAACTTTATATAAATGATAATAATTACAATTTACCAAATCTGGTTGAAATCTAAGTTTGGGTAGTTGTCTCCTTTGTATCCTTTGTGATATTTTGGAATGTATGGAAATATATCTAGACCAGGGTACCAGTCAAAAATCCAAGTGGGGGGAATTAGGGTGTCTGGTATTTATTGTAAATTTCAGCAGTTTTTCATTTATGTTGTGACAACCAGATACATTAGGGGAGGAAAACCCACACAGATATCATAAACTGACATAAATTGTACAAAATCTTAATGTTGTATCAACTTGTGAATTTTCTAAAATTTGCTTTAATATTATTCTCTGATGTTTATAAGAAAATTCTGCTCAAAACTTTGTCTTCTGTTGCTCTTGCTAGAGCAGCTACAATTTTGCTCACCATAAGGGAAATAACTCCTATGAAAACATATAATTTTAGAATCAAATGAAATCAGGAATATGCATATGGTCTATTGTGTTACTAAACACCCCATGACTGTGTGTTTCAGATTTATATTGTGTGTAACATGGTGTACACTTTATATTGTAATTAAATATTGTGATGTTCAACAAAGCCTATGAATATAAGTAATTTCTTACACAAATTGGTTGCTTATATTATAAGTAGAAATTGTCATAGAAATTATGAATTGGAGAACCTACATGTTTATAAATAGCAATGTATTGTCACTGATTTAACTGACAATCGGCAGCTGATTCCTTGCTTTTTTTTCATGGGGGAAGGGTGTGCCAGGTGTACCTCTGTCAGAATCTACATCTGAACTCCGTTCAAAATTATGTTAGATTTGACTACCGTTACATTTATTTCATACAAAGCATACAAGTAAAGTTTTACTCTTTATTCATTTCCCAGATACTAAGGAAGACAACTCAGGTGTCGTGGTATATTCTTATGTATAGCACAGCACTATCATACACAAAGTAATCACCCTTTCCCTTTGATATACATTTTACATATGAGTGACATCTTTATTTATTTGTTAGCATGCTTTATTTCATTATTACGGTAATTAAAGTTTAGGTAAATTTTGAATAGGGTTGGTATACCTTTTTAGAATGTATTTTTGCGTCATCTTTCTTAGACCTCTGAAAGATGGTAACTTGGTGCAAAATAAAAAGCATTGGCAAAGGTTATATTAAGCTACTTTTAGTCACAATTCTGCTGTCCATATTTCTAGATTTATTGGTAAATTTAAATTCAAATACCATTAGTAAGAACGGATATGGATGTAAAAGAACATGGGAGACTATCCACCTTTACATGTAGAAATAAATTAAAGTTAAGGAACAGTGCTCTTTCTGCTGTTCTACATTTCACATAGTAGGGTCTTCAATAATGTGCATAGCTCGTACCCTAAAATGGGTGTAAATTAATCTCTGGTCTGCAGTTGAGTGATCCTCTTTACTTCATTCGATAAATGCTACATCGGGGCATTTTTGTCATTTTGATGTCATTTGGTGTATTGAAATACCTATTGGCATTGTGAAAATTATGCATGGACAGAAATAACATTGAATATTTGCATGGGGAAAACATACTTTTGTTGCTTACACAAAACAAGGGATAATTGATGTTTTTATTTTATTTTTTTTGTTCAGATATTTATTTTCCCAATAACTGGGTTATGGTAAGTTTAAAATGCTATGATATATAGAGGCATGACAGCATAATTATCAGAAACACACTTTTCACTTTAGATCTAAAATGGTAGATCAAATATGTTAGCATGATATTCTCCATAAAATGAACTATATGTTATTACCATAAATAGCCTTGTATTATCTGCAGAAATTTACATTTTGGGAGAAAAAGAGGTGTGGATAATGCACCAATGCGGGTAATATAAGGCCATTTATGGTATTGAATGTGAAGAATGGATAATAACAGTAAAATCTTGCTATTTCAAACTTGGGATAAGTGACGATAATTTTTGGGGATAGATGCAAAAATGTGATATTTTTATAAAATTATTATGTAAAATTATTGTGGGATTACTTAAATATGTTCCAGAAACTAACCTGTGCTTAGAACTCAAAAATTAAAAGTTTCGGGAAACGTTTCCCAAAAATGTATTGCGTTCACATGTACTGTGATTCATTTCTAATACTTTTCAGAAGTTGAATCATTTCAAAAACGTATTGGTTTTCGATCAAATGTATTGGCTAAATCGATTTTGAAACGTCAAAAGCGTACAATACGTAAAATTTCTATATGTTTTTGAACCTTTTTAAAGGTGTGTCTGAACTCACTGTATTTAGAAATGAAATAATCTGTCTTTTGACCTTTGACACAACAAGGTTTTATTGTAAGTTTATCACCTAAATAAAATGTATTATTTTCTTTGAAAAGTTTGTTAAGAGAATGACTGAATTATTTATAGAGAAGTTGCTATACAGATTATACATTTGTGCATCATGTGAAACTGCTGTTCATGAGTATCTTTATTTTATTTTTAGATTTCTCACTCAAACTTTACTTCATAGATTCCATTGCAATTTTTGCATTTTAATTTCTCTAAATACATGTAGCAAGGTTTCTATTTCAGTGCTCCACTGGAAAATATTTGGTTTTATTGATGAATTAAAAATACTGACACAAAATATGATATAATTATGCAAGTTGTATGTATATCCAAACATATACAATAATATTTTATATATTTACCTATTCTATCACATAAATACAGACACTGCAGTCTTTACATGCATGTAGCTTTATTTACTTCCTATCATTAATATAGATGTGTAATATTTTATCCAGTGAAGAGTATTAAATCTGCCAGAATAATATTTTAAAATTTCATAACATAATTTAATTTTTAATTTAATAAATTTGTCAGATATTATGAATATTGTATTGATGTTTTGTTTATTTTTGAAAATTGTTTATTTTGATATCTCCTTATATTAGGATGATGATGAAGTGTCACCCACTAACCCTACAGACAATGATTGTAAACAGTTGTTTAAAGTGGCTAAAGAGTTAGGTGAGTTGTCTCCTTTTCTCTAAACAACAGTCATTTAATGTAAATCATTATATGTTCACACAGTTTTATTTATCTTTAATGTAAAGGTATATAACCTGTAGATATGTCCTGATTTGTTAGTGGTCAGTTAACTTCAAGTATTCACTGACTCAACTTTGAACTGTCCATGTTGCTGTTGTCATTTCTATGGAAATGTATGGTCTTTTGAGTTGAAGTAATTTTTTCGTCTTTTTTTTATTTGATTTTGTTTGTCTGCTGATGATCAAGAATTCCATTAACTGTTTAACTCAACCAATTTGTTTACCTTTTATTGGTATTTCTTTGTTTAGATGCTTGACCTTTGTCAGAATAGGGGTTTGCTTTGAGGTTGGTAATACATGTATTGTTGACCATTACTGTTAAATTTTCATTTTTTAGGCTTTTATTATTTAAGTTTGAAAAAACAAGTGGAGTTACCTCCCTTGTTATAGTTAACTTTTATTTAAAGTGAAGCGAAATACAATCTTTGTGTAGTAAATTGCTGTTTAAAGTAGCTAAACAGATAAAAAGCCCCTTTTTGTGGTAAACAGTTGTTTGAGGTGACCTAATAGTTAGGAGAGTTATGTCCCTTTTGTATTTAACACTTGTAACTTCCATTTTGTGGTGAACAAATGTTGAATATAACTGAGTAAATGGGTTATCTTTCTTAACCTACTAGATGCCTATATCCCAAAAAATCAATTAAGAATAAACATTTTAATTGTTACTATATATACATAATATGTCTGAAAATTTTACCCAACAGTGTTAGAGTTAGATTTTTGAGCTGACAAATTTGTTGTTCTCCCTCGACAGGATTTGAGCTCATACCATTGATTCACTGCAGCTCGAATTGCTTAGCCTTATGACCAGTGCCCTAGACCAATCGACCACACCCGCTATATAAAATATGGCTTCAATAGTCAAAGTGTTAATCTAAGTATTATATATTTTTTCAGCCCCTCCTGCAGAAATCATTATAAAAACTTTAGTGAAAAAAACACCAAAACAAAGAATGCAGACAAAGGACAGATTTAAAGAAATGTATGAATTGGTAAGAAATCATATCAAATGTGTGATTACTGTAATATACATACATTAGTGTTACAATAGTTATATTGCTGCAGATAATGAATTCATTAATAAAATTTGATGAAAATGATATATATTACCAGTAGTCCCACTCTTATAAGGCCACTCATATCAAAGGCTATCCCTCTTGTCAGTCCCTATTTCAGATGTACTTAGATACTCATAGTAAAATACTACTAAATGATCGTCCTGAAGAAAGACCACTTTTACATTGGCAGAACTTATTGCCTACTGTACTACCAAGCTATATTAAGAGTGTTAAAAGATTAACTAAATATGGATTGACAATGTTACATTAAATGTTTTTTAGGATATGGTTAGTGAACTTAAATCTGGACTTGGATCTCAATGGACACCACTGATAGATGCAATGATGAGTGACAGCACATTATCAAGTGCCAAAAAACTACATGATGCTTTAGAAGTAGGTTTGATAAAGATTATCTATGACATTAAAATTATTTAAAAGCTTTGTTTACTTTTGTGTGACTGCTGGAAATTCAGCTATGAAGAGGGGAGGGTTGGTATCCCATCAAGATCAGACCACAGATTGGCTAGCTTAGTGAACTCGGGCCTTATTTTTTTTAATTTTATTATTGTATTTTGACAGTAAATAAGCTGGAATTTGAATTAGAAGCTATATTATACTGGTACTTTGTGGAATAGTGCTAAGAAAAATTCATTATTTGGTTCTCAGGCCAGCCTGCGTATTTGTTTTAGGACAATATAACCAATATTATTAGCAAGACCAAAAAATTGCAATATTTCCATACTACTCCAAAAATCTCTGCATCAAATTTTGTAATTAAGCAGACCTTTATATTAAGCTTATTCACTGATAAATTGATTGATTGACTGGTGTTTAACCCCAACTTTAGCAATATTTCAGCTATATCGTGGCGTGAACAAATTTCATTATTTACTGATAAATAAAACTTATAAATAATATTATGTAATTATTTACTGGGTAAGTTATCAAATTCTACTGGACAAATTTAACGAAATTAAATGTAATATCTTACAGGTTGCTCCAAATTAATAATTATCTAACCATTTGCTTACAGGAAGGTGATTATTCACAAACGGTGGAAATTTTATGTTCATGTAGTAAAAGCTCAACGGCCGATCTCAAGGAAAGTTATAAGAAAGGTATTTATCAGTTAACTAATTTTTCGAATCCATTTGTGGACGGAAACGTTTGAGCCAAAGAAAAATCAGTTTATGTATCTAGGAAAACCAATGGATTGCTAGTTATCTTAAAACATTATGAGTTCCAGATAAACTTGCGTTTACCCGTTACAAAAAAATATTATTTCAAAAGTACAAAGGAAAATGATGCTAGATTTGCTATTTTGGTTTGTAATATTGTCTTCTAGTCAATAAAAATGACAACATCCATATTTTCTAATTTATTTTCTTCCCTTTCTACGTTTTTTTGTTTTCATCTTGGGGAAGATTGACAGTTTTAATTTTATTTTTTTTAATAAAACATCAAAAACATGCTTTAATTAATTATTTTACAGTGTGGATCCGACTCCATTTTTCTTCTGAAAATCATCTGCAAAAAGTTGATTACGTAAGTGTCAATCTTCCTCCTAAAAACAAAATCTGTATGAGTGAAATGTAGAATGATAAAATAAGACTTTTCTTCATTGCTATCCTTTTTTTTTTGCTACAGAATATGCTGTAAGCTTAGAAAGTGATATTAAAGACAAGACAGACGATCCTGAACAAGCTTTGTTGTTGATTTTACATAAGGTATAACTATAGAAAATTCTATAATCTGTAGAATGGTCAATAAAAATTATCTTTTTGCACAAAAAAAATGTGAGCTTTGGTTATCATTACTCTATAGTCTATTTTATATTTATGTCTCCCCCCACTTTGGTGGGGAGACATATTGTTTTTGTCCTGTCCGTCTGTCCGTCACACAGTTTGTCAGCGCAACTCCTCTGAAACTACAGAACAGAATTTCATGAAACTTGGTAGGTAGTAAGTACACCATATGTAGTTGTGCATATTACCAGGAAATTTTGATCTCCTGAATTTTGTAGGAGTTATGCCCCTTTGAACTTAGAAATTTCCCGAAATTTACTACTGAAGCAGCTTGTCAGCGCAACTCCTCTGAAACTACTGAACATAATTTCATGAAACTTGGTAGATAGTAAGGACACCATATGTAGTTGTGCATATTACCAGGAAATTTTGATTCCCAAAATTTTGTGGGAGTTATGCCCCTTTGAACTAAAAAATTTCCCGAAATATACTTCTGAAGCAGCTTGTCAGCACAATTCCTCTGAAACTACTGAACAGAATTTCATGAAACTTGGTAGGTAGTAAGGACACCATATGTAATTGTGCATATTACCAGGAAATTTTGATTTCCTGAATTTTGTGGGAGTTATGCCCCTTTGAACTTAGAAATTTCCCGAAATTTACTACTGAAGCAGCTTGTCAGTGCAACTCCCCTGAAACTAGTGAACAGAATTTCATGAAACTTGGTAGGTAGTAAGCACACCATATGTAGTTGTGCATATTACAAGGAAATTTTGATCCCCTAAATTTTGTGAGAGTTATTTGCAAACACTAGTGTAATATCCCTTACTCAAACTTGTGCATATATATATGTACAAGAGTCTATCATAATGTCACTATTTCCCTGAAAAAGTTTTTCATCGCCAATCCATTGATTTTAGAAGAACAAAACTCCTTTAAAATCATTAGAACATAGGCTGAGCAATTTTCTGGAATGGGGAACTTTGCCATGACAATATGGAATAGTACCTGTAACCCCATCTTCGCTAGCCAAGGGTTACGATTCGGGTCCCCCTTCTCTCCACCCTTGGCAGATCTAGAATACATTTTGAGGATTCACGCTTTAATATTTCATTGGTTACGGCTACCAGTACACGTATCCAATCAGAAGACGTTTTACACGGAACACATGTTATCCACGAAATGTAAACAAAAATTGGTATCGGAATGCTCTCATATGACAACGATTTGCCACTTCCCGTTTTGGTTCCAATGAAAACATCTTTCCCGTCTGCCAAAGCTTTGAAACTTTCACTTGGTTAACAGTAAGTGCTTCCAAATTAAATTTATCACAAATAAGTTTTTATTCACTGGGCGCTGCCATTTTCAACTCTCCAACATACGTATAACAAAACGATTCTGATTGGCTGGCGATGACGACTATCTAAGGGGCGCAACTTCGATAAACCACCAGGTGGCATTGCGCGCGAATTTCAAAATGTATTCTAGATCCGCCAAGGGTGGAGAGAAGGGGGACCCGAATCGTAACCCTTGGCTAGCGAAGATGCTGTAACCCTTGCTTTAGTACTTTTGATCGAAATTTTTTTGTGTTTCATGGATTAAAAACATTTTTTTTTGTTATTCATCGAAGCTTAATTTTATTTGTTACCTAAATAGATTTTTTACCTTTGACTACAGTTTGTGGGAGGGGGGAGACATACGTTTTTGCGGGCAAAAACAAACTTTAATTTGTAGTAAGATTTGTCTCCCTTTATCAGATTTACCAGCTGTTTCATATTTCGTAGTAAGATTTATCTCCCTTTATCAGACTTGCCAGCTGTTTCATATTTCGTAGTAAGATTTATCTCCCTTTATCAGACTTGCCAGCTATTTCATATTTTGTAGTTAGATTTGTCTCCCTTTATCAGACTTGCCAGCTATTTCATATTTTGTAGTTAGATTTATCTCCTTTTGTCAGACTTACCAGCTATTTCATATTCTGTAGTCAGATTTGTCTCCATTTGTCAGACTTGCCAGCTATTTCATATTTTGTAGTTAGATTTGTCTCCCTTTATCAGACTTTCCAGCTATTTCAAGAAGAAGAATAACCACCCAGAACACATTAAAACTGAATTAAGATGATTTGAACATTGAGGATTATGGTGTTTCAACAATATTTCAGTTATATTGTGACGTCAGTTTTATTGGTGGAGGAAACCGGAGTACCCAGAGAAAACCACTGACCTGCCACAAGTCACTGACAATATTTATTACGTAGCATTGCATTTATATAGCTTTACAAAAAATTCAAGTGTAAAAATCCACTAGTAAAAATATATAGATAATGTTAAATGTAAAAGATGATGATCTCTAGTAAATAATCTAACTGTCATTATGACATTTTTTAATAACTTCTGTGAGTTACATTAAATTTGAAATATTACTGGATGGTAAATACGGTCATAAAATGATAAAAGAGAATACAACCAAAATGTTGTTACAGGTTTAGGTTTATGGTGTTTAATGCCACTTTCAATAATATTTCAGTTATATTGTGGCAGTCAGTTTTATTTGTGGAAGAAACCGGAGTACCCGGAGAAAACCACTGACAAACTTTATCACATAATGCTGTATCGAGTACACCTCGCCTGATCGGGATAAACCATTTGATAGATAATCTTCAGGTGAAATTAAAGTTGTTCCTTTCTTACATTATATTTCTTTTTTTATCTTTGATTATATTGAAAATATTATTTGTTTTGTATTATAATGTATCAATTGGTAATATTTTAGGGTCTAAAAGAGGATTCTGGGAAAGTTGATGACAAAACAGCAGGAAAAGATGCAGAACAACTCAATGAGGTAACATAGTTTTATTTACCGTAAAAAGTAAATGCTATGAGTAATTAAATATTGAAAATGAATATTTTGTTGTGAAAAAAACATATTAAATGAAGATTATTTTTCAAAGATCATATATTTTAAAATTTCCAAATGCATTTCTTCAATGTTAAACAAAGGAAAATTTTCTTTATAGAAAATATTTAATTTAGTAATTCAATAAAGTTTGAACAGATTCCAGTCCATGAATAAAGCCAGAGTACCCAGAGAAAACCACTGACCTGCAGCAAGTCACTGACAAACTTTATCACATAATATTGTATCAAGTACACCTCGCCATGAACGGGATTCGAACTCACAACTTTAGTGGTGATAGGCATCGACTACATAGGTAATAGTAATTCCAACTATCATACGATCACCACCTCCATGGCCACTATGATTTTCAGTAATAATAATTTATATAATATTACATATGGAACTATATCATTTTTTAACAGATGGGAGAAGGCAGATGGTCCAGTTCATCAGGAAAGTTTTTGAAGTTGCTCAGTACCAAAAGTTTAGCTCACCTACGTGTTGTACTAAATTTATATACAGTAGAAACTGGAGGAAGGGAGGCAACTGATGATATAAAGAAAGAATGCTCAAAGAATTATGCTGATGCTGTTGTCATGCTTTGTAAGTTAGGGTTTTGATTGAAATATATTTTCACCATTACTATAGAATAGGTTATTTTTCTCCTTAAACTCCTTCTTATAATTATGTCTCCCCTTCGAACGAAGGGAGACATATTGTTTTAGTCTGATTTTTTCTTCCACTTCTTCTGCTTCCGCTTCTTCTCAGCGAAGCTTGTCTGGACCATATCTTTTTTGTCTTTCCAGATAGGTCAATTATATTTGGTATGTGGGTGCATGACCATAAGGTGGTGTGTCGTGTACCATAATGACCTTCGTGGGACTTTGACCTCAAGGTCAAAAATTGTTTTTAAATTTTTATCTAATTTTATTTCTAATTTTTCTAATTTTTTCGCAAAATATTACTATAGAAAATTGTGACGTTGAGAATTTACATTTGTTTTTAAATAAATCATAATTGGTTGTAAATAAAAGTTTGAAAAATTATATAAAAATATTTATTAAATTCTTAGCAATTCTGCTTTCAAATGTGAAAAATTCAAGAAAATTGGTTAAGAAATAACGTCAGGAGAATTTTTTTAAATAGGGAAATATTTTATTGTGGAAAGACTTCTGGCCCATGAATGACTTCAGGAGAATTGTTTATTACGGTAAGACTTCCCACCCGTAAATGTAGAT
The DNA here is from genome assembly GCA_963680875.1 of Bathymodiolus brooksi. Lineage (NCBI taxonomy): Eukaryota > Metazoa > Mollusca > Bivalvia > Mytilida > Modiolidae > Bathymodiolus > Bathymodiolus brooksi. The sequence continues at coordinate 81,382,954 of OY804576.1, read as the reverse complement.
ATTGAAATTTCTAATTTTTCATTTCAGTGCAACAAGTGAAAGGGTCAGAAACACATTATGCAGATAAACTGTTCATGAATATGACCCCTACAAATCCTGTCTTTATTGATATATTAGTCAACAAGAATGAGGTAATACAGTTACTGGTGGAATTCACCAAATGGAATTGTTTTTTTCTTCCTATTTGATATTTTTTTCAAGATATCTAGATGGCATATGTTTTCCTTAAATTTGCTTAATTGTTAGGGTATGTATGTTATCAAACATTGTATGTTTTCACTAAACGTTTTAGTGAAAAATTGGGACAAATTTGATTATTGTTGAAACCTCTGTGTAAAATGATAAGAGAAATGAAAAAAAACCCAACATGTATGTAAGGCCAAATAGAATAAAAGTTCTGGTTCACAGACAACGCCGCCCTCTCAAAATTTCGTCCGATGGGTTGTTTTTATTGCCGTACAGAAAAAAAATTGCCACAGCGCCATATTTTTGAAAAAAAAAAAAATCAAATTTACCGCTAAATTTAAGTTTTCAAGCGTGCCGGTGACGCGGACAAGTTTTGACAAACGTTTGAATGACTAATTAATCGAAAACGAAAGTAAAAATTCAGCATGGCTACGAGTGAAAACACTGTCCTCGTCAGTTTTAATGTACAGTTACGTTCCAAACAAATAGTTCCGTGGACTATCCTGCCTGTTGACAAAGTAAACACTATTGTGTTGTTTGTTTGCCAAAATAGTAGAATTGAACTGGTTTGCATTATGTTTTTAAACTGCTGAAAATAAAAACAAAATATAAAAACCCTTCCCATGTTGGATTGGAAATAAAAAAAATAAAATAAAAACCCTACCTACCTTGCCCTTTTTTAGAAATCCATTGTCTGAGAACCAGAACATTTTTTTTAGATGGCCTAAGCGATGTATTTCTTGTTCAGAAATTCTAATCTATGATGATTTGGGGATTTTCTTCTGTGGAGCTCGATCACATACTTTTAGATGTGAATGGTGACAATACTGTTGCCTCATAATTTCATTTGCTTGAAAGGTTGATATTCATTTGTTTACCTTTGAAGGCTGATATTCATTTGTTTACCTTTGAATGCTGATATTCATTTGTTTACCTTTGAATGCTGATATTCATTTGTTTACCTTTTAAGGCTGATATTCATTTGTTTACAATTGAAGGCTGATATTCATATGCTTACCTTTGAAGGCTGATATTCATTTGTTTACCTTTGAAGGCTGATATTCATTTGTTTACATTTGAAAGCTGATATTCATTTGTTTACCTTTGAATGCTGATATTCATATGTTTACCTTTGAAGGCTGATATTCATTTGTTTACCTTTGAAGGCTGATATTCATTTGTCTACCTTGGAAGGCTGATATTCATTTGTTTACCTTTGAAGGCTGATATTCATTTGTTTACCTTTGAAAGCTGATATTCATTTGTTTACTTTTGAAGGCTGATGTTCATTTGTTTACCTTTGAAGGCTGATATTCATTTGTTTACCTTTGAAGGCTGATATTAATTTGTTTATCTTTGAAGGCTGATATGGCTGGTATTAGAAGAGAATACAAGAAGAAATATGATGCAGAACTTGCAGATGATGTAAAACATAAATGTAAAGGTCATCCTACAGAAAAGATCATGGTAGAATTAGCAGGAAAATCAAAGGGAAAGGTAAGAATTCAAACGTAATGTAAAGGTCATCCTAAAATAAAGGTTGTGGTAGAATTGGCAGGAAAATCAAAGGGAAGGGTAAGAATTCAAATGTAATGTAAAGGTCATTACTCATATGAAAAGGTCATGGCAGAATTAACAGGAAAATTAAAGGGAAGGGTAAGAATTCATACATAATGTAAAGGTAGTTAAAAAAGGTCATGACAGACTTAGCAGGAAAATCAAAAGAAAAGGTAAGATTCATGATAACATAAAGGTCAATCAATAGAAAAGATCAGGTAGATTAACAGGTAAATCGAAGGGAAAGGTATGAATTCAAGTGAAATGTAAAGGTCATCTCGAAATAAAGGTCATGGTAGAATTAGCAGAAAATAAAATGGAAGGGTAATATTTGAAACAGAACATAAAGGTCAATCTATAGAAAAGGTCAGGTAGAATTAGCAGGAAAGTCATAGGGTGAGGAAAAAATTCAAACAAAATGTAAAGGTCATCTAAGAACATAAAGGTCAATCTATAGAAAAAATCAGGTTTAATAAGTGGGGAAATTCAAAGAGAAAGGCCAGAACTAAAACATAAATGTAAAGATCATGAAATAATTAGCAGGAGGGTGGAAGTGATAGATTTGTGTTAAATTTGGCAGGAGTGTTGAAGAAAAAATTGAAAGTTCAAGCATTAATGTCGGAGAGATCAGAGATAATAAATGCCTTAAATTTCGTAATATAAAACCTAGGAGTAGCATTTTAGCTAATAATAAGTGAAATTTATTTTTGTGTCCTTTTTTTTTTTACTATTCTTTGGATAAATTAAATTTCTTACACAACATTAAATGATTTTTTAATGAAATTTGTGTTACTGTATTTATAAACAATGTTATGTATTTATAGTTTTACCATGAATTAAATCTGTGTTGGGACTATTCTAGTTCAGTTTGAGCTAATTATTTTTAACTGTATAATTCAATGAATGTATATTATTTTAATTTCACAACTCTGCCATACAGTATTGATGTCTTATTTTTTATATTTTTTGGGTAAAAATATGCACAACTATCCTTCAATTTTTCAGCTTATTTTATTTATTGATGAAAGCGAGATACAGGTAAATGTTTTTATGGTAACTGGTGATAGTAATTGTAGTGGTGATGTTCTCTGTATTATACTATTGCTAGTTTTGGTGGTATTCATTTAATAAGTGGTGCTATCTGAGCAATACACTTGGTGGTAGCCATTTTAAAAGTGGTGTTATCTGTGCAATACACTTGGTGGTAGCCATTTTAAAAGTGGTGTTATCTGAGCAATACACTTGGTGGTAGCCATTTTAAAAGTGGTGTTATCTGGGCAATACAATTGGTGGTAGGCATTTAAAAGTGGTGTTATATCTGCAATACAATTGGTGGTAGGCATTTAAAAAGTGGTGTTATATGTGCAATACAGTTGGTGGTAGCCATTTCAAAAGTGGTGTTATCTGTGCAATACACTTCGTGGTAACCATTTTAAAAGTGGTATTATCTGGGCAATACGCCTGGTGGTAGCCATTTTAAAAGTGGTGTTATCTGGGCAATACAATTGGTGGTAGGCATTTAAAAAGTGGTGTTATATGTGCAATACAATTGGTGGTAGCCATTTTAAAAGTGGTGTTATCTGGGCAATACACTTCGTTGCAGCCATTTTAAAAGTGGTATTACCTGTGCAATACACTTGGTGGTAGCCATTTTAAAAGTGGTGTTATCTGGGCAATACAATTGGTGGTAGGCATTTAAAAAGTGGTGTTATATGTGCAATACAATTGGTGGTAGCCATTTCAAAAGTGGTGTTATCTGTGCAATACACTTCGTGGCAGCCATTTTAAAAGTGGTATTACCTGTGCAATACACTTGGTGGTAGCCATTTTAAAAGTGGTGTTATCTGGGCAATACAATTGGTGGTAGGCATTTAAAAAGTGGTGTTATATGTGCAATACAATTGGTGGTAGCCATTTTAAAAGTGGTGTTATCTGGGCAATACAATTGGTGGTAGCCATTTTAAAAGTGGTGTTATCTGAGCAATACAATTGGTGGTAGCCATTTCAAAAGTGGTGTTATCTGGGCAATACAATTGGTGGTAGCCATTTTAAAAGTGGTGTTATCTGAGCAATACAATTGATGGTAGCCATTTTAAAAGTGGTGTTATCTGAGCAATACAATTGGTGGTAGCCATTTTAAAAGTGGTGTTATCTGGGCAATACAATTGGTGGTAGCCATTTTAAAAGTGGTGTTATCTGAGCAATACAATTGGTGGTTGCCATTTTAAAAGTGGTGTTATCTGAGCAATACAATTGGTGGTAGTCGTTTTAAAAGTGGTGTTATCTGGGCGATACAATTAGTGGTAGCCATTTTTAAAGTGGTGTTATTTAGGCAATACAATTGGTGGTAGCCATTTTAAAAGTGGTGTTTTCTGAGCAATACAGTTTGTGATAATAATTGTAGTGGTGATTTTCTCTGTACAATACAAATTTGGTGATAGTGATTGTGGTGGTGATAATATCTGTGCAAAATAATTGCATTTTTAGTAAATGAGCTTATACAATGCACATTACCTTGTTTGGTTTAGACATTATATTGTGCATGATCAATTAAAATTATAGTAGAATACATAAACTAAACCATATTTTTATAGGAGAAAAAAAATGCATACCACTAAATCCCGTTCTTTCAGAAGTAAAGGAGTCTTATTAAATATACCTCAATTTAATCAAATTTTCAAGACAGTGTAGTCCACCTCTTATGAGGCTACCTCTTGTGCAATGTAAAAGTGGCCTTATGAGAGCTGTGATGTCTCTTGAGGGGGGCGATTTAGTATTATTTTATTGTCTCAGAGCATCTTAAATCTGGCCTGATAAAAAGGTGGGGTGTTTGATGGGAAGGGCCTTATCAGAGGGAGCTACTGTATCTTTTGTAAATTAAGCTATTTATTGTTATAAAAAATTACCATACATTTTCTGGAACATTATTTTAAGGAAGATAACTGCATGATTAAACAAGATTCAACTGTATCTATTGTGTATAAAGTAATTTTGATATCTTTATGAAAAGAAAGTTCAAACAGTGATGGTCATCAATTCCACCAATATCAACAAAATATTAACTCTCTGATCACAAAAAGACTACAGCATAATGACATTGGAAATTCAGGTCCTGACTTGGGACAGGCACACAAATGCTGTGGAGTTAAACTGGTTAATGGGATCCTGACCCTATTTGTATGGTATTACAGCATGAAGGAGTAGTGAGATTTACTAAGAATAATGTCCTGTGTTTTTCACCTGTCATATTTATTTTCTAGTACCTTGTGTATGTCTTTATTCTACTAAATTAATGTTGTAAATTTATTTTGTAAAATGATTTTATCATTATTATAAATGTATTGTAACAGTAGAGAATATTTTATCTCCAAAAAATGTAGTATCCTCGATGAGTTTTGATCTCAAGACCTCTCACATTGTAAGCCATGTCTCTACCAACTGAACTAAAGGAGGTCTCCACTAACGCAGTTAGCCGAGGGTTGTTATGAATTTACTAGAAGTTCCTATAACCTTAGGTAGCAGAATGTACCTGTTACAGTATCCATGATTTTATATTGATTCTCTAACATCTTTAAGGCTACTCAGAAGAAAGGTTCTACATCAGCAACTGTCCCTCCACCTGCCAAGAAAACAACAGGTAGAAAACCATCTGAACATCGTATTCAGAGTGAATCAAAGAAAGATAACCCTCTTTCTAAACCAACTCCCAGAGTGGCTGCTGATGCTGCTCAACAAAAGAAAGAAGAAAGAAAAGCAGCAGAGAAAGACAAAAAACAGAAAGAAGAAGAAAAGAAGAATAAGAATGGTACAGTGCAGGAAGCAGCACATTTTGATCCTGAAGAAGATATATTAACATTACACGATGCCATGTCAGGTTTGGGAACTGATGAAGCCCTCATTATAGAGATTATACCTTGCAGAAGTAATAGTCAACGACAAACACTGAAGAAAAAATATCAGGAGAAATATAAAAAGGTATCATCTAGCTATACTGTCATGAGTTTATCAATAGGAGAAAACAAGCCATAAGGCTTATCTTGATTTATTGAATGATTGATTGGTGTTTTAACACCAACTTTAGCAATATTTCAGCTATATCGTGGTGACCTTTGATATTTACACTTAGATACCATAGCTTTTTAAGATTTTTTTCTCACCTTTACCATTCTAGGTTTATGATATTGTAATATTGTACAAATAACTGACAATGATGAATGACATTATATTAACATTAACAGCAACCAGTTTCTACATATTATAATGAAAACCAGTTATTTGGCTTTCCAATCTTTTGGTTTTGAGAGTACCTCATGAAGGTTTTCCAGAAACGTGTTGTGCACACTAAATTTGATATCTACGTTTTTATTCTTATGTTTTAAAATATCTTTTCCCCCATTTCATTATAGGAGTATCATCTTTTCATTCTTTTTAGCTCAATCTAGCCATGCAAGATTTTTTGCCAACAGGTGGCATCCAACATTGTTACAATGTAGCTTTTCACATTTCAGTCTTTTCTGAAACTACTGGACAAGATACCCTTGGGTTGTCCTCTTTCAATATTATAGCAAACATCCCATGGCATCTGTTACTAAAAAATCAAAAAAATCTTAGAATGGAATAACTTCTACATTTAAGCTTCAATGGGCTGATATTACATAACATCAAAGATACTTCTATTAAATTAGTGTGCAAGATGCACATTTCTGTATATAAATTCCTAAGTAGTGAATGACCCCATCACCTCATGACCCTCAAACAGTACTCTAGTAATTTATTTTGTTGAATTTTCATTCAACTTTGATTTGAAGAGTTTCAAATATATTGTTAAAAATCACTTGATTTTTTTTCTGGGAAATTTAGCTGTATTTTTGTTGAAATGGTAATTATTTTTTGTCTTTATAAATGAATATACAGTCAAACCTGTATTAAGAGGTCACCATTGGGATATAGAAAAAGTGTCCTTATAAGACAGGTGACCTCTTAAAAGAGGTTCAATTTATATGAAATTTGTTATGACAGGACAAGAAGAAGGTGACCTTTAAATACAAGTGACTGCTTACTAGGGGTGACCGCATGGGTAGGTTTGACTGTACATCATACTGCTTTGTAACACATTTCAGGACCTGACCAATGAGTTAAAGTCTGAACTAACGGGAGATTTTGAAGAAATAGTATTAGCCTTGATGATGACTCCGGTGGAGTATGATGCTTACTGTTTACATGAGGCTATGGATGGTTTAGGTACAACAGAAGCTACATTAATTGGTATTATTTGTACAAGAAATGCCAAGGTAAGGGATCCTTCCAGTATGAAAAAGTTTGTGGAAATGATTTGAAATTTTGTTAATACATTTATGTAAAAGTTTATAAATTAATGAATTAAAAATACAATGGTAAGTATTACCAACATACAGCTTGTAAACATGAAGATGGAAATATCCAATAAAGATATTTATCGGCAAATGGGACATTTTCCCTTTGATGTTCGCCGCTGATAAAGTTTGGATCACTGAACTGACGTTGATCCACAAAAATATTAGGTCAGTTTGTAACTCGCAAGAACTGACTGATATTGAAAATTATCAGTCAGTGTGATGTCAAACACATTTTGACGTCACAGATAAAAACATTAACGGCAGTTTTGAAGATCTTGACATACATTATTACTAGTATCACTGTTCCTTCGTGTTGGACTTGCTGCGATACTAGCGATAATGTTTTGTCGAGACCTTCAAAACTGACATTATTGCTTTTATCGGTAATGTCATGATTAACTTGACATCACACTGAACGACAATTTTCAGTTTCAGTGTCAGTTCTTTGATACTGATGACAATATCGTTTGGTGAGTTCAAAAGAAAAATGTCAAAATTATCGATAAAATCTAATAAAAGTTTTAGTGGAAAATTCCACGAAAGATTGGTTTTTTTAAAATACAACATGAAACCTATATAAATAAATCAAACCATGAATAAACCAATATAACATACAATCTATTCCTGATGTTCAACTAGATTGCTGATTGAATATTTCTACTATGAATAACAAAATTCCTCCCAAGTAAGATACTTATGAGAATATAAATTACCCCCTATGAAATAGTTCTACACTAGTGGAATAATACATCCATATTTAAAGCCTTGTATGACAGTAACAATGGACACGACTTTCTTGGCTACCATTTATATGTATGCTTATTCATAATTCATTGTAGGAAAAGCAAGCAATAAAAGAACAATACAAAAAGGGTAAGTGTTTTAACTGAAGTCATTATAAACAAGCAGTCGGCCTGAGTTTATGATCTTAAAACTTTTGAGCACAAGTTTTCTTGGTATATATTTGCATTTGACAGCTGTTACTAGTAATAAATTCAAAGGATTTTATATACCATTAGGAATTAGGTTGATTATATTGTATAATTGTTGTTTTCCTTGTAAAACAGAGACACAAAGATTTATTTACAGATGAAAATACATTGGTCGAGCATCATAGATTTCCCAATGGATTGCCAGTAAATTAACCTTATAAACCACAGAATAATCAATTTTTCAACTATATCAGGTTAAGTGATGCAGAAAAACAGATTTCTCAGAGCAGTACATGTAAACAAACTTTTTCACTTAATATACATAAGGACCATACCTTCTTTGCATGTTGAGCCAACACAAACCTATAAGATACCAATGGGATATTCAGAAGCCTTATATCAAAGAAGGACAGCTAGACAGTACAATGAGATAAAGAAAATTGACAGAAAGACAAACAGTGGTCGATAAAACACTACACAGAAAACTAAAGATTGAGCAACTCGACCAACACTTAAAAATGGGAGAGAACTCAGGTACTGATTGGTGAAAGGTTGGTTTGGTTTCTTTATGGTGTTTAATGCCACTTTCAACAATATTTCAGTTATATTGTGGCAGTGAAAGGATAATGGTTGTTATAGACAATGGATAACCTTAACCACTAGACCATGAGATCTCCATGGAAACAAAGAGAAAATTATAAACAAAAATTAAGGTTGAAGGAATACAGTCAGAACATTTGTAATTTAAGAAAAAATCAAATTTTTCAGCATACAAGAAAGATTTGGAGAAGGACTTAATAGGGGACACAAGTGGAGGGTTTTCTGAGCTATTATTAGAATTATTGAAGGGAGAGAGAGATCAAGGTTCATCTGTTAACCATAAACAGGCACAAGAAGATGCTAAAAAACTATGTAATGTAAGTATATATAACCTGTAAGTTTTTCTTATTGTTAAGGGGGGCGGGGGGTCGTGATCATGATAGTATGGTAGTTGGATTTACAACTACCTAATTAATCAGTGGCCATCACCACTGACGTTGTGAGTTCGAATCCCGCTCAGCTACAGTATTATGTGATAAAGTTTGTCAGTGACTTGCCGCAGGTCTGTCGTTTTCTCCGGGTACCATACTCCGGTTTGCTCCACCAATAAAACTGACTGCCACAATATAACTGAAATATTGTTGAATGTGGCATTGAGCACAATAAACCAACCTTATTGTTAAGTTTTTTTTTAAAGCATAAATAGTTTAGGGCTGTTTAAAAAAAAATGGCTCCAACTTGTGAAAAACATGTCCAAATTAAACTCACTCCTAAAAACTTTCTGCTGATAATTTTCAATGTTGTATACATTGAAGTAAATGAAACAAGAAAGAAACTATGAACAGATAAGCAATAAATTTTTAAGAACCTTTTATTGAACACAAATTGGCATGAAAAACATGTAAAACACATACTTATTCTATATCAGTTAAACAATCTTTAGTCTCAATTATTTTGTATAATGGTTTCTCAAACAATGCAACTGATATAAATGACTTTTTGTGCAAAATATTAGGTAATTGGTAGTTGTAGTTTTTCTTAAAAGCTATTTTTTATGAAAAATTCTCAATATTTTTGTCCAATCTACCTGATAAAGTTTTTATTATCAAAATAATAACGAATATTTTTACTTAAGACAGCAAAATTTTCAAACTTTAAAGATAAGTAGCCATTTGTAATAAAAAATCACATTGATTCTTTGAACGATCGCAAAATAATTGGTTGTAGAAAAAACATTTTGTCTATTTTTGTTGCACTCCGGACATTTTATAATAAAGAAAAAAAAAGAAGAAAATATCACATTTTAAAATGTCAACATTGAACAGTGATGTTACTGTTAACTCATACAATAATTTTTACCTGTTTCAATGAAATATTTGTACAGAAATGACAGTATTTGGAAATTTGTAACAATTTTTTGCCATACCACTTCTTTAATATCCAGTTTTAGCAGC